>OX645063.1:47831145-49031145 GCA_951905685.1 Eumerus sabulonum
TCACCAGGCCACTATAGGTGGGTGGTATCGCGACAGCTCACCAGGCCACTATAGGTGGGTGGTATCGCGACAGCTCACCAGGCCACTATAGGTGGGTGGTATCGCGACAGCTCACCAGGCCACTGTAGGTGGGTGGTATCGCGACAGCTCACCAGGCCACTGTAGGTGGGTGGTATCGCGACAGCTCACCAGGCCACTGTAGGTGGGTGGTATCGCGACAGCTCACCAGGCCACTGTAGGTGGGTGGTATCGCGACAGCTCACCAGGCCACTATAGGTGGGTGGTATCGCGACAGCTCACCAGGCCACTGTAGGTGGGTGGTATCGCGACAGCTCACCAGGCCACTATAGGTGGGTGGTATCGCGACAGCTCACCAGGCCACTATAGGTGGGTGGTATCGCGACAGCTCACCAGGCCACTATAGGTGGGTGGTATCGCGACAGCTCACCAGGCCACCAGGCCACTATAGGTGGGTGGTATCGCGACAGCTCACCAGGCCACTATAGGTGGGTGGTATCGCGACAGCTCACCAGGCCACTATAGGTGGGTGGTATCGCGGCAGCTCACCAGGCCACTATAGGTGGGTGGTATCGCGGCAGCTCACCAGGCCACTATAGGTGGGTGGTATCGCGACAGCTCACCAGGCCACTATAGGTGGGTGGTATCGCGACAGCTCACCAGACCACTATAGGTGGGTGGTATCGCGACAGCTCACTAGGCCACTATAAGTGGCAGGTATCGCGACAGCTCGCCGGGCCATACTTTGACCTATGTCGGATCATTCTGATGATGACCGACACTCATCCGTTTCATGTAAAAGCAATCGACGTCCTTTTACTACAGGTAGGCAGACTTTATGAGGAAAGTGTGTCGGCCTATTATGTGGTCCTCGGGTTTCGGAGGTAGGTGACAACACAACTAAAAAAGAAATGAATCGAATTTGGGCTGATACTTGCGTTTATTTACATAAAGGAATTCCAAACGAAATAGGTCCTCGCCGGAGGACCTTATCTCTTCTTATACACACAGGGCTTCAACGAAAATGGTTGCAACTTCGTTCCCTTCGCTACATTTTGCGTCTTCTTGAAATGCAGGAAATAAAACAGCTTCACGGACGTGTCCTTCCTGTCCAAACTAAATCCACAGTTCTCGACTGATTTAATAAACTGTCGCAGATCCTCAAAACGCGACTGAATTTCCGCAATCATCAGAAGTCCGCCTATCTTTAGGACTCGATTCGCCTCGAGCAAAAAGTCATTCAGGTTTATTCCCATTAGCGACAAACAATAAACAGCCACATTGACGCAATGCGTTTCCAGCGGTGTGTTGGCCATGTCGCTCGCAATAATGTCCTGCCGACAACTGACGAGGTCGATTGAGAACACTTTGTTGGGCACAGACTGTGCGAGTTTGCCCTCGCCGCACCCGAAATCGGCAATAACCCAGTCTTTAGGGAGTTTCTTGATGGATTTGATGACTTTGGTAAGAGGATTGATTGGCCATTTCTCGACCTGATGCCGATAGCCTTCGTGGTAGGCGTCAAAAGCAGATGTGTCTTCCTTGAAAAGTTTATCGGCCGCTTTGCTGTTCATCGTATAGAGCTGCTCATTGATGAAACGAAAACGACCGCCCATCAGGTTTTCCTTGAGTTTGCTCTCAAATGAGGACATTTGTTGTTGCGTAGAGTTAGCAGCAATCGCTTTCATCACTGCGGGAGTTTCCTTTTGCTTCTTTTTCTTGGTTATCCGGCCGTTCAGAATAGATTTCGACTTTTTAGACGATTCTTCGGACTTTGGCGATGGCGGTGGTGCTAGTGGTGGTCGGGGACCTACCTGCTGCACTTCATTCGAATGTCCTTCCTGAAGCATGTCCTTTTTCTTCTTTTTTTTTGCTTTTTTCGTGGCGGATGTATCTACTTTCTGCTGGTTGGGTACTGATGGAAACTTCAGCGGCGCCTCACCCTTACCCCAGCCGCCGGTCACAAAGAACTTCTTCATGTTGATGTTCTATTTTGCTTAATAAATAATTGAATAAACGCTAGAGACGAGACCACTCTCCGGAAACTGCTGACAACAATAACTTACCGCAGCCGCACACGCTTTCTTTTGACGTTTTAAATTGTGTTTGTTTACGAAAAGAGACATCTTCCACAGCTGGTCTAAAAAACGAGAGCTGACAGATGTTGTTATCGATAGCTCAATGGGTGCATTCAGCACCATACTGGAAAATGTATTGTGGCAAATTGTAACGATTGAAGTACTAAATTTCTGCTCAAAATTCATTAAGGCTTCTTTTTACGGGTCGGAATTGTGTTTTGTAAACTAGTGGTTCAAGGTAGATGAAAGTTTTGAAAACTTGTTCCCGTAGACTCTGTTACGTAATAATTCCTTCTTTTATCCCATTATGAAACACCTTGTACTTTATTAAAATTATTAGTCAATAACGCCAGAAAAATATGTCACTCACTTAATTACTTCCGGGCTGTCAAAAGTTATGATTATTAAAAAGTCATCTTTGTAAGAGGAACAACGTGTTTTTCATTTTCCCAAATATTTAAAGCCTTTTTCTCTCTCGCCAACTTTGAAACTTATATCATTATAATTTCGCATAAACATTTGGAGGCCCCGGCGAGATAAGGTCTTTGAATATTTATTACAAAATCCTATCCTTTTATTTTGCGTGCATTGTGTAATCACGTGAAATGTCAGAAGATGAACGCGATATGGGCACCAAGCCCACTCGATCTAAGACCGCCAATCCGGAGGAAATTGAACCTGGGAAGAAATCGGATAAGGCGTTATCTACTTTAAAAGCTCGGCGTTCCGTATGCGAGCAGCAGATGAAACGTATAGAGGAGTACCTGAACCGCGTTCGAATTAATCCGCTTTCTACTTCTATTGCGGAGATGAATATTCGCGCCGAAGCATTGGACTCAGCATTTCATACTTTCCAAAGTGTCCAAGGAAAAATCGAGGAAAAAGATTTCGATGAAATTTCAAAACCTAATAGACCAACCTACGAGGAGATGTACTACCTAGCAGCTTCAGCTTTAAAGGTATTCATTGCAAAACAAGATGAGCTAGAAAATAGTTCCAATAGAATCAACACGATGACAGCAGATCGGGATGAACGGTATGACTCGATTAAATTACCTAAAATTGAACTTCAGGAGTTTTCAGGTGATGTTACCACATGGATCAGCTGGTATGACGAATTTGATTGTTTGGTTCATCGTAACGAAAACCTTACGAAATTCGCCAAACTACGATATTTAGTTTCCAAACTCAGTCCTAATGCCAGAGCTCCAATTGCAGGTTTGAAAATTATTGCAGAGAACTATGAGGTAATATTAGACAAATTAAGAGAACGCTTTGAAAATAAAAAAGTGATCGGAAAAGAGCACATAAAACTAATTTTTCAATATCCCAAAATTCTTAAGGCAAACGCTGCTGATCTGCGTGGTCTGATGGATAACATGAACAACCACCTTACTGGATTAAAGAACATTAATCGGCCTGTTGATGGTTGGGATGACCTTATAGTGTACATTATAACCTCAAAGCTTGATTCAGAAACAGCACTAAAATGGAATGAAGAATCACCTGTTGATAGATTACCTACACTTGCAGAGCTTATGTCGTTTTTGAAGAAAAGATGCCAAGTTATCGAAGGTAACGTAATTTCTCATTCATTAACACCAAATTCAAATAGAAATGATAGTGGTAGCTCATTTAAGAATCATAAATCAAAATCATTTATGACTGTCAAAAATGCATGCAACTTCTGCAATAAGCAAGGTCACCTCATTTATCGCTGCATTGCCTTTTTAAACCTGCCTGTGTCAGAGAGATATAACAGAGTCAATTTACTTAAACTCTGTCCAAATTGCTTAAAGATTAATAATCACTCTATTATTGACTGTCCATCGAAAAGCTGTTGTCATACTTGTGGTAATAAACACCACTCATTGCTCCACCAGAACCAAACAACATCACCCAACTCGACCACTTCATCTTTAGCTCTAGGTAGTGCTTTTTCCTCAAACCAATTTATACCAAAACGGAACTTTCAACCACATAATGAGACTACTTCACATAATGCTCCGTCCGTTTCAAATCATGTTCACTCTCTTCATAACAATTCAGGAGATAATAATATATTAGGAACCGCCATTGTTTACCTAATCGGAAAAAACAATCAATACGTCCCGTGTCGTGTTCTATTAGATGGTGGCTCTCAGCTTAATATGATTTCCGAACGCATTGTCCGTATTGCAGGTATTAAAAGACGGTTTGCAGCGACAGATTTCATGTGCGTGAACAATAGCTTGGGCAATTCAAAATTCAAATGTTCCATTACAATAAAATCGTTGTTTTCCTCATTTTCTACGACACTGGAAACTCTAGTCATGAGTCGAATAACGGGAAGGCAACCAGATGTCAAGGTAAACATCGATGGCTGGAATATTCCAAGCCACATTCAGCTATCGGATTCTAATTTTAATTACCCACAACGAGTTGATTTGCTCTTAGGAGTGGATATTTTCTACGACATTTTGGAAGTGGGAAAGATAAAACTTGGCCCAAATCTACCTACGCTTGTCAATACTTTGCTGGGATGGGTTGTGGCTGGAAGGTTGCCAGTATCATCAACTTCAAAGAGCCTCAGTAAGTGCAACCTTATAGAAGCTGCTGACCTTTCTAATTATGAAAATACCCTTAATAATACACTAAAAGCCTTTTGGGAAATTGAAAATTTCGAGTCATCAGAAGCAAAATTATCAAAAGAAGAAAAGGATTGTGAACTGCATTTTTGTACAAACGTTGCTCGTTTAGAATCTGGTCGGTATCAAGTGAGGTTACCTTTCAAGAAAACTCCGTTCAACTTGGGAAGCTCATATGAAATTGCACTTAAGAGATTTCTGAGCCTTGAAAGAAAATTTCACAAAAATGAAGAATTCAAAACACAATATTCTCAATTCTTGAATGAATTTATCCAGCTATCGCACATGGAAAGAATAGAATGTCTCGACTTTCAGCAACCTCATTACGTAATACCCCATCATTGTGTATTTAAAATGTCTAGTTCTTCCACGAAACTTCGTGTTGTCTTTGATGCCTCATCAAAGACAAGTTCTGGCATGTCACTTAATGAGCTTTTGATGGTGGGTCCTGTCATCCAACCTGATCTATTTACAATTATATTGAGATTTAGGTTCCATAAATATGCATTTACATCCGACATTACGAAAATGTATCGTCAGGTGAGTTTACATCCAGATGACCGACGATATCATTGCATTCTTTGGAGATCAAACTCGAATGAACCAATTCAAATGTACCAACTTACAACGGTAACCTATGGTACGGCACCAGCTGCATTTCTATCCACTCGAGCACTCAAGCAGTTATCCAATGATGAGGGCCCTCATTTCCCTTTGGCCTCTGAGTCAATCAAATCGGACTTCTATGTTGATGACATATTGTCAGGTGCTAACACATTAGAACAAGCAATAGAGCTACAAAAACAATTATCCGATATGCTAGCAAGAGGTGGATTTACTCTGAAAAAATGGTGTGCTAATCACATTGAGTTATTGAAGGACATACCCGATGAGAATCGAGAAACTTTGTTCAAAATAAGAAGCTCGAATGCAATCAAGGCCTTAGGGCTATTATGGAACCCTTCTTCCGACAGATTTTTATTCGAAGTAAACACTAACTTTCACAAACTAATAACAAAGAGAACTGTTTTATCAGAAATCGCACAATTTTTCGACCCGCTTGGTTTAATTAATCCAGTCATTGTATTAGCAAAAATATTTATGCAGCAATTGTGGCGCTTAAAGTTAAATTGGGACGAGCCACTTCCGCAAGAATACCAAGAGGCTTGGATTAATTTTAGAAATCAGTTGCAAGGGTTAAATGACTTGGAAGTAGATCGTCTTGCGTTTTCGAATTCTTCTCGCTATGAAATGCATGCATTCTCAGATAGCTCTGAAAATGCATATGGATCATGCATTTACATTCGATCTGTTAACCTCGCCAATGAGATAAAGGTTAATTTGTTATGCGCAAAATCAAGGGTTGCACCAGCGAAAAAATGTTCACTTCCGAAACTCGAACTTTGTGCTGCAGTCATTATGGCCCGACTTGTCAAGCGCGTTAAAACTATTTTCAACTTTGTGAACTTCGAAAACGTTACCTTTTGGACAGATTCTACAATCGTTTTAAGCTGGATTAAGGAGGAACCATCCAATTGGCAGACCTTTATTGCAAACAGGGTATCAATCATTCAAGAAATTTCCACGCCTTGCCAGTGGCGACACATACCGACGAAAATGAATCCTTCAGATCTTCTTTCTCGAGGTATGCATCCGTTAGATCTCATTGGTTCAAACCTTTGGTTCAACGGTCCTGCATTCTTATCATCGCCCTCAACAAATTGGCCAATATTTGCGTTCAACTTAGAAAGTGATGAAAGAAAATTGGATAGAAAGAGGATTAAAATAGTTCTACACAACAATATTGTGCCCTATGACTCACATTTTATTACTAATATTAAATATTACAATAATTATACTTCTTTACTTCATGTTGTTGGATATATTTTACGCTTTAAAAACAACTGCATCCAGAGGAATAAAACACTTCGCATATGTGGGCCCTTAAGACCTGATGAGATTGCAGAATCACTTACTACTGTCGTGAAAATAGTGCAAAGGACGTCGTTTACTGCAGAGATTCTTACTTTAGAAAGGGGAAAGACTCTTTCTCCAAAGAGCCACATTCAATCTCTTGCACCTTTCATTGATGACAGAGGTGTATTGAGAGTCGGTGGGCGATTAAAATATTCTGCATTGGATTATAATAGCAAACACCCTATGCTGCTACCAAAAAAGCACTGCTTTACATATGCTCTTCTAAGACATCTTCACATTGTAAACCATCACGTAGGTCCCCAAGTTTTATTGAGTATTGCTAGGCAAACATTCTGGCCTATTCATGGAAAAATAATTTGTCGATCTATTTATCACAAGTGCATTACTTGTTTCCGAGCTAAACCCATCAAACAAGAACTTCTTATGGGTGACCTACCCGAACTTCGTGTTCAGCAAGCGCGGCCTTTCAGTGTCATAGGCATTGACTTTTGCGGTCCATTTCAAGTATATTTTAACCGCCGTGGGATTTCATCTACGAAGACCTATATATCAGTATTTGTTTGTTTTTCAACGAAGGCCATTCACTTGGAGTTAGTCGAGGATCTTACAACAGCGGCATTCTTGGCAGCATTAAGACGTTTCATTGGTCGTCGTGGTTTGTGTTCTACCATATACAGTGACAACGCTACAAACTTCATAGGCGCAAGGAACGAGCTACATGAATTGTATAAACTTTTTCAAAATCAGCAGCATTTTAACAATATCTTCAATACCTGCTCATCTATGGGTATAACATGGAGAACAATTCCTGCACGTTCGCCTCACTATGGTGGCTTATGGGAAGCCGCCGTCAAATCGACAAAGTTTCACCTCAAAAGAATTTTACAGAATGCAAAGCTAAACTTCTTTGAATTCAACACTCTAATCATTCAAATTGAGTCTGTTCTTAATTCCAGGCCAATCACACCGGTCCCTGAAAGTACTAATGACATTCCAGCCATAACTCCTGGACATTTCATAATAGGTACAGCTATGAACGCCATCCCTGAGCCAGATCTACAACTAACAAATGTTAACCGATTACAACGCTATCAAAAGTTACAGTGGTACTTGCAACAATTTTGGAGCCGATGGTCGACAGAGTATTTGCAGAGTTTACAGCGGCGATCTAAGTGGGCGAAACATGGCGAGTCATTATGCATTGGGGACGTTGTGGTCCTAGAGGAAGAAAACTTGCCTCCTTTGAAGTGGCGATTAGGTCGAGTCTCAAGCGTTCATCCGGGCAAAGATGGAGTTGTCAGATCTGTAACAGTCAAGACCTTGAATGGAGAAACACAAAGGGCAGCAGCAAAGGTTAGACGACTTCCTATTGATCAGACTTGGTCCTCTCAAGGTGGGGAGAATGTTAAATAATAATTCCTTCTTTTATCCCATTATGAAACACCTTGTACTTTATTAAAATTATTAGTCAATAACGCCAGAAAAATATGTCACTCACTTAATTACTTCCGGGCTGTCAAAAGTTATGATTATTAAAAAGTCATCTTTGTAAGAGGAACAACGTGTTTTTCATTTTCCCAAATATTTAAAGCCTTTTTCTCTCTCGCCAACTTTGAAACTTATATCATTATAATTTCGCATAAACAGACTCCATGGCATGCATTTGGTCTTGTTCTCATCGTCACATTGGCCAGCGAGTTCTGATCGTTTCGTCCTGTTTGAGTTTTTTTAGGCAAAGATTGTTTCGGTTAATTCATTCACCGTCTTAATGGAATGGCGAGAGTTCTGCATATTGTTGCGGACACGGACCCACGGTTATGTTCCAATTTCGCTGTCAAATTTTTAAATGGTCTGTGGCAGCTAAAGGTGATAACTTTCAGCGGCATACTGCTGAATGTCAATGCCACTTCACGGAGCAATCTAGTGACTTTTGAAGGGGAACGTCTGACGGCGAGCATTCGAGAGATTGTACCGAGGGGTATATAAGCGGGAACACTCGCCCAGGAAAGCCCAGCCTACACAACATCACTACAGAAAACGGACTATGGCTAGTGGACTTTATGGCAGGACATAATCTCGTAGTAGCAAGCACAAAATTCCCAAACCTCAACATTCATAAGGGGACCTAGCGGTCCATCGATCAATCGACAACCAATCTAATTGATCACATCGCGATCGACGGCAGACATTCATCCAGCATCCTAGATGTCCGAACCTCTCGAGAAGCCAACATCGACTCTGATCATTACCTTGTTACAGGTACGGATGCGAATTTCTCGGAATCAACGGAGTCGAGTAAGAATACCAACACTTAACGTCGGAAAGCTGCAATCGCAAGAGACCGCCAGGATCTTCGCCGATCAAATTTCCATCAAAATATCTCATGTCCCGATGCAATCTGCACAAATCATAGAATAGCAATGGAGACGTTGTCAGAACGCCATCAGAGAAGCCGGCTCAGATGTACTCGGTTTCAAGCCACCACCTTCGAGAAACCCCTGATTTGATGACGATAGCTACACTGCATCGACGGATGAGAGCTGCCCGCGAGCTCTATGAACAAAAAAGGAGGGAGGAGCATGTGTTTCTGAGAAGAAAAAGAAAGGAGTACGAGAAGCGCGAGGTCGAGGAGATGGAGGGATGCTATTACAGGAACGACGTTCGAAAGTTTTGCCAAAAAGTAATACGAACATGCCAAGGCTATAAAGCCAGAGCAGAAGCCAGCACGGATGAACACAGACAACTAATAGTGGAGTCACAGTCGATGCTGAGTTTGTGGAAGGACCACTTCTGCAGATTGTATAACGGTGATGATAGTCAAAATGCCGCCGTCAGGCAGAACGAACTATTCACAATGGACGAAGACGAAATTGAATCCCATCCACCCGACCTAGAAGATGTTAAGATAGCGATTTCGAAACTTAAGTCTTATAAAGCTGCTAGAGCAGACGGACTTCCCGCTGAACTGGCGATGAGCTGGTCAGGAACATGCACCAACTCATCTGCAAGATATGGTCGGAAAAAATGCATGCCCGATGAATGGAAGCTCAGCATCGTTTGCCCGGTCCATAAGAAAGGAGACCCCTATGACTACGCCAATTACAGAGGGAAAAGTTGCGTACAAGATCCTCTCTGTCGTACTGTGTAAGCGCCTGAAACCGTTCGTGGACAATCTGGTAGGTTCCTACCAGTGTGGTTTCAGGCCAGGAAAACCAGGAAGATCTTGGAGAAGACCCACGGATTTCAGGTCGACTTTAAAGCCCCATACAGAGCCATGTTTTAACATTCCTGCCAAACTTGTCAGACTGTGCAGGATGACTATGGAGAATTCTCGCTGCTCCATTAAGGTCGGAGGTAAACTAACCGAGACCTTCGATGTTAAAAAAGGTTTTAGACAGGATGACGCACTGTCTGTGTGATTTCTTTAACATTATACTTGAAAAGATCTGCGGCCAATACAAGAGGTACGATCTACTTCAAGTTCACACAATTGCTTGCCTACGCAGATGATATTGAAGTTATTGGGCGGACAAAGCGAGACGTCAATGAGGCGTTCGCAAGCATTGAAGCAGAAGCGGCTATGGTGGGTCTAAGGGAAAATGGGGACAAGACCAGATAAATGCTATCATCAAAGAAAGACACGCAACACTGACGTCTTGGTCAGAACGTCACTTTCGGCAGCCAAATTTTTGAAGTAGTTAAGGACTTCGTCTACCTTGGCTCGATAGTGACAAGCAGCAATGACACCAGCGCTGAGATAAAAGGCAGAATAACTCTTGCCAACCGCTGCTTCTTTGGGCTCAAGAGGCAACTGAGTAGTAGAGCCTCGAATAACTAAGGTATCCCTCTACAAAATCTTAATCATCCTGGTCCTGGTCTATGGCGCTGAGACTTGGATGTTATCAAAAGCGGATGAAGAGGCTCTTGGGCGTTTCGAGAGGAAAATTCTGCGTGCAAACTTTGGTCCTGTTTGTGTAAACGGAGAGTGGAGGAGAAGATTTAACCAAGAACTATACGGGCTGTACAGCGGCATCAGCCATGTCGCCATGTAGAGCGAATGGACGTCACCACTCCGGCCCGAAGAGTCTATGACTCCAACCTCGAGGGATGACGCAGCAAAGGACGACCGCATTTAAAGTGGCGCGCACAGGTGGAAAGGGACCTCAACCAACTGGGCGTGCGGCACTGGAAGCAGCTGGCCAACGATCGTGCCGGCTGGAGAAGCTCTTTGGTTGAGGCCCTGGTTCACCCCAAACTGTAACGCCATCTAAGTAAAGTAAGTACGATTAAATACATTTGCTATGTTACCTTACTTTCTGGACACAGTAGTATGTTTAACATAGTAATGAATTTGGCCTGCTACTACGTCGAGGGATAAGATGTCGGCTCGACCACGACCAAAGCGTTTTGAATGCCGTATCATCGAAAGAACAACTATTCCTGAAAATGTTGTTCAACTGGTTGAGTTAAGTCTGACGATTCTCTTAGTCGCTCCGGGGATCGCTCTTACTGCGCCAGTGTCAGTGGCGATATATTGGCTAGGTCGAAGGTTACTTGGACAGCATAGCTCAATGAGAAATACACAATAATGAAGACTTAGGGGATGTAAACGACTAACAAAGGCTTCGTAGGGGTAGCGTATCTCAACGGACTAGGAGAATAATCTTCCTCAAAATAACTGACATCTACAAAATCATTGGTGTCATCACCGGTCACTGTCTCATGGGCAGTCATGCGCAAAAACTAGGGCAAAAGCTGCCTAGACGAAGAGGAGGTCGAATCCATTCATCGCCTACTCTTCGCCTGCCCGGCTTTCTGCGCAATCAGGAAACACTGCCTAGGATCCTACTTCTTAAACGACCTGACAGATATTCAGCATATAAGGATAACTGACTTAATTTTTTAAGAAGCACTAAGTGGTTCTATGAATAGGGGGATAAACCCCCCTCGTAGCAGCACAACGGGTCTCTCTGGCCTAAGTGGCCTCCCATTCTGGGGAGGCTACGAACCTACCTGACTACCTTCCATCAGAAACTTACGCAATCCTAATGGCGATGCACTATGCTGTGAAGCACAGGCGGAAGGGAAAAAACATATGCGTCTGCAGTGAAAGCCAAGTTGCACTCAAAGCTGTGCCCAACCTTTCTACCAGCTGCAAGTTAGTGTGTGAACTTAAGACCTTTTTGAACAAAGCCGGTAGACTAAATTCACAGGTCACTCGCTGGAATGGGCTGATCCTGCATTAGATCTACCTGCCTCCATTGTCAATTCCTACATCAACGATTGGGTCTTTAAGGCACACAATCGTAGATGGAGGGAATATCCAGGATGCAGGATGACTAGGCACGTACGCCCTGCCCTGATGACTGTAAGAAATCTCCAGCTTTCTTTTTATTCTTGATGAGAATTTACTACAGAAGACTTGCGGGCCTCATTACGGATACTTGGTATCAGTGAGACGCCTACCTGTGCTGCATGTTGCGAGGAGAATGACACAGCAGAACACTTTCTCTGGGACTGTCCCACCTTTGCTCGCGCATGGTGGCGCACTCTTAGGGCCGACGTGGTGTGTGCCGAATCTCGACATCACTTAAGCTCCTGCTAATTTTTCTCCGGAAAACGGAGAGAATATTTGAATGTCTTTCTGGCAGTACAATGGACTAGTATTTGCGTCTGAGTGCTCCAACGGATAGCAGAAGTCTCTAGAACGAAAACAAACATGGAATAAAGTCTTATCCCACGTTCTGAGTCGAAGAACAGGGAAGAGTACCAACAGATTTAAATAAGGTTCTTCCGGTGTGCAGTTGGCGTACAATTTCTTACCTTCTGGTGTGAGCTGCTTTAATAATACCATCGTCGATAGGCTTGGAGCCTAGACACTTCAGGCTTTTCTAAGATTTTCGAAATCTCAAGTAAGTAAAGGTAGCTTATACTATGATCTAGTGGCCTTGGTGTCAGCAATATGCATACTCGTATGTATGTTCATTCGTTTCACTCATTTTATGGCGCTACAGTTCGGGGTGAACCAGGGCCTCAACCAACAAGCCTCTCCAGCCGCTTCCAGTGCCGCACACCCAGTTGGTTGAGGTCCGTTTCCACCTGTGCGCGCCACCTTGATTGCGGTCGTCCTTTGCTGCGTCGTCCCTCGAGGTTGGAGTCGAAGACTCTTCGGGCCGGAGTGGTGATGTCCATTCGCTTTACATGGCCTAGCCCTCTAAGACGTTGGATCTGCGTCTAACTAGGCTGATGTCGCTGTACAGCCCGTACAGTTCTTGGTTGAATCTTCTCCTCCACTCTCAGTTTACACAAACGGGACCAAAGACTGCACGCAGATTTTTCCTCTCGAAACGCCCAAGAGCCTCTTCATCCGCTTTTGATAACGTCCAAGTCTCAGCGCCATAGAGGAGGATCAGGATGATTAAGGTTTTGTAGAGGCATACCTTAGTTTTTCGAGAGACGGCTCTACTACTCAGTTGCCTGTTGAGCCCAATGGAGCAGCGGTTGGCAAGAGTTATTCTGCCTTTCATCTCAGCGCTTGTCACTATCGAGCCAAGGTAGACGAAGCTCTTGACGTTCTGACCAAGACGTCAGTGTTGCGCGTCTTTCTTTGATGGCAGCATTTATTTGGTCTTGTCCCCATTTACCCTTAGACCCACCTTAGCCGCTTCTGCTTCAATGCTTGCGAACGCCTCATTGACGTCTCGCTTTGTCCGTCCAATAACTTCAATGTCATCTGCGTAGGCAAGCAATTGTGTGGACTTGAAGTAGATCGTCCCTCTTGTATTGGCCGTAGAGTCCCCCACAATATTTTCAAGAATAATATGAAAGAAATCACATGACAATACGGCACCCTGTCGGAAACCTTTTTTAACATCAAAGGGGTCGGTTAGTTCACCTCCGACCTTAATGGAGCAGCGAGAGTTCTCCATAGTCATCCTGCGCAGTCTGACGAGTTCGGCAGGAATGTTAAAACATGACATATCTCTTTATAGTTCGTCTCTATAAACACTGCCATACGCGGCTTTAAAGTCGACGAAAAGATGGTGGGTGTCGACCTGGAATTCATGCGTCTTCTCCGAGATCTGCCGTTGTGTAAATATTTGGTCCATCGAGGATTTTCCTGGCTAGAAACCATACTGGTGGGAACCTATAAGATTGTATATGAACGGTTTCAGGCACTTACACAGTATGGCAGAGAGGATCTTGTACGCGATGTTCAGGAGGCTTATCCCTCTGTAATTGGCGCAGTCAAAGGGGTCTCCTTTCTTATGGACCGGACATGCATTCTTCCGACCATATCTTGCAGATGAGTTGGTGCATGTTCCTGACCAGCTCATCGCCAGCTGCTTTAAACAGTTTCGCGGGGAGTCCGTCTGCTCCGGCAGCTTTATAAGACTTAAGTTTCGATATCGCTATCTTAACATCGTCTAGGTCGGGTGGACGGGATTCTCCTTCGTCTTCGTCCATTGTGAATGGTTTGCTCTGCCTGGCGACTATCATCGCCGTTATACAGTCTGCAGAAGTGGTCCTTCCACAATCTCAGCATCGACTGTAACTCCACTACTAGTTGTCCGTGCTCATCCCTGCAGGCTTCTGCTCTAGCTTTATAGCCGTGGCATGTTCGTCTTACTTTCTGGTAAAATTTTCGAACGTCGTTCCTGCAGTAACATCTCTCCATCTCCTCGATCTCGCGCTTCTCGTGTTCCTTTTTTTTCCAAGCGCATGCTCCTCCCTCCTTTCCCTCCCAATGTGGCCATGTATCCATTCTGTTTCTCTACATGGACCTGTCTGCACTCATCATCAAACCAGGGGTTTCTCGACGGTGGTGGCTCAAAACCGAGTACATCTGAGGCGGCCTCTCTAATGGCGTTCTGACAACGACTCCATTGCTGTTCTATGGTTTCTGCAGATTGCATCGGGACTTGAGAGAGCTTGAGGGAGACTTGATCGGCGAAGGTCCTGGCGGTCTCCTGCGATTGCAGCTTTCCGACGTTAAATGTTCGTGTTCTTACTCGACTCCGTTGATTCTGAGAAATTCGCATACGTACCTCGGCTGTAACAAGGTAAAGATCCGAGTCGATGTTGGCTCCTCGAAAGGTTCGGACATCTAGGATGTTGGAGGAGTGTCTGCCGTCGATCGCAATATGATCAATTTGATTGGTTGTCGGTTGATCGAAAGACCGCCAGGCCCCCTTATGGATGTTGAGGTGTGGGAATCGTGCATGTCCCGCCATAAAGTCCACTAGCCTTAGTCGTATGTTTGTACTATTTATTAACTTTATTCTTAGAGAAAAAGTACATTTCATATACATATACATAGCTTACGAGCTATAGCATATCAAAGTCCCATAGTTTATCTCGCAATAAAAAGAAAACCTTATGAAAAGAACCAGACATGTCTGAGCCGATACGTACATAAAACCTCAACCGCCTATATCCTTATTAACCAACTTCCAGCACGCTCACAAAGCTCCACTGAATTTGAAATGTCAACACATAAAGTAAAGCCCAAACAAAACCCCTCACTACCATCAACCACACTTCGGGTTTAAGTGATTTCGGATTCCGTTTTATGCTCCCAACCGCAACAAAAACAATTACCGCCTCAATGTCCTTTTATTTTACAAATGGCGAAAATCGCCTAATCCCACCTAATCCGCCGAGTCCTCATAGCTCTATCAGTATCGTGTTCTAGTGTCTGACACTATGTAGCAATACAAAAGTTTCCACAAAGGAAACCGAAAGTTTTAAATCTCCAAGGATAATCGGTTCGAGGGAGGAGGCGACTACGTAAGACCGCCACCATAAGTAAGTGGAGTTCAACTTTCAGCGAATTAGGAAAATTGGTCAAATCGCTCTGTTTTGACTCTTTTGGTCGCCCCACGCCTTTCGAACCTTCAATCTGGGCGGAAGCGAAGAAACGAAAAAAAATATATGTGATTCCACTGTACATATTCGGAATCCATGTGTCTGTCCTAGACACACCCTTGGATTTTCTAGGCCAACAACATGGCACGAAACCCAAAAAGAGAAAGTGGATTGCCCTGATTTCGATTACTTCGGTTTAATTCTGATCCAATCGTTCTGGGCGGGTGCTGGCCGGGTATTTTACGGCGCATTCAGTTGCGTGCAGTGCATGGAATGAAAAGGATAAGAAAGAAATAAAACGAAATAAAAGTAAAAGGGATTTCTCGACGATTTCGTAAATTAAAAACAAAGCTGAATCGCTTAATCAGGGCGTTGGGGCAGGTCAGTTGAACGAGATGCAGTATTTTATCTTTTCGGGCGACTGAGCGAGGACCAAATGTTGTCCTTCTTTGTATGGGAACGTGACCATAGCGCTAACAATATAAATTAATGCTCGGTAGTGAAGCTTGTTGGAATGGTCGTTTTTAATTGAAGACCCATGGTTTACGTAATTTAAAAACGTAAACGTAATCCTGTGAAATAATGGCTAGAGACAGGGAACAGGATTAAAGGATAACCATCTCGAGAGTTATCACTTGGAATGCATTTGCATGCATTTTATGCAGAAATTTCTTTTATTTTTTTGTTCTTATTTCTTCGCTTAATCTAATGATAGTGGCCTGGACTGGTATTTTTAACTTTGGTTTACGTAAGCATCAAAAGACACATAAGCGATATTGTTTCTATATAACCTAACGTTATAGGTTATATATACGTTCATACACAATTGAGGTTAGCTGCAATCCATCATCTTACTTACTTAACGGGCGGGGTAAACCTGGGCCTCAACCAACATGCCTCTCCACCTAGCACGATCTTTCGCTAGTCTTTTCCAATGCCGCACACCCAGTTGGTTGAGGTCCCTTTCCACCTGTGCGCGCCACCTTAGGGGCGGCCGTCCCCTATTTCTTCGTCCCTCGGGGTTGGATTCAAAGACTCTACGGGCTGGAGCTGTGGTGTCCATTCGCTCTACATGGCCTAGCCATCTTAGGCGTTGAATCCGTAGACGCCTCACTATAATCATGTCGCTGTCCAACCCGTACAGTTCGTGATTGAATCTTCTCCTCCAACCCCCGTCTGTGTTTATAGGATCGAAAATGGCACCCAAAAACTTTCTCTCGAAACGACCAAGGATTTCCTCCTCCGCTTTAGATAAAGTCCATGTTTCTGCGCCTTATAACAGGACCGGGATAATTAAGGTCTTCTATAAGGTCAACTTGGTCGTACGAGAAACGGCTATACTCCTCAGTTGCCTCTTGAGCCCAAAAAAGCAGCGGTTGGCAGCGGTCTGCGCTTGATTTCAAAACTGGTATCGTTGTTTCAGGTCACTGCGGAGCCGAGGTATATGAAGTCCTTAACTACCTCAAACTTATATCTGCCAATATGCACGTTCTGGTCAAGACGACGGTGGTAAATGTCCTTTTAGTCTTGCCCTCATTAACTGCCAAAACAATTTTTGCCGCCTCCATCTCAATACTCGCAAACGCCTCATTGACATCTCGCTGTGATCTACCTATTATGTCAACGTCGTCGGCGTATGCAAGGAGTTGCGAGGATTTGAAATAGATTGTGCATCTTGTATTGGCCTGTGATTTTTGCACAATCATTTCTAATATGATGTTGGAAAAATCACATGACAGCGCATCGCCCTGTCTAAATCCATTTTTGACTTCAAAACTATCGGCCAGTTCTGCACCGATTGGGATGGCGCAGCGAGCGTTCTCCAGAGTCATCCTGCAAAGTCTGACGAGCTTAGCAGGAATATCAAAAGTAAACAGGGCGTTATATAGCTCGTCTCTAATTACGCTGTCGTATGCGGCCGTATGAGCACCGTGGCGCAGTGGGTAATGTGTTGGCCTCTGACGCAGATGACACGGGATCGAATCCTGACACAGCCATGTCATCGAACGTGTTTCTCATGGTGTTTCTCCTCAGCGGGGTTCTGACAAAACCCCCTGTAGTAAAATTGTCATGAAAAGCTTCTCGAAATTCGCCGTTCGGAACCGGCAATAAATTGTAGGTCCCTTTCACCTGTGGGAAAATGAATGCACACACAACATGGGTGATTGAGAGAAGCTCGGCTCAGGTCCTTCATGGACTGTAACGCCAACATACATACATACACATGCGGCCATAAAGTCGACGAATAGATGGTGTGTATCGACTTGAAATTCATTGGTTTTGGTCGATGGTGGACTTCCCTGGCCTGAAGTCCCACTAATAAGGACCTATCAGCTTATTTACGAACGGCTTCAGCCGTTCACACAAAACGGCAGCGGAGGTCTTGTATGTGACATTAAGGAGACTTATTCTTCTGTAGTTGGCGCAGTCAAAGGGGTCTCCTTTTTTGTGGATCGGGCAAATAATGCTGAGACTCTATTCCTCTGGCATGCTTTCCTCTGGCCATATCTTACTGATGAGCCGGTGCGTGCTCCTAACCAGCTCGCCCCCAGCTGCTTAGAAAAGCTCAGCAGGCAATACATTTGCGCCAGCAGCCTTGTTCGACTTGAGTTTCGACATGGCAATCTCAACATCGTCGAGGTCAGGGGGACCGAATTCCCTGCGATCTTCGTCATTAAGAAATGGGTCATTCAACCTGACGGCGTTATGTTGGCTGTCGTCGCCGTTATACAGTCTGCAGAAGTGTTTTTTTTCAGAATTCTCGGTGTCTGTTCTCATCCTTACAGGGTTCCGTTCGGGCTTTATAGCCTTGAGACATTCGTTTTATCTGTTGATAAAATCTTCGAACGTCGTGCCTTCAGTAGCAGCTCTCCAAGTTTTCAATCGCCCGCTTCTCGTGCTCCTATTTTTTTTCTTGTGAAACTTATGTTCCTCCCTTTTTCTAAGCTCGTAGAAGTCACGAGCCGCTCTTCCGCTCTTGTTATTTTGTGCAGTGAGGCTTTGTATGCCTCCTGCTTTTCCGCATGAATCCTTCTACACTCGTCGAACCAGGTGTTTCGTCGTGGTGGAGCTTTAAGGCCCAACACTTCCGTTGCTGTGCTCTTCAGGGCTTGTTTGTACTGGCTCCATTGTTGCTCTACTGACTGAGAGGAGGATGGAGGTGTATCGGAGAGCTTGAAGGAGACGCGGTTGGCAAAGGCACCGGCGATCTCCGACGATAGTAGCTTTAAGACGTCTGCATCTACGACAGAAAACTTAAAAACACCAAGATATCCATATCCTCAGATAGCCAAGAGTTTCTTAACGTGTTAAGGATTACATAATCAGCTCCAAAGCTTTTCGGGAATGTCACAAGACACTAAGCAAACTGGCAGAATATAACAAACTAAAGTTGATTTGGGTGCCGGGGCATGAAAGGCCATTAAGGCAATGAGAAGGCTCACATACAAGCTAAGGAGGTGCTCAGGTACCTTTCACAGGGGCTTCCCCCCTTTACGGTTTGAACAACTTAGGCATAAACCTACATCTGCATAAGTGGTGTATAAAACAAAATAATCAGTTTTGAAACAGACCAAACACTCAAAAAAATGTAGGGAACAAAACTGGAATCCAAAACGAGCCAAAGGAGCTCTAGAACTCAACAAAGCCGACCTAAAAGTGTTATGTGAAACACTAACAGGACCAAGGGCACGCAAATACCACCTTCACAAATTGTGACCATGCTGAAGAAACACATATTAACTGTCTGGCCAGACCTTGCCAGGGAAAGATTCAGAATGACGAACAAAGCAACGGTAACAGGTAAAGATTTTCAACGGATCCCATCTAGAGAAGTTGTCAGATTTTCGAAGACATGTAACACACCCCGATTTTTTAGATTCAATTCTTCAATTCCAAACTTCTTTAAAAATAATAGGTCTTTATTGACGAACCCGTTAGGTCATTAGCATAATCCCAAAAAGCACAAATAAAGTTTGAGAGAGAAAATGAAATTAAACTCGTTCGCTCCGCATTAAATCACTCCCATTCATCGCCTTTTTCCCCACACCAATTGTTAAAACAAATGTGAGGTTGAAAATCTGCTGGCACATCCGAACAATTTTCTTCATTCGAAACTCAAAAATGACTCTACATCAGCGTTCATAGCCCACTTAGTCAGGCTGGCGGCATCCTGGGCAACCATAACCAAGCCATTGTTAAGTGAATGTAGGAATGTGATGTGGGAAACTTTTTCTCCCATCCACTGACATGGATAACCGGCAAAGGGTAGTATATACCATTCGTCCTGACCCTTGTTAGCTCATGAAACCACAAGTGCTAAGATAAACGTAACTACTACGCAGATGTTGATAATGACATGTTTTCAATATAAAAATCCTTCCGAGGTCTGGAGACTAAAGACGGTGTCCAACGTACATAGTGTTTTACATTACATAGCATGGAAGGGGAGATGGTAAATTCGTCATACGATAAAGCTTAAGGACCCTGACATAAAGCGAAATGAAATTTTTCATTCAATTTTGCTCTTAATGACAGTTGAAGGATGTATTCATTTCAGTTAAGACTCCTTATATTTCCTATTACCAATTAATGAATAATTCGAAATGTTGGTCCCTACTGGTCCCTTAAGTGAAGCAAAACTTCCGTTTAGTTTGATGTTTTTTTTAGATAGGTGTGGTGAGAATTTCATATACCTAGGTAATATACTATTTTACTATTAGCGGTAGTCGACACTGTACACGATATGTCGTCTCTAATGGCTCTAGATTGCAGCCCAAATGAGATTATATATTATTTACAGGTTTCTGGAGACCATACTGCCGCATGTCCTTGAGTCTATTTTAGACTTTTAGACCCGCTATTATAAGAACACATTTAGTTTTTCCCTTCCCTATACATATTTCCCTATATCTCGAGCTATTCGCAATGGTGAAGACAAGCTGTGGGGAGGTGTAGGTAGGAACTGACTCAGACTGCCTGCTTAATATGTCCAAATGTGCTTAATAAAACAAAAACATGAAGAACTCCGTCTCGTCGTCTATACCCACGCTCATCCACAATGACATTCCAGCTGTCAAACCCTTAGACAAAGACAATCTTCTTGCTGCCCATTTCGCAGCAAACTCGCAGCTTCCCAGATCATCTTTGTCATCGCCTGTTCTGGAGTACGTGTCCCACCATGGGACAAATTTACTTCCGTACTCGTACAGTTGCAAGGGTTCTCAAAGAACTTGATGTGTATGTGTCCGCTGGTCTAGATGGTATTTCCCCAATAATTCTTCTTACTTACTTACTTACTTACTCATCAGGGCAGCGATCCATGGAGGATCTGAGCCTGAGCTATAGCTGCCTTCCATCCTTGACGGTCCCGGGCACGCTTCTTTCAGTTATCAAGACCAAGATGTCTTACATCCGTAATTACTTGGTCTTTATACCGGAGTTTCGGTCTTCCTCTTCTTCTCGAACCAGGAGGCTCCGAGTCGAAGACCCTCTTAGCTGGAGCGTTGGTGTCCATGCGCTCGATGTGGCCGAGCCAGTGTAGTCGACGGATCTTTACCTTCCGGACTACATCCACATCTTTGTACAGCTCGTAGAGTTCGCGGTTGTGTCTTATTCTCCATTCACCTTCCTCACAGACAGGACCAAATATCCGGCGCAGAATTTTTCTTTCGAAAGAACCCAAAATCAGCTCCGCCGTCCTGCTTATCGTCCAGCAAGACAGTATCGCAGTATGAGCGTTTTGTTAAGCATGACTCTGGTCTTTCGAGTGGGGAGTTTTGACCCCAGTTGTTTGGACAAGCCGATGTAACAGCGGTTGCCAAGGGCGATTCAAAACCGGATCTCCACTGTGGTGTCGTTTTTGGAATTTACATTTGCCCCGAGGAAGACTAACTCCTTAACTACCTCGAAATTGTACCTGTCAATTGTTATATTTTGTCCCAGGTGGTGAGCGACGGATTGGTTTTAGCTTGACAGCATGTACTCCGTCTTGTCCTCATTGACCTTAAGACCAACTCGTTTCGCCTGTTCTTCAATCGCCGTGAATGCTTCTACAATGCCACGGCGAGAACTCGCGATGATATCGATATCATCCCCGTACCCTAGCAGCTGGATGGACTTGTAGAAGATACTGCCTTCCCTGTTGACGCCTGCCCGTCGCACTATCTGCTCCAGCACCAGGTTGAAGAAGTCACATGACAGCGCATCTACTTGCCGAAGTCCGGTGCAAGCTTCAAACGGTTCCGAAGTCCTAGAACCTAGTTGCACGGTGTTAAACATTTCTCTACAAATTTGTTTAATTTTGCTGTAGCTTATTTGACGACTGTAATTCCTTGAAGCGCTGACATCAAAGCAGCTGCTTTCCGTTTTAATAAGGTACAATGCCTGAAGGATTCACTTCCTACGAAAAAGTCGATAAATATATACTATGTATACCTCTCCCACTATATGCCTCCTCAAACGTACAAGTACTCTTGTATCCAAGTGAAATTAGATCTTCTATATCAGGAATTTGTAATTATATCCACTAAGTACACCTGGATGGCAAAGGACTAACAAAGGCCTCGTAGGGGAAGCATCTATCCGACGGATGCTGGCCTGCTAAAAAGCGAGAAGAGCCACCGCAGTCGAACATCTTGCGACTGCGACTTACTATTAGTAAGTCCCATCCCCACCTCCTCGTGGTGCCATCGGGAGATTTCCTATGGAAATTGCAGACGGGGAAGGGCGAATGGCGAGCCTCCTGCGCCAAAAAATCAGGATTCGTCGGTTGGGCTACGGCCTAGTAAGCCGTAACCGTAAAAAAAACCACAAACTCCGAAACAACCACAAGCCTCGGATATAACTGACCGGATTTATGTTGACGACCCTTGCAAAAAACGAAAAAAGGACAATGATCTTCGGCTTTGTACGTGGAATGTTAGGTCCCTAAACAGGCCACGCGTGCAGCTGAACAACGATGGAAATGCGGTGGAATGGACCGCGGGTGATATAGGGAGAGAGGGCAACGATTGTTTGGATGCGGATTTGTTGTTCGAGGTGGACTAAGGCAAAAAGTCTCAAGCTTTCGGCATGTGAGCGGACGCCTCATAACAATCCGTATCAATGTTAAATTTTTTAACATCAGCCTGATCTGCGTCTACGCCCCCACGAAAGACAAGGATGACTCCTAGACAGAACGTATGCCCAATGTCCCAGCTATGACATCAAAATTGTACTAGGAGACTTCAATGCTATGCTGGGTAAGGAAAGCATCTTTGAACGAGTCATCGGCAAACATAGCCTACACGACACCACCTCCGATAACGGACACAGGCTGATTGATCTTGATCCTTCTAGCCAGTAGGCGCTTCCCGTACCTCGATATACACAAAGGCATCTGACGGTCATTTGATCAATCGACTACCAACCAGATTGATCACATCGCGATCGACGTCAGACACTCCTCCACTATTCTTTATGTTCGAACTTTCCGAGGGGCTAACATCGACTCGGACCACTGCCTTGTTGTAGCCAAGATACGCTTACGGATATCACGAACGCAACGGAGTAGAGTAAGAATACAAAGTTATGACGTCGGAAAGCTACTATCGCCAGAAACCGCTCTAGCTTTTACTGATCGCGTCTCCCTTAAGCTCTCCAATACACCTCAACCCTCCACGCTGTCAATAGAACAACATTGGAACCTTTGCAAACAAGCCCCGAAAAGCTCTGCATCCGAAGTTTTGGGTTTCAAGGCTCCACCACGAAGAAACACCTGGTTCGATGACGAGTGCAGGAGAATTCACACAGCGAAGCAGGATGCATATAAGGCCTCGCTGTATTAAAGAACAAGAGCAGCTCGTGAGCTCTACGAGTTAAAAAGGAGGAAGAAGCATAAGCTTCTTAGAAGAAAGAAGAAAGAGGATGAGAAGCGCGCGATTGAGGATTTGGAGAGGTGTTACTGCAGGCCTGATGTTCGAAAGTTTTCTCAACAGATAAAGCGAACAGGCCAAGGTTATAAAGCCAGAACGGAAGCCTACCGGGATGAGAACGTACACCTAGTAGTAGAATCGCAGTCAATTCTGAGAATATGGAAAAACCACTTCTGCAGACTGTATAACGGCGATGTTCGTCAATATATCGCTGTCAGGCAGAACGATCCATTTCTAATCGACGAAGATCGCAGAGAACTCCGTCCCCCTGACCTCGACAAAGTTATGATTGCCATATCGAAGCTCAAGTCGAATAAAGATGCTGGCGCCGACGGACTGTCTGCTGAGCTCTTCAAGGCAGCTTGGGATGACCTGGTTAGGAGCACGCACCAGCTCATCTGTGAGATATGATCAGAGGAAAGCATGCCCGAGGAATGGAGTCTCAGCATCGTATGCCCGATCCACAAGAAAGGAGACCCCTCTGATTGCGCCAACTACAGAGGAATAAGTCTCCTTAACATCGCCTACAAAATCTTCTCTACCCTTTTGTGTGAACGCCTGAAGCTTTTTGTAAATAAACTGATAGGTCCTTATCAGTGCGGATTCAGGCCAGGGAAGACCACCGTCGATCAAATCTTCACACTATGGCAGATCGTGGAAAAAACCAATGAATTTCAAGTCGACACTCACCACCTATTTGTCGACTTCAAAGCCGCATACGACAGCGTAATTAGAGACGAGCTGTACAACGCTATGTCTACCTTTGACATACCTGCTAAACTCATCAGACCCTCCCTTCTTCGGGCGCCTTGTCGTGGCAGTAGGCTTAAGAGGTCGTAGACCTCGAACTAAGACTCGAAGACCCCAAAAATGAATGGACAAACAAAAGGAATTGAGTACTCCAGGTGGTACCCGCAGCAGCAAAAATCCACCCGCGATCTCCTTGATTGCGGCTGGGGCACGGATTCTGGAGGACCCGACATTCATTTTTAACACTACGGCAGCCCTGCGGCTCATTGACTGACCACCTGGTCGGACTGAGCATGAGCGGTGCATCCAGCGGAGGCAACACCAACGACGGCGAGGCGTGGGAAACCGCAAAGGTGGAACGCGCCCCAGAATTTGGAACGTACTGCTGAATGCACTGCTAAGTACCAAAAAAAGAAAGGAAAAGAGGCATGCCCGAAAATTGCGCAAAGAAGCTCACAAAGCTGAAGGTGCAATGGTCGGGGCTGTACCTCTGGGGGAACCAGTTAAGAGGGTTAGGTCGACGGAGGTATCTCCTACCGAAATTGATCCGACCCTTTTTCCTGAGGTCCTCCCCTCTCTCGAAGGTGCGCAGTGCGGTAAACGTCGGCGATTAGGAAAGGCTGCTGAAGGAGGCGTAGGCATGCTCGCCCTTTCGGCATGCGCCTCCAACCCCCTTCCTCTTACTGGGACGGTTCAACCACCCAGTAAGAGCGTGATCAGTTCCCGTAACGATGGGGCCAGAAGCGCTCAGGTTTCTGCCATAGCTGGCACTGCCGCCGAAAAAGGTGGCGGGGCTGACATACGAACTCTGAACGCCGAAGGCCAAGTCGCTACGGGTTCTAGAATTCCTCGAACTGGCAAGGCGGTCCAAAAGCGGTGTCCGAAGGGAGCGGGAGCCCAAACCGAAAAAGGTAAAAGCCTCCGCAAACGGAAGACGGCCGCCAAAGATAGTCTCGTTAGGGAGAGAGTTTATGATGCCTCCCTCTCCGGTAGGGCAGTGGGAAATCGGAGTCTAATAGCAGATGTGGCGACCCAGATGGATCAAAGCATTGGCCAGAAGGCGAAGACAGCCCAAAACTGCTCCTCGGAGGCGGGAACATCACTCAAAAAAACCCCTTCCTCCGGGAAGGAGATCCAAGTGACCGTAAGGAGTGGAGAGAAGCAGCCCTCTTATAGAGAGGCGGCCATCTCCTCTGAAATAGTCAGGATAGGGAATGCTGGCGATGATAGTAGAATGACCAACGCAGACTGCAAGCACTGTGAGGATCGTCTACTGGAGCTTGCCTCGGCAACGGGTTTCTGTTTACAGGCAGAAAAGTCAGCTTTGATGAATGGCACATTTGTGGTGAGCTGTTCATCACAGCAGACATCGGCCTGGATCAGGAACACGGTGCCGAAAATTCCCCCTCTGGGAACTGCTACTTACCAGGTAGTTAGTCTCCCGAAATTAACGCGCGCCATCTGCCGGATTCCGGGGAAACCTGGGAATAAGATGGATGTGCTGACGCGCTTACGCACACTGAATCCAGGGCTTGACACTAGAGCTTGGGTTATCTACTCCTACAAGGAGAGTAAGGGCTCTCTGAAAAAAGAGGGCTCTACTCTGGTTGTGGGGATGGATGAAGCCTCTGTCGGAACTCTGAAATCTGCGTACGATTCACGCCCCTACTTCGGCCTTGGTAGGATCTCTTTCCATTTCAATGTCAAGTAGTCGAAGGATGGGACGTACCCTGCAGTATGAATCCATGATTTTTACTCAGATCAATCTACAGCATTGCAAGGCTGCTACCGCTCTTTTAAGTAGCAGAATTGCATGCAGTAGTACAAACCCTTTCATCGTATCCCTTCAAGAACCATGGGTGTGGAATAAACGCCTATGTGGCCTTGGTGGTTTACGTGATGTTACGATTCTTTATGATGAGCGATCCGAAAGGCCCAGGGTCGGCCTCATCATATCGAACACACTATCGGCAACCAAACTTTGGCACTTTTGTGGACAAGATCTGGTGGCTGCTAGAGTAAGCTACAAAACGCACGGAGTTATAGAACAATTCGTCGTTGCGTCTGCCTACTTTCTCTACGACTCGATACTGCCTCCACCACCGAAGGTAGTTTCTGAACTCGTAGAGTACTGTGAAGCCAAAAAGATTGGCCTCATCTTGTGCTGCGATGCTAATGCCCAAAACACTGCTTGGGGCAGCAGCAAGTGTAATACAAGGGGGGACCGTCTTTTAGACTTCATTCTCTCGTCTGACCTTACCATCAACAATGTTGGCTCTCAACCAACTTTTGTCACGACAACACGACAGGAGGTGATTGACCTGACCTTATCCAACAGATATTTGAAGGACATCACTAACTGGCGAGTCTTGCCTGATGCTACGCTGTCGGACCATAAATATATCGAATTCCGATTAAGTTGTGGGATCTCTTCCTTGCAGCCTAGACGGAATCCGAGAAGGACGGACTGGGTACGGTTTAGAGAGGAGCTTGAGAAATCCACTCGAGTCGTACCTAAACTCAGAACGAAACAATTGGTAGAGAACGCTGTTCAGAACCTGATAAGTTCATCACCAGTTGTTTTGAACTCGCATGTCCTGTCAGCAAACCTCCCTGCAGGAAATTGGTCCCCTGGTGGAATGCCGAGCTCCAAAGTCTTCGCAGGGAAGCCAGAATTCTTCTGAATAGATCACTCAAGTCGAATTCGGAAGATGACTGGAATAAGTATCGGTCGAAGCAGAAAGAATATGAGAAACTTATTCGTAAATCGAAGAACGATTCTTATAGGACCTTCTGCGAAGAGATCAAGTCTCTGAGTTAAAGTCCTCAAACGGGGAAAACCGACAAAGCTATATGCACTCAGAAAATCTGATGGTACCTTTACTGAGTCTAAGGCGGAAACTCTTAGTTTACTGTTTGAGACTCATTTCCCGGGAAATCAGATCGACATCGGCTCGTTGCACACTCCTTCAAGGGAAACTGCAACTGAAACGATGAAAACAACTCGGCGTAGCTGATATATTGCGTCGCGCGTGGTTACGACTGAAGCCATTAAATTTGCTGTGGCATCCTTCGATGGTTTCAAATCGCCGGATACCGACGGAATATATCCTGTTATGCTGCAAAAAAGTATAAGGCAGCTGCTTCCTACTTTGAAAAGAATATTCACCGCTAGTCTAGCACTTGCTCACATACCCATTCCTTGGCGCACAGTGAAAGTGGTCTTCATTCCCAAAATAGGAAAAGAGGACTACTCACTTGCCAAGAGCTTCAGACCAATCAGTCTAACATCCTTCCTGCTGAAAAGCATGGAGAGACTGGTAGAGTTGCACGTGCGCAAGGTTGCCCTTCGAATGCACCCTCTTTCGGAGATGCAACATGCTTACCAGCGCGGAAAATCTTGCGAGACTGCGCTTCAGAACCTAGTTGGGCGAATTGAATGCGCGCTCGAAAGGAAAGAGTACGCGCTGGGCATTTTCATCGACACTGAGGGAGCTTTTGATAACGCAACTTTTGACAGCATGTGCAACGCTGCCAGACATCATGGCGTAGATGAAGCACTGGTCCTTTGGATCAAAGCTATGCTCATGCACAGGACACTGACAGCTGATGCAGGCCTCGACCAGTGTGTCAAATCCGGCGTAAACAGGGGCTGCCCTCAAGGTGGCGTCCTGTCTCCGCTCTTATGGTGTATGGTGGTCGATTCTCTGCTTGATGCTCTCAATGCCTCTGGAATCTATGCCCAGGCATATGCGGATGACGTCGCCATTCTTTCTGTCGGCTCATGCTTAGCGTCTGTCCGTCTCAAAGCACAGGCGGCGCTAAACGTGATCGATGATTGGTGTACCAGAAATGGGCTGTCAGTCAATCCTCTTAAGACCGATGTCGTTTTCTTTACGAGAAGGAGGAAAAATACTGACATGACTCAGCTGGTACTAAAAGGCACTTCCATCCCGATATCCAAGGAGACTAAGTATCTAGGAGTCATCTTAGATAGTAAGCTTCTCTGGTCAAAGCATGTTGAGTCAAAGACCACCAAAGCGCTGTCAGCTTTCTGGCAATGCAAAGGAGCTTTTGGCAAAACATGGGGTTTATCGCCGGCAAAGGTCCTCTGGATCTACACGGCAATGATAAAACCTATAATCTCATATGCATCGGTTGTCTGGTGGAACAGACTAAAACGCAAACACGTCGTAGCCTCTTTCACCAAACTCCAAAGAACGGTTTGTCTCAGCTGCACGGGGGCTTTCCCCAGCCCGCCGGGCACTGCTCTAGATGTTATGATGAACCTTCCACCTCTTGATATATTTATCAGAGGGTGTGCTCTGAAAGCCATGTCTCGTCTGAAGAGAAATGGCTTTTGGTACAACTCGCATAGGAATGGCGGTTTCCTTGCGCAAGAATTGTCCTGCGACCCCTGTCTCATGGACATGCCTTCTGACGCATTGACGCCAGTCATCCTATTGCGTCGTAATTTCACAGTCGAGTTTCCATGGCGTCAGGATTGGCTATGGCTGGATACTGAACCTGGAAAGGATAGTCTTCGCATTTTCACGGATGGCTCCAGGTCTGGGCGGGGGTCCGGTGCTGGAGTCTTCTTTGAACGCGAAAACATCCGACTGCACTTCTCGTTAGAAAAGTATGCGTCTGTCTTCCAATCAGAGATATACGCAATCCTAATGGCCATGCACTATGTTGTGGAGCACAGGTGGAAGGGGGAAAGCATATGCGTCTGTAGTGACAGCCAAGCTGCACTAAAAGCTGTGTGTAACCCCTTAACTGGTTCCAAATTAGTGCTTGAACTCAAGTCCTTCTTGAACAGAGTCGGCAGACTAAATTCATTGAGGCTTGTATGGGTTCCAGGTCACTCTGGGATTCCAGGAAATGAGATCTCTGATGAACTCGCTAGAATGGGTTCAGAGGAGAGCTTCTCAGGACCTGAACCCGCTCTAGGTCTACCTGCGTCCACGGTAAATTCCTACATTAACGATTGTGTATTTAATACACACAACCGTAGATGGAGGGATTATCCAGGTTGCAGGATGACTAAGCGCGTACGCCCAAATGTCTGCAAAAAATCTGCAGCATTCCTCCTGTCTTTAAGGAGAATCGACTGCAGAAGGCTTGTGGGAGTTATCACGGGCCATTACACTTTTGCCAAGCATCTCTACGTGCTCGGCATCAGTGAGACGCCTACCTGTGCTGCATGTGGCGAAGAGGATGATGACACTGCAGAGCACTTCCTATGTGATTGTCCCGCCTTTGCTCGCATACGGTGGCGCACCCTTGGAGCCGACGTGGTGTGTGCCGAATCCCTTAGCTCTACTTCTTCAAATTTTTCTCCGGAAAACGAAGAAAATACAGTAATGTAAGGTGTCTGTCTGGAGTACAAAGGACCAGTGTTTGCGTCTGAATGCGCCAGCGGATAGCAGAAGCCTTCAACAAAAAACAAAAAAAAAACTCATCAGACTATGCAGGATGACTTTGGAGAATGCTCGCTGCTCCATCCGAATCGGTGAACACCTTACCGCTAGTTTTGATGTCAAAAAAGGATTTAGGCAGGGCGACGCGCGGTCGTGTGATTTCTTCAACATCATACTGGAAATGATTGTGAAAAATCACTGGCCAATACAACTGACACAATCTATTTCAAATCCTCGCAACTCCTTGTATACGCAGACGATATTGACATAATAGGTAGATCACAGCGAGATGTCAATGAGGAGTTTGCGAGTATTGAGATGGAGGCGGCGAAAATTGGTTTGGCGGTAAACGAGGGCAAGACTAAATATATGCTGTCATCCAAAAAGGGCGCTCACCACCGACGTCTTGGCCAGAACGTTTGTATTAGCAGATATAAGTTCTAGGTAGTTAAGGACTTCGTCTACCTTGGCTCCGCAGTTCCAAAATCAAACGCAGAATCACTCTTGCCAATTGCGGTTTCTTTGGGCTCAGGAGGCAACTGAGTAATAGAGCCCACTTCGGAACTACAAAGTTGACTCTATATAAGACCCTAATCATCCCGGTCCTGTTGTACGACGCAGAGAAATGGGCATTATCAGAAGCGGATGAGGAGGCCCTTGGTCGGTTCGAGAAAAAGATTTTGCGCGTGATTTTCGGGCCTATAACCGCAGACGGGGGATTGAGGAAAAGATTCAACCACGAGCTTTAGGGGCTTTACAGCGACATGAGTCTAGTCAGGCGTCTGCGGATTCAACGCCTAAGATGGCTGGGTCATGTAGAGCGAATGGACACCACAGCTCCAGCCCGGAGAGTCTTTGAATCCAATCCCGAGGGACGAAGAAGCAGAGGACGGCCGCACTTAAGATGGCGCACACAGGTGGAAGGGGACCTCAGCCAACTGGGTGTGCGGCAATGGAAATGGCTAGCAAAATATCGTGCTAGTTGGAGGGGCATGTTGGTTGAGGCCCAGGTTCACCCCGAACTGTAGCGCCCATTAAGATGAAGGAGAAGAAGTACACCTGCAATTCAGTATTTTTCCAAAACCCCACTCTTGTTTGGATGGAAGTTCGGTACATTGCGACACATCAATTTCCGTACATCAATCTACTAGTTCCAGGTTACTCATTAAGAACAAAAAATCTTCATGTGGGATTCTATCGATTTATTTGTACCTTATCAAATCAATCCACTTCACTGGGAAGCGAGGTAAACCGTCCACCTCTGTTGATGTCGCGGTCTCCATTTCCGCATCCACAGTAATGTGTACTTTAGTGGTTATCACATACAGCAGACAATTGGGTCACAAATCAGCGACCTTCTGGGTGACAAAAGCACCGGAATGCCTCACTGATCACCAACGGACGTCGACTACAGTATCCATGCACTCGACAAAGAGTCGTCACGCGGATAGTAGGGACAGTGCCTCTTGATGGTTATGGTAGCTGGCGCAAATCCACTCACACGATTCTCTAGCCATCCATCGCAGAGCACCGTATTCATTCGTATTCGAGTGTAACAAACTTAAGTCCGAACCAAAGAGATACATTAACCACAATTACAACGGCTGCAACCCGCATCCATATAGTATGTAGTAACTCGGTACTCTTCGTTGAGGAACGAATGCATTTCTGCTAGCGGTAGATGACAATGAAAGACATTAAAATACACCGACGGACCGCATGGTTCGACGTAGTCCCGTCTTAAAAGAATGATTTTTCAATTCATAGCAGATCTCGTACTTGAAGAACCCGAATGTCTCTGTAGGTAAGTTTGTGTCTAGGAAGTAGATGTGGTCGCTTTAAGAACGAAAAAAGAATCTACTGTTGACTGCTTTAGGTTGATCTTTGAACAAAGGGGAGATTAAATTGTATAGACACACCATTGTATCTATTTATACTGCTATGCTTGTGCTATTGCTGGTCGAATGACCTCTTGTTGTGGCCTCCAGTATTCGTAGTCCTACGGTGTACTTCCATATCTTGATAGCATTTCTAATTGTGTCGTACGTATGGACTATTATGAAAGGGACTAATGGGGAAAGGATTATTGTAATGGAAATAACATTCAAGGCGACCTACATTCGTTTAAGGACGGTACTGGCAGATACTTAATAATGCAACTTATTGGAGTGCGAACATTGGGTTTACGTACAATTTCAATCCTTTTTTTATCAATTTTTTATGCCTGCATTTACGTGAATTTTGCACGTTGGATGGAGAAGGAGATAACGATGTAAGCTGGATACTAAAGATGCATGTTGGATGGAAGATGAGATAAAAATGCAAGCTGGGTAGTGACATCATATAATGTTAATTAGAAAGACATGGTAAATTGCAGATGAACTGCAGGAGTGGTCCCTCGGTTTCGTTACTCCTAGGAAGTAATTTTTACTAAAATTGTCATCAAACGAGAGATATAAATAAGAAATAAAATTCCGGGATGACCAATTCAGCTTAGCGGTTTGTTTCTTCATTTTCCTGTAAAAAGATACGAGGCCTTAAAAGATACCAAATTGTCGGGGTAGTTTTTCCTGTCTTCTTTGCTTGCTTAACGCAACTTTAATATTTTCCGATTGACACGCACTCCCTAATCCACGACTGTGGAGCTGCATAATCACATTCAACATATCCAAGCGGCTTAACGCCTTGCAACACATTTATTAGATCATCTACATATCTGAAATATGATTGCCTCATAACGGGGATATCAGACTTGGAAGTCACCTGGTTTAACATCGTGTAGCCCTTCGGTCGTCCTCATTTATTCCCACACCCTGATTTCGTAGTTGTAGAGAAGGTCAGCGTCATAACAAAGATACATATATATGTATTTCATAGGCTGTTTTATTGTAAGTGAGTAAGATTTGGGCTACGGCCTAGTAAGCCGTAACCGTAAAAAAAACTACCAGCTCCGAAACAACCACAAACCTCGGATAAAACGGACTGGCGACCCTTGCAAAAACCGACAAAAGGACAATGATCTTCGGCTCTGTACGTGGAACGTTAGGTCCCTAAATAGACCATGTGCAGCCGAACAACTTGCGGACACCCTAAGGCACGAGAAGCGTGCGATTGAGGAGTTGGAGAGGTGTTACTACAGCGTCATGTCTGTCTGTCTTATCAACAGACAAAGCGAATATGCCAAGGTTATAATGCCAGAACGGAAGCATGCAGGGATCAGAACGGACACCTTGTAGTAGAACCACTTCTGCAGTATAACGACGATGTTAGTCAATATGCCGCTGTCAGGCAAAATGATTCAATTCTTAACGGTGAAGACCGCAGAGAACTCCGTCTCCCTGACCCCGACGAAGTTAAGATCGCCATATCGAAACTCAAGTCGAATACAGCAGATGGCGCAGACGGACTGTCTGCTGAACTCTTCAAGGCAGCTGGGGATGACCTGGTTAGGAGCATGAACAAGCTCATCTGTAAGATATGGACAGAGGAAGGCATGACCGAGGAATGGAGTCTCAGCATTGTATGCCCAATCCACAAGAAAGGAGACCCCTCTTGCTGCGCCAGCTATAAAGGAATAATTCTCCTTAACATCGCCTCAAAATCTTCTCTGCCATTTTGTGGGAACGTCTGAAGCCTTTTGTAAATTATCTGATTGGTCCTAAGTCAGTTCCTGGAGAAAACAGTGAATTTTAAGTTGACACTCACCACCTATTTGTCGACTTCAAAGTCCCATACATCAGCGTAATTAGAGACGAGCTGTACAACGCCACGTCTACTTTTGACATCACTGCTAAATTCATCAGACTATGTAGGATGACTTTCAAGAATGATCGCTGCTCCATCCGAATCGGTGAAGACCTGACCGATTGTTTTGATGTCAAAAAAGGCTTTAGACAGGGCGATGCGCTGATGTGTGATTTCTTCAGCATGGTATTAGAAATGAGCAGAAATCACTGGCCAACACAAGAGGTACAATTTATTTTAAATCCTTACAACTCTTCGCATACGCGGATGGCATTGACATGATCGGAAGGACATAGCGAGATGTCAATGAGGCGTTTACGGGTATTGAGGCGAAGGTGGCGAAAATGGGTTTGACAGTAAATCAGGGCAATGCTGTCATCAAAAAAGGACACTCACCACCGACGTCTTGGCAGATATAAGTTTGAGGTAGTTAAGAACTCCGTCTGGCTTGGCTCCGCAGTGACCTGGAACAATGACATCAGTTCCGAAATCAAACGCAGAATCACTCTTGGCAATCGCTGTTTCTTTGGGCTCAGGAGGCAATTGAGTAATAGAGCCCTCTCCCGAACGACAAAGTTGATCCTATCCAAGACCCTTATCATCGCGATCCTGTTGTATGGCGCAGCAGCATGGACACTATCAAAAGCGCATGAGTAGGTTCTTGGTCGGTTCGAGAGAAAGATTTTGCATATGACTTTCGGTCCTATAAACGCAAACTAAGGATGGCAGAAGGGACGGCCGCACTTAAGATGGCACACACAGGTGGAAGGGGATCTCAGCCAACTGGGTGTGCGGCAATGGAAAAGGCTAGCAAAAGATCGTGCTAGTTGGAGGGGCATGTTGGTTGAGGCCCAGGTTCATCCCGAACTGTAGCGCCCGATAAAAAGAAGAAGTAGAAGAAGAGTAAGGTTATTGGGAGGTAAACGACTAAAAAAGGCCTCATAGGGGAAGCGTATCCGATATGCGCTGGCCTGTAAAATAGCCAGTAGAAGCCACTTCAGCCGAACATCTAGCAGGTCTGTTAGTAAGTCCTATTTTCACCTCCTGGGAATTTTTATATGAAATCGCGAACGGAAAGGGGCAAACAAAACAGAGTAAGTGTCGGTTAGGTTGTGGCCCGGCAAGCCATACTTGGAGCCATACAAAGCCAATACGCCAAAGAAACCGAAAACAGCGTCGGATTAAAAAAAACGACAGATTAACCGATGACGACCCAGGAAACGAAATCAAAAATGACATTGGGCTTTGTACGTGGAATGCAGCCGAATAAATTGCGGAGGCCCTATATTGCTATAAGGCAGTTATTACCGCAATTCAAGAAGTGCGATAGGATGGACCAATTAAGCCTGATAGAAGCTCTAAAACTACCAGATTATTGCAGCGTCTTTCAGGCGGAGTTATTGGCAATAGAGGTGGCTCTGTTTTGGCTTAAATGGAACGTGATATCTACTACGGATATTAAAATTTTCACGAACAGTCAAGCTGCCTTGAAATCGATGGAGTCCTATGTGTTCACCTCAAGAACAAGCCTTGACGGTCATCTATCTCCTAATGAGATGGCCGAACAGTTTAACTCCTATGGGTACCAGGACACAGCGACATCTCAGGCAACAAAAGGGCCCACATACTCGCCAGAAAAGGAACGACGCAACAATCAATCGTGGCATGGGGGGGATTACCTCCTGCAGCCATTAAACTTATGAACCTCGCCATGGCTGAGACGAACCTGAGATGGGCCCAGGGGCACACCTGCCTCATCAACAGGCAAATCGGGCCTCGGCCCAATAGTCAATGGACTAGGAGAAAAATCTCCCTAAAAAGAACTGACATCTGCAAAATCATTGGTGTCATCACCGGTCACTGTCTCATTGGCAGTCATGCGCAAAAACTGGGGCAAGTTCCGAGTGATTTCTGCAAAAGCTGCCTAGACGAAGAGGAGGTCGAATCCATTCATCACCTTTTGTGCGCCTGCCCGACTTTCTGCGCAATCAGTTAACGCTGCCTAAGATCCTACTTTCTAAATGCCCCGACAGTTGTTCAGCAAGTAAGGCTAACTGGCCTTCTTAATTTTTTATGAAGCACCTAAGTGGTTCCATGAAAAGGGCGGTAAGCCCCCTCGTAGCAACATAAATGATCTCTCAGGCCTAGGTGTATTCTTCCTCGACTAAGGCATAAAGCCTTGAGCTTCCGGCATGTAAGCGAACGCCTCATGACAATTCGCATTCAACATCAGCCTAATTTGCGTTCACGCCGCCTTCGAGGACAAGTAGGACGCTACAAAAGACGACACCTACGATCTCCTCGATAGAACATATGTATGCCTAGTGTCCCAATTACGAGGTTAAAATCGTACTGGGCAAGGAAGTTGCTTTTGGTAGGATCACTGACAAGCATAGCCTACACAGCACCACATCCGAAAACGGGTTTAGGCTAATAGACTTCGCAGCGGAGCGGAATCTTCTAGTTCCCAGCACGCATTTCCCACCTCTCAACTTCCACAAAGGAATTTTGCGATCTCCGGATCAATCAGCCGTCAGCCAGATTGACTACATTCCGATTCATGGCAGGCACGCAATCGATATTCTGGATGTACGAACTTTCAGGGCACCCAACATCGACTCGGACCATTATCTTGTGGCAGCCAGGTTACGACTACAAATATGCCGGGCCCAGAAAAATAGAGTAAGGCCAGCGGTATACAGCGTCGCAATGACGACAATCGCAAGAGACCGCCAGAGCCTATGCCAATCGCGTAAGCGTAAGCTCTCGGAAAACCCTCCACCACTTGTTCAGACCGTACAACACGACTGGACCCGTCGTCAACAAGCCTTAGAGAGTTCTGCTTCTGGGTACTGGGTTTCAAAACGCCACCAAGAAAAAACTCATGGTTTGACGACGAGTGTACGAGGGCACACGCAGCCAAGCAGCAAGCCTATCAAGAGCCGCTGATAGGCGAGAACTGCTCGTAAGCATTATGAGCAGAAGAGGAGGGAGGAGCATAAGCTTCTCAAAACAAAAAAAAAAAAAAGAACATGAGAAGCTCGCGATCGTAGGGATGGAGGGCTGCTATCGTAGGAGCGACGTTAGGAGGTTTCATCAACGAATAAAACAAACATGCTAGGGATACCAGAACGGAAGCCTGCAGGGACGAAAATGGAAATCTAGTAGTGGATGCACAGTCGATACTAAGAATCTGGAAATACTACTTCTGCAGACTGTATAACGGCAATGACGAATCAGATCCCGCTGTCAGGCATAATGATTCATTCACAACCGACGATGATAGCAGAGAATTCCATCCTCCTGACCTGGACGAAGTTAGGAATGCGTTTTCTAAGCTTAAGACCAACAGACGGACTACCTGCCGAGCTCTTTAAAGAAGCTGGAGATGACTTGGTTAGGAGTATGCATCAGCTCGTCTGTAAGATACATATGGTCAGAGGAATGCATGCCCGATGAACGGAATCTTAGTATCGTTCGCCCGATCCACAAGAAAGGAGACCCCTTTGTCGGCGCCAACTACAGAGGTATAAGTCTTCTGAACATCGCTTATAAAATCTTCTCTGCTGCACTGTGTAAACGCCTGAAACCGTTCATTAATAAACTGACTCGTCCATATCAGTGTGGTTACAGGCCCGGGAATTTCACTATCAGCAAGTGTTCACACTGCGGCAGATCCTGGAAAAAAACAACGAGTTCCAGATCGACACCCAATATCTGTTTGTCGACTTTAAGGCCGCATACGATAGCACACATAAAAATGAGCTAGTCAACGTCATGTCTAGTTTTGACATCTCTAACGAACTCGTCAGATTGTGATGACACTAGAGAACTCTTACTGCTCCTTCAGGGTCGAAAGCAACTTGACCGGCACCATCTTTTTCAAGTCCGTACAACTGCTCGGATATGCCGGTGACATTGACATAATTGGACGAAGTCAGCGAGATGTCATTGAGACCCTTACGAGCATTGAGGCGGAAGCGGTTAAAATGGGACTTGCGGCAAATGAGGGCAAGACGAAATATATGCTGTCATCAAGAAAAGACACGAACCACCGGCATCTTGGCCAGGGCGCACATATTGGCAGGTATAATTTCGATGTAGTCAAGGACTTCATCTACCTAGGTTCCGCAGTGACATACAGCAATGACATCAGTGCCGAAATGAAACGCAGAATAACTCTTGCCAGCCGCTATTTCTTTGAGCTCGGGAGGCAACTGAGAAACAGGGCCTTCTTTTGGAAAACCAAGGTGACCATATACAAGATCCTTATCAGCCCGGTACTGCTTTATGGCGCAGAGACATGGATCTTATCGAAAGCGGATGGAAGGCCCTTGGTCGTTTTGAGAGGAAAATTCTGCGTACAATTTTCGGCCCGACTTGCATAAATTGGGAGTGGAGGAGAAGACTTAATAGTGAATTGTATGGGCTGTGGAGCGACATGAACGTAGCACGGCATTCCACGAATAAGATGGCTAGGTCATGTAGAGCGCATGGAAATCACAGCTCCGGCCCCGAAGGTCTTTGAATGCAACCCTGAGGGGCGACGTTGTCGAGGATGGCCAAATTTAAGGTGACGCACGCAAGTGGAAGAGGACCTCAACTAACTAGGCGTGTGGCACTGAAGAGTGCTGGCGAAAGATTCGGCGGATTATGCATATGTTGACATGAAGGTTAAGGCGAGGCTTCGGAATAATCATGTGGTTCAGTTAAAAAGGGATTCCTTATACTCGTACATATTTGACTATACGTTCCAATGTGGGCTTCAGGGTATGTTGGTTAGTATTCCTAGAGAGATGTGTTGTGGAACAATTGTTGATGGGGCAGTATGCAACGGGCTATTGTGTCAAAGCATTTTCCGTAGAAGTAAGGAAAGATAATCAACTTTATCGTGCGATTTTGAATTCTGTCTAATAGGTGGCATTGTGGCCAGAGAAGGGAAATATTTCTTGCATAGAAATGTATGTATAAAAGGTCTAGGCATTTGGCTGCAGTCTTGGCGACCCCTAATATGTGATCGCTTCAGCTAAGATTGCCGTACCTGTTTCCGAGTACTCGCGAAAAGACACGAAAACGGACGACAACTACCAAGCAAATTGGTAGCGATAAGAATTCGAACATTAAAATTATGCCAATTTGTTGGAGAGAAAATATTGAGGAAAGAATCAAAAAGGCCTACGTGGCACTATATTCGTGCAAGGTAGCCTTTGGAAAGACATGGTGCCTCAAACAGAGGTTAGTACATTGGTTGTACACTGCGGTGGTAAGACCTATCCTAGTCTATGGCTCGGTTGTCTGGTGGAAGGCGCTTGAGAAAAAGTGTCATCTTCAGAGTGTGTGAAGGGTTCAAAGGGCAGGCTGTGTCGGGATCTATGAAGTCCACACCAACGGCGGCTCTTGAAGTCATGCTGAACCTCCCACCCCTGGACATGTACTGCGAGAGCGCCGCAACCAAAACTGCGCTAAGACTACAGGAATCAGGTCTCTGGAAAAGGAGTCCTCAAGGACATGCATCAGTCTTGGATCGATGGGCCGTCTCGAGATTCAGGACCGTAACGGACTATGTCACCCGACTTTCTTCCTGGGAGAAGAGATTTTCTATTAGAATTCCCTCCAGGGAGGAATGGATCGGTGATTTGGTACTCACGGAAAGTGAACTGGCATTCTACACCGACGGATCCAAAATGGATGTTGGCACAGATGCCGGAGTCTACTTTGAGTCTTGGGATATGCATCGTTCCTACAGCCTCGATGATAGATGCAGTGTCTTCCAAGCTGAGGTCTTCGCTATCAAGCAGGCGGCGGACCTGATCAGCAAAGAGAATATCACAGAAAAAGGATCAGCATCTATGTTGACAGACAGGCAGCCATTAAGGCTCTGCAGGCAGCATGGATAAGATCCAAACTCGTCAAAATCTGCAGGGAGAAGTTGGAAGAGATATCCAAATGAGGTGAACCTTTGCTGGGTACCTGGTCATATGAATATCTACGGAAACGAGAGGGCGGATGAGCTGGCTAGGGTGGGATCAAGTGCTAACATTGCGCAGATCTCAGCTGAGGCCAAAACACCACTCAGTTCGCTCTACAGGGAGATATAGACTCACTGGGTAGTGTGTTGGCCTCTGACGCCGATGACACGGGATCGAATCCCGACACAGCCATGTCATCGAACGTGTTTTCACGGTGTTTCTCCTCAGTGGGGTTCTGACAAAACCCCCTGTAGCAAAATTGTCATGAAAAGCTTCTCGAAATTCGCCGTTCGGAACCGGCAATAAACTGTAGGTCCCTTTCACCTATGGGAAAATTAAATCACACACAACATGGGTGATTGAGAGAAGCTCGGCTCAGGTCCTTCATGGACTGTAACGCCAACATACATACATTAGTGAAAGCCAATAAGCGATGGTGTCGCTTAGATACATGCGCAACGACGAGATCGACTTGGTCCGTCTGTGATAAGAAAAGAACGGAAAATCTGCTGAAGTTCAGTCGTGGGAATATTCGACTGGCAGTCGGTGCCCTCACCGGGCACTGCATGCTATCCTACCATGCAGCTCGACTAGGCCAGCCCTACAATGACTTCTGCAGAAGCAGCAGGGACGAAGAGGAAATCGAATCCATTCGTCACCTGCTGTGTGAATGTCCGGCGCTAGCCCAAAAAAGGAATATATTCCTAGGAAGATACTTCCTTTAGGGACTAGAAGAGGTAGGTAATATTGGGCTGAACAGAATACTGGGATTTTTATCCTCGTCTGGCTGGTTCAGCTCGACGGTAAATGTATAGGTATCAACGGGTTAAACAAAACAAGTGGGCACAATGGACTCAACGTAGTCTACGTGAGCACCAATATACCCAACCTAACCTATGCCAATTAAGATAAGACCAGGCACAAAGACGTTCGCCCAAATTGCGGCATCAAAAAGTACAATCAGTAGCACACCGCTTGATTCAGTAATGAATATCTTGTCTGTTATTCTTCCTAAGCTTAAAGAACAAAACAAGAAAAACCAACTTACTTCCAACTCGTTTGCGTCCGATATAAAATTTTAATTTCGCTTGGCACACCAATGGGCCTCAACATTCAATTGACATATGCTTGGTTTCTGAAACCCATCTGACAACACAAACGCGTGCTAAGCTAAAAGGCTATCATGCCTACCACGCTTACCATCCATCAGGAAGGGCACGCGGCGGTTCGATAATATCGAACACTCTCTGGGATTCAGAGTAGAGCTTGAGACGGTACAAATCAGTACAGTGCGCGTTAAGAATAAAAGTTATTCCTTTAATGTATCTTCAGTGTATTGCCAACCGCGGTGTCCGTTGGGGGCGGCCCAGTTCATCAATCTTTTTAATTACCTTGGACCGAATATTCTTATTGATGGTGACTTTATGGCCAACACACACATTTTGGGGTTCAAGACGAATTTTACAGAGAGACAAAATGCTCTACAAAGCCAGCATGGATTGCGATTGCAACTTACTCAACTGACAAACCAACGTACTGGCCTACAGACACTGCGAAAACACCTGCCCTGTCGAAGAGAACTTTTATCGCCCCTCAGACCATTCTCCAGTTATATTGACGAGAAGTCTTATCATATGCTTTACCGTACTTATTGGGCTGGTATTCCAGTCGTCGGGCATGCTTTCATCTTCCCAAATTCTGCAGATGATCTGGTGCATGCTCCCTACCAGAACATCGCCGCCAGCCTTGAAGAGCTCTGATGGCAAGCCATCTGACATTCTAGGAGCATATTCGCAAATCGTGTTCCTTTTTCGTGCGTTGTCATCGTCGAGTATCCGTCCATGTGTCCGCGGCATCTTATTCATAACTTTTATGTTTTTTACGTGGGCGGATTGTTAGCCCGTCGCATAACCGCCATTCTGGTCGGGGTTTTGTCGCTGCATACGTTTGCTCACCTCCCAACGGTTGTTGAAGAGGTTATCCACCCGGGCATTTAAACAGGGATCGTTGCTGGCATCTCGCCACGTTGAGAGCGATCAACAACTTTACCCTGTACATCCGAACCCATGATCTCCTACCTTTGTTGCAGTATAAATTCGTTTCGAAGGGAAGTGTGTGTGTGTGTGTGTGAGTAGAAATCTCACACTACTATGAGCACGTGTTTACGATCTTCATAGTGTCTTTAGAAGATTTTCACCTGGCCTCGTAAAAAAAAAAATAGAAAAAATGCATATTCTAGTACCTCAACTACTTTCACTTCTGTTACCATTCCTATCATGCGTAAGAGCCGATTTCCAGTACGCATCCTTAAATTTTATACGAGTCTTTCACTTTAAAGAGCTTCCTCGCATCGCTTAAATGCGCACATTTTTCCACCCATTTGATTCGAATACGAAAGGACCAGAGAAAGGAAGTGCAAGGATAAGCCATGAATAATCAGCCAAAATATCCCTTTGCCGGTATTTGAACTATTGCATGTCACTTCTTAATCCTTCAGCACTCTCAAAACATATCCTTGGCGACTTTACTCAATAATACGGAAGTAAGTCGCAAAAAAAACCTGTAGAACACCATTAAACCCTTTACCTTAACCAAGGCACACAAGTGCAAGTGCCATCTCCACCAACAGAGACGATACATATAGTGCATCGAGCATTTGGCTACACTTCAACACTATAGCCAGTAGGCTTATGTCGATGCTACATAACATATTGTATTGTCGTGTTAGTGCCACTAACCATGTCTGCCTTTTAGTTGAACTGTTTTGAGTTTTCCTTTCCTCGTTTCTGGTTCTATTTGGCTGCTGTACTTACCTTGCACTTTCCGTATCCGTTCAAGGTGGTATACGAACGATGATGTAATTGTATGCGGCTGAAAGGCGATGACTTCTTGGCGCCGATGTGATTCTAACTTGTTGTCTGATAGCAACTATTGTGTTGAAGGACACATATGCATATTGGTGCAGATGAACCCTTTTTGTGTCGGTGCGGTGACTGCCAGAGAGTGGTTTATCCTTCTGTCTTTCATGTTTCAAAGCGTACTTTAGGGGAAATTCTGCAGACAGGAATCGACGGATTAAGTAAAGGAACTTCTGAGGTGTCCACAATATGTGAATAGCTATGCAATTAAGAGGGATCTGTTTTGGAGGTTTATCACGTCTGAGATTATCGTAAAGCAGTTGATTTTTACACTGATTATTTTATGCGAGCAGACAGACACATGATAGCGTGGATAGGTCCCATTTGGTTGCGGGTATTAGCTCGTTTGGTTGGGGGACATTGTTTGAGGACCTGTCTTGGATTACAAAGAATACCAGAGTGCAAGTACACGAAATTCAATTCCAATGAGTAAGGCAAAGATGATATGACAGACAGACGCTATCTCGCACTAGCAATGACCGTATTCAATAATCTCAACCTTGGGACCTTTCAGCGCAAATACTTATGTATACTGTAAGATGGAATCATACGGGAGAACCTACCGTCGCGTACGCTATCGTCCTAGCAATCTCTGGGTTTGGGTGTTTTAATAAAATCACTCTTGGCTGAATGACGAGCGCAGACAAGTTCGTGTTGAAAAATGAAACGCATACACGGCCCTGTTGCATCAATGGACGAGAGCGCCTCGTGAGCTCTACGAACGGAAAAAAAGGGAGGAACATGCGCTTTTCAATTGGAAAAAGAAGGAGAACGAGAAGCACGAGGTCGAGGAGATGGAGTCTCACCAAAAAATAAAGCAAACATGCCAGGGGTATAAAGACAGAGCAGAAGACTGCCGGGATGAAAACGGGCATCTAGTTAACTCACAGTCAATGCTTAGAATATAGAAATACCACTGTCAGGCAGAATGAACCATTCCCCTGGACGGATATGAAATCGTCCACCCGACCTAGAAAAGGTTAAGATAGCGGAAAGTTACTACTACTATCGCTCGTGTTATTACCGGTCCCGTTTCTATAAGCCTTCTCATACACCTCAACTCTCCACCCTCACTAGATAGAAGAACAAGAGCAGCTCGTAAGCTGTATGAAAAAGAAGGAAGAAGCAAAAACTTCTCAGGAGAAAGAAGAAAAAGCACGAGAAGCGTGCGGCTGAGGATTTGGAGAGGTGTTACTGCAGGCCTGACGTTCGAAAGTTTAATCAGCAGACAAAGCGAACACGCTAAATCTATAGAGCCAGAATGTAGGGATGAGAACGGACACCTAGTAGAATCGCAGTCGATGCTGAGAGAATGGAAAAATGACCTCAGGCAGAATGGTCTATTTCTTAATGACGAAAATCGCATAGAATTCCATCCCCCCGCCCTCGGCAAAGTTAAGATCGCAATATCGAAACTCAGGCCAAATAAAGCTGCTGGCACAGACGGACTGTCTGCGGAGCTTTTCAATGCAGCTGATGATGATCTGGTTAGGAGCATGCACCAGCTCATCTGTAAAAAATGGTCAGAGCAAAGCAGAGGAATAAGTCTCCTTAATGTCGCATACAAGATTTTCGCTGCCGTTTGGTGCGAACGCCTGAAGCCGTTCGTAAATAAGCTGATAGGTCCTTATCAATGCGGCTTCAGACAAGGGAAGTCCACCAACGACCAAATCTTCACACTACGGCAGATCCAGGAAAAAAAACCAATGAATTTTAAGTCGACGCTCACTACCTATTTGTCGACTTCAAAGCCGCATACGACAGCGTAATTAGAGATGAGCTATACAACGTCATGTCTACCTTTGACATTCCTGCTAAACTCATCATTAGTTTTGATGTCAAAAAGGGATTTAGGCAGGATGATGCACTGTCGTGTGATTTCACACAGTATATTTGAAATCCTCCCAACTCTGCGCATACGCGGATGACATTGACATAATCGGAAGAACACAGCGAGATGTCAGTTAGGTGTTTGCGGGAATGAAGGAAAAGATACAACAACGAGCTTTATAGGCTATATAGCGACATGGGTCTAGTCAGGCGTCGACGGATTCAACGCCTAAGATGGCTAGCTCCAGCCCGAAGGGTCTTTGAACCCAACCCCGTGGGACCAAAAAACAGAGGACGGCCGCCTCTAAGATGGCTCACACAGGTGGAAGGGGACCTCAGCCAACTGGGTGTATGGCAATGGAAAAGGCTAGCAAAAGATCGGGCTACTTGGAGGGGCATGTTGGTTGAGGTCCAGGTTCACCCCGAATTATAGCGCCCGACAAGAAGAAGAAAAAACGATATCTAAACTAAAATCTTATAAAGATGCTGACGCAGGTGGACTGTTTACTCTGCTAATTATAGCATATTGAGGTAAGTTGATAGGGAGCATGCACTATCTCATCTATAGACTATGGTCGGAAAAAGCATGGCCGGTGAGTGGAACCTCAGTATCGTTTGCCCGGCCTATAAGAAAGGAGATCCGTATAATTGCGCAATTATGGGGAAAAACGCCTTCTTAATATCGGCTCTAAAATCTTCTCTGTCGTGCTGTGTGAACGCCTGAAACCATCCATGAGCAATCTGATGGGTTCCTGTCAATGTGGTTCCAGGGTGGAAAAATTCACGATAGACGAAATATTCACACTGCGGCAGATCCTGGAGAAGACTCATGAATTTCAGGTCGATACGCACCACCTTTTCATCCATTTTAAAGACACATATGATAGTGACTATTAGAATGGGATATATGTATGTATGTATGTATGTTGGCGTTACAGTCCATGAAGGACCTGAGCTGAGCTTCTCTCAATCACCCATGTTGTGTGTGATTTAATTTTCCCATAGGTGAAAGGGACCTATAATTTATTGCCGGTTCCGAACGGCGAATTTCGAGAAGCTTTTCATGACAATTTTATTACAGGAGGTTTTGTCAGAACCCCGCTGAGGAGAAACACCGTGAAAAACACGTTCGATGACATGGCTGTGTCAGGATTCGATCCCGTGTCATCTGCGTCAGAGGCCAACACACTACCCACTTCGCCACGGTGCTCTACATGGGATGGGCTATATAGAGCCATGTTATGTTTTGACATCCTTGCTAAACTCGTCAGGTTGTACACGATGACAATGAAGAATTCCCGCTGCTCCATCAGGGTCGGCGCCTAATTAATTGAGACCTATGAGGCCAAAAAAGGATTCAGATAGAGCAATGCATTATTATGTGACTTTTTCAACACTATTCTTGAAAAGATTGTGCGGAGCTCACTTGCCAATACAAGTAAGCATTGAAGCAGAAACGGCTAAAGTCAGTCGGAGGTAAACGAAGGCGAAACCAAATATATGCTGTCATAAAACAAAGACGCTCAGCACTGACGTCTTGGCCAGAACGTCACGATTAGCTGCTATAAAATTGAGGACGTGACAAACGGTAACGACACCAATGCTGAGAATAGACGTAGAATAACTCTTGCTTAAGAAGCAATGGGGAAGTAGGGTCATCTTTCGAAAGATCAATGGGATACTGTACAAAACCTTAATCATCCCAGTCCACCTCTATGGCCCAGAGGCTTGGACCCTATCAATAATAGATGGAAGTTTCAAAAGGAAAATTCGAACGGAGAGTGGAAGAGAAGATTCAGACACGAACTCTATGGGTTGTACAACGACATCGGCCTTGTCAGACGTCTACGAATAAAACTTCTAAGATGGCTAATCTTGGGTGGCAAGTGGAAAGGAACAGCTGATCAGAGATAGGATGGCATGTTGGTTGAGGCCTAGGCTCTAACGGGTATGTAGCGCCAACTAAGTAAGTAAGTAAGTAAATGGTCCGCTGCTCTGTACCACTACAAGAAAATGTTAAGTAAGCGGGGGGAACATCAGCTGTCACACCTTTCCGAAGAACTTGCTAGGCTCCGCCAAAGCCAGGCAGCCTATAGAAATAGAGCTTGAAACCAACCAACCAACCAACTTGCCAAACGAAATTAAATTTTTTATTATAAAGTCAAGAGGATTCATAACGACTAATAAGGGACAGATCAATGTCCTTATTCATTCGCATCAGTGTTCATTCGCATCAAAAGAATATTTCGATTTCAGCAAATAAAATATCACACCGCGGAATCAAAGTGGTGATACATATATGGATGCATTTTTAGATTTGAGTGAGAGGGGGGAAGAATCGGTCTACCACTCTCCGAGCTCAAGAGACGCACCAGATAGATTTTAAGTGAAATAGGCTGGTCGCATTAACCTTATCTAATCTGGTTTAAATTTTTTGAGATATTGATGAAGAAGAACGCGTGAACGTTTTTAAATAATTATTCCCATAGACACGCTTCCCCTTCCTTTCCTCTATTTTGTAAAAATTTGATCCTATGGCTTTCTATTCTAGTGGAAATTAGATCACAATTTAGCCCGACGTCGACCATACGAGTGAATAAATGAAATTCTCACACACATTGCAGAGAAACCTACCTTATAACCTGATGCGTTTCCTTCCTATCAAGGTAATGCAAAAAAAAAAGAAACCATTGTTCCCACCGTTCAGCGTTGAGACGTGCCGTTCGTCGAAAATATCAACTTGCATCGGAATTTTCTGAAAATACCTCAAACTAGGATTGAGTAAAACAAACAAGTGAGAGGTCCTATTCAACGTAGACTTAGTGCTATCATACCCTATAAATATCATACTTGCTGCAACCTCCAACATTTGAAAAATTCTAACGAGTAGTCAGCCACATTGTACCCTACGAGAGCAATCGAAAGCTTCAAATTGAATTTATCTGACATGGTTGCTACATGGTTCACATAATATATGTACAAGAGGCCAAATCAACAAAAAGAAAACTATCTAAGCACTTCCCCTTCTTCCTGTCGCTATGCCATAGCCAGTTACTTAAATACTTCTAATGGGAAAAATCAGTTTACATAATGGTAACCTGACCGAATCCGTTGGGTGTCAAATTGTCCAGTGTTCCGATTTTAACTCGGGACCTCGACGGCAACATATCAGTGCAACCGACATACGAGTTACATACAAGTGTATGTATATGCATGGCTTTAAGTACGTTGGTTCTTAAAACCTAAATCAGCAAAATTCAAAGTTTCATGCTCACAAGTTCAAGAGCGCGAATATTTCGTCTAAGTACAGCTTGAGGAGTCAGTATAGTGTCTGGCATTTGACCGGAACGGTCGAGGTGGTTTCTAGTGGAAGGATGTTGGATTCCTAAGTGACAATGTAGCGAAAAGTACTTGTGTTTTCTTTTAAATAGCAGTGGTAGTAAAACGTAGTTAGTCGTTTATTTAATTCAGAGCTAATGTAAGTTTTGTGCTTGTTTGAAAAAATGCAAATGGGAAATAAGGTTTTTTTATTTTTACTAAAAATATCTGTTTAATCCTTTATTTAATTTTTGAAATATGTACCTCCTTGAGTAACTAAGAGTTTAAACACAAGTATGGATATAGGCTTCTCTTCATTATATTACTAAATACTATTGATAAGTTGCTAGGCACTGACAACCAAGACGTTGTTTAAACAACTAAAGTCAATTGCATATTATGCTCTAAAAAGCCTATTGCTGGAACATATGCAATATGTTACCTAGCGGCGTTGACGAAAGGCGGGCTCCAGACCCTTAAGGTACTCAAGAGGGACTGCGAGCGATCTTGTGAAGGTATTTTTCTTTCTCTAGTCGTGCTAAAAAAATTCTGACAAAAATAATAGGGTCATCTATAGTTTGAGTTATTTGGATCGTCCCATAGAAATAGTAATAGAGTTCCGGCAAAGCTTGCATGCTAGACGAATGATTGTAAAATCAAGACTTACGAATTTGTATTGAAAAATGTTCGAATTGAATTATGATCTACCTATATCCCGGCGATTGAATGTGATGTGTGTCTTATTTAAGGTTTCCGGTATTTTACAAACTGTTCGGGGTTGATACGGCTTAATCGTTTCCAGGCATTTTTTCCCCAGGGTCTGATTCGTATACTAGGATACATTCGTAAACTTAAAACTTGATGTCCAAACGAAAAAACAGTGCGAGGTGTTTGATTGTGAATAGACTTGCCACCTTCCAGAAAACCTCGTGGAGGACTTAAAAAATAAAACTTTTTTTAAAAGCTAAAATTCATTTATTGCAAAATTATAATAAAATAACAATTCAATGATAAAAAAATAAATAAATAGACTAGAAAGATACAGAAAAAAAAAACAAAGTGCTTCCTCAATGCTTGAGTAAATAAACTTGTCAGAATAACAGCAAAGCTAACGTTTAACACATTTTTCATTGGCTCTCGATAATTTGAGAAGCTCGTTATTATTCTTGACGTCATCATAAAGATCTAAACAGGATTCTCTTTGGTTAAAATATCTTATTAATTCACTTTTTATCAAGTTTGTCTACCACTTTCCCCGTATAGCATTCACTACAGAAAATACTCTCTCTGTAAAGACACTAGTAGCAGGAACACTGAATAAATATTAAATAATCTGAAAGTGTGAATTCGACTTACTTACTTACTTAGGTGGCGCTACAGTCCGTGGTGAACCTGGGCCTCAACCAACACGCGTCTCCAGCTGGCACGGTCTTTGGCCAGCTGTTTCCAGCGCCGCACGCCCAGTTGGTTAAGGTCCCCTTCCAACTGCGTGCACCCCCGATGATGCGGCCGTCCTCTGCCGCACCTTCCTTCCGGAGTGGATTCGAAGACTCTTCGGATCGGAGCTGTATTTTCCATGCGCTCTACATGGCCTAGCCACCTTAGACGCTGTATCCGTAGACGTTGGTTGGTGTTGTTGTCGCTGGTCATCAGTGAGCCAAGGTAGACGAATTCCTTGACCACTTTAAAGTTATATCCGCCCATGGTGACGTTCTGGCCAATACGTCAGTGTTGTCCGTCTCTTTTAGATGAAAGCAGATATTTGGTTTTTTATCCTCATTAACCTTGAGACCCATCTTAGCCGCTTCTACCTCAAAACTTATAAAGGCCTCATTGACGTCTCGCTGTGACCGTCCAATCACGTCAATGTCGTCGGCATACGCAAGCAATTGCGTAGACTTGAAATAAATCGTACCTCTTGTGTTGGCCAGTGACTCTTGCACGATCTTTTCAAGTACGATGTTGAAAAAGTTGCATGACAGCGCGTCACCTTGCCTAAGTCCCTTTTTAACATCAAAGGTCTCGGTTTGCTCATTACCGACGGAGCGGCGAGAATTCTCCATTGTCATCCTGCACAGTCGGACGAGTTTGGCAGGGATGTTAAAACTAGACATGGCTTTGTATAGCTCATCTCTATACACGCTGTCATATGCAGCCTTGAAATCGACGAAGAGGTGGTGAGTGCCGATTTGGTATTCCTGGGTCTTCTCTAAGATCTGCCGTAGCGTAAATATTTGGTGTATTTTGGATTTACCTGGCCTGAAACCATACTGATAAGAGCCGATCAGGTTATCCACAAACGGTTTCAGGCGTTCACACAATACGGCAGAGAAGATCTTATATGCGATATTAAGGAGACTTATTCCCCTATAGTTGGCGCAGTTATAGGGGTCTCCTTTCTTATGGACCGGGCAAACGATGCTGAGATTCCATTCTTCGGGCATGCTTTCCTCCGACCAGACCTTGCAAATGAGATGGTGCATGCACCTTACCAGCTCATCTCCAGCCGCCTTAAGAAGCTCAGCAGACAGCCCGTCTGCGCCCGCGGCTTTATTAGACTTAAGTCTTGATATTGCTATCTTGACTTCGTCTAGGTCGGGTGGACAGAATTCTGTTTCATTGTCGTCCATACCGCCTGACAGCGGTATCTTGTCTATCATCGCCGTTATACAGTCTGCAGAGGTGGTCTATCCAAATCCTCAACATCGACTGCGACTGCAGGCCGCCGCTCTGGCTTTGTAGCCATGGCATGTTCGTTTTACCTTATTGTAAAACTTACGGGCGTCATTCCTGCGGAAGCATCTCTACATCTCCTCGATCTCACGCTTTCCGTGCTCTCTTTTCTTTCTTCTGAAAAGCGTTTGTTCCTCTCTTCACTTCTGCTCATAGATTTCGCGAGCAGCTCTCGTCCGCCGTTGCAGCATGGCTTTATATGCCTCTTGTTTTGCTGCAGGGGTTTGTTCGCATTGTTCATCAAACCAGGGGTTTCTAGGTGGTGGCGGTTTGAAACCCAGCACCTCTGAGGCTGCGTCTCTGACGGCGCTCTGGCAATGCGCCCATTCCTGTCCTATTGTTTGTGCTGCTGGGGGCGGATTTTGAGAGAGCTTGGAGGAGACACGATCGGCAAAGATTCTGGCAGTCTCTTGCGATTGTAGCTTACCGACGTCAAACTTACGTTGTGCTACTCGACTCCTAAGCATTCTTGATATCCTCATTCGTACCTTGGCTAGGAAATCAATTAGCCTTAGTCCGTTGTCGGATGTGGTGTTATGGAGGCTATGCTTTCCTATGATCGAATCAAATATGTCCTCTTTGCCCAGTTTTGCATTAAAATCTCCAAGAACTATTTTTGTGTCGTAGCTGCGACATTGGGCATATGTTCTGTCTAGGAGATCGTGGAATTCTTCTTTGAGTCGATCGTCCTTTTCTTCCGTTGGAGCGTGAGCGCATATTAAGCTAATGTTTCCAAATTTAGCTTTGATGCGGATTGTTTTGAAGCATTCGCTTATGTCTCGGAAGCTTAAGACTTTTTGTCGGAGTTTTCCTCGAATAACGAATCCGCACCCGAATAGGCGCTGTTTGTTCTCCTTGTAGCAGTTCCCGTAGTAGATGTCGCAGTTTTTCATCCGTTTTTTGCCTGGTCCATCCCATCGCACTTCTTGGAGTGCGGTTATATCTGCTTTATAGCAGTTGAGGGTTTGCTCCAATTGATCGCCTGCACCCGGTCTGTTAAGGGACCTAACATTCCAGGTGCAGACTCTCAAGTCCGTTAGTCGTTTGCAGGGGTCGTCAGCATTGTATCCGTCCGTATCCGAGGCTTGTTGTTTTTTCGGAACAAGTAGGTTTTTACGTGATAGGGATGTTACCCCTAAGCACAACCCCCAACCTGGAGGGCCAGGTTCCTCTTTCCTCAGGAACAAGGGATTGGGTCGCTGCACACATTGGTTCACTACCTGGCGGGTGACAGGGACAGGGATCGAAGCTGCTCTCTCCCTCCCCTCTATTTTTTGGCCCTACCAGCCTAAAAATAAAAGTATTTCCTCAAATCTTATTAACTTATCTTATCTTACTTTTTGGACACAGTAGTATTCTTTTTCAGAGGAACAAAAGCCGAATATTAATGTCATTCAGTACAGTTCTACTGCAAATTAATAACATTAGCCCCACTCATTGGAATCCGTAAAATACAGGGGAATATACATATGCATATGTTCTATTCTAGAGATACTTTAAAGATCCGGACTATCATTTCATTTAGAAAACCAAACGTTTACCTGGTCGCCTGCCCAAAAGGAAAGGCAGTTTTCAAATTAATGTCGGAGATATGTATGCTTCTGCTTTGATAGATATTTCTGAGAAAGGGTAAATGGCCCATCCGCACAAAAAAAAATTTAATTTTGTGCCAACAGTCCTGCAACAATATAGATTATATCGAAGCTTAGTGAATATTGAAGTTCATATTCAATCATAAGATCTAGATGGCGGCCAACAATTGAATGTTTATTAGATTACTTGTCCTGCTTATAGCAATAGCTTCATTTTTGTTCAGAAGATTAGATTTTAACGCTAGTAGGCCGACAGACTGATAGGTTTTGAGTCTTTGGCTTTTGCGATTGATTTTTGCTTGAAAGTATTCGGGGCTGGTAACAAATCTTCATCCGAATACTTCTCCTTGCTCGCCAGATTTTTCTAATTATAGATTTCTGTATTATATCGTATTGTGTTGCTACAACTATCCATACTGCGTTATTTTTCTTTTAGTTCCATCGACTTCTTTTCCAACTCCCATTGCGAAGAATTCTTAATATATTCCTTTGTCTCCAACGAGGTCGTTTGCTAATACATATTGTCCTCAACCATTATTCAACTACGAGTATACTTGTGAGATATTCTATATTTAGTTCAGCATCCGTATGTACAAAGATTGTAAAAACGAAAATCAGCAAGAAAATAATCCCCAAATGTAGGAAAAAATGTGTCCCCTGTGAGCTCCCTCATCAAACCTTTTTGTTTGCCTATGTTAACGACACACTGCCCCAATCATTTTCGAATTGCTGCTATTGACATCTTGACCATTCGTTCTCTACTGACTCATTGGGTATTCCGCAAGGCCTTAAGCGGGTAGTTTATATTCCATAGTCCTCTTTTTCAAAGTATGCTTCTAAGCGACCACATATTCTGAACTTATACATATGCATGTATATCTACCCTTATAAAAAGGGCATTGGTTAGGGATCAATGTCATTTTAATGTATTGAAATATCATTATGCGTAGAGTTATTGATTTTTCTTACTGGTGGGCTTTAAGACCTATGAGTAGACGTACACATACATATGTATCTACCTAAATTACGAATAATGGATACTTGGACTGATTTTAGGGCTAATATACGAACAATACAATAGTAATTGGACAATATCCTCGCTTTTGAATATGAAACGGATTGTCTGGTTTTATATGTCTTTAATAATACAAGGAATCATATTTGTTTTCAATATCCTGTAGTTAGGAATACAAGTTTACATATTCCTTTCTGCAGACCATCCTTTCAGCTCCAATGCACAAATATTTCCGTGTCAATTTATCTACAGAGAAGGCTTCCTTTTAATTGAGTCAATCAGTCCAGCCTAATTTTATGTTGATTAAGTGGTTCGGGTCTTGAAGGATTCACTAGTCACGTTTAAGCCTTTTTATCTAGCTTCAAAAAAAGAAAAAAATAGTTGTATCCGAAAAAATGATGGACGTTAGTAACTATCGTGGCCTCTTTTGCGGCCCTTGCATCCTTTGCCATTCCAAGGAAAATTATAGAATGGTTGTTCGCATTCGCAATTATCTTTATTAGTCCTATTCAGACGCATAATAAGAACGGTCCCTAACGTAGTCTCCGGTTTCGTAGTCGCTGTTTTCAGGAAGATGCATATACGAGTAGGTCTGTCAGCGCAGAACCAACTTATTGCAGGCCTTCTTCAATCTTCTTTAATCTTGGAAAAGGAGTTTATTTCGAGAATGTATGAACCACTTCAATAGCATATAGTACAAAACTGGCTGGCGTCGTGAAACTGGATGAAGAAAGAAATCGAGAATAAACCTTACAGGGGAAACTCATTGGGAACTAAATCTTCTCCTTCTTCTTCTTTTTAGTGGGCGCTACAGTTCGGGGTGAACCTGGGCCTCAACCAACATGCCCCTCCATCTCGCACGATCTTTCGCTAGCCTTTTCCATTGCCGCACACCCAGTTGGCTGAGGTCCCCTTCAACCTGTGTGCGCCATCTTAAGTGCGGCCGTCCTCGGCTTCTTGGTCCCTCGGGGTTGGACTCAAAGACTCTCCGGGCTGGAGCTGTGGTGTCCATTCGCTCTACATGACCCAGCCATCTTAGGCGTTGAATCCGTAGACGCCTGACTAGGCTCATGTCGCTGTACAGCCCGTAAAGTTCGTGGTTGAATCTCTCCTCCATCCCCCGTCTGCGTTTATAGGCCCAAAAATCACGCGCAAAATCCTTCTCTCGAACGGACCAAGGGCCTCCTCATCCGCTTTTGATGGTGTCCATGCTTCTGCGCCGTACAACAGGACCGAGATGATAAGCGCCATATATAGAGTCAACTTTGTCGTTCAGGAGAGGGCTCTATTACTCAGTTGCCTCCTCAGCCCAAAGAAACAGCGATTGGGAAGAGTGATTCTGTGATTGGTTTCGGAACTGATGTCGTTGTTCCAGGTCACTGCGGAGCCAAGGTAGACGAAGTCCTTAACTACCTTGAACTTATATCTGCCTATACAAACGTTCTGGCCAAGACGTCGGTGGTGAGCGTCCTTTTTTGATGACAGCATATATTTAGTTTTGCCCTCGCTTACCGTCAAACCAATTTTCGCCGACTCCATCTCAATACTCGCAAACGCCTCATTGACATCTCGCTGTGATCTTCCTATTATGTCAATATCGTCGGCGTATGCAAGGAGTTGCGGGGATTTGAAATAAATTGTGCCTCTTGTATTGGCCAGTGATTTTTTGATCATTTCCACTATGATGTTGAAGAAATCACACGACAGCGCATCGCCCTGCCTAAATCCTTTTTTGACATCAAAACTATCGATAAGGTGTTCACCGATTCGGATGGAGCAGCGAGCATTCTCCAAAGTCATCCTGCATAGTCTGAAGAGCTTAGCAGGTATGTCAAAGGTAGACATAGCGTTGTATAGCTCGTCTCTAATTACGCTGTCGTATGCGGCTTTGAAGTCGACAAATAGGTGGTGAGGGTCGACTTGAAATTCATTGATTTTTTCCAGGATCTGCCGTAGTGGGAAGATTTGGATGATGGTGGACTTCCCTGGCTTGAATCCGCACTGATAAGGACCTATCAGCTTATTTACAAAAGGCTTCAGGCGTTCACACAAAACGGCAGAGAAGATTTTGTAGGCGATGTTAAGGAAACTTATTCCTCTATAGTTGGCGCAATCAGAGGGGTCTCCCTTCTTGTGGATCGGGCATACGATGCTGAGACTCCATTCCTCGGGCATGCTTTCCTCTAACCATATCTTACGGATGAGCTGGTGCATGCTCCTAACCAGGTCATCCCCAGCTGCCTTGAACAGCTCAGCAGACAGTCGGTCTGCGCCAGCAGCTTTATTCGACTTGAGCTTCGATATGGCAATCTTAACTTCGTCGAGGTCAGGGGGACAGAATTCTCTGCGGTCTCCGTCGATTAGAAATGGATCATTCTGGGAACTGAATTTAATGTAATTAATTCCTGTACTTCGGCCGAAGGTCTCTTGGTTCGGCAATGATTAGAAATTCTACAGGTCTCTTAGAAATGTATCAATTATGTACTGGAAAATTGAGTTGGAAGCTATAGGTTATCCAGCCTTTACGCTTAAGGGCTCAAATTTTCATGTGGGATAGCAATGTACCAATTTATCAGTAGTCTTGTCATCTGTACGTACTACTCTTGTGGATTACCACCGGAATGACCATATACGTCGGTACCTCACTCTAGGCCAATCGTTCATCAATGACAGCTCGTCGAAGCAAGTTGTACTATTGAGCGAAGCCCTTTTAGATTTTTTATACCTATGGTAGTTTTCTAATATCTCTTTACCCTTAGTTAGCTTCAGATTGTAGTTTTGAAAAAGCCGTGAGTGACTCTGGTTATCCAGTCAAACGCGTTTTAGGTGTGTTTTTTTTAGAGGTATTCCAATGGGTATATCAACTAATCTAATGGTTGCCCAACGTTCCCCGTGCAACATTTTGCCCTACTAACGGGTGGCTTGCGGTATTGTTTACCATTCTCCACTGCCGCCAAGGGAATCTATTCTGGCTACCTATTCTTGGGTTTGATTTTTCATATGTTATTACAACTGTTAGCGGTGGGGTGATTACACTTTAGCTTCATGTTATAGCTGAGCATACATCTCTGACAGCTTTCGATCATTACTGAACCCTTGCCACGCGCCTAAGTATGCATTCAACCAAAGGATAACATTGCATTGGGTTATAATGTAATTTACATTGATTCATCATAATGAGTGTCTACGTGCTGTAGAATGGACATCTATAATAATCAAACAACTGCGAGCGCAGAAATCAATCCACCCATGTCAACTTTTTTCTCAATTTTCCAAAGTCGATTTCCAGGATGCCCTTCAGCTCCCTTCTAAATGGCTTGTGTTTGCTCTAAGGACTTAAAACGGGGTCCCTGGAGCGATCTTTCGAGTTTGTTAAGTGAGATTGAGTTAAGCAGTCGGTAGCCTCCCCAGGTTATACACTAAGGCCAGAGTAGCCCGCTGTGTTGCTACGAGGGGGGCATACCCCCTATTAATGGAACTACTTAGTGCTTCTTAAATAATTAAGAAGATCAGTTATTCTTACCCGCTGAACATCGGTCAAGTCAAGTCATCGTCTAAGCAGCTTCTACAGAAGTCATTTGAAACTTGCCCTAGTTTTTGTGCGTAACTGCCAATGAGACAGTGACCGGTGATGACACCAATAATTTGGTAGATATCAGTTCGTTTTAGGGAGATTAGTCCCTTGGCACGTTCACTGTCAAGCCGAACTCAGATGGCAGGTTTGTAATTTTAAGTTTAATGGCTGCCAGAGGTATATGTACCTGCGCATGCCATGTTCCATTGTTGCGTTGTTCCTTGTCTGGCGAGTGTGTCGGTTCTTTCATTTCCTGAAATATCGCTGTGTCCTGGTACCCATAGGGGGTGTATATTAAACTGTTCGATAGGTGGCAGTTAGGGCTTACTTTTGAAGTATACACATAGGACTCCAGCGATTTCAAGGCTGCTTGACTGTCCGTGAGAATTCGAATATCCGTAGTAGATATTACGTTCCCCTTAAGTCAAGACAAAGCCTTCTTTATTGCCAACAGCTCCGTCTGAAAGACGCTGCAATAATCTGGTAGTTTTAGGGCTTGGCTCAGATTTTATTGTTTGCAGAATACTCCACTACCCAGTTCCGTATGTCCGGATATGTTATCTTGAATTGCTTCTCAAAGACTATGGTGGGCTCTATGTGGTCCGAGTTTTCTGCCATGGTTATCCTGTTGTTCAGGATCGAGGAGTGGCCAGTGATGTAGCTCGTCCATTTGGAGCTGGCCTGTAATCTGATGTATGTGGTTATTTGCTTGCCAAGTATATCGAGTGATGTAAGGTTGAGTATAATGTTGAGCGCTGCCGTTGAGGTGGACCTTAGGACCCCGGTGATGCACATTTGTACATGCCAGCCTTTGTACTGCTTGTGGTATGTTGCTTTGTTCAGTGCAGTCTACCAGACTACTACTCCATACATTGGAATAGGTCTAACAACTGTAATATATAGCCTTGGCTGAGCGTAGGGTCGGATCCCCATTTTTTTCCTAAGGCTTTCTTACACGTGTAGAGAGCTATGGTTGCTTTTTTCGCACGCTCGATTGTGTTGCCCTTCCAGGTTAGTTCCTATCTAGTACTATGCTATCGTATTTGTCACTAGGAGAGTAAGTTAACCTGGTGCCCAGTGGAGTAATTGGGCATGTTTCTAGGATCTTATGCCTTCTGGTGAACAGCACAGGCTCCGTCTTCTGGGGGCTTACCCCGAGTCCATTTGGTTGTGCCCATTTACACAGTATGAAGAATGCTGTACATACATATACGATCATTCAGTGTTGATAGGTGCTTACCTGAAATGGCAATAGCAATGTCGTCTGCTTAGGTAGTAATATCGAGGTCTTACTTTCTTCAGTTTGGTCAGTAGTTCATTTGCAATTACATTCCAGAGAAGAGAGGGGATGACCTCCACTTGATTTGAATATTAGTTGGCTGCCCTGTTTAGAGTAGATTGTTTATTAAATAGTCAGAAGTCGCGCAGTGACAAATTAAGAGAATACGGTAATATCCCTTGCTGACAGTTTGGCACATCAAAAGGAACTTAAAATGCACAACATCACTATGATCGAGTCAGAAATCAACATGACCTTGATTTTTGAGCGACTTTTGCGTAGCTTTTTGGTCTTGCCTCATAGCCAGTTTCCGGATCGTAAGTGTAACTCAAAGTACCATCTTTCGCAGTACAGCGTTTCATGGTGTCGTAATACTCAGAAAGCATTGTTTCACACATATCAACGCGACGATGTTTTCCAAAAAATGTAGTGTTTAGAGATTTGACGCATCTGAGGCTTTGAAATTGTACTGAGACTAGATCTCTAATTGTTAATCGATGACTGGCAAGCATAATTTCCTTGATGTTTTGGACGTGGGTTTTGTCCGTTAAAGTTGATGGGCGTCCTGGCGTCCACGTTCTTGGACTTCTTGGAACTCTTTATGCCATTGGAAACTTTTTAATCGACAAAGTCTTGTCACCAAAGGCTTTCCGCACTATCGTCAACGAGTCATCGCCAGACAATTCATTCCGCATACAAAATTTAAGACAAATTCTTTGCCCAACAAATATAGAGAGAAAATTAGAAAAATACACTTTTAGCAGAAGCGTATCTCAAGCACTTATAAGTATTTTGATGTGATACTTGACACGGATACCAAGGAAAGTCCTACCAACCTAAAAATCAAAGCACTTCTTCCCCAAATCCATTTTCGCGCGCAATTTAAATTCAAATCTCACCTTAATTTATACATTGTCCGTTTCGCGACAAACCGGAGATGAAGCGACTAAGGGGGACAAAGCTGTTGTCCATTGTTGCAAGAAAATTATCGAAACAAAAAAACAATTCATCCTCTGCGTATGCAATACTAAAAGTGCTTGAACGAATTACTACGGACTATAACCAACGCGGAATGTGGTCGGCTCTCGTCCTATCTAGGTCTAGGACAACCACCCCTGAGAGTAGTGAACGAACATCAACGACCCCAACCACTGTACTCCGTTCAGGTTGTGTGTGTCAACACATCATAAGAGAATATGAAAAACTCTTGAACCTGCGCGAGTCTCTAAAAAAAAAAAAAAAAAAAAAAAAAAAGTTACGTCCTAAGTAAGTGTCTTCGATTTTTTATCCTTCTTGTTTAAGTAACTTTTAGCTGAAGTCCTTGGCAAGTAGTCCGTGCCGCCCGGGAAGCGTGTTCAATTTCCAAACTATGCTCTGTTAGACAATATGAAATCATTGTTCGTCCTATGCTCAGCTGCGGGCAGGTTATGTAATTTTCCAGTTGGTAATGTTGATAACTCCTTTTTTGAATATTACATTGATTTTAGGTTATGGAAGTATCGTAACTTTATAACAGAAAACTTTCTTGCACTGAAGCTTATTCCGACTCTTGATATAGTTTCTAAATTAGCAGCTACACATGGTGAATTGTATTACTTTAAAATGAAGCATTTCGTGCTTAGCTTTCGCATTACTCCTTAAAAAGGGAATATTAAATGACTTACAGTCACACATACACTCCACCAACCACAGCATACGATTCAATAAGAAATTGAATTCCCTATGCTTACCTTCAACCGGAAATTCTAAAACATCCCGACCACGAATAAAACTTTAATTTTATAAAAGTCTCCCTAAGGTGCAAAAGAGGAAAAGTCAACTTGAAAGCACATTCCATTAAAAAGGTCTACCCGCTGGGAAGCTGTCCAGACATCTCATTTGGAGGTACATTCCCTCTCGTCGCAAACTGTATACGTAGATATATGTATACATGTATCTACATAACTAGTTGTATACGCTTCTGTATCCCGCACGTGTAGCTGAATTCGCCTTGCGAAAAGCTACGCCACTTGATTTCATTAGACATTGACAATTTTATTACGTCGAATTGCTATTGGATTCGTGAACAGGAATTTTACATTTCATTTCTGCTCCTGTCTGCATGCCACTTGCATCTCGAGACAGTTGTGCTGGATAGAGGTGTGAATGTGAAATATCGTAGTCGTGGAAATACTTGAAATTCTCGAAGTAGATTGGGAAATGCTTTAATATTTAATGGAAATTGTTTTATTTCCCTTTGGTCTTGAGTCTCAGAAGGAAAAAACTATTTCGAAATTCGTAGAAGCGAAGTTCTTATGAATTGACTTGACGGTCGAGAATACCACCTTGTTATTGTACACATGTTCGGTATCCTGATTATCATAAGAAACCAAGAAATAATAACAAGCAATAATACAATGTCCAAGTCTTGCTACCAAATGACCACAGAGCCAATAGCCACAGCAACACAACGAGTCATTAAATGCCAATGCAGCCCATTCAACATTAGCCGGTAGACGCCCCGACTTCGGCACTCTGTAATCGCCATCTGGTTCAATTAAAAATTAAACAATTTCATTACGTGATTAAATTGGTGAATATCTTTCCACGCTTTACCAATTACCGCGCAAGAGGCAAGGCCTGCCTCTACCATACTCGTGCGTACAGGCACGATAGACAGCCACCCGCTCCAGCATTCTGCAGCAGTACGAGTAGCTACGACGCAAATTGTTGCATTTTTAATTTCTGTTGCCTTTTCGGCATTTCAAATCGGTGTCCCGCACTCGATATGGATGCCGAGAGCCATTAATAATCTTCATGAAATCACAACTCTTGGTGCGAGCAGGCATCCGCCAAAACTAAAAACCGGCCGGCCACACATGGTCTATGAAAATGGAATCGGCCAGTGACTATTGGCAGGTAGTCGGAAAGGTGAAGCCATCTTCATCTTGGTGTATATCTGCAGACAAATGCCTATTGACAGGCTAACGCACGACTGGTATCGCACGATGACAATCACGCACGGATAGGACCGAGTACGTGAATTGAGCACATAATACAACAACATCAAGTCGATGCATTGCAGCAATGATGCAACTACGATAGGCCACTGGCTTTGCTGTCACTATGGCTATACGAAGCTAATGTTGGTCAGCGAGTTATGTCAAGCAATGTTCCGAACCAAAATCGGCCCAAAGATTCTTTTGAATTGCAATGTAGCTAGAAGGTAGGCAAAGAGGAGAAAAATGGAAGTTTCCATTTATGCAGTCCGTACGCAGCGTGGATATGTGCTGTGCGTTTTTCTCGCATTTTATTCTGCATTGGATCTAAGTCGAGTCAACGTTGATGGACCAAATGCGTGTGGCATTTTATTGAAAATGAACACAAGACAACGATAATGGGAATGTGACTGTGCAAGGAGCTGCATGAGAAATGGGCAGGAGTTTAAAGCTATTGTAATCAGCTTTAAAAGGTACACTGTTTCGGAGTAGTAAATGCGGATTACTTGAAGTTGTCAGCGTAATGCTGATGCCTGCGTAAAGGAAAGTGAAGAGATATAATTTTTATTGATGGGAACTGGTATTTTCATCTTTTAATACGAGGCGTGGCAACTAAGTTTCGGGAATTTGTAAACAAAAAAGAAGTCCCCGTCTAACTCTACGCAACGATTCCAACGTTGCCCCTACGATTCGAGGCATTCAATATAATCCTCCGAAGTGAATCCATTCAGAAATAGGGTTACAGCCTTTTTGACCTTCTTTATACCGCCATGATGAGTTCCCTTGAGGTGTGACTTCATGTTGGGGAATAAAAAAAAAAAAATTCGCAGAGAGCAATACCGAGGCTAGAGGGTGAACTTGACAACGTTGAAATGCCTGTTTCCGCCAAAAACTCTTGCACAATCAACGAGGAATTGGCCCACGCATTATGGGTGTGCAAAATCTAGCAAGTTCGAGTCGCACAGAGTCTTCTCAGGACGTCAACATAAAAGTGCTGACGGGAGCTTCTTCACATGGAGCGTCTTCTACTGATTCACAGCGCTTCTTGAACCGCTTTGCCCACTTCAATAAACATACGTGTTTTCGATTTACACTTGTCTCCATACCTCACCTGCAATTTTCGGAGAATTTTTAAGGATTTTTCACCAGAAAAAGGTGGTTCAGAACACACCTTTTATTTCAGATTTAGAACCTTTCCGGTTGGTATGTCCAGAAGCCTAGAAAAGAAAACAAAAAAACTGTCGTTAAGTGGGCTCCCGTGATCGACCAAATGTTCGCCAGAGCTTTGAGGCAGAATACATGGTAGCCAACGAATTTATTCGACAATACTAACATTATGTCCACGTCGTAAAGTTTTGCACATGCTGTGCGAAGTTCAGTCGTCAACTGTCCTTTTGAGTGAATATGTTATAGTGGAGAGCGCACTCAATTCTCCGGGAAAGGTATCGAAAACATGCAAAGTTTTTTTTCCTTTGAGTTGGTTCTGTATTTAATATAGGGATGTTCGAAAAACAAAATGTGGACATGTAGTTTGCCTAGTCTTTACCTGTCAGGTCCTCATGACTCAGTAGAACACGTGAGCATATCAGTGGTTTCATCTATTTTGCTAACACCCGTGGTACCCACCTGGTTTTCTGGAAAGTGTCATCAGCATACATTTTCTGGACTCGAAAACTGTACTATTTGTAGCCGGTAGATTAGGATTGACGCAAGACACTCGTCAAACCTCCTGGATGTGTGATTATTCAGGGAGCTAACGTCGACCCTGACCATTTCCTAGTAGCAACAAGATTCAGAGCTTGTCTGTCCAATGTCAGAAAGCTGCACCAGCCCACCATGAGGAGGTTCGATATTGAACGGCAGAGCACACCGGTCAACAATATGTGGCTGCATTGCCGCTCAGCCATTCAGGAAGTATCCCAGAACACCTTCGATTACCCACCACCCCCGAAAGGAAACCCGGGTATGATGAAGAGTGTTAGCAGAAAGAGGCAGCAACCGACGAGGCTTATCAGAAGGCGCTGCAGCGAAGAACCAGGGCAGCGCCAGAGGAGCATCGAGCCAGAAGATGGAAGGAGACAAAACCGCTGCGACTAAGGAAAATAACATTTGCGGCCTCCCAGCTCAAGGACATCGAGGAGTCTAGGAGCATGCAAAAATACAGGCCTTTTATAAGAAAGCAAAAAGGCTTGCAGGAGGCTTCAAGAAAGGCACCCACGCTCTTGGAAATTTGGATGGTAATCTTGTCACCGACCCGCACTGAATAGGGGATGTATTTAAGCAGCATTTCAAGAAGCTGGTTAACGAACTTCTTAACGATAGGGTTTGAGGAAATCCCATCTCCAGCCGCTGAAGTAGTCCTCCCATCCAATATCGAAGAAATCGTCACAGCTATTCAAAAGCTGAAGAACAACAAGGCCACAGGCTCAAATGGCTTGCCATCAGAGCTCTTCAAGGCTGGCGGCGATGTTCTGGTAGGGAGCATCCACGAGATGATCTGTAGAATTTGAGAAGATGAAAGCATGCCCGACGACTGCAACATCAGCTCTATGTATGTATGTACATATTTGCCCTATCCAGCGATCCTCCCTGCTCAATGTCGCATACAAGATCCTGTCCAGGGTACTGTGTGAACGTCTAAAGCCCTTTTGAACCGCACTAATCGGCAGGTACGAGTGCGGCTTTCGGCCCGACAAATCGACTGTAGACCAAATATTCACACTTCGACAAATCCTGAAAAAGACCAGCGAGTTTCGAATCGATACGCACTATCTCTTTATCGATTTTAAAGCCGCATACGACAGCATCCATTGCAAAAACTAGTTTGATGCGATGGCCGAAGTGGGATCCTTGGTTAACTGATCCGGCTGTGTTGCGCCATGCTTAAAAATACGCGATGCACCGGGCAGGTCGGTTCTAGGACATCTGAGCCGTTTGAAACATGCGCCGGATTTCGGCAAGGAGATGCGCTGTCGTGTGACTTCTTCTGGACAGGCGTCAACAGGAAAGGCACTATCTTCTACAAGTCTGTCCAGCTGTTAGGACACGCGGATGAAATTGACATCATCGCGTTGTCTCACCATGACGTTATAGAAGCTTTCACGGACCCTGTTCAGTCAAAAGCGAGCATTCGTCAAAGTCAACCTACATAGTGTGATTAGTTTAGCAGGGATGCAGGTAGACATGGCATTGTATAGCTCTTCTCTATTTACGTTGTCGTATGGGGCTTTGAAGTCAACAAATAGGTGGTAAGTGTCGACTTGAAATTCATTGTTTTCTCCCAGGATCTGTGATAGTATGAACATTTGGTCGTTGGTGGACTTCCCTGACCTGAATCCGCACTGATAAGGACCTATCAGCTTATTTACAAAAGTCTTCAGGCGTTCACACAAAACGGCAGAGAAGATTTTGTAGGCGATGTTAAGACGACTTATTCCTCTGTAGTTGGCACAGTCCCCTCTCTCCTTTCTTCTGGATTGGCCATACGATGCTGAGACTCCATTCCTCGGGCATGCCTTCCTCTGAGCATATCTTACAGATAAGCTGGTGTATACTCCATACTCCCAGCTGCCTTGAAGAGTTCAGTAGACAGTCCGTCTGCGCCAGCAGCTTTTTTCGAATTGAGTTTCGATATGGTGATCTTAGCTTCGTCGTGGTCAGGGGGACGGAATTCTCTGCGATCTTCATCGTTAAGAATTGGATCATTCTGTCTGACAGCGGCAAATTGGCTAACATCGCCGTTATACAGTCTGCAGAAGTGGTTTTTCTACTACTACTAGGTGTCCGTTCTCATCCCTGCAGGTTTTCATTCTGGTTTTATAACCCTGGCATGTTCGCTTTATCTCTGGATAAAACTTTCGCCACGCCTACATTAACACCTCTCCAAGTCCTCAATCGCGCCCTTCTCGTGCCCTTTCTTCTGTCTTCTGAGAAGCTTATGCTCCTCCCTTCACTCTAACTCGTAGAGCTCACGAGCTGCTCTTGTTCTTCTATGCAGCGAGGCTTTATATGCCTCCTGCTTCGCTGTGTGAATCCTCCTGCACTGGTCATCGAACCAGGTGTTTCTTCGTGGTGTAGCCTTGAAGCCCAAAACTCCAGATGCAGTGCTTTCCAGGGGATGTTTGCAGTGGAGGGTTGAGGTGTATTGGAGAGCTTAAGGGAGACGCGATCGGTAAAAGCACGAGCGGTTTCTGGCGTTAATAGCTTTCCGACGTCATAATTTTGTATTCTTACTCTACTCCGCATCTCTGCTACTAAAAGATAGTGGTCCGAGTCGATGTTAGCTCCTCGAAAAGTTCGAACATCAAGAATAGAGGAGGAGTGTCTGACGTCGATCGCGATGTTTTCATTCTAGTTAGTGATTGATTGATCTGCTGACCGCCAGGTGACTTTGTGTATATCGTGGGGCGGGAAGCGCGTACTGGCTAGTAGGAGACTTAGCCCCGTGGCAAGATCAATCAGCCTGTGTCCGTTATCGGATGTGGTGCCGTATAGGCTATGTTTGCCGAAGACTCGTTCAAAGATGCTATCCTTACCCAGCTTAGCATTGAAGCTCATAGTACAATTTTGATGTCATAGCTGGGATATTGGGCATACATTCTGTCTAGGAGATCGTAGAACTCATCTTTGGTGGAATCATTCTTGTCTTCCGTGGGGGCGTGGACGCAGATCAGCTTAGGACTTTTTGCCTTAGACCACCTCGAACAACAAATCCGCATTCGAACAAACGTTGTTCTCTCTCTCTAAGGGAGTCGCCGTACTAGATGTCGCAGTTTGTCATCCGCTTTATACCCGGTCCATTCCATCGCATTTCCTGGATGGCAGTTAAGTCCGCTTTATAGCGGTCTAGGTCGTCCACAACTTGTTCCACAACATTCCAAGTACAGAGTCGAAGATCATTGTCCTTTTTTCGTTTTATGCAAGGCTCGTCAACATTAATCCGTTCCGTTTTATCCAAGGCTTGTGGTTGTTTCGGAGTTTGTAGTTTTTTTACGGTTACGGCTTACTATGCCGTAGCCCAACCGACTAATCCTGTTTTTGGCACAGGAGGCTCGCCATTCGCCCTTCCCCGTCTGTAATTTTAATAGGAAATCTCCGGATAGGACCACGAGGAGATGGGGATGGGACTTACTAACAATGCCGCAAGACGTTTGTCTGCGATGGCTTTTTTCGGTTTTTAGCAGGCCAGCATCCTTCGGATAGATGCTACCCCTACGAGGCCTTTGTTAGTCCTTTGCCATCCTTTAAAGGCACACATTGCCGTCAAATCTATTGGATATGTCAGGTCAGGTTAATGAACAACCGTGTTTTGTAGGTGTTGCTAGACGAGTCATAAGAGCGCTTGTGTATCACAAAAACGGGGTGGAAAATGGATTCAACCGAAAGATACACAGACGGAAAAAGACTTGGGAAAATTGCGCCACTACATTCGCCTGAAGTTGTGGTGGAAAAGCTTGCACACATTGAACGAATTGCTACACATCTTCCGCCAGGTAAAATACCAAGCTTCCTAAGAAGTAAAAAAATATTTAGTATCAATAAGGACAACTCGAAAAATCGTATATTTTTGAGGGACTACAAAAATGTTAGGAACCCTGGGAGAAGTATACTTACCCCGTACTTCCCTTCGCAACACATTATTCATACAACTGATTCTCCTTTGAAAGGAATACCCCCGTTTGATCACAATCCTTGTGTTGTCCTAGTCATATTCGACGCGAGTATTTTCATTTGGCTGATGACATGTTCTTCTATGTTAAGCATGCCCCTAATGCTTCCATTTTAAAACCTTAAGTAAATCTTTAAAATTAAAATTAAATTCATTTTTATTTTTCTTAGGCTCCACGAAATCTCAGCGAATGTTTTCCATAAAAAAAATGAATATTAACCACAGAAGCAATTCGATCCTTTGCGTTAGTAAGTGAAATTGAAATTGATTTCAAATCAATGCATTCAAGTCGGTGCGCTGCTATGAAATTCAAATATCCCAAGCAATAAGCTTGTGCTTGTTTCAAGGATGACGGAGAAGATTATTCGAATTTCGGGGAAAGCAATCGAGCCAGGTCATTTCCAGACGACTATCTTTCCTTCGAATTTAAATTTAATTCCATACGAACGACAGCGACAGAGAAACTTTCGATTAGAGTTTAAATTGAATTCGATAGGATGCAACGACGCGTTAATAGTATTCACTCTCGCACTTGGAGAAGGAACATTCTATTTTGTTTCAAAAGCCATGAGTTCTTGAATTTTAAAAAGCCAAATCAAAATGCGGAGACTGCTTCATACTCAAATTGATACACTGCTGTGTTAACAGGAAGACGGGGAGAGCCCGAAGCACAGAAATCCAATTGAAGAACGTGATAAGCCGTCGCTTGATACGATTCTAGCAATTCCCATTTGATGAATGATGGATTGGGGGGTTCAGTATCGTTTTGATGGAAAATCGTCAAAGTGACGATAAGCAAGTGCTTCATTTCAAGAAAAAATCTGTCTCCTAAGTTACTCGAGTCATCAAGGCGGTTCGAGTTGTTGCCTTAGAGTATTACAATTATATCAAACCTACAAGTAGGCTTGTACAGATTGTTATGTAACTGGTAAGACCACTCGAACGGAACGTGATGGAGCTCCATGTTATATGATCCATCACGGTCGTCGTAAATCAGCCGGTATGAATAGCTGTACTTGTTCTGCCATCCAATCATCTATGTATGTGCATAGTATCTGTGTCGAAAGATTTCCTGTAATCGTTCGTGGGCGATCAAAGAAAAAGGGACGATGGGCAAAAATATCTATCAGGACGTGCTCTAACTGGACGTGGGAAAAAGCCACTACCTCGCTGTCACGTGATTCTCTAAATATTAATATTTCATGTGATGTGACGTAGTGGAACATTCCTAACGTTCTCAACATCAAATAGCACCGTCATCATGACCATCGTTATCATCATCATGCTCATTACATTGTAGATTTATTGTGTCCTTCTTCTCATTTATATTCCTAGTTTCAGCTGTCAACGCACTGCACTGCACCGTGATGCAATGTCTATTTACGTACAGGCAATAAAGTTCTGTCCGTGCAGGGTTTGCTAGAAATAAATGCAAATTTGTCACAAAGGATACAAAACGTTCTACGAGTAGGAGGACAAATCTACAGGTAATTCATCTTATTATTCCATTTTTTTTTGTTTTTGTTGTACTTACATACTCGTTTTCTTATGCATTCATAACCAAGTGAGCGATACCTACATAAATCCATTGGTCGTCGATATGGATTCCAATACAAGATAGCTACATCGACAGAAAGGAAATTTGTCCTCGAGCTTGTGAACACAACATACGAGGTATGATGCTTAGCCGGTTGTCCTAGCTGTCGATGGTATTATGGATAACTGATCAGATGGATCATTGTGGATGATACGATTGATCGCCTAGTTGGATGTCGACCATTGCAAGAAGCCCTATTTCGTATTCCCTTTGAATGCAATCTGTCACATTGCAGGTAATTTCTCGTGAAAATGGAGAATACCCAGGGATGACCATGGCCTATGATGTACAATGTGATGGCTGTTCATATTGTATGCAGAACTGGAATCGCTTGGAACAGGAGCTACATATGTATGTCAAGGGGATGGTTGAGATCTGTGAAGGAATGAATATATTTTCTTGAGGAGTGTGTAAAATGGCTAATAAAAAATAGGTATTTCCAAAATAAGTGTCCGAAATATTATTCAAATGTCTCTTTACGTATATAAGATAAATGTAGTCGATGATTATTTTATTATAATCGTTTAATCTGAGGGCGCCGTGGCGCAGTGGTTAGTGTGATGGACTCTGGCGCACGATGAGCGAGTTCGGATCCCGATAACACCAACGCCATCGAATGTTTATTTCGCGACGTTCCTCCTCGGCGGGGTACTGGCAAAACCCCCCGTAGTAGACTTGCCATGAAAAAGCTTCTCGACTCCCGCCGTTCGGAATCGGCATTAAACTGTAGGTCCTTTTCACCTGTATGAAAAATAAATCAAACACAACATGGGTGATTGAGAGAAGCTTGGCGCTGGTCCTTCATGGGCTTTAACGCCACCAAGGAGGAATCGTTTAACCTTTAGCTTTTTGTATTGACATGGAGCTCTTTGGAGAGTTCAATCGCTTCTTGTGTGCAATTGCAACATTTCCCGGAATTCCATTTTATAAAGAGAAAGATGTTGTCTAAACATGTCAACTTGACCCGGGCATTTAAACAGAGATCGTTGCTGGCATCTCGCCAGGTTGAGAGCGATCAACAACTTAACCCAGTATGTCCGAGCTCACGCCCTACAGTTTTTTACAACTTGTTTTTAATAATCTTCAATTAGATAGAACACTCTAATGAATTCTTGCAGAATGAGACCAGGTTTGGTACTGGAAGGCTCTAAATGGATCTCTTGGCTATGTACATATTATTACTTAGATGGCGCCACAGTTCGGTGTGAACCAAGGCCTCAACCAACAAGCCTCATCAACCGGCACGATCTTTGGCCAGCTGCTTCCAGTGCCACACGTACACTTAGTTGAGGTCCCTTTCCACCTGTGCGCGCCATCTTAGATGCGGCCGTCCCCGTAGAGTCGAAGACTCTTCGGGCCAAGGCGGTGATGTCCATTCGCTCTACATGGCCTATCCATCTTAGACGTTCGATCCGAAGACGTCTAACTAGGCCGATGTCGCTGTACAGCCCGTACAGTTCTTGGTTGAATCGTCTCCTCCACTGTTTACACAAACGGGACCAAATATTGCACGCAGGATTTTCCTCTCGAAACGCCCAAGAGCCTATTCATCCGCTTTTGATAACGTCCAAGCCTCAGCGCAGAAGGACAGGGATGATTAAGGTTTTGTAGAAGGATACCCTGGTTTTTCGAGAGGGTAGGGTACTAGTTACCCTACAAGAGTTATTCTGCTTTTTATCTCAGCGCTGATGTCGTTGCTGCTTATCACTATCGAGGCAAGGTAGACGAAGTCCTTGGCTGCTTCAAAAATATAGCTGCCGAAGGTGACATTCTGACCAAGACGTCGGTGTTGCGCGTCTTACTTTGATGACAGCATATATTTGGTCTTGTCCCCATTTACCCTTAGACCCACTTTAGCCGCTTCTGCTTCAATGCTTGCGAACGCCGCATTGACTTCTCGCTTTGTCCGTCCAATAACGTCAAAGTTATCTTTGTAAGCAAGCAATTGTGTAGACTTGAAGTACATAGATCGTACTTCTTGAAGTGGCCGCAGAGTCCCGCACGCTCTTTTCAAGTATGATGTTAAAGAAATCACATGAAAGTGCGTCACGCTGTCTAAAACCTTTTTTAACATCGGCGGTCTCGGTTAGTTCACCTCCGACCTTAATAGAGCAGCGGGGATTCTCTTTAGTTATCCTGCACAGTCGGACGAGCTTGGCAGGAATGTTGAAACATGACTTGGCTCTGCATAGCTCGTATCTATAAACATATGCGGCTTTTGTATGTATGTATGTATGTTGGCGTTACAGTCCATGAAAAACCTGAGCCGAGCTTCTCTCAATCACCCATGTTGTGTGTGATTTCATTTTCCCATAGGTGAAAGGGACCTACAGTTTATTGCCGGTTCCGAACGGCGAATTTCGAGCAGCTTTTCATGACAGTTATACTACAGGGGGTTTTGTCAGAGCCCCGCTCAGGAGAAACACCGTGAAAAACACGTTCGATGACATGGCTGTGTCGGGATTCGATCCCGTGTCATCGGCGTCAGAGGCCAACACACTACCCACTGCGCCACGGTGCTTGCGGCTTTTAAGTTCACAAAATATGGTGCGTGTGGTGAAGTGTAAATATTTGGTCTATCGTCAATTTTCCTAGCCTGAAACCACACTGGTAGGAACCTACTAGATAGTCTACGAACGGTTTCAGTACGGTAGATTCGGCATTCTTCCGACCATATCTTGCAGATAACCAGCTCGTCGCCAGCTGTCCGTCGATGTAGTGTAGTATGCACTCTGTTTCTCTATATAGGCCTGTCTGCACTCGTCACAAACCAGGGGTTTCTCGAAGGCGGTGGCTTGAAACCGAGTTCATTTGAGGTGGCCTCTCTGAAGGCATTCTGACAACGACTCCATTGCTGTTCTATGGTTTGTGCAGATTGCATCGGGACTTGAGAGAGCTTGAGGGAGACTTGATCGGCGAAGGTCCTGACGATTTTTTGCGTTTGCAGCTTTCCGACGTTAAATTTTGGTGTTCTTACTCGACTACGTTGATTCCGAGAAATTCGCATCCGTACCTTGGCTGCATCAAAGTAATGATCTGAGCCGATGTTGGCTCCTCGAAAGGTTCGGGCATCTAGGATGCTGGAGGTGTCTGCCGTCGATCGCAGTGTGATCAATTTGATTGGTTATCGATTGATCGGGAGACCGCCTGGTCCCCTTATGGATGCGCACGGTAGCGCACCCTTGGAGCCGACGTGGTGTGTGCCGAATCTCATAGCTCTAAAAAAAAAAAATATGTTAAAAGCATTTCAAACTTTAGGTTGCCTAATGAGTTTAAGAGTACATTTTCTTCATTCCCAGGTCAACCACTTTCCAGAAATTTTAAGAGAGGTGAGTGAAGAGCAAGGTGAACGACTTCCCCAAGATATTAAGGAGAAGGAAAAATGATACTAGGGAAGATGGAGCATCTCAATGATGTCAGACTACTGCTGGACGCTTCAGAGAGACCTTCGAGATGCTTCCCACAAACGAAAATGTACCAAAAGGAGTCTCACTGGGAAAAATGTTTAACATAGATACCTACATTGTCTGAAAAGGTGACGTTCTATGTCATTTTCGGATTCAGCACACCGAAAAACATAAGAATTATGCAAAAAAAAACCAAAACAACTGTCAACAATTTTTTTATGCAGACTTGTGTAATTTGCGGAGCATATGTATGAACTAATTGCGTGCCACAAGGAACTACATACTTTGATGGCGCTACAGTTCGGGGTGAACCAGGGCCTCAACCAACAAGCCTCTCCAGCCGGCCCGATCTTGGGCCAGCCGCTTCCAGTGCCGCACGCCCAGTTGGTTGAGGTCCCTTTCCACCTGTGCGCGCCACCTTAAATGCGGTCGTCCTCTGCTGCGCGTCGTCCCTCTGGGTTGGAGTCGAAGACTCTTCGGGCCGGAGCGTTGATGTCCATTCGCTCTACATGGCCCAGCCATCTTAGACGTTGGATCCGAAGACCTCTTACTAGGCCGATGTCGCTGTAAAGCCCGTACAGTTCCTGGTTGAATCCCCTCCTCCTCTCTCCGTTTACACAAACGGGACCAAAGATTGCCCGCAGAATTTTCCTCTCGAAACGCCCAAGAGCCTTCTCATCTGCTTTTGATAACGTCTAAGCCTCAGCGCCGTAGAGGGTACCGGGATGATTAAGGTTTTGTAGAGGGAATCCTTAGTTTTTCAAGAGAGGGCTCTACTACTCAATTGCCTCTTGAGCCCGAAGAAGCAGCGATTGGCAAGAGTTATTCTGCGTTTTATCTCAGCGCTGGTGTCGTTGCTGCTTGTCGCTATCGAGCCAAGGTAGACGAAGTCCTTGACTACTTCAAAAATATAGCTGCCGAAGGTGACGTTCTGACCAAGACGTCGATGTTGCGCGTCTTTCTTGGATGACAGCATATATTTGGTCTTGTCCCCATTTCCCCTTAGACCCACCTTAGCCGCTTCTGCTTCAATGCTTGCGAACACCTCATTGACGTCTCGCTTTGTTCGTCCAATAATGTCATCTGCGTAGGCAAGCAATTGTGTGGACTCGAAGTAGATCGTACCTCTTGTATTGGCCGCAGAGTTCCGCCCGATCTTTTCAAGTATAATGTTTAAGAAATCACATGACAGTGCGTCGCCCTGTCTAAAACCTTTTTTAACACCAAAGGGGTCGGTTAGTTCACCTCCGACCTTAATGGAGCAGCAAGAGTTCTCCATAGCCGTCCGGCACAGTCTGACGAGCTTGGCAGGAATATTAAAACATGACATGGCTCTGTATAGCTCGTCTCTATAAACACGGTCATACGCGGCTTTAAAGTCGACGAAAAGATGGTGCGTGTCGACCTGGAATTCACGGGTCCTCTCCAAGATCTGCCGTAGTGTAAATATTTGGTCTATGGTGGATTTTCCTGGCCTGAAACCACACTGATAGAAACCTATCAGATTGTCTACGAACGGTTTCAGGTACTTACACAGTACGGCAGAGAGGATCTTGTACGCGATGTTCAGGAGGCTTATCCCTCTGTAATTGGCGCAGTCAAAGGGGTCTTCTTTCTTATGGACCGGGCATGCGTTCTTCTGACCATATCTTGCAGATGAGTTGGTGCATGTTCCTGACCAGCTCATCGCCAGCTGCTTTAAACAGTTCCGCAGGGAGTCCGTCTGCTCCAGCAGCTTTATAAGACTTAAGTTTCGATATCGCTATCTTAACATCGTCTAGGTCGGGTGGACGAGATTCTCCTTCGTCTTCGTCCATTGTGAATGGTTCGCTCTGCCTGACCGCGGCATTTCGACTATCATCGCCGTTATACAGTCTGCAAAAGTGGTTCTTCCACAATCTCAACATCCACTTTGACTGCACTACTAGTTGTCCGTGCTCATCCCTGCAGGCTTCTGCTCTGGCTTTATAGCCTTGGCATGTTCGTTTTACTTTCTGGTAAAATTTTCTAACGTGGTTCCTGCAGTAACATCTCTCCATCTCCTTGATCTCGCGCTTCTCGTGCCGCTTCTTTTTCCTTCTCAGAAGCGCATGCTCCTCCCTCCTTTTCTGTTCATAGAGCTCGCGGGCAGCTCTCGTCCGTCGATGCAATGTGGCCATGTATGCATTCTGTTTCTCTACATGGGCCTGTGTGCACTCATCATCAAACCAGGGGTTTCTCGACGGCGGTGGCTCCAAACCGAATACATCTGAGGCGGCCTCTGTAATGACAACGACTCCATTGCTGTTTTCTGATTTCTGCAGATTGCATCGAGACCTAAGAGAGCTTGAGGGAGACTTGATCAGCTAAGGTCCTGGCGGTCTCCTGCAATTTTTTTTTATTTATTTTTTTTTTTTTTTTAGAGACTCGCGCAGGTTCAAGAGTTTTTTATATTCTCTTATGATATGTTGACACACACAACCTGAACGGAGTGCAGTGGTTGGGGTCGTTGATGTTCGTTCACTACTCTCAGGGGTGGTTGTCCTAGACCTACATAGGACGAGAGCCGACCAAATTCTGCGTTGGTTATAGTCTGTAGTAATTCGTTCAAGCACTTTAGTATTGCATACGCAGAAGATGAGTTTCGGTTGACCATATACTGTGAGTGTTATGCCTGCAGCAGTACGTCTGGTCACTTTCCATTCACAACTGCGTTGCATACTTTTTGTCCTTATAGGAATTACTTTTTCTTGGATATGAAGCGAATTTGAACCATAAGCCTTCCGCTCAGCGGTCAATGATGTTAACCACTGCACCACGGCCACCCCCGACGTTAAATTTTGGTGTTCTTACTCGACTCCGTTAATTCCGAGAAAATCGCATCTGTACCTTGGCTGCAACAAGGTAATGATCCGAGTCGATGTTGGCTCCTCGAAAGGTTCAGACATCTAGGATGCTGGAGGAGTATCTGCCGTCGATCGCAATATGATTAATTTGGTTTGGTTGGTTGTCGATTGATCGAAAGACCGCCAGGTCCCCTTATGGATGTTGAGGTGTGGGAATCGTGTACTTGCTACTACCAGGTTATGTCCCGCCATAAAGTCCACTAGCCTTACTCCGTTTTCTGACGTGGTGTTGTGTAGGCTGTGCTTTCCAGTGACCCGTTCAAAGATAGCTTCCTTATTCAGCTTCACATTGAAATCTCCTAGAACGATTTTGGTTTCATAGCTGGGAGATTGCGCATACGTTCTGCCTGGGAGATCATAGAAGTCGTCTTTATGTCGGTCATATTTCTCCTCTGTGGGGGCGTGGACACATAGTAAGCTTATATTGTCGAGATTGGCCTTGATGCGGATAGTTATGCCTCGAGCCTGCCTCGAACAACAAATCCGCATCCGAATAAGCGTTGTTTATTTTCTCTGTAGCAGTTTCTGTAGCATATATCACAGTTTTTCATCCGTTTTTTGCTTGGCCCATCCCATCGCATTTCTTGGAGCGCGATAATGTCTGCCTTATATGTAGCAGTCCAAAGAGTTGACCAGTTGTTCGACTGCACCTCGTCTGTTGAGGGACCTAACGTTCCAGGTGCAGATCCGAAATTCGTTTCTTTTTTGGCGATTGCGGGGGTCGTCAACATGTAATCCGTCCGTATCCGAGGCTATTGGTTGTTTCTGGACAAAATGTATGTTTTACGCGATAGGGATGTTATCCCTAAGCGCAACCCCCAACCTGGAGGGCCAGGTTCCTCTTTCCCCAGGAACAAGTGGTCGGGTCGCTGTACATTGGTTCACTACCTGGCGGGTGCCAATATAGTTATCCAGGCGAGGCCACGCGGAGGCTGTGTGTCAACTTGGATTGAGCAGGGACAGAGATCGAAGCTGGCGTTTGCCAAGTTAAACGCGATCAACTTCTTTGCTCCGCTTGCTCGCTCCCTTCTCCCCTGTGGCACAAGGTAGCTCCTTATAATTTTGATTTTCCTCACAACTCATTTCAGTATTCGTGTCAGTTTCTAAAAATATATTTACATCTGTTGCAGCTTGTTGTGACTAACGCAGAGCAAAAATGATAGCGTCCAACTCAATTGAGTAATAAAAAAAAAAACCCAATCTTATGTCGTTATTTCCACTCATTGTAAATATGCATTAACCACATGTATTTATCGAATTCAGTCCCTAAGTTGAAAGTACTCTCTATCTGAACAGTTCGCACTTGTACTGAAAATCCCCCCTCGTGACACACCATCATTGGTCGCAAGTGCATATCAAATTTTAAAATAAATATGTATGTCAACTCAATATGAAAACAACAACAACAAAAACTCTGCAACATAGCAATCAGAATGTATGAAACCATCCAGAAATAGTGCAAAGACAATCGTCAAAGTCCTAGATAAGCACTGCCGTTTGCCGTTCGTTGTATGCGGATTTCTGTCGCATAGACAGTGAGTAGTGTACTCGTATGCGGTCTGCAGATAGTGCATTGTTCTGTACCGCTCGCCATTGTTTTATGGCGGACGCCAGCGTTCGTTTTTCTCCTTTCGACGAATTACTTTTGTTGTACGTAGATGTGGCTGACAGTGCCAGCCACTTGCGGCGGCGGTAAACTCTGATTTAATATTCATTTATGTAAAAGTGAATTTCGTCTGCATAATAAGTGCACAGTTTTCTATCTATCGGACGGCAAAAGAGAAGCGGTAATAAGAGGAACTATCTGCGAGTGCATATACATTACATTGCACACTTGAATGCAGATACTAACTGAAGGTGGAATTGGTGTTGCTTGTCCGCCTTAGACGAGAGGCTCGTAACTTTTGTAGCTTATTTTCGGAGCCATTAGCCGCCGTGGCTGTACTCGATTTGTAGTTAGATTTTCTCATTGAGGAAGGAAATATTTCTCTCAAGCTTAACGGTAACAAGTTTGTGAAGTGGTGATGACTTGGGTTCGTGACTGACGAGCATCTTTAGCGGACTCTTTGTTTCATTTCCCTCATTAGCTATAAGCAAAATATGTATGATGTTCAATGTAGAGTACAATGTATTACGTGACTCATGTTGGAGTCAACAATTAAAGGCAAATCTTCTTCTTCTTCTTCTTTGGTGGCGTTACAGCCCATGAAGGATCAGAGCCAAGCTTCTCTCAATCACCCATGTTGTGTGTGATTTATTTTTCACACAGGTGAAAGGGACCTACAGTTTAATGCCGATTCCGAACGGCGTGAGTCGAGAAGCTTTTTCATGGCAGGCTTACTACGGGGGGTTTAGCCAGTACCCCGTCGAGGATGAACGTCGTTAAAGGCAAATACTGGGTATAATTATTACTGTTTCCTACATTCAAAACACTAATTGTGCATCCATGTAGAGGAGATGCCAATTAATGGAGAGGAACTACAGCCTCAATCATATGGCCAAAATTGATTCATGATTTCAATAATCTTTGGTGAGTTGATCAGAAGTTAGATAGTTGTGGTTTAGGTCTAGGTGAACATCGTCGTCTTTACCGTGGCTACTGTATATATGTATACATAATTGTTGTAAGTCATTGTTTAACGAAGTCCTTTACGAGGACATGAAAAAAATCGCGAACGGTAAGGCGGGGCCTCCCCTGGCTTGTTCGAGTCACAATTAAACTCGAGGCCTCGTAGAGATAGCATCTATCCGACGGATGCTGGCCTGATAAAAAGCGAGAAGAGCCACCGCAGTCGAACATCTTGCGGCACTGTTAGTAAGTCCTATCCCCACCTCTTCGTGGTGCCATCGGGAGATTTCCTATGGATATTGCAGTCGGGGAAGGGCGAATGGCGAGCCTCCTGCGTCAAAAAACAGGATTAGTCGGTTGGGCTACGGCCTAGTAAGCCGTAACCGTAAAAAAACCACAAACTCCGAAACAACGACAAGCCTCGGATATAACGGACTGGCTTTATGTTGACGACCCTTGCAAAAAACGAAAAAAGGACAAAGATCTTCGGCTCTGTACGTGAAATGTTATGTCCCTAAACAGGCCACGTGCAGCCGAACAACTTGCGGACGCGCCCTAGACCGCTATAAAGCGGACATCACCACCATCCAGGAAATGCGATGGATTGGACCGGGTATAAAGCGGATGAAAAACTGCGATATTTACTACGGCGACTGCTATAGGGAGAGAGGGCAACGATTGTTTGGATGCGGATTTGTTGTTCGAGGTGGACTAAGGCAAAAAGTCCCAAGCTTTCGGCATGTGAGCGAGCGCCTCATAACAATCCGTATCAAGGCTAAATTGTTTAACATCAGCCTGATCTGCATCTACGCCCCCACGGAATACAAGGATGACTCCTAGACAGAACGTATGCCCAATGTCCCAGCTATGACATCAAAATTGTACTAGGAGACTTCAATGCTAACCTGGGTAAGGAAAGCATCTTTGAACGAGTCATCCTTTCCCTACACGACACCACCTCCGATACCGGACACAGGCTGATTGATCCTGCTACGGGGCGAAATCTCCTTCTAGCCAGTACGCGCTTCCCGCACCTTGATATACACAAAGGCACCTGGCGGTCTTTTGATCAGTCGACTACCAACCACATTGATCACATCGCGATCGACGTCAGACACTTCTATACTATACTTGAGTAGCTAAGACACGCTTACGGATATCACGAACGCAACGGAGTAGAGTAAGAATACAGAGTTATGACGTCGGAAAGCTACTATCGCCAGAAACCGCTCGTGCTCTTACCGATCGCGTCTCCCTTAAGCTCTCCAATACACCTGAATCGTCCATGCTATCAATACAAAAGCAGTGGAGCCCTTGCAAACAAGCCCTGAAAAGCTCTTCATCCGAAGTTTTGGGTTTCAAGGCTTCACCACGAAGAAACACCTGATTCGATGACGAGTGCAGGAGGATTCATATACCTAAGCAGGATGCATATAAGGCCTCGCTGCATAAAAGAACAATAGCAGCTCGTGAGCTCTTCGAGTTAAAAAGAAGGGAAGAGCATAAGCTTCTCAGGAGAAAGAAGAAAGAGGACGAGAAGCGCGCGATTGAGGATTTGGCTAGGTGTTACTGCAGGCGACGCGTTCGAAATTTTTATCAACAGATAAAGCTAGCATGCCAAGGATAAAAAGTCAGAACGGAAGCCTGCAGGGATAAGAACGGACACCTAGTAGTAGAATCGCAGTCGATGCTGAGAATATGGAAAAACCACTTTTGCAGACTGTATAACGGCGATGTTAGTCAATATACTGTTATGCTGTCAGGCATAATTATCCATTTCTAATCGACGAAGACCGCAGACAACTCCGTCCCCCTGACTTCGACGAAATTAAGATCGCTATACCGAAACTCAAGTCGAACAAAGCTGCTGGCGCAGACAGTCCGCTGAGCTCTTCAAGGCAGCTGGGGATGACCTGGTTAGGAGCATGTAGCAGCTCATCTGTACGATATGGTCAGAGGAAAGCATGCCCGAGGAATGGAGCTTCAGCATCGTATGCCAGATTCACACGAAAGGAGAACCCTCTGATTGCGCCAACTACAGACGAATAAGCCTCCTTAACATCGCCTACAAAATTTTCTCTGCCGTTTTGTGTGAACACCCGAAGCCTTTTTTAAATAAGCTGATAGGTCCTTATCAGTGCGGATTCAGGCCAGGGAAGTCCACCATCGATCAAATCTTCACACTACGGCAGATCCTGGAAAAAACCAATGAATTTCAAGTCGACACTCACCACCTATTTGTCGACTTCAAAGCCGCATACGACAGCGTTGTTGAAAATTAAAATGTTTATGATCATTTCTTTCTATTTTTCATTAATAGCATATAGTTATCTCGCTCACTTTTAGCTTCATTTTGTATAAATGCTGCTGCATCTCTTACATAGCTCTCCTTCTTCTTTTTGTGAACAAGTGGATAAGAATAAAGCTGAATTAGAGTTTCTTGTACGTTTATTTTCGAATATTATTTCACAGTGGTGCCGAAACCCGGGACGGAGCAAAAAAAAAAAAAATAATTATAATAATAATAATAATTAATAATCGTACAAGCCGTGGAGAATGGAGGTATCAGCTCGAGCCGCGTACCGAGGTCAGGTAACAAGAATTAGCAAAAGCGCGCTTGAATACCTGAAGGATGATAGCAGTCGCATGGAGGACAGAAATGCAGGTGACCTCGATGAAATAGAAGAGGAATTAACCTCTTTTATTCACAGACTCTCAGCTGCACACGATGGCTTAAACGCAATCAATGAGGAGATAAAACAGAAAGGTATTCTCAAATCAGACGACGCTATGGAGAAAATTATCGATTACCAGGACCAGGCCATTGGAACTCTAGCCCGCCTTAAGACTCGGCTATCTAAATTACTGCAAAAACGGACCCCCATTTCAACGGAACACGTGGAAGAGTTGAACACTACAAAACCTGCAAGCAGTGGGCCAAAACTGCCTCATATCCCGTTGAAACATTTCGATGGAAGCTTCCACACTTGGTTACCCTTTTGGGAGCAATTCCGAACAGCAGTACACGAGAATACAAGCTTGTCTGCCGTCGAAAAATTCAATTACATGGAATCAGTATTGACCGGAGAAGCGAAGAAATTCATAGAGGGTTTTACTCCGTCGGAGCGATGTTATGAAGCCGCAATTTCACTACTGCAGGAGCAATTTGGTGACACTGACAGGTTAGTTGATCTACACATTCACGAATTAGTTAACCTTCAGCCCGTTCGAGACAAGTTGGATGCGAGAGGATTGCGCAATTTGTATACCAAAGTGATAACAAGTACCCGATCCTTGACGGCATTGCAGGTTCCAAGTAATCACTACAGCGTCATGTTACGATCAATATTGTTGCGATGTCTCCCTGCTGATTTGCGAATAGATTATCATCGTCGGGAAGAAAATAAAGAGGCCATAGATAATTCGGTTACATCTAAAAATGGCAGTGAATCTTCGGAGTTGCCTAATGATGAAGTTAGCAGCATTTTGCAGTTTCTAAAGCAACAAGTAAATTCCTTAGAAAGAAGTGGTCTCTCTCGCACCCGTGGAATCGTTAGGTCTGATCCAGGAACAGCTTCAAGTTTGGTGACAATCAGCGAAACAGATGCTTGTGTATTTTGCCAATCGAAACAGCACTCAACTGGTAATTGTGATAGTTCTCTGACTCTCTCTGAAAAGAAAGATCTGCTCCGGAAGGGTGGAAGATGCTTTCGTTGCGCTAAGCGAGGACATACGGCGCAAAAATGCCGAAGTGGTCTCCTTCTAACTTGCAAGAAATGTGCACGTAAGCATATGTCTTCTATGTGTGATGGGCAACGAATCCCTACAAATGCGAGGAATCCAACTGTCCTGGCGAGTGTTTCGAAAGAGATAAATAGCCGCGCAAGTGCAAGTTTGTGTTCGCATAGTGTGAGAGAGAGCATTTACTTGAAAACGATAACATGTGTCGTGGTTACTTCGAAGACAAGGATCGCGCTTCGTGCTGTCATCGATGGTGGGAGCCAATATACCTTTGTTAAAGAAAGTATTGCGCAAAAATTGAATTTAGAGATAATTGGCAACGTGACATTATCGATAGTTTCCTTTGGCAGTAAGGAAATTCAAAATAATAAGGTTCTACCCAAAGTGCGGATTTCACTACAGGCTGGAAAAAAGATGGTTTCATTAGAAGCAGTTTTAGTTCCTGACATTTGCGTCGACGTGCTGGCGGTTCCAAATCCGGACTGCGCTAAGTTCAAAGGAATAAAATTAGCAGACGTTAGGCCGAAAAATGTGGATTTTGAAGAAGGTTTAAGTTTGTTGATCGGCGCAGACTTTTACTGGACCGTAGTCACGGGATCTCAGCGTCGACTTACCAGCAAGTTGAGAGCCGTTCATACGTTATTCGGCTGGGCTATTCAAGGAGTGCATAAGTCTAGTAACGAGAATTGTTTGTTAAGCGCTAATAATTGTCTCCGTTCCAGCTGTCTTCTATGCTTGGCATCAATTGAATCACCGAACGATACACATTTTTGGTCTCTGGAGTTAATTGGTATAAAAGCAGCTGATGACGAAAAGACCGCGTTGATGGAAGATTTAGCCGACAAATGCATAAAGAAAGAAGGTTCCCGGTATGTCGCAAGATTACCCTGGAGAGAAGGACAAAGGTGCCTCAAAGACAATAAGGAGCAAGCGGTTTGTAGAATGGAGTCACTCGTTCGGAAATTATCCAGGAATCCGCGTAAACTTTATGAATATGACAACGCTGTAAGGCAATTACTTGCTGAAGGTATTGCCGAACCTGTTGAAGATTTTCAAGATAATCTCCGGACAACGAGACATCCGGTGTTTTATTTGCCGCATCACCCAGTGTACAAAGAAGAGAGTGTGACAACTAAGCTGCGGGTTGTGTTCGATGGTTCAGCCCATGAAGAAGGAAGTCCCTCCCTCAACGATCTCCTGTGCGTGGGTGCGAATTTAATACCGGATGTTGTGACTGTATTACTAAACTTTCGTCTGCGGTTGGTGGGTTTAGTGGCAGATATTGAAAAGGCGTTTCTGCAAATTATATTACATGAAGATGACCGGGATACTCATCGCTTCGTATGGTTCGCAGAACAATTAAAATCACCTTTCACCAAGCGAAAAATACGAACATATCGCATGACGAGAGTGACGTTTGGCATACGCAGCAGTCCCTTTCTTCTATGTGCAACAATCCAACGTCTTTTAGAAGAGGAAAGGGCCCGTTTTCCAGTAACCTGTGCTGCTCTGCGAAACTTCTACATGGATGATTTGGCTTTAAGCGTGGATTCCGAAGATGAAGCAATCATGATTGGTACGGAAGCTGCTTATATTTTGAAGAAAGCGTCAATGAATCTTCATAAGTGGAACTCTAATAGCGCTAAAGTGCTAGCAGCTATGAATCGTGAGGATGCGCCAACTGGGCAGAAAGTCCTGGGGTTGAGATGGATTGTTAGCACTGACGAACTATGTGTGCCCCTGGATACTGTTGATGTTATGTTTCGATCTCCGATAACAAGCCCAACGAAACGAAACGTCTTGCAAGCTATAGCAAGGATTTACGACCCCTTAGGTATTCTTGGTCCAATCACAATTAAATTAAAGATTCTTTTCCAGAAGCTGTGGCGAAACCATTTTCATTGGGATGAAGTGCTTACTGGAGAATTGTTGAAGGAGTGGAATTTTTGCGTTACAAGTGCACTCGATTTAAAGGATTTTACCTGGCCTAGGAGTATGTCTTCATTCCCCTCTTGCAAAGGCACTTTCCAGATACACGTGTTTGCAGATGCAAGTCCTAAAGCGTTTGGTACGGTAGCATATTTAAAACATATAGTTCAGGGTGAGACCAGTGTGAGACTTTTATGTGCTAGAAATCGTGTAGCACCACTCAACGAAAAAGGCGATAATGAATTGACATTACCTAAATTAGAACTTACAGCTGCTCTTATTGCTGCCCGATTGTGTTCGTATCTGCTTAAGTCACTGGAGTTGCAAATAAGGGATTATTATTTATGGAGCGACTCTATGATTGCGTTAAGTTGGATTAAAGGAGATGCACAGAAGTGGAAACCCTACGTTCGAAATCGGGTGGATGAAATTAAAAGGCTAACCAAATCTTCGCAATGGTTGCACTGTACCGGCAAAGATAATCCTGCGGATTTTCTCACGAGGGGAATTTCAGGAAAAATTCTGTGTAAATCTTCGTCATGGCTTTACGGTCCATCTTGGCTACAAACAGCAGAGAAGTGCTACATCGATAAAAATGAAATACGCCCGAAAATAACTCCCGTTGCGCTACTTTTAGAGGCTACTTCTGTTCCCGACAACACTCCGAAACCTTTGTTCGACTATCATCATTTCAGTTCTTGGAATCATTTACTCCGTGTGACGGCATATGTAAAACGCTTTATTAAAAATTTGAAAACTAAGATAGGGCTTCTTAGTGATGTCTCTACTTCCTCTGATTTTCTATCTGCTGAGGAAATTCATGCATCCGAAAGTTATTGGATCCGTTTTGTCCAGAAAGAAAACTTTTATGGAGATATATTTTTCTTGCAGAAAGGAAAACCCTTATGTTCAACGTCAAAATTGCTCGAATTGTCGCCCTTTTTAGATGACTACGGTATTCTTAGAGTGGGAGGCCGTCTACAACTGCTTAATGAATCGACTGACGTAAAGCATCCAATAATTCTACCGGCGGATTCTCATATCGTCCGTTTGATTGTAACAAGTCTTCATCAGTCTCTACTACACGCCGGAGTAAACACAGTTTTGGTTAATCTCAGAGAGCGTTTCTGGATATTAAGAGGTAGACAGGTAATAAAGAAATTAATTAAAAATTGTCTCATATGTAGAAAGCTCCGGGGCCCACCAGCTGCACAGCCATTTGCTCCACTCCCCATCGAGAGAATTTCATTGATTCGTCCGTTTGATAATGTGGGCATTGATTTTGCTGGACCGCTTTATTACTACCATAATTCGGATGGAGCTTCTAAAGTTTTTCTGGCTATTTTTACATGCGCCGCAGTTCGTGCAGTACACATTGAGTTAGTGCAAAGTCTCTCAACCGATCAATTCATTTTGGCCCTAAGAAGATTTATTGCCCGGCGAGGTGTTCCCTCATTGGTGCTGTCAGATAATGCCCAAACTTTTAGACGAGCCGCACTTGAGATGAGATCGAATAGCTTTGCTAGTGAAGACATTCAAGGTTTCCTTTCACAACGGAAGATTAAATGGCGTTTTATTGTTGAGCGCGCCCCATGGTGGGGTGGGTTTTGGGAGCGAATGGTGCAAACAATAAAAAACACATTAAAGGTTACAATTGGCAAGGCCAAATTGGGTTTCGACGAGCTTAGAACCTTGATAATCGAAACTGAGGACGTGGTTAATAGTCGTCCATTAACCTATGCCAGCACCAGCCCCTTAGATCTTAATCCGTTAACACCTAGAGATTTCTTACAATGGCCAAGACTATCAGAAAGTTGTTCTGTAGATAAAGGAACAGATGCATCATCGTTGAGATGCATTTGGAAACAGCGATTTCACTTTTTGCAAAAACTAAGAAAAAGATGGCGTATGGAGTATCTACAACTTCTTCGATCGTTTCATTATAAAACAGGGAAGAGCTCAACTTCTATCAAGGAAGGCGATGTGGTATTAGTTTTCGATCAAAGTGTTCCCCGCATCAATTGGAAAATGGCAAAAGTTAATCAAACATTTGTTGGACGTGATGGCAGAATCCGATCTTGCGAAATCATGCTATCGGATGGAAAACACCTACGACGAGCTATTCAGCATCTTTACCCATTAGAACTTTCAGCTCGGCCGCCGGAGGATGTTGAAAATTAAAATGTTTATGATCATTTCTTTCTATTTTTCATTAATAGCATATAGTTATCTCGCTCACTTTTAGCTTCATTTTGTATAAATGCTGCTGCATCTCTTACATAGCTCTCCTTCTTCTTTTTGTGAACAAGTGGATAAGAATAAAGCTGAATTAGAGTTTCTTGTACGTTTATTTTCGAATATTATTTCACAAGCGTAATTATAAACGAGCTGTACAACGCTATGTCTACCTTTGACATACCTGCTAAACTCGTCAGACTATGCAGGATGACTTTGGAGAATCGGTGAACACCTTACCGCTAGTTTTGATGTCATAAAAGGATTTAGGCAGGGCGATGCGCTGTCGTGTGATTTCTTCAACATCATATTGGAAACGATTGTGCAAAAATCAATGGCCAATACAACAGACACAATCTATTTCAAATCCTCGCAACTCCTTGTATACGCCGACGATATTGACATATGAGGTAGATCACAGCGAGATGTCAATGAGGAGATGGAGGCGGCGAAAATTTGTCTGGCGGTAAACGGGGGCAAAACTAAATATATGCTGTCATCAAAAAAAGACGCTCATCACCGACGTCTTGGCCAGAACGTTTGTATTGGCAGATATAAGTTCGAGGTAGTTAAGGACTTCGTCTACCTTGGCTCCGCAGTGACCTGGAACAATGACATTAGTTCCGAAATCAATCGCAGAATCACTCTTGCCAATCGCTGTTTCTTTGGGCTCAGGGGGCAACTGAGTAATGGACCCCTCTCCCGAACGACAAAGTTGACTCTATATAAGACTCTTATCATCCCGGTCCTGTTGTACGGCGCAAAAGCATAGACACTATCAAAAGCGGATGAGGAGGCCCTTGGTCGGTTCGAGAGAAAGATTTTGCGCGTGATTTTCGGGCCATGTAGAGCGAATGGACACCACAGCTCCAGCCAGGAGAGTTTCTGAATCCAACCCCGAGAGACGAAGAAGCAGGGGAAGGCCGCACTTAAGATGGCGCACACAGGTGGAAGGGGACCTCAGCCAACTGGGTGTTTCGGAAATGGAAAAGGCTAGCAAGGGAGGGGCATGTTGGTTGAGGTTCAGGTTCACCCCGAACTGTAGCGCCCGCTAAGAAGAAGAAGAAGTTCGTTTCGAAAAACAATTTTACTCCAAAACGTCTACGCCCTTAATGAATTTACAAAATTAACTTAAATATAATCCAACACCTATGTACGTATGCCGGCTACGTGTGTGAGGGAGCTGCGTCAGCATTCTCCTGGGACGGTTTTCAAGTGCGGCTATGTTCCATTATGCATCTGGCGAATGCATGGTGTCGCACTGCATTCACGAGCGATTGGGAAGTTCAAGGTGACGTATCCTCTTTCCTCTAGTCAGGTGAGTATCGTGTCAACTGTCATACATACAAGGTAGGGCAATTAAGTCCCGAGAATTTGTAGACAAACATACATATGTACATTTTGAGTGGCCCGCATGTTCCATTAAAGTGGTCCCGGCGGAAATGCGCTCACGCGGGATCTCCAGGCCACTCGATCCTCCGCCATCGACTCTAACTCATCAGGAGCTATGCTCAAGCGCACTCATGCGAGTTTTTGGACTTGGTCGAACCATCTTGTCCTGGGTTGGCCAAGCGGTCGCCTACCTGATGGGACTGCATTCAAGGCACGCTTCGGAAGTCGTGATGATAGCGACATTAGTCTCACGTGACCAAACCATCGAAGCATAGCCCTTTTCGTTAGGAGAAGCAGCTGCTTAACATTGAGCTCTCCACGTACTGTGGTGTTTCTCTCTCTATCCCTGTGAGTAACACCCACAACAGCACGAAGAAATCTCATTTGGGCAGCTTGTATTCGAGATCTTATTCCTTCGGTCAATACCCAAATTTCATGACCATAGGGGAAAGTTGGAACAAATACTGAGTTAAAAACCGTTTACAGATCTTCCTAGCTGTTTTAGAATTTAACGTGCTTGACCAATCCTGCAGGAGAGCTCAGTATTACTCCTCCCATCACTCACGAAGAAGACCCAGAGATACTTAAACCTCTCAACATGCTTCAATGGGACTCCACTAACACGTAAAGGGCTTTGGACAGGTGTTCTGTAAATAACCTCGGATTTGTCCACGTTAACCCTCATCTCAGCGTCAGCATATGTATACATCAAACTTACTGATGAAGGCATACCACTCACAGTATATGGCCACTTTAAATTCATACTCTCTGTGTGCTACTCTAATATGACACCATAAGAGCATCATGGAAATAGTTGCAGAGAACTAGAACCAACGTGAAAATTCGGTCGATTCCTCTCCTCCTATCTAGGACAACCACCCCTGGAGAGTAGTGAACGAACACTCCGTTCAGTTGGTGTGGTAAACATTATAAGAGTATAAAACTCTTGGACCTGCGCGAACTTCAAAAAGAAAAAAGAAACATACGGCCACAAACCTATCTAGCGCGCCCCGGAGTGCCGTCTGGGAAGATGTGAGGACAACTAAGTCATCTGCAAAAAGAAGATGGCTTACCCTCAACTCTCTCCCAATATGAAACATTTCTCACCTTGACTGCGCTGCAACATCCAGTTCATATATACATATAATGAAACGCAGAGGTGACAAGACGCACCCTTGAGCAAATCCAGCGGCCACGGTAAAAGGTGTTGATCTACTACCGCTAAACAGATCACAGCTGCTACAGTTTGTGTATAGACATTGAATGACAGAGGACAATCAATCCTATACTCCTGCAGAACACTCCAGAGCTTATCTCGAGGAACTCAGACATACGCCTTTACCAAATCTACAAAGCAGTTGTAGATCGGTTTGGCGTACTCCCAAGCCTTCTCGAGTACCATTCTTGGAGTGAAAAGCCGGTCGGTTTCACTTTTGCCGTGACTAAAAATGCACTGTTAATCCCCTTTTCTGAAATCGACCATAGCTCTAGAACGCGCCTCCAACACTTCAGCGTAGACTTTACCGGGGAGAGAGCCATAATACTCCGTCTTTACCCATTGCCTTAAGCATTTCTGGCCGAACTTCATTCACACCGGCGAATTTGCCAACTTTCAATCGCTAACATGACTTTCTCAACCGCTGGGCTATTCTGCACTCCACTCAAGACTATAGGACTGTCCCCCTCAGCGCCCTGTTCGGGATTGAACAGCTCCGAAAAGTGCTCGCTCCATCTGCGTAAGATGTCCATCTCATTGGAAAGCTACACACCATCTTAGGATTTAACTCCTTCAATTATATTGAATTTCCTCCGAGCCGGCGAATGGTTTGCCAGAACACCTCTTTCGCAGATCTATGGTCACCATCCAACTTCTTGCCGAACTCCCCCCAGGACTGCATTTTAGCTGTTCGCAAAGCCAAGTTGCAAGTTCTTCGCGCCACAGTGTACCGGTCACGGGAAGCAGAGTCTCCCAAGAGAATCCAATCGCTGTAGGCCTTCTTTTTCTCTCTGACGGCTTCTTGAACTCCGGGTGTTTTAAACCACGCAGTTATTTTCTCACCACCAGCCGCTTCTCTCCACAAACATCACGTGCAGAAGCAACGACAGCTGTTGAAAATAGTCGCCATTCTTCCTCTACATGCGATGGAACAGTTGGAATTTGATCAAACCTTTCGATGATATGCGGTGCAAAATGTTGCCGCACTTCACTGCTCTGTATTTTCTCCCACGTATACGTGTAACCACAATTAGTTTCCGCCTTGGCAGAATAGGAACTCTACCAGTATGATACGCAACATCAGGTGATGATCAGTTGACAGTTCAGCCCCTCTCCACAGACGAACGTCACAAACCATCCGTTTCAAAGAAATCTATCAACGATTTCTGTTGAAGACTCCGACGATATCACATATACATATTTATGAATGGCTTTGTGCGAAAAGAAGGTGCTCATAATGGCCATTTGCACAGCAAAAGTCCAAGAACCTCTCTCCGTTCACGCTTTGGTGGTGATCACCGTCCGCCCAATAACTCTCCCTCGTGTTATTACATCAACCTCACGTGGGCGTTGAAGTCACCCATCAGGATATAGGAATCCATCTCAACCACCTCGTCAAGGGCAGCATCAACTTCGTCCAGGAAAGTCGCATACTCTGACTGTAGATGCGGTGCATACACCTGCATCAAAGTTGATATATTAAGCTTGAGTTTTAAGATCACGACTCCCCTAAATACTTACTTACTTAGGTGGCACTACAGTCCGTGGTGAACCTGGGCCTCAACCAACAAGCGTTTCCAGCTGGCACGGTCTTTAGCCAGCTGTTTCCAGCGCCACAAGCCTAGTTGGTTAAGGTCCCCTTCCACCTGCGTGCGCCATCGTTGATGCGGCCGTGCTCTGCCGCGCCTTCCTTCCCGGGTGGATTCGAAGACTATTCGGGTCGGCGCTGTAATTTTCATGCGCTCTACATGGCCTAGCCACCTTAGACGCTGTATCCGTAGACGTCGTACCAGGCCGATCTCGCTGTACAACCCGTACAGTTATTCGTTATATCTCCTCCTCCATACACCGTTTGAACAAACGGAACCGTAAATAGTGCGCAGAATTTTCCTCTCGAAACGACCAAGGGCATCTTCATCCACTTTTGTTAAGGTCCAAGCCTCTGTGCCGTAAGGGAGGACTGGGATGATCAAGGTCTTATATAGTGTCACCTTGGTTTTCCGAGAGAGGGCTCTTTTTCTCAATTGCCTCTAGAGCCCAAAAAAACAGCGGTTGGCAAAAGCGATTCTGCGTTTTATCTCAGCGCTGGTGTTGTTGTCAGGTTGCAAGGGACATGCAATCATTGCTCTCAAAAAACCCGTCAGTTACAGACAATTACTTTGGCAAGAGAGTGGAACTGTTTGTGGAAGTATTAGAGATGAAGTATCCGATCATGGACTATTGGTACCGTTTCGAGTATCAACATAGAGGACGCCCACATGTTCATGGCGTATTTTGGCTGTATGGAGCTCCTGACGTTAAAAACTTTGAGTCAATGAATATTGAAGAGCTGACAAATGCCAAACATTATCACGACAACCTGGTGTTAGCGATCAACCCCAATCATACGGCAAGATCAGAAAACATAGCCAAAGGTGTGAACAGATTTCAAAGACACACAGTTTGCTCGAAGTCGTACTGTCTGCGAACAATCAATGGACATGAGCAATACCCGTTTAGATTTCCCAAACCACTACTCATTGAATCGAAGCTTGCGAAAGACGATCGAGGAGTTTTCTGCTATACACCTACTCGAAACGATGGACTACTCAACCCATTCAACAAGTTTGTTTCATTCGGGTGGCGAGCAAACACAGACATCTCCATTATCGCTTCTGAATATGCAGTGAAATCTTACATCACTAAGTACGCCTTAAAAGGTGAACCAAAGTCTGAAAATTTCAAACAGACGCTGAGTACCCTTCTAGAGAGTAGAATCGGTACTGAGTCAGGACAAAGAACTGTGACAAGATTCCTCATGAAGGTTATTGGCAGCAGAGATATATCTGGGTCTGAAGTGTCCAGGCTTCTACTTGCAGAACCTTTGATAAAAGCCACTCGTCAGTTTGTGAAGCTGTACATCTCCACCAAAGCGTTTTGATAAAGGGACGAGGATTGAAAGATGATGAAAACGGCAGTTCTGACGCTCCGCGAATAATTCACGCATATGTGTACAGAGCAGCAATTTTGAATGACATTCATGGACTTTGCCCGAAAATACACTGTTGCTGCTGGAAGATCAAGTTTTCAATAGGTGAACCTTCCTTCTACGTCGAGAGCCGCTGCCCGCCCAGTGATGACAGTTCCCGTTTACAAGACGCATCTTGCTGGAAAAGAAAGAGCGCAGAACTGTTACTCTGCGTTGGCGCTAAAGTGATGTTACGCCAGAATCTGTGGACCTTTTGCGGACTGTGCAATGGCTCGATGGGCACAGTCATTGACCTTATTTACGGTCCGACCGAAAACAGAGTTGATAACTCCATACCAAGCGAAGCTCCCATCTGCATCATGTTCAAGTTTGAAACCTACACGGGACCGACTTTCGCTTCAGGCGCTATTCCTATAACGCAGGTCATTCAAAAAAGGAGCAGTCAATGGCACGAGGAAGCAATTTCCGTTATCGCTGTCTTACAGCATTAGTATTCACAGGTCGCAAGGAATTACATTGGACAAAACAGTTGTGGACTTAGGGATAAGTGAATTTAGTGCCGGGTTGGCCTACGTTGCGTGTTCGAGGGTCAAGAAAATTGACGGAATCCTCTTCGATCCAATTTTTCCATCCGAAAGGTTGTTGGGAATCAATTCCAAACCGGCGTTCTTACTAAAGCGGGCTGAACTCGACAATTGCACAATTTTCAAATTTTCATACTTTAGTTCGTGAAGTTAGAGGTTCGCTTTGTTTTGGGGAATTTATTTCCGCCTAGTTTAGAAAAACCAACATCATCAACGAGATCTCTAATTGTGGATCAACGGTCTGCAAGCACCTAATCTTTGATTTTTTGTACGTGAACTTTGTGGGTTGAGATTGATGGTCGTCCGGGATGCTCTTCGTCATCGATACGTTCTCAAAATTTCATCATTAAGCAGCAGCAGAAAATGTATGCCGCAAAAAAATGTAATGCAGATTCTTTGCTCAACAAATTTAGACATGTGGGAATGTCTTTTAGCAACTCACATAAGGAAGCATATACTCAAGGTCTAATAACCTTATTATGTCGGCGACACAGTGCGGGCAGAAGGTAGAAAGGAAGAGGGATAGAGGAGATGCCGATGGACATTGATCTTAAATGCTTGCATGTTGCATTGAGGGGGGGAAACCGAAGCCGGCAGGGAGTTCCAGATTCGTGTGGTTCGGTTAATGAAAGATTCTCTATATTTGACGATACGTCCGAAAGCGGCTTGCGGAATGCAACTGGCTATTTCATCAGAGCATTTTTGGTAGAAGTAACGATAAAACAGGGAGAGGCAGGTAACATTCCTGCGGTGTTCCAGCGAGTCTAATGTTTTGGTAATGCTGGAGTCACCTATCAGTTTTATAGCGGGCTTTTGTATTCTGTCTAGTACGTGCAATGAGGTCTTGGAAGCACCGGACCAGACATGAGCGTTAAACTCTAATTTGGGGCGAATGAACGCCTTATAGATTGTAGCCGGATCTAAGGATGAGAAAAATTTCTTGCATCTGTATAAGAAGCCTAGGCATTTCGCAGCATTCTTGGCGACACTGAATATGTGGTCGCTCCAATTAAGATTGTGAGCAACACATATACCCACCCAGGATGGAAAGCTTTTCGGTTTCTGAGATGCAAGTGCCATTCATGGATAATGGACGCGGGTTAGTTATATGCTTTAACGACAAGGGACAGCATTGTCTTTTGGAAGCATCAAATTCCACTCTATTGCTTTTACCCCATTGGATGATGCTGTCGATATCGGAATTTAATGAGCTCAACATACGCTGTCGCTCACTATCTACAACCGAAGTGCAGGGTCGCAAACTAGTGAACGAATATGAGAAGCTGAGGGCACTGTCGTCAGCGAAGGAGTGAATTGGATTGAAAGTAACAGACAAGAGATCATTTATAAATATAAGAAAGAGTGTCGGACACAAAACGGAGCCCTGGGGAACACCAGCATTTACAAAGTGAGTATCAGACTTGAATACGTCCAAAACAACTTGAATTGAACGATTCGAAAGTTAGCTTCTAATCAATTGAAAAAGAGACTCATCGATCCCAAAACCACGCATTTTCAACAAAAGGGCTTCATGCCAAACCCTGTCGAATGCTTTCGAAATATCCAGTGCAACAATTTTGCTTTCACCTGCTTGGTGAAGCGAGTGATTCCACTTTTCGGCGAGATATGCCATCAAATCACCAGTGGATCTGTTGCTTTGGAAACCGTATTGACGGTCATAGAGGAGTTCCCGTGATTCAAGATATTTCATAAGCTGACGGTAAATCAGCGTTTCCATGACTTTGGAAAGAAGGGACGTTAGTGTAATGGGTCGATAGTTGGAGGGAGAAGATGATTCGCCTTTTTTGGGTATGGGCTGGACAAATGCTGTTTTCCACCTACTCGGAAAGAGCACAGAGGAGTAGGAAAGATGAAAAAGCTTACGCAGTGGTTTTGCCAGCGTAGAAGAACACCTCTTCAGAACTATTGGGGCAATAGCATCTGGGCCAGCGGATTTGTGTATGTCGAGGTCCCTTGCGACTGTACAAGTGCGGAAATGGATAAGTTCCATGGTGGAATTGACGCACTCTAGTACAGGCGGAGACAAAGTACAAGCTGGGAGCTGAGAACTGGTTGCGAAATGGGCAGCAAGTAGGTTAGCTTTGTCTAAGGTGGTGACAACTGGAATGTCATTGTGTATGAGCGTCGGTATAGACGACTTACGTTTTTTACAAACGACCAGAAACTTTTGCTACCTTTGGGACATTGAAGGATCTTACGCCTTAATTTTTGGTTGGATTGGAATTTAACCCGTCGAATGTGGGTGTTGCAGTCATTTCTGGCTCGTATGTACTTTTTTCAGTTTTCCTCAGGACTGTTTGCCCTATAGGCCCGAAAACTTAGCTCCCTGAGCCTAATACATAGATATATGTACATATCGAACACTAATGAATATTTTGAATTTAAACTTGGCGCGGGTGTCGAAAACAGTCCTACCAACCTAAAAATAAGAGCATTTACCCAAATCTGTTTGCGCGCGCAGTTTGAATTTAAATGTCCCTTACTTTTTAGACACAGTAGTATATGAACAGTTATTGACCCGAGTAGGCGTCAAGTAAGACTCGACAAATTTATCAAAAGACTTGTTAGCTGTCTAGCTGCTCTTCTTATTTAAACCTTTTTATAAAAAAGTATTTCTCTTCTGGCCCCAATATTTGTGCGCCCATAAGATATGTACTTGTGTCGCCTGGGAATTGAATAGAATTAGCTTGACACCACCATATGCACTATTACGAGAATTAAGTAGTGTATTTACCGTTGTTGTTAATACTTCGCAGGCAAACAGTCGTAGCTTAAAATAATTTCGAACATTTTCCTGCACAATAGCATGTTCAGAGCATTGTTCATTCACGACAAAGCATTCCATGTACCCACAGCGATCAAAAGCATCGTAAAACAACAAACTAACCCAACTCCGCCTTCCCACAGTTTGTTCAAAAACGCAAAACTAAAAACTTTGCCTCTAGTTCTGGAACACCATTCCCCTGCTTCGATTCCTCGCGAATCTACCGGAAGTTAATGTAACCGCTTTTAATCCATCAACACTAAGCAATAAAGTTTACGTAAACTATCAAGTCGCTAACTTTTCTCTTCGCATCAATTCACACAGACCAGAAATTCAAGCAGCAGCCATGCAACTCTTCCCAATCGAAATGCATCTATCATCAGCGATAGAAGAGAAAAACGCAATCTTAAATCCTTTCTGCCTCGTTCGCCAAACAATAACAACGGCACTAACAATACCAACTCATCCGACAAGTGTTTCAAAGCGTTTTTCTGTCAGTCTTTCTGGTCTATTGTTTTCATCAGAAGGAAATGCAAAACGATAGAAGCAGCGGACCAGGCGGGATGAGGCGACGACGATTTCAACGAAGGAATAATTAATAATTTCCTCAACGATGAACAAGATTCTTATCTGCCACGTACATCCATCCAAGGCTTTAGTAAGAGCAACAATGGCTTAAACAACTTGTTACTGCAAGTAACTTGGTCGTAGGGACTTTCACTCTCCCGCAGGGACTCGGTTGCAGTACGTGAGCTGTGCACGTGGATGATGGGTCTCCACGTCGAGCCTCTTGGCACAAAACAAACTGGCGAAATCCATCTCGACTCGTTCGTTGTTCCGGGCACAGATACAATTCATTCGTCAGTTGGATTGTTTATTTGGCTGTCTGTTGCATCGGATTGTTTATTGCCAGTACCTAGCTCATTAGAAGCAAAACGTGGTGGAGCAAAGAGTCATGTCCGCACGTTTAGCAGCAACCGACGAGATTCTCATAAGTTACTGCACTACATATCCGATGAAGACAAAGTGTATCGTAACATCACTTTCGTTCAACAGTGAGAATCTCCTCCTGCGTCACAGGTGAGTACATCCATACGGAGACACTTCATCTCGCTGTCAGTCGATCTAACCAATCTGACACGTCCGATCCATAAAGAGCGTGGATTAATAATTTATTAGCGTGTGTCTCCTGTTTTGGGATTGCTCGCGCAGTTGCTTGGCGTAATTCCTTCACTTCAAACGACCACGTATCGCGACATAGGCAGCAGGAGGCTCATTCACAAGTAGATTGATTGCGATAGGCAATCAATGAACACAAGAATTTGGTCAAGATATCCAAATGCGTTGTCAGTAATATGGTTCACCTGACATCTGTCTTTTGGTCACTTTTTCGCGGTCGTGGAATTCGCGTAACCACCATTCGCTTTGATGGAAACAGAAAGGCTAAGTGCTCATACTCGTATCAACGAGAGTGAGCGCTTAACGCACCCAGACTGGTTGGTTAATTTTCCTAAAAACCACAATTTACCCATAACCAGTGGTCCGTGATTCAACCGCCACCGCATGTTCATTTCCCTGCCGCATTGTTGTAACTTCACCGAGATGCATTTCAGGCATTCATAGACAAGGCGTCTTATTGCGGAAGCAAGTTTTCGGCAGGCATCTCGACTTTCAAAGCATAATTCTCCTCGGGGCCACATATTACATACGTACCTACCACATGTAAGAGACTGCCACTCAACCCAGTGTCAGAGCGCCAGAGTACTCAAAAATTGGCACAGCTACGATCTACGAGGCTTGAAGAGACACATGGTAGATGAAGCATATGATAAAAGATTTTCCGAGTTAGATAAGATGTTATGCATTTAGGAATGTGGATGGTGTGCAGTGTGGAAAAGTTTCGAGATCAACGTTTATGCAATGTTGGCGGGAAATAATAAGATAAGATGCGATAGGAAATAAGCGGGGCGTGCCTGATTGATGGCGAGTCATCAGGAGCTTTGTAAACTGAATAGAAATTATCTGTACGAGATTAGGGGTTGTTGCTGTTAAATGAATGCCAAAAATGGGCTTAAATAAATGGATGCTGTCTTCAAAAAAGGACACTCACAACCGACATCTTGGCCAGAGCGTTTGTATTGGTAGCAATAAATTTGAGCTAGTTAAGGACTTCGTCTACCTTGGCTCCGCAGTGACCTGGTACAACAACATAAGTTTCGAAATCAAACGCAAAATCACTCTTGCCAATCGCTGTTTTCTTGGACTCAGGAGGAAATTGGGTAATAGAGCCCTCTCCCGAACGACAAAGTGGATCCTATACAAGACCCTTATTATCCCGGTCCTACTGTATGGCGCAGAAGCATATCAAAAGCGGATGAGGAGTTCCTTGGTCGGTTCGAGAGAAAGATGATTTTCGGACCTATAAACGCAGACGAGAGATGGAGGAAAGATTCAACCACGAGCTTTACGGGCTATACAGCGACATGAGTCTACTCAAGTGTCTATGGATTCAAGGCGAACAGACACCACAGCTCCAGCCCGGAGAGTATTTAAATCCAGCCCCGAGGGACGAAGAAACAGAGGACGACCGCACTTAAGATAGTGCACACAGGTGGAAGGAGACCTCAGCCAACTGGATGTGTGGCAATGGAAAAGCCTGGCAAAATATAGTGCTAGTTGGAGGGGCTTGTTGGTTGAGGCCTAGTGTCACACCGAACTGTAGCTTCCGATAAGAAGAAGAAGAAGAATAGATAAGTGAAAGCGTGATATTCTACAAATGGATTCAAAGTGGCCGTAGTTGGTTCGATGAAGGGAAGTCGAAAGAGCGGTATAGATCTTAAGCGGCCGGGGTTGGTATTAAGTGAATCAAATTTTTTTTGTTTTTTTTTAGGCTAGTGCTACCATTAGCATTGGGACTGCGACCTTTGCAGATCTATTGTGCCTGCTAACCGATTAGCCGAGGAGCTTCTCCACTTCCATAATGAAGTTGATAATGCTTCTCTTAGGAGCCGAGGTGATCCCCTCAGGAGTCATAACTTCGCTGAGAAGGGTACGCTTCCTAAGATGGCAGAGAGCAGCACACTCACACAGTATGTGTTCCGCCGTCTCTTCGTCCTCGAGACAGAGTCGACACTCAGCATCAGACGAGAGGCTAATATTGTTAAGATGATATCTCAGACCGCAGTGTCCTGTCAGATAGCCTGAATAGTCTTCTGATTCCTACCCTATTGAATTTGAGTATGTCAATAGAGTGCTTGTTCAGGGGCCGCGCCAGATATGTAAGTGGTTTCGATTGACCGAGTCCCCGAACGCTGTTCCGAAAGGACCGATGTTGCGATTCTCCCACTTGTCTAAGAGGAAATTGATCTTAGACTTGGGAGTGCCGCAGAATGGTCCTGGACCTATATATTTATCGCTGGAACCTTTCCGGGCGAGTTGGTCGACAATTTCATTGCCCTTAATACCTACCTTTGTGCCCTGTCACCCACCAAAACTTGACAATGTTTCTTTTGGCGAGGTCTTGTAGGGCATCATTGCATTCCTTGACGGTCTTTGAGTTCATGCTGTACGAACTCAGCGCTTTAAGCGCTGCTTGGCTATCAGAGAGCATGTTGATGGTTACTCATTTTATGCCAGTCTCAAGATTTATGTTGGTGCATGTTGGGATGGCATGCAGTTCTGCTTGAAAGTCGCTGGGGCTCATTCCCAGGGCCTTCGAGATCTTCCGATTTTGTCCAAAGACGCCGGCGCCAACTCCAGAAGCCATCTTGGAGCCATCCGTGTACTATCTAAGGCCTTTTACATTTAGCAAGGAATCGCTGTTTTCCCATGATGAGCGATTTGGGATCAATGTCTCAAATCTGTTGGCAAAAGTGAAGGTGTGTAACAAGGCGTCTGAGACCGTGGTGATCATATCCAGCTCGGGAAGGTGTTGTAATATGGACATGTGACCCCCGAGTCTACATGGCATATTTGCTCCCGAGCAAAGAATTCTGATTGCCCTGCGTAATGCCAGTTGATAAAAAGGTGCAGTGCAATGAGTCCAATGTGTCCTTCTTGGGCTGCCGTAGGGCAGGGTGGCATGCCGATACGCGCTAGTCTCTGAAGCCGTTGAAGCTTTACAATTGTAGTTTCTTCCTCAGGAGAATCAATAGTTCCAGCTAGCAGCTGGTGTACAAAGAAGTTATCTGCTACTTCCCGACGTGCTTTCAGAGTTTGTAAGCCTATCAACTGCAACCGATCTTCGTAGGGTGGTAATTCAATTCTGTCAAACCAGGGGGACCCCTTAGAGCAAGTCTGGAGATCAGACTTGGCTGGCGTATTCAAGTAGACGTCTGTCGTAAGTGATGTAGAGGGATTTGGTAACATAAGGGTTCGAGAATTCTTTGGACCATTGTTTTATGAAGCCAAGGGCAGAATTAGATTTTTGTAACATATGGATATGATATGATATGATTCCCAGGTCGCCTATGAAAAAGACTTGTGATACGGGCTCGTTGAGAAGGTAGTAAGTTATGGGAGCTTATGACTAGCGTTTTCGAAAAAAGGTTAAAGACTGGCACTTACCGACGTTGAGTTCCATGACCGGAGTAGATATTTTCCTGTTAGTTTACATATCAGCCGCATATATGGACAAGCTAGAGTTTTTTATGGCAAAGTCCACATCATTAACGGTTAGGACAAAAATTAGAGGACCGAGATGGCTGCTTTGTGGGACACCAGAAGAGGCGATGATGGAGTCAGAAATTGAGCTTCTGAAAAAAACTCTGTAATGGCGATTCTCGAGATACGATTTAAGTCATGCGAGAATTAAGGGCGTTAAGCCTAAAGCCTCGAGCTTAAACTAGATCAATGCTTATCTTATCGGAAGCTTTAACTTATCGAAAGCTTCGCTGAAACCGGTAGTAATAACATTTAGGTAGGTAGGATCGTAGCCTTCCCAGAATTGAGAAGAATACACATAGGCCAGGGAGGCCCGTTGTGCAGCTACGAAGGGGTTTCGCCCCCTATTCGTAGAACCATTTTGTGCTTCTTAAGAAGTTAAGAAGATCAGATATCCCTACTTTTCGAGCCTATGTATCGTTTCCTGATTCTGCAGAATGCTGAACAGGCGCAGAGAAGGTAGTTAATGGATTTGACCTCCTCCTCGTCTTGACAGCTTTTGCAGAAATCCTTTGGAACTATTCCTAGTTTGTTTTTGTGACTGCCAAAGAGGCAGTGTCCTGTGATGACACCGATGACGTTGTAGATGTCGGTTCTTTTTAGGGAGATTATACTCCTTGTCCGTTGACTGTCAAGCCGATGCCAGATTTGCCTGGTGATGAGACAGGTATGTCCCTGGGTCCATCTCAGGTTCGTTTCGGCCCCGGCGAGATAAGTCAGATTATATTTAATGGTTGTGAGGGGTAGTCCCTCACAAACCACGATTGATTGTAGCGTCGTTCCTTCCTTCATTTCCTGGAATGTCGCTGTGTCCCGGTTCCCAGATAAGTTGTATGTTGAATTCTGCCATCTCGTTAAGAGATAGGCGACAGTTGAGACTAGATTTTGAAGTGTACACATAGGACTCCAACGACTTTAAGGCTGCCTGACTATCCGTGAGAATACGGATATCCGTGGTGGATATTACGTTCCACTTCAGCCAAGACAAGGCCTCTTTTATTGCCAACAGTTCTGCCTGGAAAACGCTGCAGTGATCTGGTAATTTTAGAGCTTTATGCAACTTAAATTGTTTGCAGAATACTTCACTGTCCACCCCGTCTTTGCTTTTAGACCCGTCGGTGTAAAAATCCACGCAGTTTCTGCGGGGTTTGGCGAGTCCAGATTTGTCTGTCCGGGTAAATCGTCGTAAAGTTTTTTTCCAAGACTGTGGTGGGTTCTATGTGGTCCAAGTTTTCTGCCATAGTTATCCTGTTTTGCAGGATGGAGGAGTGGCCAGTGACCTAGCTCGTCCATTTCGAGTTGGCTTTTAGTCTTATGGCCGTGTGTGTGGCAATTTGCTTGCCGAAAATATCGAGTGGTGTAAGGTCGAGTATCATGTTAAGCGCAGCCGTTGGTGTGGACCTGAGGGCCCCGGTAATGCACATACATGCCATCCTTTGTACCTTCTCGAGTTGTTTGTGGTATGTTGTCTTGTCCAGTGCAGTCCACCAGACTATCACTTCATACATTACGACCGTGATGTAGAGCCATAGGGTGATCTTGGGGTTGAATCCCCATTTTTTTCCTAGGGCTTGTCCAGTGCCAAGGTATTTGGCACTGGAGGAATAGGTTAACCTGGTATTAAGCAAAGTGATAGGGCAATGTTCCGGGATCTTATGCTTTTTGGTAAATAGCACGAGCTCCATTTTCTGGAAACTTATTCTGAGCCCGTTGCTATGCGCCCATTTGCACAGAATTGAGAATGCCGATTGCATACGTGGATAGGTGGATAGGTATTTACCTGCGATTGAAATGGCAACGTCATCAGCGTAGGCAATAACGTCCAGGCCTTCTTTCTCCAGTTTGATTAGTAGTTCGTTTACAACAACATTCCATAGAAGTGGTGAGAGGACCCCTCCTTGCGGGGTTCCCTTGGTAACCACTCTGGTAGTTACTGGGCTTCCCCACTTAGAGTGAATCTTGTGTGTTATTAGCAACTCGTTGATCAGCTCTATCAGAGTCCTCTCCACCTTTAGCTTTTCTAGCCCTTCTATTATTGCTTTCGGAGTGACATTGTTAAAAGGGCCCTCTATGTCTAGGAAGGCTGTTAGAGTATATTCTTTGAGATGGATTGATCTTTCAATTTTCCTGCTGTGCCTTACAAATTAGGGAGGGATCCAAGCTGTGGCGTATGTGTAAGTCTATCAGCCTTTCCAAAGTTTTTAGTGTCAAGATAGGTCTTAGATCCTGGGGATGAAAAGTACCTTTGCGCACTTTCACTTTTCTGGAATATAATTCCAGGCTAGGCTTCCTTTAGAGATAATCTCTAGCCATGGTATAGTCCATTCCATAGTTTGTGTGAATTTGATAGGGTAAATTCCATCCGGGCCTGGCGATTTGTAGGGCTTGAAACTTTTTAACGCCCATATAATTTTCTCTCTGGAGATGATATGATCGTACTTTCCCACTGTCGCGGAGGAGAAGCGGCTTCCTCGCAAATGCACTGAGTCTTACGATTCAGAGTAGCCTGGGAAGTGCGTGTTGAGGAGAAGACTTAGAATTTCTTCCTCAGACGTTATCCAAACTTCATTTGCTATGAGGCAGTTCGGAGATTGTGGATCTTTCGAGAGTATTTTCCTCAATCTATCTGAAATTATCTCCATGTGTTACAGAAGAGTTTCCAAGACAGCCTTTGTTCTTTCCAGAGGTTTTGTTTGTACACACTGAGTGAATCTTTGTATAGGCTCCAGTCCTTATCGCTTCTTGTACTCTTTGCTTTATTAAAGAGTTTTCGACAGGCTTTGCGGAGCTTGCTTAGATCTGCGTTCCACCAAGAAGGGTAGGATTTTTTTCTTGATTTGTGGATTACGCAGCTGTTGGCCCTTGCGTTGCCCAATGTGATTGTTAGAGTATCGACCATATTGTCTATATCTAATGTGGACCGCGGGGTGTCAGGGGTCTTATTTACTATAGAGTTGCCAATGAAGGCTCTATAACGCTCCCAATCGATTCTTCTTGGGTTGCAGGATGAGTCAGTTAGGGTTGGGACCATAAAGACTAGGTTGAACACCAGGTATCGATGATCTGAGGAGGAGTGTTCCTCAGAAACCTTCCATTCTCTTATTTTGTCGATGAGAGAGGAGGATGCTAGGGTTAAGTCTAGTACCCCCCTACGATTTTTTGTGATAAATGTGGGTGTATGACCCTTGTTGCAAATAAAAAGATTAGAGGTTAGAATGAATTCAATGAGCCACTCACCTCTTTCGTTTATATTACTACTGCCCCAAATCGTGTGCTGCGCATTCGCATCGGCACCGATAAGGAGCCCAGCTTGATGATCCGACAAGTCTCTGACCAGTCTTTTGATTTCGTCCGATGGAATGGACTCTTCCTGCGCCATGTACGTAGAGGCTATCCATAGCTTGACATGGGGTGGTTGTATTGTGATCACTATGGTGTCAGGGCAGCTGTAATTTGGAAGAAGGTAAGCCTTTAGATATTTCTTTGCAATAATAACATCTACTTCATTGCCTTACTGCAAGGTCAAAAGCGTTTTGGAGGCAAATTCGATAAAGTTGGTTGTGGTACATCTACCTTTTAGAAAGCCATGCTGCTGGGGGGAAAAAATGGGTTTGCGGTGGAAGGACATTATGTTATACACAATGGACTCGAAAAGTTTAGGAGTACAAGACAATTTGATTATCGGTCTATAAATGGAAATATCAATCTTAGAGCCCTTTTTGTGCATGGGGAAGATGAGAAAACACTCGTCCTCTAATGGGGTCCATTGCAGCATTTCTGCAATGAAGATTGAAATCCCCAACAATGATGAAGTCATCGCGAAGATCAGCTTCAAGGAAAAGAGAGTCAACAGCAGCAAGCTGATAGACCAAGGCAGGTTGTGGGGGACGGATGTAGCAGCAAAGGATGTAAATATCCTTTTTTTAAGACGGGTACCTTGGCGCAAACAAGCTTAAAACCGAGAGAGTTAGGAATTGTGACAAGTGATGCATCTTAGCGGGTATGGATGGCCAAAAGGATCCCGCGACCATTAGGTGGCGAGCGTTGTTACGCTGTCCATAAACGCGAAAGACGACAAAGTCGGAAGAGAAAAGTTCGGAGTAAAGAATGCTAGGATTGTGGTTAGTTAGTTAAGGCGAATATATCATTGGCAAGCATTTGGGAGTTAAGATAGAACGTTGAGGCTTTGGAGCGGAGGTCTCTTACATTTTGGTAGTACAAATTTAAAATACCTTTAGAGGGGGTCGTGATGGAAGAGTTAGTTTTTAGCGTCTCTGCGAGTTCTTTGGAGAGAAGCAAGGCGCTTAAAGCTGATATGAGAAGCAAAACTAGAGAGGTCACTAGACACGATTCGGGCAGAAATGTTAAAACTCTCATGGGTCAGAGACAGACCTTCTTGTAGGATAGAAACCTTAACGTTGGTCTTTGTTTTGCCGTCAATACACACGGTCATGAAGGTCGGCGAGGTAAAAACGTATGTTTTCATATAGGCGGTGATCATGCAGTCTCGACATTCCATAACGGCCATCGAGGTCATTAGGCGGCGGGGTCTTCTGAACTAGCTTGGAAGTTAGTTTGACGGAGGGAAGAAGTTAGTTTGAGAGAGGGGGTGGTTGGAGAGGTTAATTGTGTGGGAACGAATAAAATTAGGGTATTTGACAGGAGAATATACCTGGGGAGCGTGATTAAAGGAAACTCGATTGGGAGGTTTTGGTTTCTTATTGATTATAATGGGACTGGGATTCATAAGAAAAGCCTCACAATCGGCTGCCCCATAGAGAGGCAAGGATATCCATTTAAAAGTTCCACAGTGGTTATAAGATACCAAAAACTGTCATCAATATTTAAATTACTAAAAAAAAAGAGTCATGGCAGTGCTACTATCCCTAATAAGACGAAAAAGCAATTAGATATATGAAGAGGAAATCCTAACCTCTCACCTTATTGGAAACAAGAAAAGGGAGCAGGCACAGAGTGTAAATGAGTCGTTAGAGCTACTAAAAAAAACGTGCATCCTGATGGCTTCACGAATCCAAGCGAAATAGTCCCATGCAGTGGAATTTGGGAAAACATGCTTGGCCAAACTCGATCAGTATTCCAGTCGTTTAAGGCATTAAGCTTAGATAACATTGCTCCTCTTTCAGCTAATTGCGGTTTGAATACATAGCTTTCTGAGATGCTTAGCTTCAAGTTCGATTTCATTCGCAAAGCGGGAAAGAGTCACCTTAAATATACCCTTACCATTTTCTCTGGGTCATTTGTAGTCAAAAACTGTCACTGCATTTGAAGACGAAAGGTGATTGGGTTGCTACTCAATATAATAAAATGGGCCCCATGATGAGCTTAATAGGCAAGAAGGGCCTTCTCACTTTTAGTTTTTGTTTGTGTAGGCTTCTGTTATCTGTTGGAGGACTCAAATGTAAATATTGGTTCATTGGCATGCATGCAGAGGTGCTTGGCAAAAGTGTAATAGCCCGTAATAACGCCCGCAAGTCAATCAGTTCTCCTTAAGGATAAGAAGAATGCTGCGGATTTCTTGCAGACATCAGGGCGTACGCGCTTAGTCATCCTGCATTCTGGATATTCCCTCCAACTACGAGTGTGTGCATTGAAGACCCAATCGTTGATGTGACCTGGGACCCAAACAAGCCTTAGTAAGTTTAGGCCTTAAGTTCATGCACTAACTTAGAGCTGGTTAAAGGGTTAAACATAGATTTGAGAGCAGCTTCAAAAACCAAGTAAATATCTTAAAAAACATCTTCTAATGGCGACGTCCAAATGTTGAACGGGCAAGATTTCATCTCATGTGACACTCGACTTTTTGAAGATATCAGGCGGGATAATCAGTAATCTTCCACAGTTCCCCAGAAACCTATATGAACACACGATTGTATGTTTTTATAGCGACATGAATCGGATTTTAGTAACATTGAAGCGTGCTTTAACTTCTAAGCCCCTAGGAGCGATAAGGACATTTCTACTTCAAAATTGTTTTTGAAAATATTTAAAAAGCAAAAAGACAGAAGGTTGGAGGGGGCCGTCACGAATAGAGCAATCGAAGCGGGTGATTTTACCTTTATTTGGCTCAACCTACAGCACTTTAAACCATAAAATTGTTGTTTGTGACTTTCTTCCCAGTCAGTAAATGGTTTTAAATCTATCATTCATGGTATACACGTACGGTCTAATGAGCCTAGAGACTGACATTCCAAATTTTATTACAAGTTTGCCATCTTGTCAATATCATTCATCACGGTGTTCAAAGGTCCTTCGCTTACGCTTACGCAGCTGTCAGAGCTTAATCACTCAAGGTATCCATCACCTCCTGTGCATGGATCACATTGTTCAGTTGATTAATGTCTGAATCAATACCGCATCCTCTGAAAGGGCTTTTCGAAAACAACGTACAGTAATTTTCAATTTTCCTAATTTGTAAACCATTAAGCCTTAGAGCCGCACACCTTACCTACAACCCAATTAATTTGATTGCAGCTTTGTGTGGGCAGTCGTTCATAGAATTTCCTGTCCATTTTCCTTACCCCTAACATCACAGTCGAATCATCAAAAAACCCAAATTGAATTCCACAAAAGTCAGCACTCATTAACCCTTTGTCGTCCACCGGTACTTACAAGTACCACCATGTTAAAGTTCAAATAAAACCTATAAACGAAAATGTTTTGTTACTTGCGACCAATGGTACTTTTAATTAGCATATTATCTTCATGTTTTCTGTTGCATATTTACTTAGATTGGTCTTTTTAACAGTTTTAACGAATTTTTTTTGACAGCACCTTAGGCTTTGAAGAGATCTATTTTAGTTGATTTTTATTTTTGTCGTAATAAATAGCTATAGTAAATTTGCTTAACTTTTTTTCGGTTTATAGTTGATTGGCATATTTAACTATTTAAAAAACACGAAATTACCTGAAGTAATAAGAATTTTTCATATATTTTCATTGAAAAACTAAAGTGGACTGGTAAGTACCGCTGGGCCCTGTGGTCGTCGATTTTTTTTTTTTTTTTTTTTTTTTTTTTTTTTTACTGTGGGTGTTAGGACAGTGTGATTTATTTTTGTTGTTTGTTCTGTGAATATACAGAGGCCGACATAATTCATTGTACGATAGACAAAGTTGTAAAATGTTCGGTTTATTTTTTTATTTCATTTTATTGTTTTTTTTTTATTACTTATGGCTATCAATGTTTTTATTACCCATATCCTTTTCCTCATTCCATCCCTTTTTTTCAAGTTATTCATAAAAGCAATAAAATCTGTTGCAGGTCAAACGACTTAACTTATCATACGATTACTGATTATGTTAGTTTTTCTATTTGCAATTACAATTTTAGCAATTTTTTTGTCATTCTTTTTTTAGTGCTCAGTGAGTGTACATCTTTTGTAAAATAAAGTGATAGTGCATTATGTCGGCTGTGAGGACCTTTTTGTTAAAGGATGATGAGATTTTGGCGATGCTTGAAGATTTACCTTTGGACAATAAAGAAGACACCGATATTGAATCTGACGATGAAATAGATTTGCCTACATTACCATCAGGAACAAGAGATATCACCCAGATGAATCAGGAACAAGATGAAACTTTGTTTCAAGCGAAGCTTGACGAGTTGTTGGACGATGAAGAAAATGTTTCGGATGATCGTCCAGAATGCAGTTTGTCGAAGAAAAAAATTCCCGAAGAAGAACCAAATCGCCACTGGAGAGCAAAGGATCATGAGTCAGTTATTCCTGAATTTTTGTTGCCCGATGGACCCGTTGAGGATGTGTTTGCGAGTTGTATCAGTCCAACAGATTTTTTCATAAATTTTCTTGAAACTGTGGTCGATAACATAGTATATCAATCTAATCTTTACGCTATTCAAAAAAATAAGGTGCTGGATTTGAAGAAAAGTGAATTCTTGGCCTTTATAGGAATCAACTCTCTTATGGGATACCATCAATTACCCAGCTGGAGACACTTTTGGAGTGAAAGTGAGGACTTGGGAGTTCCGTTAGTGGGCAAAACCATGAGCCGCAATAGATTTGACGCTATTTTGAGTAATCTTCATGTAAACGATAACAGCCTTATTCCAAGAGATAATCAAGATCGACTCTTCAAGCTTCGTCCAATGATTGATTGTTTGAATGAGAAATTCAGCTCTTCCTACCATGGGACAAGACAGCTTTCTGTTGATGAATCCATGATTCTTTTTAAAGGCAGAAACTCCATGAAACAGTATAACCCCATGAAGCCCATTAAAAGGGGCTATAAACTATGGTGCTTAGCTGATCAACGGGGCTACATCAAGAAATTTTCTATTTATCAGGGAAAGGATGAGCATCTTGAAACCAAATACGCAAATTATGGTCTTGGCGAAAGAGTTGTCTTATCAATGACTGAAAAAGAATGGGGTAAACAAAAAATGATCTTTTTCGACAATTATTTTTCATCGGTGAGACTGCTCGAGAAATTAAAAACGGAGAAAACTTTAGCGTGTGGTACGATAAGAGCAAATAGAAAAGGCAATCCGAAGAACCTAAGAGATGATAAGAAAATGAATAGAGGCGATTTTGATTATCGATCTTCGATGGATGGGATCAGTTTTTTTAAGTGGAAAGATACGAGAACTGTGCTTTTGGCTTCCAACTACCATGGCAACGAGGCATCATCTGTTTCCAGAAGAGACAAGTCAGGAGCGCAACATGATGTCAATTGTCCTACAGTTGTCAAAGACTATAATGCATTTATGGGAGGAGTAGATCATGCTGATCAACTAAGGTCTGCATATGGCCTGGATCGTAGGTCAAAGAAGTGGTGGCATCGCCTTTTTTGGGGAATGATAGAAATACTTTTTGTTAATTCGTTCATCGTTTACACCCAAATGCATGAAGAGGTACCACTTCTCGAGTATAAAAGACGTGTAACTTTAGGACTTTTATCACAAAAGGATTTAGCTGTTGACAGACGAAGCCTTAAAAGGACATTACTGAGTGAATCCCCACAATCTAGCAAAAAAACAAGGGGAAAAGGAGAGTCCGTTTCAAAAGATGTTCGATTGGGCAACCTGGGAGTTCACTGGCCAAAATTTGTTAAGTCACGCGGAAGGTGCGAACTATGCAGCATCAACAAAATCCAATCGAAGCCGTTTTCAAAATGCAGTCATTGTAATATATACCTCTGTTGCAATGACAAAAAAAACTGCTTTCCTTTGTATCACGGAATACATTTTTAATATGTACTTTATATTTGTAATATTATAAGTTCCAAATACAAATAAAAAAATAACTTGAATTTGTTAACTAGAATTTTTTTTTATCCTTGGGCCAAACAGTACCATTCAGTTTTCTTTTCGTGCTAAAATGTGCATTGAAAATCTACAATTAGGTATCTTTCATAAGACACCTTAAAATTAAATATAATAAACAAAAAAAGCTATTTCTTTTTAATTTATAACAACTTCGTCAGCAAAAGAATATAAATATATTTTCTCAAAAAAATGTGTTCCGACAGCCCAACGGTACTTTTGAGTACCACCATCAGTATTCGACCTTGAGAGTCCTTGAGAAATCAAAACATGAATTTTCCATCTAATAACATTCTTAAATCAAGAATTATCAAAAAAAAATAATCTTATACTGCTTTTTTGATAGCTTGGTCAACAAAGGGTTAAGTAATCTTCGTAACTTTTAAGCGCAAACCAGCAGGCACACAATTCCCAACACATCCGCCGTACATGGAACAAATTGCCATTTCCTTCCTCTCACCTTAAGCTATGTCGCAATGCACGATCGACAGCTACCTCGTCCATGCTAAGGGGATACTCTTATAATCCATCGGTCAATGTAAAGTTCCGACATGGTCGTGGGGATTGGGGGGGGGGGGGTCATGTTACGCTCCAGGCTTCGATAGGTCAGCCACGACATCAATTCAAATTTTAACAACATTTAACACGGATATGTTCTACATTAGGGCAACGGAAGAGGTACTCGGGTGTACCTTCATCAAATTGCTGCTGCACACTAAGACGCGGAAGGAAGGGACATCGCATTGGGTATTGTGTACCAGGGCAAAGACCGAAACACAATTTTGTAGTTTAAACGGATAGTTGGGTCAGTAGACCATACAACCTACCACAACGCCCAATGCTCAACACTAGTCGAAGAGCTTTTCTCTGTTCTCCTGTACTGACTTTAGGACATGGTTTCGTCCCGACTTTCGAAACCGAAACGAAAATGATATTTATTTGTAACTCAAAGATACAACAACATTAACACAATGTACTTTTAGCGTCTCGTCCTTCTGCCTGCATATTTTGCCGGGCTAGTGAGCGTAAAAATGGAACGCGAGAACAGGACTTTGAAGGTAATCCTCGCCTAAACAGGATGGGCGGTCTGAAAAAATGAAATTTGTTCATTGCTGATGCGAGATGAGCGCATCAGGGGTGTGGGCGTTGTATGCTTGTAATTGTGCAACGATGCATTCTAATTCGATGCATCTTCCGGATTTAAGTTGAATATGTATAAGAGTTGCAGGAGTTGGATAAGTGGAAGTCGAGATATAACTTCGGAGCACTGGCCACCAATAAAATGTTATCCTCGAACAACATTCCTTTTTCCTTCCCTGTCCTTTGTGTACTATCATAGCTTAAAGTTTTCATTTGTTCCTTCAAAGATATTAAGGAGACTGATTCGCCTGTAGGTCTTCTGTTAAAGTGCGTGCTATTCATTCCGACATAAAAGTTGTTTGCTGTGGAACGATTTCCACATCGATGCGTTTTTAGAGCAGCCCTATAGTAGGTCATCCTTTCATTTTGTAGGCCTGTGGATGTACATAGTTGTCATATTAAAGCTAAATGCGGTCAAAGCGACAGGTAATTGGTTTCAACCAGTCCAAGGGGTGGAAAGAGCATTTTAGCTGAAAAACTCTGATTCATTGTATCGGGCTGCGGTATAATCCCGAAATATTAAGGCTTTGTGTCAGCTTAAATTGTTTCTCAAGCTTTTTATTTTTTATTTTTTATTTAATAGTGTCAGTGTTTATGTCGAAAGGCGTTAAATGAAAAAGCCATTAGAGGCCACTTTATAGAGATCATAAATCATTTTGAAAGTAGTGTGGTGACTTTGTTATGAAAAAAGGATCCATTGGAAGGAAGATAGCATGAAATGAATTATGAAAATGTAAAGGTTTTGTTGAATCATTTTATGACTGTCGTCACTACCCTCCGAAGGTTAGTTGAAGGTGACACCACCGGTTATACTGCAAGTTGGTCGACCTACAAACAGTATAATAATATTCAGCCAGGACGTTATTTGCGAGGCAATTATTTTTAGTCGTTGTTTTAAAAAGTACTCCACTCCATTCATAATCAAATTGCTTATGCCATGAACTTCGCTTTGCCGCCAGTATATTAAGGATTGGCCATCAGATGGTGAAAGACTTACTAAGGCCTCGTAGGAGTTATATATGCCGACGGGTGCTGGTCCGTTTAAAAAACAAAAGCGAGTAAAAGCCTCTGCAGCTCGGTTAGCCAGATTCTACTTCCACCTCCTCCTGGTACCATCTGGAAATTTCCTGACCACGAAAATTAATAACGGAAGAGGACGAATGGCGAGTATCCTGCGCCGAATTAAGTCGGTTGAACTATTGTCTAGCAAACGGTAACCGGAAAACCGCACAATTGCAACAACTGCCCCACAACCAGAAGCGTCCAATAAAACGGAACGGATTAATGTTGACGATCTTTGCGAAAAACGAAAAAAGGACAATGATCTTCGGCTCTGTACATGACCTCATAAAATTTTACTAGGAGGCTTCAATCCTAAGCTGGGTAAGAACGAGTCATCGGGAAGCACAGGCTACGAGTAGACGACACCACATACGATAACGGACACAGGCTAATTGATCTTGCTACGGGACGAAATCTCCTTCTAGCCAATTTGCGCTTCGCGCACCTCGAAATACACCACGGCACCTGGCGGTCGCCAGATCAATCAACCAAAAACCAGATTGATCATATCGTGATCGACGTCAGACACTCCTCCCCTATTCTTAACGTTCCAACTTTCCGAAGAGCTAACATCGACTGGGACCACTATCTTGTAGTAGCCAAGATGCGCCTAGGGTTATCACGAACACTGCGGAGTAGAGTAAAACAAAAAAGTTAAAACCGATCGCGTCTCCCTTAAGCCCTCTCATACCCCTCAACCCTCCACGCAGCCAATAGAAACCAGAAATAAACACACTCGATGACGAGTTCAGGAGGAATCGCTGCATAGAAGAACAGGAGCAGCTCGTGAGCTCTATAAATTAATAAGAAGGGAGGAGTATAAGTTTCTCAGGAGAAAGAAGAAAGGGCACGAGAAGCGTGCGACGAGGACTTGGAGAGCTGTTACTGCAGACATGACGTTCGAAAGTTTTATCAACAGATAAAGCGAACATGCAAAGGGTATAAAGCCACAGCGGAAGCCTGGAGAGATGACACCTAGAAATAGAATCACAGTCAATATTCCGCTGTCAGGCAGAGTGATCCATTTCTTATTTGACGAAGATCGCAGAGAATCCCGTCCCCTGATCTCGACAATGTTAAGACCGCCATATCGAAACTCAAGCCGAATAAAGCTGCTGGCGCAGACCTACTGTCTGCTGAGCTACTTAAAGCAGCTGGAGATGACCTGGTTAGGATATCATGTCCAAGGAATGAAGTCTCTGCATCGTTTGCCCGATCCACACGAAAGCAGACCCATTTAACTGCGCCAACCTACTTACTTACTTACTTAGGTGGCGCTACGGTCCGTACTTTCGTACGCGGATGACATTGACGTAATTGGTCGAGAACAGCGGGACGTCAATGAGGCGCGCGAAAGCATTAAAACAGAAGCTGGTATAACGGGTATTTCGATGAATGAGGGTCAAACCAAATACATATATGCTGTCATCCAAAAAAGACACACAACACCGACGTCTTGGCCAGAACGTCACAATTGGCGGTAACAATTTCGAAGGGGTCAAGAACATCATCTACCTCGGCTCACTAGTGACCAGCGACAACATCACCAGCGCTGAGATCAAACGCAGAAATACTCTTGCCGACCGCTGCCTCTTTGGGCCCAAGAGGCAATTGAGAAGTAGAGCCCTCTCTCGAAAGATCAAGGCTGCGCTATACAAAACCTTAATCACCCTGGTCATCCGCTATGGCACAAAAGTCATAGACTTTAACGAAAGCGGATGAGGAGGCCCTTGGTCGTTTCAGGAGGAAAAGTCTGCGTTCAATCTATGGTCCCGTTTGTATAAAGGGAGAGTGGTGGAGAGGGCACAACGACGAACTATACGGGCTGTAAAACGACATCGGCCTAGTACGGCGTCTAAGGATCCAAGGTCTAAGGTGGCTAGGCCATGTAGAGCGAATGGACAACACAGCTCAGGCCCGAAGAGTCTTGGAGTCCAACCTCGAGGGACGACGCAGTAGAGGGCGACCGAATCTAAGGTGGCGCACACAGGTGGAAAGGGGCGTTAACCGACTGGGCGTGAGGCGCTGGAAGCAGCTGGAAAAAGATTGCGCAGGGAAGCTTGTTGATTGAGGCCCAGTTCACACCGGACTATAGCACCACCAAAGTAAGTAAGTAAGTGTTGCGTGTTGCGATTCAAATTTTAGTTAAATCTTGTGAAAAATCCATGGAAATCCTCCGAAAATTGCAGATGGTGTACAGAGACGAACGTATATGGAAAACATTTTTTTGGTAGAGGGCTTTACCTTTTTGCGAGATATATTGTGAGCCCCTTTGACTGCGGGTTCCTCCCCGTTAATCTGATTCTTTTCACGCGCGAAATATTTACCTCATCTGCCTTCCTTTGTGCAAGAGAGGTGCAGAGCCCTAGCTACTACACGGATAGGTCTTCTTCTTCTTCTTAGCGGGCGCTACAGTTCGTGGTGAATCTGGGCCTCAACCAACATGCCCCTCCATCTAGCACGATCTTTTGCTAGCCTTTTCCATTGCCGCACACCCAGTTGGCTGAGGTCCCCTTCCACCTGTGTGCGCCATCTTAAGTGCGGCCGTCCTCTGCTTCTTCGCCCCTCGGGGTTGGAGCTGTGGTGTCCAGTCGCTCTACATGGCGCAGCCATTTAGGCGTTGAATCCGTAGACGCCTGACTAGACTCATGTCGCTGTACAGCCCGTAAAGTTCGTGGTTTAATCTTCTCCTCCATCCCCCGTCTGCGTTTATAGGCCCAAAAATCACGCGCAAAATCTTTCTCTCGAACCGACCAAGGGCCTCCTCACCCGCTTTTGATAGTGTCCATGCTTCTGCGCCGTACAACAGGACCGGGATGCTATGTGTCTCATATATAGAGTCAACCTTGTCGTTCGGGAGAGGGCTCTATTACTCAGTTGCCTCCTGAGCCCAAAGAAACAGCGATTGGCAAGAGTGATTCTGCGTTTGATTTCGGAACAGATGTCGTTGTTCCAGGTCACTGCGGAGCCAAGGTAGACGAAGTCCTTAACTACCTAGTACTTATATCTGCCAATACAAACGTTCTGGCCAAGACGTCGGCGGTGAGCGTCCTTTTTTGATGACAGCATGTATTTAGTTTTGCCCTCGTTTATCGCCAAACCAATTTTCGCCGCCTCCATATCAATACTCGCAAACGCCTCATTGACATCTCGCTGTGATCTACCTATTATGTCAATATCGTCGGCGTATGCAAGGAGTTGCGAGGATTTGAAATAGATTGTGCCTCTTGTATTGGCCAGTGATTTTTGCACAATCATTTCCAACATGTTGTTGAAGAAATCACACGACAGCGCATCGCCCTGTCTAAATCCTTTTTTGACATCAAAACTATCGGTAAGGTGTTCACCGAGTCGGATGGAGCAGCGAGCATTCTCCAAAGTCATCCTGCATAGGTCGGTCAAGCTTATTTTCGTACGATTACCATTGCACTTTCTCTGCGTTAATGCTTTTGAGAAACGAGGCGATAGTTATCCGGCTCGTTGACTTTAATAGTCCACGTGTAAAACGGAACCCTATTAATAGGACTTCGCTGTCCTGTCGTCCGTCCGTCCCTCCGTCTGTTACCAGGCTGTATCTCATAAACCGTGATAGTTAGACAGTTGAAATTTTCACAGATGTATTTCTGTTGCCGCTAGCATGACAAATACTAAAAAAACGCCCAAGTGCGAATCGGACTCGAGCACGAAGGGTTCCGTACCATCTGTATATATAAATATGAAAGAGACTATGTATGTTACCTCATCAGTCATCACATTAAATCACATTTTTTGTATGATGAAAGATCTTGGTTGCAGGCAGGTTATAGGCATATTACTTTGATGATCAAAAATCTCCATAATGAGATAGTTGATCATCAAAGTGTCCATTGAATTCAAATCAATTATCTCCCTTGACAGCAACGATGTGAAAAGGTGAATAACAATACTGGGAAATATGGGAAAAAGGTTCGCAGCTAGGATTAATTCATCAAAGACACAAAAGAAATCAAAACTGGGAAGTTTGCTACTGGTTGTGGGATATTGTCGACTAACCTTCGTTTAGTATGTGACCAAGGGGATTTTTTGGATAAAATTCTAGTCTGTTGTATGGGAGCCCCCCTTAAATATTCATTTTGTTCTGTTTTTAGGGTTCCGTACCCAAAGGTAAAACGGAACCCTATTACTAAGACTTCGCTGTCCCTCCGTCCGTCCGTCTGTCAGGAGGATTCACACAGCGAAGCAGGATGCGCATAAAGCCTCGCTACATAGAAGAACAAGAGCAGCAGAGCACGTGAAGCGCGCGATTGAGGACTTGGAGAGGTGTTACTGCAGGCGTGACGTTCGAAAGTTTTATGGACAGATAAAACGAATATGCCGGTTATAAGGCCATAACGGAAACCTGCAGGGATGAGAACGGACACCTAGTAGTAGAATCGCAATCGATGAAGATGTAAAAAACACTTCTGCAGATCTTATAACGGCGATTTTAGTCAATATACCGCTGTCAGGCAGAATGATCCATTTCTGAACGACGAAGACCGCAGAGAATTCCGTCACCCTGACCTCGAGGAAGTTAAGATCACCATATCGAAACTCATTTCGAACAAAGCTGTTGGCGCAGACGGACTGTCTACTGAGCTCTTTAAGGCAGCTGGAGATGACCTGGTTAGGAGCATGCACCAGCTTATCTGTAAGATATGGTCAGAGGAAAGAATGCCCGAGGAATTGAGTGTCAGCATAGTACGCCCGATCCACGAGAAAGGAGACCCCTCTGAGTGCGCCAACTACAGAGGAATAAGTCTTCTTAACATCGCCTACAAAATCTGTTCTGCTGTTTTGCGTGAACTTTTGTAAATAAACTGATAGGTCCTTATCAGTGCGGATTCAGGCCAGGGAAGTATACCATCGACCGAATCTTCACACTACGGCAGATCCTGGAAAAAAAAACAAAGAATTTCAAGTCGACACACACCACCTATTTGTCGACTTCAAAGCCGCATACGACAGCGTAATTAGAGACGAGCTATACAACGCTATGTCTACCTTTGACATAACTGCTAAACTCGTCAGACTATGCAGGATGACTTTGCAGAATCTTCGCCGCTCCATCCGAATCGGTGAACACCTTACCGATAGTTTTGATGTCAAAAAAGGATTAAGGCAGGGCGATGCACTGTCGTGTGATTTCTTCAACATCATATTGGAAATGATTGTGCAAAAATCCCTGGCGAATACAAGAGGCACAATCTATTTCAAATCCTCCCAACTCCTTGCATACGCCGACGATATTGACATAATAGGTAGATCACAGCGAGATGTCAATGAGGCGTTTGCGAGTATTGAGGTCGAGGCGACGGAAATTGGTTTGGCAATAAACGAGGGCAAAACTAATCGTATGTATGTATGTATGTATATTGGCGTTACAGTCCATGAAGGACCAAAGCCGAGCTTCCCTCAATCACCCATCTTGTGTGTGATTTTATTTTCTCATAGGTGAAAGGGACCTACAGTTTATTGCCGGTTACGAACGGCGAAATTCGAAAAGCTTTTCTTGACAATTATACTACATGGGTTTTGTCAGTACCCCGCTGAAGAGAAACCGTGAAAAACACGTTCGATGACATAGCTACTATCGGAATTCGATCTCGTGTCATCGGCGTCAGAGGCCAACACACTACCCACTGCGCCACGGCGCTCTCAAAACTAAAAATGTATATGCTATCATCAAAGAAGGACGCTCACCGCCGACGTCTTGGCCAGAACGTTTGTATTGGCAGATATAGGCAGTGGAACAACGACATCAATTCCGAAATCAAACGCAGAATCTCTCTTGCCAATCGCTGTTTCTTTGGGCTCAGGAGACAATTGAGTAATAGAGCCCTCTCCCGAACGACAAAGTTGACTCTATATGAGACACATAGCATCCCGGTCCTGCTGTGCGGCGCAGAAGCATGGACAATATCAAAGCGGATGAGGAGGTCCTTGGTCGGTTCGAGAGGAAGATTTTGCGCGTGATTTTCGGGCCTATAAACGCAGACGGGGGATGGAAGAAAAGATTCAACCACGAACTCTACGGGCTGTACAGCGACATGAGTCTAATCAGCCGTTTACGGATTCAAACCTAAGATGGCTAGGCCATGTAGAGCGAGTGGACACTACAAATCCAGCCCGAAGGGTCTTTGAATCCAAGACGGTCGCCTCTAAGACAGTGTGCGGCAATGAAAAAGGCAACATGTCGGTGGAAGTGCATGTTGGTTGAGGCCCAAGTTCATCCCGAATTGTAGCGCCCGTTAAGAAGAAGAGGAAACTATGTAAACAGTCTCAAGTCAGTACTAGGTAATTTGTTCAGAAGTGACGACGTGAAAAATGTAAGCTCCAATTTCCCAAATGCAACATATGTACGTATGACACCCTATTGTCGCAACGCTAATCCATCAACAAAATTTCATATAAACTCTCCTCGAACACGTTGCCCACCAAATCACATCTCGTATGTTGCTCTGCAAGGGAAAGCTCTCCAAATAGTTAATAAACCTCTCTACCTCTGCGCAGAACAGAAAATCAAATTCGCACCAAACACCAGAACAACTCAACGAAGCAGTGAGAGGAAATGGCATCGAATCGAATCAAAACACCACCATGCAGGTGATAAACTACACAAATTTTCAGAGAAATACTTGTGTTAGTTGACAAAGAGCCGCGCATGTGCTGGCTAGAACTGCCTACAGTTACAGTATCTGAAATAATGAAATAATCATAAAATCGGTGTCCGATAAGATGTTTTGTCTAGATTCCAGTTACCGCTAATTTACGTTTGTCCAATCTAATCAGAATCTCACTCAATATCAAGCGCGCAAACGATGAAGGGGTAATAAAGAGAAGAACACTTACTCACTGAAGAGAGTATGCGGTGGTGTTCATCTGGGATATTTTCTCTTCTTGACGAAGCAAGTGTTCGAGTCTAATCGGAATCGGAACGTGAAGTGCAGAGATGATTCGCTCGTAGGCTGTTCTCCAGTTGAGTGTAAAACGTCAAATCGTGAGGAGGGTTTGTCGGCTTTTGTTGCGATTAATTTTTTATTTATCTTTGAAGAGTGGAATAAGTCATTACAGACTCCACAACTCAAAGTGACAAGTGTTCGTGTGTGTGAGGAGAAATAGAACCAGTTGCCCAGCCACCCTCTTGGATAAGGGCTGTTTGCAAGAAGTAATAGCATACAGAACAGGGTGTAGGGACGGGAAATAAAAAAAAAAAACAAAACGAAAAAGGGGGCTCCAACGAGCGAACGGGAAAATAAATCAAATTTTCGGATGCATTCCATTCCGTTGGGAGGTGGTTGTGCTATTTTTTGTTTTGGTTTCGAATAAGTATTTTCTTGTAATTCGAATCCCAGTGAGACGCGATCAAGTTTGAGTTTGAGATTTTCTTAATTTTTTTTGGGTTCTTGTGCCGTTTATTTTGTGCCTGTTGTCCGTTTCAATCCGACTACGAAAGTACCTAAACGACGGCAACTTGGCAAACGAAGAGAGCGCACTTGAGTCGGTTGCTCAGTGTTTTGTTGTTGTGCTTCTTGTAATTTTTTTCTGTTCGATTGGAGCTTGGATTATAGTGGTGTGTGCGCGCTCCTACATACTGCCTAGTGGTCCCGAAAAGGGCGATAGACGGATTATAGAGAATACTGACCGTTCAGTGTGTTGGTGGCCAAGATACTGCTGAGAAAGTAGTAACGTGTTACATCCGCCCGAAGGGAGAGGTACGGAAAGAAGGAAAGAATTTTTGATACTCGAAACCGGTTTCACATTTTTCTTTTAATTGTTTCGTGCATTTTTTTTTATTCGAATTTTCCTTTTTGTTTGCTTCCTTCTCCTTATCCATTGCCACCGTGTTCCAAATCGCATTTATTTTGTGCGGAGATTTTCGCACTACATTCGGTGGATTTAACGTCAAGGGATTTGAAAACAAAAAAAAAAAAAACGCGGAATTTAAACGAACAAAAAGAAAAAACGAAAAATTAAAGTAAAAGCTGTCATCTCGCCTCCCGCCCCCTTCATCCGTTTCTTGTTGTTGCTTTTTGATTTTGTTCTTCGTTTCTTATCTTCTTCTTTATTTAGTTTCCTGCGCAGTGTATGCTTCGTGGTAAAGTGAATTCGTGTGTATTCGCCGCCCGTCACCGTTTAGTCCTTCCAACCGTGTGTGAGAGTGTGTTTTGACGACGACAAGTGAAAATCCTGTACTCTTCAGGGATTTTTTTTTTCGTTTTCTTTTTTGGTTCATGTTCTGCTTCTTCTCGTTATCGGTTATTTTGTTTCGAACGGTGATTCGGCGGTAGAGGAGAAGGATGCTGCAGCAGAGACAGCCGTAGAAGAATTTTTCCTTTTTTTTTCTTCTTCCCCATTTTTCCTTGTTGTTTTTATTCTAATCGTTTGCTTTTTGATCTCGTTCGATTCATCATCATCCTCGTCGTCGTCGTCATTCGTATGCAGAATAGGAAAAGGACTAGAGGAAAATATAACGACAAAAAATACATACAGTGAAGTGTGAGTGTTGTCTCTTTAGTTTTGTTGCTTTTGCATCGAGGACCGGTACAATTCGGTGTGTAGTGCAATCGAATGAATATGTGAAAGAAATAAAAAAAAAAATCAAAAATCAAAATCAATTCATTCTCTCTTCTCTTAACTGAAACAAGTGTATGATTCATTTCGAAGAAGTTATCATTGTCCCGACGAGGCATAAGGATTTCAGTGCATTTTCGTGTTGATATTCGGCGAGTGAGTGAGAGATAACTGTAATACCTTGTCAGAAACAAAAAAAAAAAAACAAAGTCATCCAACAAGAACACAGAAGCAGAACATAAAGGATACGTTGTCGTGAAGCTACATCTAGATCCCTATTTATATTGTGGAACATAGAAAAGGTCAGTATCCTAGTTTGTTTTCTATTTTGTTTTTTGTTTTTTTTTTTTATACCTCATACTGTCTTCATCTACTCTTTTTGGAAGCGAGGCGGAAAAAGAAAAGATAAATATGGGTGTGGGTTAAAAAAGTGGTACATACATATGTACATGCGTTTTTTGTGGGTTATGTGTACTATGTACCTGCTTATCTGGGATTGGGGCCGCAAAGGTAATTCATCACTGCACTGGGTAATTGTGAGTTAAGTTTCAAGGAATTTATACTATTTGTCAGTCTCTAAAGGAATGAAGGGAAATTGTGAATGGGTTAAGGACGGATGTCTTTTTTTGCTTTTGCGGGATGCAACCCGGTTGCATTACATCAGCTTAAGGGAAATGAAATTGCGGGTCTCATGGAGAGAAGTAGGTTTTCCTATTGTTTCCTAATTGAGGGCTTTCAGGGTTTTCGCATATTCATACATTTTTTTTTTTTTTTGCGAGGGTAGGAGAAAATCTTCAAAAGACGCTATGAGGACTGACAACATGTGCTCATAGTAGTGGGAGATTCCTTCTTCTTCTTCTTAACGGGCGCTACAGTTCGGGGTGAACCTGGGCCTCAACCAACATGCCTCTCTTTTCCAATGCCGCACGCCCACTTGGTTAAGATCCCTTTCCAACTGTGCGCGCCACCTTAGCTGCGGCCGTCCTGTATTTCTTCGTCCCTCGGGGTTGGATTCAAAGACTATACGGGCTGGAGCTGTGGTGTCCATTCGCTCTACATGGCCTACAGGCGTTGGATCCGTAGACGCCTGACAAGACTCATGTCATGTCTGTGGGCACTGACGGAAGAAGAAACAGAAAAACTACCGAACTCTTGTGTTAGCTGGCTTTATTAACAGAACTGAATGCGTGGGTTAACAGAATTCGTGTTTTTATATGCTTTTTTACATTGGAATATCACCGTTCGGATAGATCATACGATTGGATGGGACAGATGTAATGTACATAGGAATGGCTAATGGCTAGATATTTACACTCGTGTTAAAAATTAAACGTTCAGTTAGAAATAGTTGCCTACAGTTCGGCCATCCTGATCGTATAATCGCCCCGATTACATTGCCATAATATAATATATAATAACAATTAATTAAATATTTGTATAAAACTCAATTTGCTTAATTTATATTTTGTATTGTACTATTTGAATACATTTTGTTTTTTTTTTTTATTAAATATTTCTTGTGTTCCATTTAACCATTCCTTGCTAATTCATTATTATGGTAAAAAAAAATATAGATAGGGTCGTAACTGGACAAATGATTTTTTGTTTCTTATGGAATTGACAGTAATTCTGTTTTTTTTTTCTCTTTTCGTTTAAAACTTTTTCATCTCTTATCTAAGTCTAAAGCAAAACAAAAAATTGGTTTGTGTTATGAAGCGGAAATTATGTATATTCACTATTCGATTATTTTAAATTAATCAGCATCTTCTTTGTGGTCCACAACTTCATCTTCATCACACTCACTACTAGGTCGTAATAGAAATGGTCTCATATTTGCCGGTGACGACACTCCTCTGTAGGGTATTCTGGATATCTGCATGTTTTCAATATCTGTGATTAGGTATCTATCATTGGGAAGCACCTTTTTGACTAAATAGGGACCTCGGTACTTGGAAAAGAGTTTTTTGTTAACACCAGGAATTGCGGTGTTTTTAAGCAAGACATAATCGCCCTCAACGTAAGCCTCCGGTTTCTTATGACGCTTATCGTAATATCTCTTATTGTATGACTGGTTTTTTTCAATATTCCTCTCAGCCCTAGCTCTCGTTTCTCTAAGATCGTACACTTTTCTACCCACACTCGCATCTAAAAACTCCATGACCCTATCACAGAATTCACCCTTTTGGTTAGTACCAAATAGTAGCAGACTTGGAGAAAAACCCGTACTCCTATTTATAGTGTTGTTTAATGCGAATTCAACTTTGACTAAATGTTTGTCCCAATCACTCGTTGTATCGTTTTCACATTCCTTAGCTAACATCGGGACAAGAATACGGTTAATACGTTCAACTTGACCATTGGACTGAGGACTATGCGTAGCGATTTTTACATGTTCAACATTATTTTCTTCCAAAAAGTCACTGAACTCTTTCGAAGTAAAACAGGTTCCTCGGTCTGAAACTATCCTGTTAGGTCTTGAATAGTTTTCAAAAAATGATCTTAAACAAATTACAGTTTCTTTACTCTTTGTGGTCTTTACCGCATAAAGCTTTGTGAACTTAGAAAAACCATCGATTACCACAAGAATATGTTTCTTTCCTAAATTTGAACTTGCTAATGGGCCAAGGTGATCGACATGAATTGTATCAAAGGGTACATCCCCTTTGGAAAGTGGATGCAATACTCCTTGGGTCTTACCCGAATCGGGTGAGAAGTAAATACACTTCAGGCATCTTTTAATATAGCTTCTAACTTTCTCCTTCATTTTGGGAAACCAATATCTCTTAGATAAATGTTCAAAACATTTGTCCACCCCTAAATGGCACATGGCTTCATGATGCGTTCGTATCACCTGATCCTCCATGTGGGATGGAACGTAAAAAAGAACTTTATCTTTGGCCTTTCGATAAATTAAGCCATCAATCATCTCATAGAAGGCATTTTCATTTTTTTCAAGATCTGATGCGACTGAAATTATTTTTGGGTCCTGCCTCTGTGCAGCAGCTAACACAAATTCAAAAGTCTCATCTTCAACGTGAAGAATATTAAAGGCTCTGCTTAAGGCATCAACGTGAGACATTCGATTACTTTTTCTGTGTTCCACTCTGTAATCAAAGCTTTGGAGTTCCAAGGCCCAGCGAGAAATACGTGGATTTAGAGTTTTCTTTTGCAAAGTCAACGTTAAGGCTTGGCAATCAGTAACGATTTTAAATGGTATACCGATTAAGTAAATTTTGAATCTACGCAAAGCATATATAATTGAAAGTGTTTCCAATTCGTAGCTGTGGAACTTGCTTTCGCTTTCAGTAGCTCGTTTAGAGAAATAGGAGACCGGATGAAACTTATTATCGCTTTGTTTCTGCATTAGGACAGCCCCAAACCCTGCACTACTGGCATCGCAGTGCAATTCAGTTAGGTTGTGTGGACTATAGATTGAGAGTACTGGAGATGCAACAAGTTTTTCTTTTAGTAATTCAAAAGCTTCAAGTTCTGTTTTTCCAAAAGTGAATGGAGCATCTTTTTTAAGAAGATCATAAAGTGGTTTCGCTAGATTGGCAAAGTTCTTTATGAACTTGCGAAAATATGAACAGAGACCGACAAAACTATGCACGTCTTTAGTGCATGAAGGCATCGGAAACATCTTGATGCAATTTAGATTATTATCGTTTGGCCTCACACCGTCTTTACTTATTTTGTACCCCAAATAGACTATTTCAGTTTGCATAAACAGACACTTGTCCAGTCTTAATTGCAAACAATTCTTTACTATGATATCAACAACTTGTTTAAGAATACCCAAGTGTTCGTTTACGGTTTTTGTTGCAATAAGGATATCATCTAAATAGGTTAAAACTTTGCCTTCTAAAATCAGTTTTCCAAACATATGTTTCATATATCTTTCGAACACGGATGGGGCATTCTTAAGCCCAAATGGCATTCTAACGTACTCGAACTGCCCTAAGGGCGTGATAAAAGACGTGAATTTAATAGAATCTTTATGAATAGGCACATGATGGAAGCCGTTTTTAAGATCTAGACATGTGAAATAAACTTTGTCTTTCAGTCGATCGATATGGTCTTCTATCAATGGTAAAGGGTAGTTATCGCGAAGAGTTATTTTATTTAACTCACGATAGTCGATACAAAGACGAAATTCTTTGTTTTTTTTTTGAACCAAAACTATCGGAGATGCATACTCGGACCGCGATTCGCGAATAATGCCATCTTTTAACAAACTATCTAATATTTTTTGAAGTTCTACTCTATGCATATAAGGCAATCTTCTAGGCGAACAATAAAAAGGTACTTCTTTAGATAATGTTATCTTCATTTGAAAATCCGTTGGCGGGAAATTATTTTTGCGAGAGGAAAGGGAGGGTGCAACCATATCCGTAATGTTTTGCTTTATATATTGTGGTATGTTTTCATTTATTTTTAATTGTAACTTACAGTTTTCCTGGTCGATGTCGATGTTGAGAATCTGATGTATGACCTCTTCGATGCTGTTAGGAGTGTGATGGTTGATAGCGTTGTTGACCTCAAAGTGATCCTGATTTTCCAAATTGCTTGTAATTTCTTCTTTTTTGAGCACCAAACCAATTTTTTGCAGGAAATTTCTACCTAAAACGATAGGATAACTCATTGAAAAATTTTCTACCACAAATAAATTCAGATCAACACACATATCTTCATACACAATTTTACTAGAAATACTTCCCAAAATCTGAAGCGGACTCCCATTAACTCCACAATATGTATGTCCCTCAGGATGATGCCTCATAACCATCGATGCTGGTAAGAACTGGTGCTGCACGAAGCTGATAGGACTCCCTGAATCCAATAAAGTCCACAAGGTTGTTGAGATTTCCATCTCACCCGAATTGAATTGATAATGGATCCATTTTTCGAATTCGTTGACTACATCTTTTGTGGATATCCGCTTACAAGTCTTAGCAACGGTTTGGTTCACTGAAGCATTTTTTCCAACAAGTTTTTTAAAACGTGGTTGAAGCGTCATCACTGATTTACTTTTTGGGCAACTGGTGGAGATATGCCCTAGTTCCCCGCACTTGTAACAAGTTACGTTTGTTTTTTCATTTTTATTTTGTTCGCGCACAGTAAACTTTGGGTTATGAAACTTTGTTGATTTTGTAGGTACACTGATTTGTTTTATATTAGTTGTTTCATTTTTCACTGTCCTGTCCATATAATTAGTATATTTATTGTTTTTAAATTTTTCGTATTTTCTCACAGCTACTTTTAATTCGCTTAAGTTACTTGCATTATATAATAGTGTTTTATTGATTTCACTGTCGGGAATTCCATTAATAATAAACTGCACAATGTCGTCCTCTTCTATTGAACCATGCGATGCTATTTCATGCATGCTAAGAAAGTACTGTTGAATTGTTTCATCTCGCCGTTTTCGCCTTCTTCGAAGTTCTTCGTATATATCTGCCCTTGTTACCACTTTCCGGAATTCGTTATGCAATGCAGATTTAAGTTCTAGCCAACTCTTGAGGTTAACCGTTCTTGTGAATTGTACAGCCGTGCCTCTGAGCAATCGTTTGGCATAGAAGAATTTGGTTCTGTCGTCTAAGCCAACAATAGCAGCGCATTCGTCAAACTGTTCAATCCAACGTGTGACGGGAAAATTATCATCGCCACTGAATGTTGGGATTGAGTTTTCAATGTCGCTGAAATTATAGTGCGTCGACGCCCTTGTAAACAATCCTTCTTCCTCCAGATTTAACTCACTAAGTCGCCGCTTAAGTTTTGTTATCTCCTCCTTTTTTTACATACCCTCTGTAGTTTCTCCAGCTCTTCATCCAGTGCATCCTCTTCATCGACATATGACTCGCCAGCCGTATGATCGTTGGAATGTGCTTTTTCAATTACTGATGAACTGCTCCTGTTTTCACACATGAGGTTGGTCAATTCATCATTCGAATAACCAGCAACCTCTTCCTGAATTCTAATTTTCAGTTCAGCTTTCGTGCCGCTTGAAGGCAGCTTTAAATATCTCAGCAAATCTCTAAGTACAGCCACGGTGGCTGTTTCTAAGAACTGTACCCACTCTTCCGACATTTTTTCACGCTTTTGGGATTCACTTACTAGTAACACACTATTCACGAAAAAAAGGAAAAAAAAAACTTCTTATCGACTGCCTGCAGCTATTATTGCATGAACGGATTATATTTTATATTTAGCGCGCGATCCCACTTCTGAAGTCTGTGGGCACTGACGGAAGAAGAAACAGAAAAACTACCGAACTCTTGTGTTAGCTGGCTTTATTAACAGAACTGAATGCGTGGGTTAACAGAATTCGTGTTTTTATATGCTTTTAACATTGGAATATCACCGTTCGGATAGATCATACGATTGGATGGGACAGATGTAATGTACATAGGAATGGCTAATGGCTAGATATTTACACTCGTGTTAAAAATTAAACGTTCAGTTAGAAATAGTTGCCTACACTGTACAACCCGTGGGACCGATAATTGCACGCAGAATCTTTCTCTCGAGACGACCAAAGATCTCCTCATCCGCTTTAGATAAAGTCCATGTTTCTGCGCCGTATAACAGGACCGAGATAGTTAAGGTCAACTTGGTCGTACGAGAGAGGGCTCTACTTCTCAGTTGCCTCTTGAGCCCAAAGAAGCAGCGGTTGGCAAGAGTGATTCTGCGCTTGATTTCGAAACTGGTGTCGTTGTTCCAAGTCACTGCGGAGTCGAGGTATATGAATACCTTAACTACCTCAAACTTATCTGCAAATATGCACGTTCTGTCCAAAACGTCGGTGGTAAATGTCCTTTTTCGATGACAGCAGATATTTAGTCTTGCCCACATTAACTGCCAAACCAATTTTTGCAGCCTCCATCTCAATACTCGCAAACGCCTCATTGACATCTCGCTGCGATCTAGGACCTACTATGTCAATGCCGTCAGCGTAAGCAAGGAGTTGCGAGGATTTGAAATAAATTGTGCGATGTTAGGAAGACTTATTCCTCTGTAGTTGGCGCAGTCAGAAGGGTCTCCTTTCTTGTGGATCGGGCATACGATGCTGAGACTTCATTCCTCGGGCATGCTTTCCTGTGACCATATCTTACTGATAAGCTGGTGCATGCTCCTAACCAGGTCATCTCCAGCGTCTGCGCCAGTAGCTTTATTCGGCTTGAGTTTCGATATGGCGATCTTAACTCCGTCGAGGTCTGGTGGACGGAATTCTCTGCGATCTTCGTCGTTAAGAAATGGATCATTCTGTCTGACAGCGGTATATTGACTATCATCGCCGTAATATATGTAGTCTGCAGAAGTGGTCTTTCCATATTCTCAGCATCGACTGCGATTTTACTACTAGGTGTCCGTTCTCATCCCTGCAGGCTTCCGTTCGGGCTTTGTAACCTTGTATTACAAAAGCAACAACCAATCCCTGCGTGCGATTCACGCCCCTACTTCGGCCTTGGTAGGATCTCTTTCCATTTTGATGTCAAGTAGTCGAAGGATGGGACGTGCCCTGCAGTATGAATCTATGATTTTTACTCAGATCAATCTACAGCATTGCAAGGCTGCTACCGCTCTTTTAAGTAGCAGAATTGCATGCAGTAGTCCAAACCCCCTCATCGTATCCCTTCAAGAACCACGGGTTTGGAATAAACGCCTATGTGGCCTTGGTGGTATACGTGATGTTACAATTCTTTATGATGAGTGATCCGAAAGGCCCAGGGTCGGCCTCATCATATCGAACTCACTATTGGCAACCAAACTTGGGCACTTTTGTGGACAAGATCTGGTGGCTGCTAGAGTAAGCTACAAAACGCTCGGAGTTATAGAACACTTCGTCGTAGCGTCTGCCTACTTTCCCTACAACTCGATACTACCTCCACCCCCGAAGGTAGTTTCTGAACTCGTAGAATACTGTGAAGCCATAAAAATTGGTCTCATCTTGTGTTGCGATGCTAATGCCCAAAACACTGCTTGGGGCAGCAGCAAGTGTAATACAAGGGGGGACCGTCTTTTAGACTTCATTCTCTCGTCTGACCTTACCATCAACAATGTTGGCTCTCAACCAACGTTTGTTACGACAAGACGACAGGAGGTGATTGACCTGACCCTATCCAACAGATATGTGAAGGACATCACTAACTGGCGAATCTTGCCTGATGCTACGCTGTCGGACCATAAATATATTGAATTCCGATTAAGTTGTGGGATCTCTTCCTTGCAGCCTAGATGAAATCCGAGAAATACGTTCTAGGTACGGTTTAAAAAGAAGCTTGAGAAATCCACTCAGGTCCTATCTAAACTCAACGAAACAATTGGTAGAGAACGCTTTTCATAACCTGAATAGCGTCATCACCAGCAAACCTCCCTGCAGGAAATTGGTCCCCTGGTGAAATGCCGAGCTCCAAAGTCTTCGCAGGGAAGCCAGAAGTCTTCTGAATAGATCGGTCAAATCGAATTCGGAAGTTGACTGGAACAAATATCGGTCGAAACAGAAAGAATATAAGAAACTTATTCGTAAATCGATAAAATGATTCTTATTGGACCTTCTGCGAAGAGATCAAGTCTCTGGGTGCGACTAGCAAGTTGGTTGGTTGGTTGAAGTCCTCAAACGGGGAAAACCGACAAAGCTGGATGCACTCAGAAAATCTGATTGTACATTTACTGAGTCTAAGGCGGAAACTCTTAGTTTACTATTTGAGGCTTATTTCCCGGGAAATCAGATCGACATCGGCTCGTTGCACACTCCTTCAAGGGAAACTGCAAGTGAAACGATGAAAACAACTCGGCGTAGCTGGTATTTTGCGTCGCGCGTGGTTACGACTGAAGCCATTGAATTTGCTGTGGCATCCTTCGATGGTTTCAAATCGCCGGGTACCGACAGAATATATCCTGTTATGCTGCAAAAAGGTATAAGGTAGCTGCTTCCTACTTTGAAAATAATTTTCACTGCTAGTCTAGCACTTGCTCACATACCCATTCCTTGGCGCATAGTGAAACTGGTCATCATTCCCAAAATAGGAAAAGAGGACTACTCACTTGCCAAGAGCTTCAGACCAATTAGTCTAACATGGAGAGACTGGTAGAGTTGCACGTGCGCAAAATTGCCCTTCGAATGCACCCTCTTTCGGAGATGCAACATGCTTACCAGCGCGGAAAATCCTGCGAGACTGCGCTTCAGAACCTAGTTGGGCGAATTGAATGCGCGCTCGAAAGGAAAGAGTACGCGCTGGGCATTTTCATCGACATTGAGGGAGCTTTTGATACCGCAACTTTTAACAGCATGTCCTTTGGATTAAAGCAATTCTCGTGCACAGGACATTGACCACTGATGCAGGCCTCGACCAGTGTGTCAAATCCGACGTAAACAGGGGCTGCCCTCAAGGTGGCGTCCTGTCTCCGCTGTTATGGTGCATGGTGGTCGATTCTCTGCTTGATGCTCTCAATGTCTCTGGAATCTATGCCCAGGCCTATGCGGATGACGTCGCCATCCTTTCCGTCGGCTCATGTCTAGCGACTGTTCGTCTCAAAGCACAGGCGGCGCTAAATGTGATCGATGATTGGTGTACCAGAAATGGACTGTCAGTCAGTGCTCTTAAGACCGATGTCGTTCTCTTTATGAGAAGGAGGAAAAATACTGACATGACTTCCAATCAGAGATATACGCAATCCTAATGGTCATGCACTATGTGAAGTGTATGGGCGGTTCCAGGCCGCTCTGGGATCCCAGGAAATGAGATCTCTGATGAACTCGCCAGAATGGGTTTAGAGGAGAGCTTCTCAGGATCTGTAGGTCTTCCTGCGTCCACGGTAAATTCCTACATCAACGATTGTGTATTTAATACTTACAACCGTAGATGGAGGGATTGTCCAGGTTGCAGGATGACTAAGCGCGTATGCCCTGATGTCTACAAATAATCTGAAGCATTCCTCCTGTCTTTTAGGAGAATCGACTGCAGAAGGCTTGTGGGAGTTATCACGGGCCATATTACACCTTTGCCAAGCATCTCTACGTGCTTGGCATCAGTGAGACGCCTACCTATGCTGCATGTTGCGAGGAGGAGGATGACACTGCAGAGCATTTCCTCTGTGATTGTCCCGCCTTTGCTCGCGCACGGTGGCGCACCCTTGGAGCGAACATGGTGTGTGCCGAATCCCTTAGCTCTACATCACTGAAGTTCCTTTCTTTTCTCCGGAAAACGAGGAAAATACAGTAGTGTAAGGGGTCTGTCTGTAATACAATTGACCAGTGTTTGCGTCTGAATGTTCCAGCGGATAGCAGAAGCCTTCAAAAAAAAGTTCAAGTTCAGTACTTTGAACATTGCTCACATGAACTGTCTTTGTGAAAATATGTCTTCAAGACAGTCACATATTGACTACTCTCACGCCAGGCGCAGAGTTATTTCGTAGACGCTTGTGTTGTCATGTATAACTCACATTTTCTACCCTTGCCTGTACCCCTATTCACCTACTCGCATTTGTTCGATCTATTTGTGTTACTTTGGACTCCAACACAGAAAGTGAATTAGTTACACATATGTATGTAAATCGACCTTTGTAAGGTTCGGGAAAATAACACATGTGTCTCTGTGACCAAAGCTCCATTGAGGAATAATAAATCAGACACTGAGCGATGTGCTTTTAAACTTATAATCGCCCTCACTAAGTTTCGGGAACCTTTCTATCATTTGTCATGCTCTACAAAAATTAATAAAATAAAACGGCATTCTTGTCACGTCCCAGACACACGCACCAGTAACAATGGCATCAAAGCATTGATTGGTATCGGTCACTTCAGCATATCAAGCTGTCAAATTGCAAAACTTCACGCAAAAGTGAAAAAAAAATAAAAACTGAAGTAGAAGACCATCTTTCTACCGTATTGAAAGCTTACTTCGTACATATAACACTTCACTCATTTGGACATTCCTCTGCGTACTGTACACGCACTAGTTGGTGGATATGTACGTGATAAGTTTCGCGTTGCATCTGATAAGGGTTGAAATAAATAGAGAGTTATAAGCGCAGCATCCTGGCTTAACGGATCCAATTAAGATTACACAAATAGTCGATTAGTTTTATGACGACAGCTTATGGCTTATGTGCGTTCCACGGTCTCCATAGTCACAGGATATTCAGGATATTCAGATATATGATGGTACTATATAGTAGTGGCGACTGCTGATAATGCCCCGCACGTGTTGGGCTTCAATTTGTCTATTGAAGTCATCCACGACTGGGGTTGGCTTTGGTCCTTGTGTGGCGGTTCCTTTCATATGCACAACATGTTGAGATTTATTTATCTGTTTATCTGTACCGGACATTTTTTTGCGGACAACACGGTTCGTTATCGTCCTTAAAAGCAGTCGGTTGGGAGTGCCACCTCCACTATGTATACTGGTAGCGTTTCAGTAAAAAATCGATTGCAAACTAGATCTCGTGTGGAAGATGGACAAGCTGATTACTCCTGCTCGATTGTGCGGTGATTAATTGCTTGCACGGTGCGCGGACAAGATTACATAAAACCTTTGGAATGTCTAGAATACCATGAATGAATTGAGTCAGTGCACGAGCATCAAGAATGATCTGAACATTCGATTTGAATGGCACATTGTGGCATAACCATAAAATCTGTCTGTATATTAACACTAAGATCTTTAAGTCAACTCTAAAGGCAAATGACGTAATTGAATTGATTTTTCCTAGTGCTTATTCCGTCTCGTGTTGTTCTTCAAGGTTATCGAGTGTGAAACGTCGGATGGACGAGATACCAATTTGATTGACGTTCAGAATTGATTAATTATTCATTTCGATCCGTTGACATTCGCAAAGATTTCCAATCTACTGGAGCGTGGGCATTCGTCTGAAGTACAAATAAACTAGCTTTTAGTATTGTTTGATTTTGTTTTTTTGCTGTGTTGAGTCATTAGTCTGCTGAGAATAGAAGTTGGTGTACTCTGCTCCTTTGACATGGATTTATTTGATTAAGTAAAAGTTTCCAGACCGAGGTATGGCGGTGCGGTCTACGCCAACAAAAATAGTTGGTTTCTACGATTGGGATCGATTTAGTGAATAGGAATTTTGAGATGCGTATTCTATTTTATGTTGGTCAGATTGCTGTTTTTAAGTTTATTTGTTTACATTTATCGCCTTACTGTTAGATTGAAGATGCTTATTTGGCTAAATATGTACATACAAAACGCTCTGAACGTTTTTCATTAGTATACGCGCGAACATTTCTGTGTTCTCAGTAGTGTCTCCAAGACGCATGTTATATCTGTAAGATTGTTCTTACTCTATTGCGTTCTTCGTTTTTCTTTTATAACTTTTCCACCCCTCAAGTCGCTGAGTGACCCTCGAAATGGGTTCCTTTTGCACCTCTTAACCTGTTATAGATTGACCTATCCATAAGTGGAACTCTTTTAGGTCCATCCCAACATTTGCCTCTTGACATACATACTACATACATACATAATCAGAAATGTGCGGCCTTTGTGTCTGTACACATAAAGGCTACAGGAAACACTCGGCCGACGAATTTGCCAGTGTGATACCATTGACGCCAGGAATAAACGGTGGGAGGACCCCATCCATCAAGATTTAGAAGAATTTAGGACAACCAAAAACTTTGTAATAACCGGGCTAACCTTAATTATGTTCCGCCATAAGCACTATCACAGTATCTTGAATATACAGTAAATGTGGTAGGTATGCCTTGAGATTTGGATTAGCTGCCATAACCTAATCTAACCTAATATTGGCATCAAGGTTTTTAAGCTGCGAAGAAAACAATCCTCACCACCCATTTCTGCGAAGTTTTCCTTCATTTTCTTTTGTGCATCATGTTCAGGACCATTATTTTTGGGTGACTTTATCGGCATGTAGTTATTCACAGTCGGTTCCTTGTTTTCGATAATTAAAGCTTATCAAACAGAATTCTAATCCGCATCACATTGGGACCCTAGTATAGAGCCCTGGGGAGTACTTCAAATTGTGCTGCGAATTGTGTTGTCATCGTTTGGATTAGGGTATTCAAAACGCTGTGGCGTCGTAGGTAGTGTGTTGCCCTCCGATGCCGATGACACGGGATCGGATCCCGACAACAATCATGTTATCGAATGTGTTTTTCACGGTGCTTCTCCTTAGCGGGGTGCTGACAAAACATCCTGTAGTATAATTGTCATGAAAAGCTTCTCGAAATTCGCCGTTCGGTTCCGGCATGTACATACATACAATACTTATTTGCTTACTTAAGTGGCGCTACAGTTCGGAGTGAACCTGGGCCTCAACCAACGAGCTTTTCCAACTAACACGATCTTATGTTTCCAGTGTCGCACACCCAGTTCGTTGAAGTGCTTTTACATCTGTGTGCACCACCTTAGATGCGACCGTCCTCTGCAAAGTCATCCCTTGGGGTTGGAGTCGAAGACTCTCCGGGCCGGTGCTTTGGTGCCCGTTTGCTCTACATGGCCTAGCCATCTTATACGTTGAATCCGTGGACGTCGTACTAGGTCGATGTCGCTTGAAAAAAATCACATGACAGTGCGTCGCCGTGTCTGAATCCTATTCGAAGGTCTCTGTTGACCCCTTCCGAACTTAATGAAGCAGCGAGAACTCTTCATTTTCATCCTGCAAAACCTGGCGAGTTTGGCAGTGATGTCAGAACATAACATGGTCTTATTCGGTTTTAAAATCGACGAAAAGGTGGCGTGTATCGACCTGAAATGCATGGGTCTTCTCCAAGATCTTCCGCAGTCTGAATATGGTCTAAAATCGCATCAACTATTAGACTTCAGTTTTGATATTGTCTTGGAATTTTCTCTCATCTTCGTCCATTGTGAATAGTGTGTAGTTACAGTCTTTCCATATTCTCGGCACCGACTGTGATTTAACTACGATGTGTCCATATTCATCGTGCAGGCTTCCGCCTGCCGTTTACGGTTACGGGAGAACTACAACCAACGTGAAAATTCGGTCGGTTCTGCTCGAATCCTATCTAGGACAACCACCCCTAGAGAGAAGTGAGCGAACATCTACGACCCAAACCACTGCACTCCGTTCAGGTTGTGTGACAAACATCATAAGAGTATAACTCTTGAACCTACGCGAAATATCAAAAAAAAAAAAGAAAAACAAAACATTCTTAAAAATGTATTAGATGATCCTTTTGAAATGCCATCATCTTCAGGAAGACTTATAAGTGTTAATCGACGGTTTGCAAGCACCGGTAGTGGTTGATGGTCTTCTTGGAATTCTGGGTACCACTTACCAACATGTCAAAGACAGTCCTACCAACCTAAAAATAACAGCATTTCTCCAAATATATTTGCGTGCGTAGTTTAATTCAAATGCCACCTTACTTTTTAGATCAGAATTCTGCTGTCCATTATATACATATGTATGTGAAAGGCGACTTTTACCAAGACTGTAGGTCTAGGTACCCACCAAACACTTGCCAATTTTATTTACTTTTGGTGCATAGTGTATCACTATGACTCCATTTAAACCTTTCAACCTCGTTTTGCCTCCTTGATTGGCCAAGCGAATTCATGCACACAGACCTCTACATCTGACCCCGCAACCGGCCATTTCAGAGAAATTCATTAAAACGTCCATCCTCATCCATGTTAAGCGTTTCGAATTCACACAATTTTCCAATTTTCGAATTTTCAAATTCACTTTGTTTTTTGTGCAAATACAAACTTCACTTAGCCGAGTTAGCATAATTGACGTAACGTACTCTCGTGCCCCCCGAGTACAACAAAAGCGATATCTGCTTGGATGAATATTATTTTCTTGAAATTCTCTTCATATTTTCTGCTTTTTTCGCTCTCGCTTGTTTATTATAATTATGCAGCACGGCCGCAAGGTCAAATGCCGAGCGGACGAGGCTACAGACAATGAACGAAATGTTTAACTTTCCACAAGATCGCTTGTGTTTGTTTTCCTTTTTATTTTCTTTTTCTTTCTTTTCGTCGCACTTGCATTTTAAAGATGTAAATATCAACACTTGGTGTTTGGAAGGGAGGATGACTAGGTCTCTGGAACTGATAAGAACCGTAGGGCTACAGCAAATTGCCTGTCACTGATACTGTATGTCTGAACTTGTGGCATTGAAAACCTGTCCGTCAACTATCGATGTAATGTTATTTATGATGTCAGTTAAACTGAATCTGAAGATAACCTTTTGGAGAATGACTTTATAGATTACGTGTAGTGTGTAGGAAGGTTCTTAACAATAAATTTGAATGCATTTTTGGGAGGACCCGAGTGTGTATATACATTCTATGTATTATACTAGGCCATTATAACGTATCTTTATGCAACCTCTCATTCAACAAATTTATTAGATTTTCAACGTTCCAATGAAGCCTCTGATAAATAACATGTCATTTGTGGTGAACCTCAAACAAATAACGTATTGGATTTCTCCTCCTCGTTCTTTAGAGTAAGATATTTTACAGACTAAAGTATATACATACAGTTTGTCAAGGAAATGTTTGCAAAACGTAGAAATGAAAAGCAAATAATGTTAAAAGCATATATTTACTAAGTAAAATATGATTTTTTTTAAGACCTTCTTCATAATTCCATTTTCGTATTAACTGGTTACCGTAATATACAGAAAGAAAAAACACAATCAACCAAACACTTGAGAAATTTAACAAAAATTGATCAATATCAGTTTATTTACTGTCAAACAATTCTTTGCAAAATGCTGTTTGCCGACCAAATTAATTCAAATTACAAGCAAAAGAACCTATTTTCTTATTTTTAATACTTGGTATGACCACCATTAGCTTTAATGACAGCCCGTAATCTACCCTGCATTGATTGAATGAGCTTCTGAAGGTTATATTCATCGGGATCCTTAAGCCATTCTTCGTTGATAAACTTAATTAAATAATTGTTCGGTTTCGGACTTCTTTTTGCCACCTTCTTTTTTAAATGGGCCCACAAATTCTCAAAAGGGTTCAGATCGGGGCTTTGCGCAGGGGTGTCAATTGCTTTTTGGCAATTATAAAGCAACCACTCCCTGCACAAATATGATTTATGCTTTGGATCGTCGTCCTGGTACAATTTAAAAATTGATTTGTTTTCGTTTTCTGGGTCCACAAAGCCGAATTTCTGAACACTTCTTTTCAAATTTTGTCTTAAAATATCCAAATAAACTACCTTTGTCATAATATCATCGATAATTTTTAACTCACCAACACCTTTGCTTGAGAAGCAGCCCCATATCATCACTGACAATTTCCCGAATTTTAATGTTGGAATCATATTCTTGTTGTCGAGGGCTGTAAGCGGTTTTCGCCATACTCTCGGCGGTCCTGCATGGTAGTACAGCTTTATACTAGACTCGTCAAAATACAGGACATCGTTCCAATACTCTACCGGAAGACAAATGTACTTTGTTGCAAAATTGACGTTTCTGCAAATATTCAACGGTGAGAGTAAAGGTTTTTTTCCATCAACTCTTGATGTGTACTTGTGCTTGAGTATAGTTTTTCTAACTGTCTCATGAGACACTTGAACTCCGTAACCGTTTCTTAAGTCCGTGGCTAATATTCTGATGCTGGTATGAGGGTTTTTTTTCAATACGTCTTATCATTTTTCTTACGTCCCTGCTTGTTAGTTTTTTTGGCCTGCTTGTTGACTGGTTCAGATCTAGTCTGTCTTCTTTTTCAGCACGGCTTATAACGTTGTACACAGTTCTTAATTTTATACAAAACATTTCAGCCAATTCCCTAGCGGATTTCCTTTGTGGTAGTTATAATACACCAATTGTATTACATCATCACTTAACCGTTTGCCTGGCATATTCAAGATTACTTTTTTTAAATTTTCTGGACACTATGAAATCGTTAATGACTAACAAACTGACACGCAACTCCAAAACGCAATGAAATTACAGCTAATGTGTATTATTAAAAAAACTTCTCGAACTCTATGCACTTTTGCAAAGAATTATTTGACAGTGAAAAAACAGCATTGGATATGTTTTGTTAAATTTCTGTTGGTTTTTGGGTTACATTTGCCTTTTTTTTTTCTACATTACGGCAAAGAGTTTATATGAAAATTGATTAGTTATAAAAAAATAGCTCATTTGCTGTCTTCTTAGTAAATATATGCTTTTAAATCAGTTTTTTTCTATATTTACGTTTTGCAAACATTTTCTTGACAAACTGTATATATATATATTACTTTTTTTTTTTGATTAATCTGCTGGAGGATGTCCCATGCGCGGTTCGATTGTTTTCCTATGATCACTTTAACTGGGAAGAATCACATATTTCAATTTTTCTTGGCTATATGGTAGCATTCCGAGTACTCGGGGGTTTTCCTTTTGATATCTCTATTGCGGGATTTGCACTGAAAGAAAATACATAAGTTGGTACGATTAGCATTGGAAACGGTCTGATGAACACGTATTCAGCACTTTGGGGTATATTTGGTTACGTCTCTCATTGTTGATTGAATATTTCACACAAATATCTTTGGCTAACAAGCGTCTATAACAATGTCCCCACCTCCCCACAGTCCCCACCCAGCATCGAAGAAGTCGGCACAGCTACATATTCAAAAGCTGAAAGACCATCTCTTTATCGATTTTAAAGCCGCATACGATAGCATTCTTCGCAGACTTGTTTGATGCTATGGCTGAATTCAGGATCCAAGTAAACCTGATCCGCAGGACGGCGGAGCTGAGCAGTCCATGAAGATCTGAACCTGAGCTATTGCTGCCTTCCATCCTTGACGGTCCCGAGCACGCTGCTTCCAGTTATCAAGACCAAGTTGTCTTCATCCGCGATTACTTGGTCCTTATACCGGAGGTTCGGTCTTCCTTTTCTTCTCAAACCACGAGGCTCGGAGTCGAAGACCCTCTTAGCTGCAGCGTTGGTGTTCATGCGCTCGATGTGGCCGAGCGAATGCAGTCAACGGATCTTTGCCTTCCGGACTACATCCACATCTATGTACACCCCGTAGAGTTCGCGGTTATACATATATATCTTCTATATTCACCTTCCTCACAGACAGGACCAAATATCCGGCGCAGAATTTTTCTTTCGAAATAACCCAAAATCCGCTCCGCCGTCCTGCTTATCGTCCAGTTTTCGGCTCCGTACAGCAAGATTGGCAGTATAAGCGTTTTGTAAAGAATGACTTTAGTTTTTTATGTCAGGAGTTTCGACCCAAGTTGTTTGGACGAACCGAAGTAACAACCGAAGTATGCCGGATCTGCACCGTGGTGTCGTTTGTGGAGTTTACGTTTGCCCCGAGGTAGACAAACTCTTAACCACCTCGAAATTATAGCTGTCAATCGTTATATTTTGTCCCAGGTGGTGAGCGACGGATTGGTTTTTGCTTGACAGCATGTACTTTGTCTTATCCTCGTTGACTTTAAGGCCAACTAGTTTCGACTTTTCCTCAATCGCCGTGAAAGCTTTACGCTGAGACCGCGCGATGATGTCAATATCATCCGCGTACCCTAGCAGCTGGACATGCTTGTAGAAGATAGTGCCTTCCCTGTTGACGCCAGCCCGTTGCACTATCTTCTCCAGCAGCAAATTGAAGAAGTTACACGATAGCGCATCTCCTTGCCGAAATCCGGTGCATGTTTCAACGGTTCAGATGTCCTAGAATTCAACTGCACGGTGCATCGCATATTTTTTAGCATGGCGTGACACGGCCGGATCAGCTTTCCTGGGTCCGCAATTCGAATTTCGCATCAAACAATTCTTTGCGATGAATGCTGTCGTATGTGGCTTTAACATCGATAAAGAGATGATGATGGTAGGGATTTCCTCAGTCCCTACCACTTTTTCTTGGTCATGCTTGTTAAGCAGGTGCTGGAAATGCTGCTTAAATACATCCACTATTCTGTGGGTCGGTGACAAGATTACCGAAGATTCGAAATTTCGAAGAGCCTGGGTGCCTTTTGAAGCCTCCTGCAAGGCCCGTACTTAATACTGTTGCCTAGACTCCTCGATATCCTTGAGCTGGTAGGCTGCGAAGAATTTTTTCTTTAGTCGCAGCAGTTTTTTCTCCTCCCTTGTTTTGGTTCGGTACTCCTCTAGCGCTACCTTTGTATTTCGCTGCAGCGCCTTTTGGTCGGTTATTGCCTTTTTCTACTCACACTCGCCATTATACCACGGATTTCTTGTCGGGGGTGGTAGGTAGCCTAAGGTATTCTCGGCTATTTTCTGAATGGCTGAGCGGCAATGCAGCCACATATTGTTGGCATTTGTGCTCGACGTAGGCATACCGGAGTAAGTTTATTGATTCTTAAAAGAAGCTAGAATATTCATTGTCATTATTCTTGTCTCCTTGTCCTAATATCAGACCTTCTCCGGTTTAATATTCCGATTATCCCAATAATCCGAAGATGATTTGTAAAAGTTGGTTTTTGAGGAAGTGTGTATGTACATGAGTTGTCCTTCAGTGGACCTCTCATAATGGAACAAGAAGTACATAGGCCTGCCTTCCTTAATTTTTTTTTTTTTTTTCTCACGAGTCCCGCGGGACACAAAATCTAGCGATGAGGTCTTCTTTGAGGTGGAAACCGTATTGTTCTGGGAATATGCTCAATAGTACCAAAGCATTCCCGGATATTACAATGTTGACGTTGCTAGCTTACATCTACGTGGGCACTGCTTTAGTTGGTAGATTCGAAAGTCCTTCAAGCTATGCACGTATGTATATATGTGTGTATATATCGTTTTAGTTTTGTAAGTATTCATACATTTCGGTAAGGCCTTTCGCAAGAAATTGCCTCACGAGGCTAATTTTTCATGCTTTGTTCCAGGCTAATTTGTTTTTTGTGTTAAAGCATACATACATGTACATATGTACATGAGCTAACTAACCACCTACCAATTACATAATTCCCACCGACAAGCAAATTACACGCACTGCAGGTATGATCATAAAATCCCTCCCACACGCAACGCAAAAGACCTAACGCTTTTACGACGCACTACCAAAAACATGCGTCAACAATCTACTCCACCACATAGGCCTGCCTAAGAACACGTTTTCACTCGTCCTCATTCCGCCACTTAAAAAAATCCAAATCTCCTTATCATTACACAAGTTTATGAGGCGTGTGCCTTGAACACCATATAGCCTATCACCTCACCCCCTTAGCTCAACGGGTTTTTGGCCTGCGTTAATTCCACCATCAAATCCTAACCGATGCAGCTACCAGCGGGAGTAGCAGGAAAACAAAAAACGAAAGCGAAAATGCGCAAAAACAAGGCGCAAATTTTCACGCCTACTTGGCGCACTTTTGATGGAATGTAAATTCGTCGGGTTCGACATAAACAGAACGAATACAGGGGTTTCTGAGCGCCGCACAACTTCCTCCACATGTATATGTAACTGAGAAATTCTCAAATTTTTTATCATCAATCGTTTGGCGAATTAATTGGCGGTCGTTCTTACGGGCCGCGGATTTTTTATCAATTCAAAAAAGGGTTACCATCATCACTACCGCCACCACGTTGCAGTAATTATAAACGCAATTCCTTACGATAACAGTCGGCAGTGGTATTGGCAGACCGAATGTGTACGAAATGAATGCGATTGTTTACTCAGAAAAGTCGGCCACAAGCGCTGGACCACGTTTCACCACCTCGCCCACTCGGAGCACGGAATCCAAGGCGTTTGTAACGACTAGTGCTCCATGCATCGGCTTGGTGTACTCGCGTTGCACAAGAAATTCCATACTATTCGCTTCAATTATGCAATTAAATTCATGTCAAAGAAAACAACAGCAGATACGTCCTCTTTCACCCCCCATGGGAATTCAGCGTTTAATTTGTTGATGTAAACAATTTTATAATAAAATTTGTTTTACTGCGATAATTAGCGTTCATGCGCTTACGCTTATCGGTTGTGCTATTTCCTCTGCGTTACTCCTCCTCGTGCAGTTGTTTTCCTTCTGAGCGCTGATTTAATGACTCCAGTTCCCCATGGAGTGCGTGGGCCTATGGGCATGGGGTGGCTTTTATCTTCTTCTTTACGGATGGAACAAACAAATTGATATTGTTGGTATGGTTCGTAGTAGTTATTCGTCAAATCGAAAATCGTTGGTTGATAGACAAGCAAATTAATCGATGGTGTCGAAAGAGACATGCAGATCTAGCGATGACGTTACTTCACAAAGTATGCTGGCGCCCACGGGGGGCTGTCATAGATCGACTACGATGTTATGCTGAAACTGGAAGAGTTTTCCCGAGTTTTGGTCGTTATTAATGAATGAGCTTTGGTTATGTCCACCTTTCACTAATTATTATTTCGTCTTGCGATTAAACCGTGCCGGTTCAATAAGGCTCGAGGTACTGCTTTCGCAGACTGCGTGGTCTGTTGTTTATGGATCTAGTCGTGAGCGACTGTTAGTGGTTTTAAATTTGTAACATGGAAACCGGCTTTTGAGAGATTTATGGTCCATTATGTTATGGATGTTGAAAACAGGCTATTCGTATGTACATATATAGGCCATAAGCACTTTGTGTATTTTATGACCCCGACCACGCTATTTCGCGATCAGTTGAAGGTTCTAATTTTAAGGCCATGTACTATGCTTCGTAGTTTTCAGAATTATCCATTCTACATAACTAGTGAAGAAAGGTATCTTTTCTAATTACCTCCCATTGATTAAAAGTTAAAAGGCAATTGGTGAAGCCAGCGTTTCTAACAAGAAAGCTCATTCCATGGCAATAATGTTGGCAACAATCGTTTGATTCGTTTCTGTTGTCCTTATGGCAATTTGAATTTTTCTCATTTAAAATCCTGACAGTCTGTGATTAACATGCCTCCACAGAATGTAACAGACTGGTTTATGCCTGAACTGCATTGGGAAACTTATTTCGAAAGTAAATGCTGCGTGGCCCAAACAGTGCGTTTTAAAGAAGTTTCTGGGCGAAATGGATTACGGCCTCCGTCGTCTAATTAACATTCTGCATACTGACGAGAAAGTAATATTCAGCTAATTTCAGAAAATCTATCCCAAGCCTAGTGAGTATTTTGCATAAGATTCCGGATACAGTCTAAGTGACTCAGCAAGTTAAGTGAAACTTGCTGGCAAAGCTACATACTGCCTTAGTTTTTTCACCTTATCTACTCTTCTGGGCTCTTTCCGAGTAGGTGGAAAACAGCATTTGTCCAGCCCACCCCCAAAAAAGCCACATCTTGCTCGCCATCCAACTACCGATCCATTGCACTTACCGATCCTCAAGGTCATAACCGACAGTATGGTTTCCGCAGTAACAGATTTAATGGCAAATTCTATCGAAAAGTGGAATCGCTCGCTTCATCAAACAACTGAAAGCAAAATAGTTGCACTGAATAAGCACCTTGGCAGGATTTCGCACGAAGCACTTTTGTTGAAAATGCCTGCTTGTGGGATCGACGAATCTTCTTCAATGGATTAGAAATTACCTTTCGAATCGCTCAATTCAAGTTGTTTTCGACGGATTCAAGTCTGACATCCACTTTTTAAATGCTGGTGTTCCCAAGGGCTCCGCCCCCTTTCTCATTTATATAAATGACTCTTTGTCTGTCAGGTCTAATACAATCCACTCCTTCGTTCACTACCTTACGACCCTGCTCTTCGGCTGTAAATAGTGAGTGGCACCGTATGTTAAGCGCATTCAATTCCGACATCGACAGCATCATTTTATAAGGAGAAAAGAAAAGAGTGGATTTGAATGCTTCCAGTGCTGTCTTCTGTCCTTTATCCATGAATGGTACTTGCTTCTTAGAAACCGAATGTGTATCACTAGTAATATTAGTGGGAACGACCTTATACAGGGTGGCAAAAAATGAATCATCCAATTTTGTTTTTCAATTACTTTTTTACTAAATAAAAAAAAAAATATTTTGAGTGATGGGAATTTGTATTTGCGGAGTATAGCGCTTCCTTGCGTATCTGTTTTTATACTACAGCTGTCTAGTTCACAAATATCAAATACATGTGATTGACGTACGACGCCACTTGCAAATTATGACATCTTCCGATAGGGTGATTCATTTTGCACCACCCTGTATTTGGTGTCGCCAAGAATACTGCGAAATGCCTGAGCTTTTTTACACAGATGCAAGTTTTAGCGCTCATGTTTAGTCTGGTGCATCTTAGACCTCATTGCACCTGCTGGACAGAATCCAAAATCGCGCGACAAGACTGATATTGTATTACAGGAGTTTGTGACTTTAACTTTGACGAATTTGCCTTAATGAAATCGTGTTATCAGCCGCCTCGACGATGCCATTTTGAGGGCCTTAAAATTGTGATATGTCGCCTTTTCACTTTTCCGCCGAATTGCATTTAAGATCAAATATGATCCGAGGCATTTGTGAGAAAACGACAGGGCCAGAGAGCCAGAATCAGTTAGCCAGTTTGTAGACAGGTTACATTAATGCGAAGCCTACCGAAGTAGTCACTTGAAAGTAATCGTGTTCTGTATATAATGGGAATATTGGCTATTTTGGTAAAGCCTTAGAATACCGAAAATATTCGTAACTAATTTTTCATTTTATTATCAATAAAACATTTTATTTGAGCCACACTATTCTCTGTAGTGACTAGTGCTTGTAGAATAATCTATGCTGGCACTATCTCCTGCATGTGGGTTTTAAGGCTGGCCATGCATTTTGAGACATATAATTTCAGTTCCCTATTAGTCCTATAGATCTGGCTCTTCTTCGTCTTCTTTTGGCGCTACAGTTCATGGCGGACCTGGGCCTCCTTTAAAAAACCTCTCCAATTGGCACGGTCTTTCGCCAGCAGTCCCCAGTGCCGCACGCCTAGGTGGTTAAGGTCCTCTTCCACTTGGTTGCGTCACCTTACATTTGGCCATCCTCGACCGCGTCGCCCCTCTGAAACCAAAGACGGGGTGGGTAGTGGAGTATTCTGCAAACAACTTAAGCTGAATAAAGCTCTAAAATTACCAGATCACTGCAGCGTTTTCCAGGCGGAACTGTTGGCTATAAAAGGGGCCTTGTCTTGACTGAAGTGGAACGTGATATCCACTACGGATGTCCGTATTCTCACAGATAGTCAAGAAGCCTTAAAGTCGTTGGAGTCCTATGTGTACACATCAAAACTAGTCTCGACTGTCGCCTATCTCTTAATGAGATGACCGAACATTTTAACATACAACTTATCTGGGTACCGGGACAAAGCGACATTCCAGGAAATAAGAGAGCTCACACACTCGCCAGACAAGGAACGACGCTACAATCAATCGTGGCTTGTGAGGGAATACTCCTTGCAGCCATTATACTAATATCGCAGGGCCGAAACGTACCTGAGATGGACCCAGGGGCATGCCTGCTTCATCACCAGGCAAATCTGGCCCCGGCACGAGAGTCAACGGACTAGGAGTATAATCAATCTAAAAAGAACTGACAGCTGCCTTATTGGCAGTCACGCGCAAAAACTAGGATTAGTTCCGAATGCTTTCTGCAGAAGCTGTCTAGACGAGGAGGAGGTCGAATACATTCACCACCTTCTCTGCGCCTGCCCAGCATTCTGCACAATCAGGAAACGATACCTAGGATCTTACTTCCTCAATGATCTGACAGATGTTCAGCAAGTAGGGATATCTGATCTTCTTAACTTTTTACGAAGCACAAACTGGTTCCACGAATAGGGGACTAAATCCCCCTCGTAGCTGCACAACGGGCCTCCCTGGCCTATGTGTATTCTTCTCAATTCTGGGAATGCTACGAACCTACCTACCTATACCTATCTAAGTTGTACCCGTACATATAAAAGAAAATGTCCGGGACAGTTTTTTCGAAGATTTTATCATACGCCGACTTTCTTGCGGAAAAGTTCACAACATCATCCCTGTCGTCACAAAATATTCTCCAACTCTGGTTAACGTCAATTTAGCTCACGGCTCCAGGTAAACAACTTCCACAAGGCCTCCTTAGAAGTCCTGAAATGAAATTTTCTCACCACCTCCGCTGCGAAGCACCGACGAATTTAAATTTCAATTGACCTTTAGGCAATTTAGATATCCATATTTCCTCGCTTTAGTCCATAAATTACATTAACAATGCCGTCAATAGCTTTTGGTATACTTCCGGAATCGAAATTTATTCATAGCAAGCAGTTCTTGGTAGTAATAAGCAGCAAGTTTCCATGCGTAGAAAAAGAAAAAAAAATGGAAAGAGATTTCATGATTTTTCAGTAACAGTCCAATTATTACAGGGAACGAGGAACTAGGGAAGGGCCACATGAATTTATAGAAATATTCGACATCCAATTCCGGATGTGCCAATACCGAAACTTCACGAATATTCGCTCATGTATACGCTATAAGCGACCAATCACCTGTATTTGAAGAAAGGCGTTTCTGTTCTATCGTAACCCCAACCACTGTCGCTCTCAGTTCCACCTACTCCTTATACTTTGACACACAAATTTAATGACTTCCATTGTTGCTGGAATGAAAATCACTAGCTAAAATAAAGAAGAAACCGAAAGCGAAAATGACGACAGGATAAAAGAAAATAAGATTTGCTGCCACCCACGTAGCCTTGTCGTCCTACCCAGCGACGGGCTACCTACGCTTTATCCTTGAAAAAAGAATTGTGTCTCAATCGAGTCCAGCCAACGACACACGATAACGACGACATTTCGCCTTTGGCATGTTGGTATGTATTTATCGTTACGCCATATGGAACGTAGGAGGACGATTGGGTGGCAATACTCCTCATAAGATATGTATATAAAAAAAAGAGAAGAAGAATAGATACCACCGGAAATAGACTTATAGGATGGAATTACTAACGAAAAGGCGAGAACAAAAAAGAAAGAATGAGGACACACCGAAAGCACAGTTGAGTGACGACTGGGTTCCGTCGGGGTTCAGTGAATTATTTATGTTTCTTCTACAAAATGTAATAATGTATCTTTCAGTTGTCCTTATTACATCGTCCTACATCGTCATGCTAGCGCATGAGAACACGAAAGGAGCTGGGCGAAAATAAACAACACAAAATAATACGGATATATGTACATAGATTGAATTTGAATATTGACTCAGGCAGCTACAGGCCACGACGATACATTCATATAGGCTCAGATGTATATGAGAAAATGTACGTCAGCGGATGGAAGCGAAAGGAGATTTGACAAGCATTAACGAAATAGAAGAAGATGAAAGAGTTGTATTTTGTCTCGTATTTTCTGGGGGAGCTCGAGGAGATACATTTGATTCATATGATTGCAAAACTGGAAGGAAAAGAAGAGATTTTAGCTAAAGAGCTCTTTACCTTTAGGGTATTTGAAATTGCCGAAGAAAACTGAAGTTGACGACTACTTTAACGGATTGTATTATAGATTTATGAGGCAGTGGACGTTTACAAGTTCGCGGCTACTAAAGTGGCAAATGACAACTAGTCCCCATGTTGTAGTATGGTAGATAGAAGAAGTGTAGTGTAATTCTAGTTATTGAATCGAAAGTTCAAAAGCTGTTGCAAGGATACAAAATCTCCATTTATCCATACGTATATGCATGACCCGAAACAACCACAAGCCTCGGATATAACGGACCGGATTAATGTTGACGACCCTTGCGAAAAACGAAAAAAGGACAATGATCTGTACGTGGAATGTTAGGTCCCTAAACAGGCCACGTGCAGCCGAACAACTCGCGGACGCCCCCCTGACCGCTATAAAGCGGACATAACCGCCATCTAGGAAATGGGATGGAATGAACCGGGTATAAAGCAGATGAAAAACGGTGACATCTACTACGGCGACTGCTATAGGGAGAGGGGACAGCGATAGTTCGGATGCGGATTTGTTGTTCGAGGTGGACTAATGCAAAAAGCCCTAAGCTTTCAGCATATGAGCGAACGCCTCATAACAATCCGTATCAAGGCTACATTGTTTAACATCAGCCTGATCTGCGTCCATGCCCCCACGGAAGACATGGATGACTCCGCCAAAGATGAGTTCTACGATCTCCTAGACAGAACGTATGCCCAACGCCCTAGCTATGACATCAAAATTGTACTGGGAGGCTTCAATGTTAAACTGGGTAAGGAAAGCATCTTTGAACGAGTCATCGGCAAGCATAGCCTACACGACACCACATCCGACAACGGACAAAGGCTGATTGATATTGCTACGGGGCGAAATCTCCTTCTAGCCAGTACGCGCATCCCGCACCTCGATATACGCAAAGGCACCTGGCGGTCTTTTGATCAATCGACCACCAACCAGATTGATCACACCGCGATCGAAGTCAGACACTCCTCCACTATTCTTGATGTCCGAATGTCCGAGAGGCTAACATCGACTCGGACTACTATCTTGTAGTAGCCCAGATGCGCCTACGGATATCACGAACGCAGCGGAGTAGAGTAAGAAAACAAAGTTATGAAGTCGGAAAGCTACTATCGCCAGAAACCGCTCGTGCTTTTACCGATCGCGTCTCCCTTAAGCTCTCCAATACACCTCAATCTTCCACGCTATCAATAGAACAGCAGTGGAGCCTTTGCAAACAAGCCCTGAAAAGCTTTGCATCCGAAGGATCCACACGGCGAATCAGGAGGCATATAAGGCCTCGCTGCATAAAAGAAGAAGAGCAGCTCGTGAGCTCTACGAGTTAAAAAGAAGGGACGAGCATAAGCTTATCAGAAGAAAGAAGAAACAACACGAGAAGCGCGCGATTAAGAATTCGGAGAGGTGTTACTCCAGTCGTGACGTTCGAAAGTTTTATCAACAGGTAAAGCGAACATGCCAAAGTTATAAAGCCAGAACGGAAGGGATGAGAACGGACACCTAGTAGTTTAATCGCAGTCGGTGCTGAGAATATAGGAAAACCACTTCTGCAGACTGTATAACGGCGATGTTAGTCAATATACAGCTTTCAGGCAGAATGATCCATTTCTAATCGACGAAGACCGCAGAGATTTCCGTCCCCCTGACCTCGACGAAGTTAAGATTGGCTTATCGAAGCTCAAGTCGAATAAAGCTGCTGGCGCAGACGGACTGTCTGCTGAGCTCTTCAAAGCAGCTGGGGATGACCTGGTTGGGAGCATGCACCAGCTCATCTGTAAGATATGGTCAGAGGAAAGCATGTCCGAGGAATGGAGTCTCATCATTGCTTGCCCGATCCACAAAAAAAGAGACCCCTTGGACTGCGCCAACTATAGAGGAATATTTCTGCTTAACATCGCCCACAAAATCTTCTCTGCCGTTTTTTGTGAACGCCTGAAGCCTTTTGTAAATAAGCTGATAGGTCCTTATCAGTGCGGATTCAGGCCAGGGAAGTCCACCATCGACCAAATCTTCACACTACGGCAGATACTGGAGTAAACCAATGAATTTCAAGTCGACGCTCACCACCTATTTGTCGACTTCAAGGCCGCATACGACGGCGTAATTAGAGACGAGCTACCTTTGACATACCTGCTAAACTCGTCAGACTATGCAGGATGACTTTGGAGAACGCTCGCTGCTCCATCCGAATCGGTGAACATCTTACCGATAGTTTTGATGTCAAAAAAGGATTTAGGCAGGGCGATGCGCTGTCGTGTGATTTTTCAACATTATATTGGAAATTATTGTGCAAAAATCACTGGCCAATGGAAGAGGCACAATCTATTTCAAATCCTCGCAACTCCTTGCATACGCCGACGATATTGACATAATAGGTAGATCACAGCGAGATGTTAATGAGGCGTTTGCGAGTGTTGAGATGGAGGCGGCGAAAGTTGGTTTGGCGGTAAACGAGGGCAAAACTAAATATATGCTGTCATCAAAAAAGGACGCTCAACACCGACGTCTCGGCCAGAACGTTTGTATAGGCAGATATAGGTTCGAGGTAGTTAAGGACTTCGTCTACCTTGGCTCCGCAGTGACCTGGAACAACGACATCAGTTCCGAAATCAAACGCAGAATCACTCTTGCCAATCGCTGTTTCTTTGGGCTCGGGAGGCAGCTGAGTAATAGAGCCCTCTCCCGAACGACAAAGTTGACTCTGTATAAGACCCTTATCATCCCGGTCCTGTTGTACGGCGCAGAAGCATGGACACTATCAAAAGCGGATGAGGAGGCCCTTGGTCGGTTCGAGAGAAAGATTTTGCGCGTGATTTTTGGGCCTATAAACGCAGACGGGGAATGGAGGAGAAGATTCAACCACGAACTTTACGGGCTGTACAGCGACATGAGCCTAGTCAGGCGTCTACGGATTCAACGCCTAAGATGGCTGGGCCATGTAGAGCGAATGGACACCACAGCTCCAGCCCGGAGAGTCTTTGAATCCAACCCCGAGGGACGAAGAAGCAGAGGACGGCCGCCCTTAAGATGGCGCACACAGGTGCAAGAGGACCTCAGCCAACTGGGTGTGCGGCAATGGAAAAGGCTAGCGAAAGATTGTGCTAGATATAGGGGCATGTTGGTTGAGGCCCAGGTTCACCCCGAACTGCAGCGCCCACTAAGAAGAAGAAGAAATATGCACAACTTATACATAGACTCAACGTGGCCATAGGACAGGCCATTCACATACATACTCGTATGATATTTTAATGGCTGCGTAAATCGTTTACTGATCGTGTAATTTCGCCCCTTGGTATTCACATTGGATGTCTAGATTACGTAATGAGCTATAAGCACATTACAATGCTTTTATTAAAAAAAAAACAGTTTTTTTCATCGAAGATAATTAGCCTCGATTAAACTATACAGATCGCTTTTTATTAATAAATCAAATAATCTGACAGACAATCTGACAGATTATTTGATAGGGCAGATAGAAACACCAAATCTATATGACTGGTGACCACCTGATATGCATTAATTACGTTTCTAGACGAACTCGTGCTCGAATATCGCAGTGAAACTTACTGCTCGCTTAGATAAGATCATGTGATTTTGACAGATAGAATTGTTGTTGAGCGGTCATCGAATTCCCATTCAAGAATATCCATACGTAACGTTAAATACAGGAAAGATAAGTGAGCGGAAGTCATGCCCACCCATTCTGATGCCACCTTTTAAGCCAAGCCCATTTAACTCTTGTCTTTGGTAAGTGTTTCATAAATCGATACCGCCTTGACCCCATCTTACCATAGTTGCCCATTTCCGCACACAACAATGAGACTTTATTCATACACATAAAGCCTAACCAACTAATTCCATATTTAACGTTGACTTAATTGTTGGGTAAATAAGAAATCGATCCAAGAGATACGAGTGCCTGAGTGTCCACGTTTTTGCGTCGACTAGAAAGCAGTGATTAATTGACTAATTGTGTAATAGCGTGGATGAGTTCATACATTCATATGTGTACGCCGTAAAAAGGATTAATTTTTATTATTTTTTAATCTTTTTTTCCTCCACTTGATGACCATCGACTAATGGTGCTTCAGGCAACCGGTTTTGTTGTTTTTTTTTGGTCTTCGTTTCCAATAATAATTCCGGGAAATCTAGGAACGGATCTTGGTATGGGGTATATTAGGTAGCAATGGCAATAGGTGGAATTGATCTTTTAATTGATCTACGATTATGATACAACGATTAGATATTAATAGTTCTATGGACCGCGTGATGTCTTATGTAACATGCGACTGTTTGTCGTACTTGACGACGTTACGAGTATCTACTTAGTGGGAATTGAAAAGTCAGCGTGTCGTTATATTAAATTCCTTCCCTCAGTATGATCGCCGCCATCACTTCATAGTAACTTAAAGCATGCGTCGTCTACCCTTTTAACTACCACCGCCTTCAACTCACTCCTGGCTATCGTTCAAATTTGTTTGTTCGTAAGGAATGATTGCCTTCCCTTCATATCTGTTCCAAAGCCAATATACATACATATGTACATACATCTATGTATACCAAACGTCACGAGAAAAAAGTTGTATCTTCTCGGTCGGTTTTCCATGACAGGTGGATAAATGGTTCAGATTTTCTTCTTTTTACATCCTTCCTTTAACGACATTTGGCAAACATCCCGGTTTTTATTTGTCAAAGCTGATAAAATTGTCGCCAATCGATGTCGCTCCATCTTAGTGCCCATATTTTCTCAACTCAAGGTTTTATCAATTTTATTTGTCGTCTTTTTTTTGTTCTTCCGATGTTCAGATACAAGTAACGAAAGCACGCCCTTTGTCGTTCACTATGACACCATAAACCGCATTTATCGGATTTTCTAAATTGGGGTGATTGTGGAATAGATTAGGTTCGATACCATGACCGTGACAACTAGCACCCAGAGGCATTTCCTTCGTTATTTTCCCGTTTTTCTCGTGTCACTTGGAATTTGAAGTGCACTGTGCTGTGCTCTGTCGGTGCGGATTTGATTTATCAGTTTTATAGCGGCCGTACTATATACATATGTATTGCGGTGCAATTAAGCGCCTGCCGCAAGCAATGAATAGAAAAAAAAAAACACAGCCGATGGCAAGATATCAATTGATTTTTTATTTAATTTTATTTGAATTTAATCATCGGTGGGGTCGTGAAACCTAAATGATGTTTTGCTGTCGATTCGATACATTCAGAGATGACAGTTTGACTGATATGATGGATGATTGGCGGGATTATGTCAGTGTGAAAAACAAATAGGGGTTAATGGTGGTCGTTGATGCTCGGGAATTGCACTATCATTAATAATTTTCAGTGATGAAATGTTAGTCGGATTAAGTACTATTTTGAAAGTGTTTGTACGATCAACTAGTCTGACAAAACCTTAAGTTAACTTTTTTTTCTTGTTTGTTTTTGTTGAAGGCTTCTGCTATCCGCTGGAGCACTCAGATGCAACCACTTTTCTGTTGTACCCCAGACACACACCTTACATTACTGTACTTTCCCCGCTTTTCGGAGAAAAATTGTAAGGAGCTTCAGTGATGTAGTGATGTAGAGCTAAGGGATTCGGCACGCACCACATCGGCTCCAAGGGTGCGCCACCGTGCGCGAGCAAAGGCGGGACAATCACAGAGGAAATGCTCTGCAGTGTCATCCTCCTGTTTGCAACATGCAGCACAGGTAGGCGTCTCACTGATGCCAAGCACGTTGAGATGCTTGGCAAAAGTGTAATGGCCCGCGATAACTCATACAAGCCTTCTGCAGTCGATTCTCCTTAAAGACAGGAGGAATGCTGCAGATTATTTGCAAACATCAGGGCATACGTGCTTAGTCATCCTGCAACCTGGACAATCCCTCCATCTATGGTTGTTTGTATTAAATACACAATTATTAATGTAGGAATTTACCGTGGACGCAGGTAGACCTAGAGCGGGTTCAGGTCCTGAGAAGCTCTCCTCTGAACCCATTCTGGCGAGTTCGTCAGAGATCTCATTTCCTAGGATCCCAGAGTGGCCTGGAACCCATACAAGCCTTAATGGATTTAATCTGCCGACTCTGTTCAAGAAGGACTTGAGTTCAAACACCAATTTGGAGCACAGTTTTTAGTGCAGCTTGGCTGTCACTACAGACGCATATGGTTTCCCCCTTCCACCTGTGCTTCACAACATAGTGCATGGCTATTACGATTGCTATATCTCTGATTGGAAGACAGGCGCATAATTTCCTAGCGAGAAGTGCAGTCGGATGTTTTCGCGCTCAAAGAAGACTCCAGCCCAGACCTGGAGCCATCCGTGAAAATGCGAAGACTATCCTTTCAGGTTCAGTATCGTTCAGTATCGGTTCGACTCTAAAATTACGACGCAATAGTATAACGAGCGTCAGTGCGTCAGAAGGCATGTCCATGAGACAGGGGTCGCAGGACAATTCTTGCGCAAGCTCACCGTTATTCCTATGCGAGTTGTACCAAAAGCCATTTCTCTTCAGACGAGACATGGCTTTCAGAGCACACCCTCTGATAAATATATCAAGATGTGGAAGGTTCATCATAACATCTAGAGCAGCGCCCGGCGTGCTGGGGAAAGCCCCGTGCAGCTGAGACAAACCGTTCTTTGGAGTTTGGTGAAAGAGGCTACGACGTGTTTGCGTTTTAGTCTGTTCCACCAAACAAACGATGCATATGAGATTATAAATCTTATCATTGCCGTGTAGATCCAGAGGACCTTTGCCGGCGATAAACCCCATGTTTAGCCAAAAGCTTCTTTGCATTGCAAGAAAGCTGACAACGCTTGGGTGGTTTTTGACTCAACATGCTTTGACCAGAGAAGCTTACTATCAATGATGACTTCTAGATACTTAGCCTCCTTGCATATCTGGACGGAAGTGCCTTTTAGTACCAGCTGAGTCATGTTAGTATTTTTCCTCCTTCTCGTAAAGAGAACGACATCGGTCTTAAAAGGATTGACTGACAGCCCATTTCTGGTACACCAATCATCGATCACATTTAGCACCGCCATGCTTTGAGACGGACACTCACTAAACATGAGCCCTCAGAAAGAATGGCGACGTCATCCGCATTGGCCTGGGCATTGATTCCAGAGGCATTGAGAGCATCAAGCAGAGAATCGACCACCATGCACCATAACAGCAGAGACAAGACGCCACCTTGAGGGCAGTCCCTGTTTACGCCGGACTTGACACACTGGGTTAGGCCTGCATCAGCGGTCAATGTCTTGTGCATGAGCATGAGCAACGAAGGTCGATAATGAAATTTTTTTTGTTTACAAATCCCTGGAACTTAATTGCCACACCTCGTATATTCCGCTCAAAAAGAAAAAGTGAACTACCGAACGATACTGCTCTTTTCCACTCTCGTAAAAACACGATACATACGGCCTTATGTGTGAGTTTGTATGAACTGTTAGTACGCGATGGTAATTTTTCACAGTAACATAAGGCGTTTTCAAACGCAGGCATTTATTAACCCCATCTCTCATATTTGCGATTTTTTTGTGAACTTGGAAACCTCATTTTATCTCGAATGATAGTCTTGGCCGAAACCCATTATCAACCAGGCTAAAATCACTTGTGAGCTAAAACGCGTTCTCCAGAATCACATCTGCAAAACTTGTGCTATTAATGTTTAGAAGATAAAGAGCTCTTTCCTATAACAACAGCTATAAGTATAACTTCAATATTGTTTACGAACTCACAAATTGGTATTCAGTGTGATATTACTCGTAGTTACCCGGCAGTTTACCTGTAGCTAGGTTGCATAACTCAGCAACTAATTGTATAGGTACATTTACAAAGTCGCAGGGTTAAGTTCACATATCCAACCAACATTTGCCCGAAAAAATCCTTGATCTAGTCATAAAGAACAGCACGAAAAGCCAAGTGTGGTGTTGACTTAAGCGAAAGATACATATGTAACTCCGTTTATCGCTTTTCTGTGTTTCGTTTGTAAGTAAATACAGAGTTGTGAGGTTCGTATAGGCACAGACGGAAAAAATTCAATTCTTAGAAATGTAAGTTGGGTCAGTGACTCAGATGTTCAGTAGTGCCACTTGGCACATACTTATGTATGTACTTACGACCAAGGCAGACTTGTTTAGAAGATTTTCTGTCGGTACAGCTACTTATCTGGGGTATATTGATGAGTTTTAGGAATTATCGATGATACCATTAAAGCAAGGCCTATGACCTGCGCAACCCAATCCACTCCCACCAATAATTTATTTTCCTATTGACCATCACATTTGACTGACTCCATTTGGCATAAATTAATTCTCTACCTTATTACTGGCGTTCAATTAATTAAGCTTAGCACTGAGGCCTAAAGCGCACCGCAAGCAAGTCAGCTCTTTTGCTCTTCTTACAATCCATACGCGCACAAATTTGACTGGAGGCCCGACCTACTCCGAAATGAGATGTTGTCGTCAACGCTGTGCGCAACAATTCTTCAATTCTCGGAGTTTCAAGGTGAAAGCTACATTATTCGCTGCAGATAAAGAAATAAAAGTACTAGGCAATGGTTTGACGTGCCCTAACGCCAGTGTATGAGCGCGAATGAATACGAAATTCGTCATTCCATGCAGTGAAGAATGAATTTACTGCATTTTGCTGCTTCAGTATCGCAATTTCTTTGAGGTTATTTACTTGAGTGTTTTGCTGACATTGTCATGGTAAACATAAACATCGCACTTGTATTCATTCTAGGGCTTGTACGATAGTAATAAGTCGCAATGCCAAGCATTTCATTGCTTCAATGTAAAGATAGCTTGTTTGTTTAGTGCGATAATGACTTGTGTTTTTGAGGAGTGAAAAGGAACACTTGTTCTTTCAGTCTGAATGGTTTAAATGATCCTGTATTACAATAATTATTTGAAAGTGGAAAGTAAGTGGGCACTTGCAAATTCTAGTGATGGAAGAAGATTTGGAATATCAGTCGACGATAGTATTTGCTTCATATTGTGTATGATCCCACGAAGCGCTTTCAGTGCTTCTGGTACAAGACAGAATGACAGCATCACCTAGTAATTAAATCGTGAAATATTAAGTTGGTTAGATGTCAGTTACCATTTGATGGTGATACAGATACATATCACGTTTAGTATAATAAATTGAAAAAAAAAAAAAAAAAACCGTTTTGAGTTCTTGCGATACTTTAAATAAAATGCTATCCTTTCCATACTGGTCAAGACCATACATTTAAAGGATTTACAAATGGGTTTTCGGTTACGTATATGTATGGCTCATAATTACTGGCTCATCCTCACTGATAATTAGGCAACTTAAATTCTTCAGCTTTATAAAATTTTAAATTTAAGCTTACTTGAGGCCACTTGAAAATACGTAAGGACTAGAAATGTTATTGGACTAATAGTAAGGGAAATGTATTGTATCAAAATTGTTGGTTGTGGAGTACACGTACATATGTACGTATGTATGTATGTCCAATAGTTAAAACATTTTCAACACTTTTTACAAAAATGTTTGTCTACATACATACATATATACTTACGTACTTACTTACTTAGGTGGCGCTACAGTTCGAGATGAATCTGGTCCTCAACCAACAAGCTTTCCAGCTAGCACGATCTGTTGCCAGCTGTTTCCAGTGTCGCATGCCCAGTTGGTTAAGGTCCCTTTCCACCTGTGTGTCTGTGCACCACCTTAGATGCGGCCGTACTCTGCAACATCGTCGTTCCGGGTTGGAGTCGAAGACTCCTCGGGTCTAACTGGGCCGATGTCGCTGTAAAGCCCGTACAGTTCTTGCTTGAATCTTCTACTCCACTCTCCGTTTACACAAACGAGACCGAAGATTGTACGCAGAATTTCCATCTCAAAACGACCAGGGGCCTCTTAATCCATTTTTGATAAGGTCCAAGTCTCTGCGCCGTAGAGGAGGACTGGGATGATTAAGGTTTTATAGAGGGTCACCTTAGTTTTCAGAAAGAGGGCTCTACAACTCAATTGCCTCTTGAACCCAAAGAAACAGTGGTTGGCAAGAGTTATTCTGCGTCTAATCTCTGCGCTGGTGTCGTTGCCCCTTGTCACCAGTGAGTCAAGGTAGACGAAATCCTAGACTACATCAAAGTTATAGCGTTCTGGTCAAGACGGCGTTCACACAGCACGGCAGAAAAGATCTTTTACGCGATATGAAGAAGACTTATTCCCCTATAGTTGGCGCAGTTATAGGCACCTCTTTTATGAACCGGGCAAACGATGCTGAGGCATGCTTTCCTCCGACCATATCTTACAGATGAGCTGATGCATGTTCCCAACCAACTTATTCCCAGCTGCTTTATATAGCTGAGTAGCCAGGCCGTCTGCGCCAGCAGCTTTATTAGACTTCAGTTTTGATATCGCTATCTTAACCTCGCCTAAGTCGGGTGGACAGAATTCTCTCACCTTCGTCCAGTGTGATTGGTGCGTTCTGGCTGAAAGCGGCATCTTGGCCGTCTTCGCCGTCTGCACAAATAGTCTTTCCACATTCACAGCATCGACTGTGATTCAACTACGAGGCATCCGTGTTCATCCCAGCAGGCCTTCGCTCTGGCTTTATAACCATGTCATGTTCGTTTTACTCTTTGGTAAAACTTTTGAACGTCGTTCCTGTGATAGCATCTCTCCATCTACTCGATCACGTGCTTCTCATGCTCTTTCTTTTTCCTTCTGAAAAGCGCGTGTTCCTCCCTTCTTTTCCGCTCATATAGCTTACGAGCAGCTCCTGTACGTCGATGCAACGTGGTCATGAATGCATTCTGTTTTTCTGCATGTACCTGTATGCACTCGTCATCAAACCAAGGGTTTTTTCGAGGTAGTGGCCGGGAAACCTAATACATCAGAGGCAGCATCCCTGATGGCGCTTTGGCAACGTCTCCAGTGCTGTTCTATGGTTTGCGAAGTGCCCCAGCCAAGTCGAGCAAAACAGCGGCACGGCTGTACCATCCTTTTCTCGAACCATTTCAGGCCTTTTTCGACCCCCTATACATATATAAGTTGAGTTGATTGGAACAGTTCGACAAAAATGATTGCAATCCCTTTGACATATGAACCTCGGCGTTTGTTCCACTAAACTAGTTGATCATGAACAATAGGACTGTTTGCGAACGACTTATGCAGAAGCTACAAGCCCTTTTTACTTTCGATGGCTTGCCAGCATTTCGATTTCTGTCTTTAACATAGTCCCCACCAGCTTGTTCGTAATAAGGAAGTCGGGAAAATGACTTTACTTGGTTAGAATAATGTTTGAAACAGTATGAAGAAAGCTCACTCTTAGCAGCATTTATGCATAAGTAATTCTCCTCAGCCGAAGGCTGGTCATTTTTACCTAGTCCCTAAGAGGTCACCCGGCCGTTGGGTGTATGTGTACATAGCTACTAAGTATGACAACACCAGTGTGAATATGTCAAAGCCCAAATTGCCATCGTTTGACATTTTTTAATGGTAATTGTACTATCGTAACGTTTTGTCATACAAGTGTGATTTATGTTGCAAATGAAATTGAATCGTAAACATTTTTCCGTGATGATTTTTTTATAACTTTCGACGTGAATTAAATCAAAAATAGTGTGCCAAGCAATTTATACTTTGACTTTTAGTAATGAAGCAGCATCTCGAGCTACTGTTGTTTGTTGATTTTCTGAATTTCATCGTGGTTATAATTCGCTATAGGACGAATCTCGTGGAGGTCTACCGAAATCTATTGTTGTGCCAGTAAAAATCGACGCTGTGCATGTACTGATATTGCAAAACTGTTCTGTGAGAAAGCGTGAGATGTAAGCATGCTTGGGCATTAGTTCTACTCGCAGACACTCAATGTTGTAAAATTTGCATAATTCGACAATTGCTAAAAGAAAGAAAGCGCGCGTCACTTGGTGTAAAGCAATGTTGATAAAACTAAATTGAGGTATTTCAAAAGGAAAACCCATAACACACGTGACACTCAACAAGTCATGGATCTACGTATGTATGTACAAACATGTATAAGCCCAAAACTTAACAGGAATCGACTGTATGGATCATTCAAGATGGGCCTGGAAAAGCGATCAATGAATTTAAATCATATGATTCGCAGATACCTTAATCAGAGCGGATAAAATGCTCCGAAAAATGAATCAAACGCATGCGAATGTGGTCTTCATGGAGAATTTTTTGAAAAACAATAAAGCCAATTTCGATTATAAATTTTGGAGGACTGGCTCGAAAATTACCTTCGGTCACAAGTCCTACTCAAAAAACTCCGTTTTGTTTTAAATGTAACACCATATACAGAAAGAAGGAGCCCTACTTGTGGCAATACATACATATATGGAATCCTAAGGTTTCAAAATAAGTTAAAATATGACTTATCCCTTATGGTTGATAATATATCAAACACGGATCGTGGCTTGATTTTACAATTCACTAATTATTTGGCGAGATTTGCTAATGCCAGCGACTGTCTTCCTATTTAAGTTACATAATCAATCAATCAATCATGCCCAAAGGGGGCATGGGCTCGGACCTACAGGGTAAAGTTGTTGATTGCTCTCAATCTGGCGGGATGCCAGCAACGATCCCTGTTTAAATGCCCGGGTCAAGTTGACATACGGCCTCCTCGCGGCGCCCTCTGGATAGCCTCTTCAACAACCGTTGGGAGGTGAACAAACGTATGCAGCGAAAAAAATCCCGACCAGAATGGCGGTTGTGCGGCGGGCTAACAATCCGCCCACGTAAAAAAACCCAAAGTTATGAATGAGCAAGATGCCTCGGATACACGGACGGATACTTGACGACGACAACGCACGAAAAAGGAACACGATTTGCGAGTATGCTCCTGGAATGTCAGAACCCTGTACTCTCCCGGAGCTGCTCATAAACTAGAAGGAATCCTCACGCAGTACAAGGCGGATATTACTGCGGTCCAGGAAATACGCTGGATAGGAAACGGTATGATTAGGAAGAAAAATTGCGACATTTATTACAGCTGTCACAAAAGGTTGCACTTACTGGGATGCGGATTTGTCGTGGGAAAGCGGTTAAGGTCGAAGGTCATCGACTTTAAACCTATAAGTGATCGCCTGGCTGTGATCCGCATCAGAGGCAGATTTTATAACATCAGCCTTATATGTGCACACACCCCTACCGACGAGGCTGAAGACCCTATCAAGGAGGACTTCTATGACCTCCTGGACAACGCCTACGGAGCTTGTCCGGAGTACGATGTAAAATCGTGCTCGGAGACTTCAACGCCAAAATCGGAAAGGAAAACACCCTTGGCGGAGTAATCGGAAAGCACAGCCTCCACGATACTACAACAGATAACGGCTTCCGACTCGCTGACTTTGCGACAGCTCGTAATGCGGTGATAAGTAGCACAAGATTCCCTCGCAAGCGAATCCACACAGCAAACTGACGATCTCCGGACGGTCGAACCGCCAACCAAATCGACCATGTGCTCATTGACGCAAGGCACGCGTCAAACATCCTAGATGTGCGAACATTCAGAGGGGCAAATGTCGACTCTGACCACTTCCTCGTAGCAGCAAGATTCAGAGCTCGACTGTCCAATGTCAGAAAGCTGCACCAGCCCATCAGGAGGAGGTTCGACATTGGGCGCCTGAGCACACCGGAGGTTGCCAGAGTCTACAGGGAGCAGCTGAGCGAAAGACTCTACGGTATGCATACGTCGAACACAAATGCCAATAATATGTGGCTGCATTGCCGCTCAGCCATTCAGGAAGTAGCCGAAACCACCTTAGGATACCTACCACCCCCGACAAGAAACCCGTGGTATGATGGCGAGTGTGAGCAGAAAAAGGCAGCAACCGACGAGGCGTATCAAAAGGCGCTGCAGAGGAAAACCAGGGCAGCGCGAGAAGAGTACCGAGCCAGAAGAAGGGAGGAGAAGAAACTACTGCGACAAAAGAAAAGAATCTTCGCAGCCTCCCAGCTCAAGGATATCGAGGAGTCTAGGGATAGACACAAAATACGAGCCTTTTACAAGAAAGCCAAAGGCCTTGCAGGAGGCTTCAAAAAGGGCACCCTGGCTCTTCGAAACTGCGAGGGTAATCTTGTCACCGACCCGCAGGGAATAGTGGATGTATTTAAGCAGCACTTCCAGCAGCTGCTTAACGAGCATGACCAAGAGAGAGTGGTAGGGACTAAGGAAATCCCAACTCCAGCCGCTGAAGTAGTCCTCCCACCCAGCATAGAAGAAGTCGGCACAGCTATTCAGAAGCTGAAGAACAACAAGGCCGCAGGCACAGATGGCTTGCCATCAGAGCTCTTCAAGGCTGGCGGCGATGTTCTGGTAGGGAGCATGCACCAGATCATCTGCAGAATTTGAGAGGATGAGAGCATGCCCGACGACTGGAATACCAGCTCTATATGCCCCATCCACAAAAAAGGCGATCCTACCTCTTGCAAGAACTATAGAGGTATATCCCTGCTCAAGATCCTGTCCAGCGTATTGTGTGAACGTCTAAAACCATTTTGCACCGCACTAATCGGCAGCTACCAGTGCGGCTTCCGGCCCGGCAAATCAACTATAGACCAAATTTTCACACTACGCCAAATCCTGGGAAAGACCAACGAGTTTCAAATCGATACACACCATCTTTTCATCGATTTCAAAGCCGCATACGACAGCATTCATCGTGAAGCACTGTTTGGGGCGATGGCCGAATTCGGGATCCCGGTAAAACTGATCCAGTTGTGTCGCGCCACGCTAAAAAACACGCGATGCACCGTGCAACTCGGTTCTAGGACCTCGGAACCATTCGTAACATGCACCGGATTTCGGCAAGGAGATGCGCTGTCATGTGACTTCTTCAACCTGGTGCTGGAGCAGATAGTGCGACGGGCAGGCGTCAACAGGGAAGGCACTATCTTTTACAAGTCCATCCAGCTGATAGGATACGCGGATGATATCGACATCACCGCGTGTTCTCGCCATGGCATTGTGGAAGCATTCACGGCGATTGAAGAACAGGCGAAACGAATTGGTCTTAAGATCAATGAGGACAAAACGAAATACATGCTGTCAAGCAAAAACCAATCCGTCGCTCACCACCTGGGACAAAACATAACAATTGACAGCTACAATTTCGAGGTAGTTAAGTAATTTGTCTACCTCGGGGCAAACGTAAACTCCACAAATAATACCACAGTGGAGATCCGGCGTAGAATCGCCCTTGGCAACCGCTGCTACTTCGGCTTGTCCAAACAACTGGGGTCAAAACTCCTCACTCGAAAGACCAAAGTCATGCTTTACAAAACGCTCATTCTGCCAGTCTTGCTGTACGGAGCCGAAAGCTGAACGATAAGCAGGACAGCGGAGCTGATTTTGGGTTCTTTCGAAAGAAAAATTCTGCGCCGGATATTTGGTCCTGTCTGTGAGGAAGGTGAATGGAGAAGAAGACACAACCGCGAACTCTACGAGCTGTACCAAGATGTGGATGTAGTCCGGAAGGCAAGGACCCGTCGACTACACTGGCTCGGCCACATCGAGCGCATTGACATCAACGCTCCAGCTAAGAGGGTCTTCGACTCCGAGCCTCCTGGTTCGAGAAGAAGAGGAAGACCGAACCTCCGGTATAAAGACCAAGTAATCGCGGATGTAAGACATCTTGGTCTTGACAACTGGAAGCAGCGTGCCCGGGACCGTCAAGGATGGAAGGCAGCTATAGCTCAGGTTCAGATCCTCCATGGATCGCAGGCCTGATAAGTAAGTAAGTAAGTAGTAATCAATCAAAACTAGATCGGAACTAAGACTCTTAGACGTCAGCCGTTAATTATATCATTGAATGACTCAGTCCATGTTATATTTTGAGTGAAAATATGAATCAGAGATTCCGGATACTCTTTTCTTTGTCTAAGTACACCAACTGATACGATTCCGATCTTTGGCCACGACTTCAGACGTCTAATATAATGTATACTTGTATTTTGTATTAGATATACATACATATATACACCTGTACATATTCGTATATAATACTATCGTGGGTTTATTAGATACCAGATATCCAACCAATCTTGATCAAACCTTACTGTTTGGGGATGATATTGTGCTGCTATACACAATCTGTGATCATGAGGTTGCATGGCTATTACATTGCTACATTACGTTTATGGAAGTGAACAATTGTACTATAATGTCGGCAATATGGTAGTAGTTAAAGAATTTTACTATCCTTGAGATGAATTTAAAGGAAAAGCGATCGAAGTCTTTATTGGGAAAAGCAGCATACACAACCTACATGTACTATACTAATCAATAAAAACGTCTCCAATTTTGCCATTTGCAGTCGGTCCCTTTCACCTATGGGAAAAGAAATCACACACAACATAGGCTAAGCTCTGACCTAGATGACTAGCTTATAGTTGCTAAAAACTATTTAAACTGCTGGGAAAAGAGATTAAACGAAAACAATAACCAACTGCATCAGCTCTTGTTAGTAACAGAATTACGGAGCAGCCCGCAATGCGGGCTCACCCAGCGCCTCCACTAGCAATATATTACAAGGGAATTTTTACTGACAATGGCAATATTGACATGTAATGTAATTTACATGTAATCGTAATGTAATTTACATTTGTTCTTTTTCCCACACAGTTAAAGGAAATGCTCACCGCCTGTTCTGGAGTAACTACATTAATTCCACCATGGGACAAATTTACTTCCATACTCGTACAGTTACAACTGTCCTTAAAGAACTTGACATACACAAAACCACTGCTCCAGATGGTATTTCCCCAATAATTCTGAAGACGTGTTCTTCTATGCTAGCAAAACCACTGCGTAAGCTTTTTCGCCTTTCCTACACTTCTGGGCTCTACCCGAGTAGGTGGAAATTAGCATTTGTCCAGCCCATTTGTCAAAAAAGAAAAAGGCGAATCTTCCTCTCTCTCCAACAACTGACCCATTGCAAAAACGTCCCTTCTTTCCAAGGTCATAGAAACGCTGATAAATCGTCAGCTAATGAAATATCTCGAGTCGTAGAAACTTTTAATGACCGGCAGTATGGTTTCCGCAACGACAGATCCACTGGTGATTTGAGAAGTGGAATCGTTCGCTCCACAAGCCGAGTGAGAGCAAAACACAGTTGATATTTCGAAAGCATTTGACAGAGTTTGGCATGAAGCTCTTTTGCCGAAATTGCGTGCATTCGGGATCGATGACTCCCTTTTTCTATGGATTAGAAGCTACCTTTCGAATCGTTCAATTCAAGTTGTCTTGGACGGATTCAAGTCTGACACTCACTTTGTGTTCCCCAGAGCTCCGTTTTGTCTACGACACTCTTTCTCATTTTGGCGGTGTTGTGTAGCCTGTGCTTTCCTACGACTCGTTCAAAGATAGCTTCCTTACCCAGCTTCGCATTGAAATCACCTAGAACGATTTTGGTGTCATAGCTGGGACATTGTGCATATGTTCTGTCGAGGAGATCATAGAAGTCGTCTTTATGTCGGTCATCTTTCTCCTCTGTGGGGGCGTCGACACATATTAAGCTTATATTGCCGAGATTGGCCGTAATGCGTTCGCTTACATAATGAAAACTTAAGCCTTTATCCTGAGTCTGCCTCGAATAACAAATCCGCATCCGAATAAGCGTTATTTATTTACTTTGTAGCAGTTTCCGTTGTTTCCGCAGTAGATATCACAGTTTTTCAGCCGCTTTTTGCCTGGCCTATCCCATCGCACTTCTTGGAGCGCGGTAATGTCTGCCCTATAGCAGTCTAATGAGTTGACCAGATGTCCGCCCGCACCTGGTCTGTTGAGAGACCTAACGTTCCGGGTGCAGATGCGGAATTCGTTTCCTTTTAGACGTTTGCAGGGGTCGTCAACATGTAATTTGTCCGTATCCGAGGCTATTTGTTGTCTCTGAACAAATATGTGTTTTACGCGATAGGGATGTTAACTCTAAGCGCTGTATTTTGTCCAATGATATGAGCGATGGATCGGTTTCGCTTGACAGCATATACTTTGTCGTATCCTCGTTGACTTTAAGGCAAACTCGTTTCGCCTGTTCCTCAATCGCCGTGAAAACTTCTACAACGTCACGCTAAAACCGCGCGATGATGTTAATATCATCCGCGTATCCTAGCAGCTGGACAGACTTGTAGAAGATAGTGCCCTCCCTGTTGATACCTGCCCATCGCACTATCTGCTCCAGCACCAAATTGAAGAAGTCACACGATAGCACATCTCCTTGTCGAAATCCGGTACCTGTTTCAAACGGTTCAGAGATTCTAGAACCGAAATGCACGGTGCATCGCGTATTTTGTAGCGTGACGCGACATAGCCAGATCAGTTTTCATGGGATCTCGAATTCGGCCATCGCATCAAACAATTCCTTGCAATGAATGCTGTCGTATGCGGCTCTACAATCGATGAAGAGGTGGTGTGTATCGATTTGAAACTCGCTGGTCTTTTCCAGGATTTGTCGAAATGTGAATATTTCGTCTATAATCGAATTGCCGGACCGGAAGCCGCACTGGTAGTTGCTGATTAGTGCGGTACAAAAAGGGCTTTAGACGTTCACACAGTACGCTGGACAGGATCTTGTATGCGGCATTGAGCAGGAATTTATGTCTACAGTTCTGGCAAGAGGTAGGATCGCCTTTTTTGTGGATGGGGGGACATACAAGAAAAAGAGTATTTCCTATACGGACAAAAAGTGTGCATCGCAGTTGTGAATGGAAAGCGACCAGATGTACTGCTGCAGGCATAACACTCACAGTATATGGTCAACTGAAATTCATCCTCTGTGTGTGCAATATTAAAATTGCTTGAGCGAATTTCTACGGACTATAACCAACGCGGAATTTGATCGGCTCTCGTCCTAAAGTAAAGTATTCCTTTTAGGTATTTCATGTCAACGAAATCTTGATACTGACCATTTACCCAATGTGGGACTTGGTAAATATTGAAACATTATCCCATCATATCCCACGCGATCAAATGAGACAAGATGTACTCTAAACTATTTAGATACATCAAGTGTTTCCCAGGCATTTTTAAAAAAAACGAAAACTGAAATTATGAACAAATTAAGTTCTTCGGTAAAATTAGAAACCTATCTTCAAATGATTCTTAAGTACTTTCTAAATAAAACTAAATGTTTCCCACCCCCAATCACTGTTCTCCGTATCTCAAGTAACTACTTAATAAAAACATTTTCTTCTTTCTTTTCAGGTAATTAATTGTATAATCGCCGTAGTAATGGAGTCACACTTCAGACTGAGAAATTATTTCATCAAAACTGATTTCCCTTCTCGATAGAACCTAAAGTTTCCCTTTCGTCGACGGGGGAGAGAGAAAAATGGTAAATGCTTAAAGTCGTAGCTTGACATTTTAGTGAAAGTACATAATCAAATGTCTTTTACATGTTGATAATATCAAACGTACCTTGAAGTTGTTTAGCTTTAATAGTCGAAAGCGCAATTGGATTTTGGACAGTTGGCCTGTCTGAGAAGACAATTGAAAAAAAGAAAAACTCATTTAGGGAGATTTAGTTTGCCTCCGTAAAATAAACAAACAATTCAAATCAAACTTACATATAACGAAATTGGAATTTTTCGCTATCGATTTATTGTCAGTAAATGGACGTGCACCAAAACATCTAATCCAACATCGTGAAATGTTTATAATCCGAATGAGAACTATCTATAATTGATGTTCGTTTAATTTAATATTTAAAATCAGAATTGAGATATTAGCGGCCTTGTACTGCTCGAGGCGGAGTACTTTGGAACGAATTTTCTTTATAACTGGTGGTCAACTGCTTAGGTATACTCGTAAGCATGTCATTTTAACAAACGCCTGCAGGCATGTGTCTGAATGTCACGGGGTTACTAAATCTCAACATTTTGCGCTGATTTCAACGAGGTCATATACCGTGGGATATTTTTCCTAATTAATTAAGTCCGACTTTTTACCATGGGTAAAATTGCTGATGCTGGGAATATGGAAAAACCACTTCTGCAGACTGTATAACGGCGATGTTATTCAATATACCGCTGTCAGGTAGAATGATCATTTCTGAACGACGAAGATCGCAGAGAATTCGGTCTCCCTGACCACGACGAAGTTAAGATCGCCATATAGAAACTCAAGTAGAATAAACCTGCTGGCGTAGGCGGACTGCCTGCTGATCTCTTCAAAGTAGCTGGAGATGACCTGGTTAGGAGCATGCACCAGCTAACCTGTAAGATATTGTCAGAGACTAAGCATCGTTTGCCCGATCAACAAGAAAGGAGATCCCTTTGGCTGCGGCAACTACAGAGGAATAAGTCTTCTTAACATCGCCTACAAAATCTGTTCTGCCGTTTCGTGTGAACGCCTGAAACCTTTTGTAAATAAGGTGATAGGTCCTTATCAGTGTGGCTTCAGAGCAGGGAAGTCCACTATCGACCAAATCTTCATACTACGGCAAATCCTGGAAAAAACCCTATGGGCCGAAACGACAGCGTAATTAAAGACGAGATATACAACGCCATGTCTATCTTTGGCATCCCTGCTAAACTCGTCAGACTATGCAGGATGACTCTGGAGAATCTTCGCTGCTCCATCCGAATCGGTGAAGGCCTGATCGATAAGATTTAGGCAGGGCGATGCGCTGTCGGTTGATTTTTTCGACGTCGTATTAGAAATGATTGTGCAAAAATCACTGGCCAACACAAGAGGCACCATTTATTTTAAATCATCACAACTCCTCGCATACGCGAATGACATTGACATAATCGGAAGAACACAGCTAGATATCAATGAGGCGTTTGCGAGGCAGAGGCGGCGAAAATTGGTTTGGCAGTAAATGAGGGTAAAACTAAAAATGTATATGCTCTCATCAAAAAAGAACTCTCACCATCAACGTCTTGGCCAGAACGTTTGTATTGAGAGGTTTAAGTTTGATAACTACTTCAAACTTCGTATATCTCCGCCAATGACATCAGTTCCGAAATCAAACGCAGAATACTTACTTAGGTGGCGCTACAGTCCGTGGTGAACCTGGGCCTCAACCAACAAGCGTCTCCAGCCGGCACGGGCTTTGGCCAGCTGTTTCCAGTGCCGCACGCCCAGTTGGTTGAGGTCCCCTTCCACCTGCGTGCGCCACCGCTGAGGCGGCCGTCCTCTGCCGCGCCTTCCTTCCGGAGTGGATTCGAAGACTTTTCGGGTCGGAGCTGTATCTTCCATGCGCTCTACATGACCTAGCCACCTTAGACGCTGTATCCGTAGACGTCGTACCAGGCCGATGTCGCTGTACAACCCGTACAGTTCTTCGTTTTATCTTCTCCTCCATAAACCGTTTGAACAAACGGGACCGTAGATAGTGCGCAGAATTTTCCTCTCGAAACGACCAAGGGCATCTTCATCCGCTTTTGTTAAGGTCCAAGCCTCTGCGCCGTAAAGGAGGACTGGATGATCAAGGCCTTATATAGTGTCACCTTGGTTTTCCGAGAGAGGGCTCTACTTCTCAATTGCCTCTTGAGCCCAAAGAAACAGCGGTTGGCAAGAGTGATTCTGCGTTTTATCTCAGCGCTGGTGTTGTTGTCGCTGGTCATCAGTGAGCCAAGGTAGACGAATTCCTTGACCACTTCAAAGTTATATCCGCCCATGGTGACGTTCTGGCCAATACGTCAGTGTTGTCCGTCTCTTTTAGATGAAAGCAGATATTTGGTTTTACCCTCATTAACCTTGAGACCCATCTTAGCCGCTTCTACCTCAATGCTCACGAAAGCCTCATTGACGTCTTGCTGTTTTCGTCCAATTACGTCAATATCGTCGGCGTACGCAAGCAATTGCGTAGACTTGATGAAATAAATCGTACCTCTTGTGTTGGCCAGTGACTCTTGCACGATCTTTTCAAGCACGATGTTGAAAAAGTTGCACGACAGCGCGTCGCCCTGCCTAAATCCTTTTTTAACATCAAAGGTCTCGGTTTGCTCATTACCGACCTTAATGGAGCAGCGAGAACTCTCCATTGTCATCCTGCACAGTCGGACGAGTTTGACAGAGATGTTAAAACTAGACATGGCTTTGTACAGCTCGTCTCTATATACGCTGTCATACGCGGCCTTGAAATCGACGAAGAGGTGGTGAGTGTCGATTTGGTATTCCTGGGTCTTCTCCAAGATCTGCCGTAGCGTAAATATTTGGTCTATTGTGGATTTACCTGGCCTGAAACCACACTGATAAGAGCCGATCAGGTTATCCACAAACGGTTTCAGGCGTTCACACAATACGGCAGAGAAGATCTTATATGCGATGTTAAGGAGACTTATTCCCCTATAGTTGGCGCAGTTATAAGGGTCTCCTTTCTTATGGACCGGGCAAACGATGCTGAGATTCCATTCGTCGGGCATGCTTTCCTCCGACCATACCTTGCAGATAAGATGGTTGCATGCACCTTACCAGCTCATCTCCAGCCGCCTTAAAAAGCTCAGCAGACAGGCCGTCTGCGCCAGCGGCTTTATTAGACTTAAGTCTTGATATCGCTATTTTGACTTCGTCTAGGTCGGGTGGACTGAATTCTGTTACTTCGTGGTCCATTGCGAATGGCTCGTTCTGCCTGACAGCGGTATCTTGTCTATCATCGCCGTTATACAGTCTGCAGAAGTGGTCTTTCCAAATCCTCAGCATCGACTGCGACTCTACTACCAGTTCTCCATTTTCATCCCTGCAGGCCGCCACTCTGGCTTTGTAGCCATGGCATGTTCGTTTTACCAGAATAGTAACAGTAATAAAGCTTTCTCCCGAACGACAAAGTTGACTCTATACAAGACCCTTATCATCCTGGTCCTGCGGTACGGCGCAGAAGCATGGACATTACCAGAAGCGGATAGAGGTCCTTGGTTGTTTATATATATTCGGGTTTCGAGAGAAAGATCTTGTGTGTGATTTCCGATCCTATAAACGCAGACGGGGGATGGAGGAAAAGATTCAACCACGAGCTTTACGGGTTGTACAGCGACATGTGTCTAGTCAGCCGTTTACGGATTCAAATCCTAAGATGGCCAGGCCATGTAGAGCGAATGGACATCACAGCTCCAGCTCGAGAGTCTTTGAGTCTCGACCCCGAGGGACACATGTGGAAGGGGTCTTCAGCGGACTGGGTGTGCAGCAATGGAAAAGGCTAGCAAGAGATCGTGCTAGTTGGAGGGGCATGTTGGTTGAGGCCCAGGTTCATCCCGAACTGTAGCGCCCGATAAGAAGAGAAGAGAAAATGAAGAAAAGATGAGAAAATCATAAAAGGCGTCTTATGACAATATTGATTTCCTAAAATGAATAACAAGACATTGCCACTTAATTTTTGGCCGCTAATCAAGCTGTATTTCAACAAAGAATGTGTCCGAAATTCTTTGAATTAACCCCCACTCGCAAAGCCAACCTCGCTTCATATGTATAAAGAATCACCTGCTTGAAATTGTCCAGTATCGCCGTGATTTTCTAATAATCAACTGCGGCGCTATGGTATATGATCCTACTTTATATCGCTCATGAAAACGATATTGGTCCTAGTGTTAGCTACAGTAGTATTGACTTTAGTTGCATTAATGTTGTTGTTTATTTTTAAAGTATTTCAAGAATCGTTCTGTACTCGATTGCTATTTTAAAAGAAACACTTTGGTTAGCTCATTACTCATCTATATTTGAGTATAATTCGCTTATTCACATCACATATGCTTTTGTACATCATGGTAATGGTATACAATTAAATAAGCAAATTTTATTTGTCATTCCTCCTACTTGATACCAATCCAAAGAAATAAAGGGAGAAGTGAGAGACAAGTATGTATCTGACGGTATTTTCGGGGTACATATTGACGCAAGCAAATTCTGCTCCTTCCACACATGCCTACAGACATATACAATAAAACTGGCTCGTGAGGATTATATCTGCAATAAAACGTTTTCAGATTCAGTAAGTATTACACAGAGATTTCGAGACAGAATTTTGCTGAACGTAGCAACCAGAATGATTTAAAATTCTTCTTCAATACCCATTCATAGTGTATACACACTGGAGCACTCAAGTCCTTTGCAAGGATGCGGATAAACCGTGCGGAAATGAAAATGCAAATCATGCAATGAACGTAGGATCATCTCTCATTCGTTGAACGACCATCTAAAAGAGCCCATGACCATGCCAAACTCTTGCTTTTTATTTGTTATTTTTCTTTCTTTATCACTTGCAATTAAATATGTTGGTTTTGTGCAAAAGTGTGTCAAACACACGTAGCAGCTCTTGCTGAATTTCAATTCCTTGCAAAAGTTACATTTTTCAATTTAAATTGATTTTCGCTAGTAACGCAACCTTGCGCACATTCCAGCGAACGTTGAAAACAAAAAACAAAAAGGCTTAATGACAATCGCAATTATAGTCTTACTTAGCGGTGTTAAAAAAGAACTCCGAAAGTCTACTTGTATGATGTCATTCTAAGTTTTTTTTTTTTTCGTAATTCAAAAATTGCTACAGCGTTTGTGGCGTTGAATTCTTTGGTGCTCTTTTGACAAAAATTGAGTTAAGCTTCTTGGAAAGTGAGATCGAGATGGATAACCAGCATCTGTCTGCCGGCGGGGTTTATGCCAAACACCGGATTTACTCATTTTTGCCAGCATGCGAATAATGAAGTCTGAATGCTTTGATTTTTGAAAATAATTTTAAATTCATAAAGAAAACAAAAAATTTTATAAAATGTCCTTTGGCGTGGCATGGGAACTAAAAGCTTTAAAAGTTACCATGAGTTCTGAGCTAAAATGCCCTCTCACTTTCTTGTGTATGGCTTATCGCATTCCCCCCAGGGATATGAAAATATCAGTTTGTTAAATAATTAAGTTTTGCTATTCAAACAGAAATGGCGCTATTTCGTTCGTCGTTTTAGTTTTCTGAAATTTATATAATAATTCTATGATATAGTGTTGGGTTTCAAACAACCAACAACTAGAAACCCCTGGTTTGATGAGCAAGGCGGTCAAGCCCAAAGCAAAACGCCTACAAAGCCATGCTACATAGACGGACAAGAGCCGCTCGTGAACATTACGAGCAGCAACGGAGAGAGGAACACACACTTTCAAGGAAGAAAAAAATAGATGGAGAGATGCTACCACAGGAATAATGCTCGCAAGTTTTAGGAAAAAGTAAAACGAGCATGAAAGGGCTATAAGGCCAGAGCGGAAGCCTGTAGGGATTAAGACGGACAATAGTAGTAGAGTCACAGTCGATGTTGAGAATATGGAAGGAACACTTCTGCATATTGTTAAACGGTGATGAAAGATCAGGCAGAATGATCCATTCGCAACAGACGAAGGTGCAAGAGAATTTCGTCCGTCAGATGGACGAATGATGAAGAGATGAATTAAGCTAGTAGTTTCAAAGCTCAGGCGCAGGCGGACTGTCTGCCGAGCTATTTAAAGCGGCTGGAGATGATCTGGTAGGGCGCATGCACCAGCTCATCTGTAAAATATGTTCGAAGGAAAGCTTGCCCGACGAATCGTTTGCCCAGTCCACAGGGGAATAAGTCTCCTTAACACCGCACAAGATCTTCTCTGCCATATTGTGTGAACGCCCGAACCCTTTCTGGATAATCTGATAGGTTCTTGTCAGTGTGGTTTCAGGCCAGGTAAATCCACAATAGACCAAATATTCACATCAATACCAAATCGACACCCACTACCAGCGTGCATAGGGACGAGCTATACAGAGCCATGTCTAGTTTTAACATCCCTACCAAACTTGTCAGATTTGACATAATCGGACGAACACAGCGGGAGATTAATGATGCGTTTGAAAGCATTGAAGCAAACGCGGCTAAAATGGGTGGATCGGTTAACGACAGTATAACGAAATATATGCTGTCAACCAAAAAAGACGCGCCACACCGACGTCTCGGCCAGAACGTTACACTTGGAAGCTACAAATTCGATGTGGTCAAGGATTTCCTATACCTTGGCTCACTAGTGACTAGCGATAACAACACCAGCCCTGAGATCAAACGCAGAATCACTCTTGCCAACCGCTGCTTCTTTGGGCTCAAGAGGCAATTGGGAAGTAGAGCTCTCTCTCGAAAGACCAAAGTTACGCTGCACAAAACCTTAATCATCCCGGTCCGCCTCTATAGCGCAGAGGCTTGGACTTTAACGAAAGCGAATAAAGAGGCCCTTGGTCGTTTCGAGAGGAAAATTCTGCATTCGATCTACGGTCCCGTTTGTATAAACGGATAGTGGAGGAGAAAATGCAACGACGAACTTTATGGGCTGTACAGCGACATCGGCCTAGTACGACGTCTACGGATCCAACGTCTAAGATGGCCAGGCCATGTAGAGCGGCCGGAAGAGTCTTCGAGTCGAACTCCGAGGGACGACGCAGCAGAGAATGACCGAAACTAAGGTGGCGTACACGAGTGGAAGGGGACCTTGACTAACTAGGAATGCATCGATGGAAACAGCTGGCAAAGACCGTGCCAGCTGGAGAAGTTTGTTGGTTGAGGCCCAAGTTCACACCGGACTGTAGCGCCACCTAAGTAAGTAAGTAAGAATTAAAAGCACCACGCAAAGGTGGCCATGGTGCAGTGGTTAACATCATCGACCGTCGAGCGGATGGTCTATAGTTCAAAGTCGTTTCATAGCCAAGAAAAATCAATTCCTATACGGAAAAAACTGTGCAACACAGTTGTCAATAGGAAGTGATCAAACGTACTGCTGCAGGCATAACACTCACAGTATATGGTCAATTCAAATTCATCATCTGCATATGCAATACAACATCAAAAGTACATGAAACAATTGCGGAGAATTATAACCAACGCGAAATTCGGTCGGCTCTCATCCTATCTAGAACAACCACCCCAGAGAGTAGTGCACTAACATCTACGACCCAAACCACTGCACTCCATTCAGATTGTGTGTAGACACCATGAAAGTATATAACTCTTGAACCTGCGCGGAACTCTCCCTCTCGTTGTTACTTTCGCTCGCACAACCTTCAACGTTATAAGGCCTTAACCTTGAGTGTGGGTGAACTATAAAAAAAAAAAAGAAAATAAAGGATAAGAAGGGGTTTACCATATGCGGACATTAGGCTAAGAAACTACAATTCTGAGAAAAAACGGAAGAAATTTATACGAGCCAGAGATCGCTGCGATGCCCAATCCAATCGGATCAAAAACTGAGTCGTAAAATCTTCCAATGTCATGTCCCAAAAGAGTTCAAAGTTTCTGGTTATTTGTCAGAAACATTAAAACCCCGTCATCTATATCAACACTTGTCCACAACGACATTCCAACCGTCACACCCTTAGACAAAGCTAACTTTAATCTCTTCCTGTACATGAGCGCATCAATTCCACCATGGGCAAATCTACTTTTTTACTCGTGCAATTGCAAGGTTTGTCAAGGAGCTCGTCATACATACACAACTCCGCTGGTTCGGGTGGCATATCCCCAATAGTTCTGTAGAGATGTTCTTCTACGCTTTCACTGCGTAAGCTTTTCCTACTTTTCTGGGCTCTTTCCGAGTAAGTAAGCATTCCCAAAAGATGCGATACTTCTTCACCCTCCAACTACTTACCAGCCCATTGTCCTAACTTCCCTTCTCTCAAAGTTCATTGAAACGCTGATCAACCATCAGTTATTAAAATATCATGAATCGCAGACACTCCTCACTGACAGTATGGTTTCCATTGCAGCAGATCTACTTGTGATTTGATGGCATATTTTACCGAAAAGTGGAATCGGGTGAGATATGCCACCAGGCGGGGGAAAGAAAAGTAGTTGCACTGGATGTTTCGAAAGCATTTAACAGGGTTTGACACGAAGTCCTTTTGTCGAAAAAGCGCGCTCTTGAGATCGATGAGTCTCTTCCTCAATGGATTAGAAACTACCTTCCGAATCGTTCAATTTAAGTTGTTTTGGACGGATTCAAATCTGACATCCACTTTTTAAATGCTAGTGTTCCCCAGGCCTCCGGTTTGCCTCGGACACTCTTTCTCATTTTTATCAATGACCCCTTGTCTGTAACTTTTAATCGAATCTATTACTTTGCTGACGACAACACCATCAGCTTCTCATATTCCTCCACTACTTTACGACCCTGCTCTTCGGCTGTAAACACCGAGCAACAGCGTATAATAAGCTCATTAAATTCCGATATCGATAGCATCGTCGTCGGTGCCACCGACTCGCAGTTTTAAAAATCGAAAGCTCTCCATTCTGGGTCTGTGTGTCACTAGCAAACTTAGTTGGAACGACCACATATTTGGTGTCGCCAAGAATGCTACGAAGTGCCTACGCTTCTTATACCAAAACAAACAATTTTTCTCAACTTTGAATCTGGCTATAATCTATAGGGCGTTCATATGCCTTAAATTAGAGTTTAGCGCTCATATCTGGTCCGGTACTATTGCCATTGGTGTTACTTACATATCAGCATCTCAAGAACTGCTAAACCACAAAAATTCCTCTAAAAATCTGGATCACCATGTACATATGTCAAAAGAAATTTTGCACAGATTGTAAATAACGGAGGATATAACTAGTTTAGTTATCTCCTGATTACTTGGTTTCAAAATTGCAAAATACTGTCGTAAAGCCTTGCCTTCAGCCTTGAGGTCAATAGTTTAAAGTATGACAACGTAGTGCACATTTTAGGTCTGACAAGCCTCACTTCGGGCCTCGCTTTCAGGCATGTGTACGTTCTTTTCGAGATATCTGTTCAGAATTATAGATTTAGCGTCTCGTTATTAATGCTTACACAAGTTTTAGTCGCATTAACCCTGGACATATAGGTTCCTTCCAATTTGCTCTATTACATTTAGAGTTAATCCATCGAGCATCTTGGATAGCCACATAGGCTTTCGTATAAGGCTATTCAATGGATAGAAGATAATCTCAAGGAATAAAATAACCATCAAAGCTCACATGCAAAGTGTTTCCATTTTTATAGCTTCTCCAAATAGAAATACAAATTGGATTCAATAGCCAAGTCGAATGAAATTAGTTCCCGTAGGACAGGTTCACATGAAAGTAATTTCCCAACACTTATTTCTGTTCATTATGGTAACGATGCTAACGCGAATTCTGATGCCTTCTCACCAATCGAACAAGCAATCATTCCTGGCAGTCATTGTCATCATCATCGTCGCTGGCAATCATGACCTAATAGATTTCTCACGAGTTCTCGGCACCATCACTTCCATGCTGCTCATCGTGTTTTGCATTCGGAAACAACATCAACTGACCAGTCGCTGTCGAACGGCATCAATCCAAATTACCATTTTTGGTTATATCACAGTAAAGTTTCCCTCAGGCAAAACATCCGAGCTACCCAGCACTTCGTGTCAACTCGAAACCCGACATACCGACACCGTACATTGTCTCTCGTGTAGCTTAGTACTTTGTCTGTCAACTTCGCCCAACTTGTTGACATTGCTTTGACTAAAATTATGCATGCAAAATATACAAAGCCCAACGCCTTCACGCTCTTGACGTTGGCCATAGACTTAAGCTCGTGCAGGAACCACAATGCAAATTCATTTTCCCCGCCACCGAATCTTTGTGGGTGGGGAGTTTGAAATCAACTCATAAGAACACGGCATACAGGCTCACGGGTAAAGCGTACGTCTTTTGCGCGTTTTACACGATTTGACAGCTGTTCGGGCAGCGGAAAGTACTGTCAATATGTAGGCGAACAAGTCGCGGCCGATACCTATCCATCCAGAAACAGAGAAACCACGAGTATCCGAAGCCAAAGCATTGCCGCGCGGCAAACTGGATTAATGAATCCAAGTTTCGCAAATACTTAAATCCACAAATGTGTGAGTAGCTCGAATATCTTGCGGTTATTGTCGCTGTCACTGCAGCGTCACCGACGACCACCCGATCATTTATTCCTGCTTCACGCTGCCTTCATAAATTGTCTTCAGCTACGAGCACGAGTGGCACATGTTGCCTGTCCACGGACCACGGCTGAAATAACGGTGAAGCAAAAACCCAAAGAAAAAGAAAAAAACTAGTTCAAGCCGACGAGTCGGCGTAACGAAGTGGACACTATGGCCAACTCATTTCATTCATTACTCGTACGCTTAATGAAGCTGCCGGCCGCAATGGTGCGGAGGGGAATTCCGATTTCAAGTATCTCAAGCCATGGAGCAACGATCAATTATTTAACAATTGTTGCATTTAGTGAATTGTTGTAAATGGTTGTAAATTTGTCGACTTATGTAATTGGCAATCAATAAGCGAACTGAGTTGGGAGGTTATGCATGTGCTCTTTGGGAGGGTTCCTCTCTCTCTCGTTCTGGCTTGGGGACTGGGACAACGTCGAAAGGACTTTTTTCTATTGATTTTTCGATCGATATCTTTTTTGCGTTGTTTAGTTATCGTTAGCACTGTTAGTGACGGCTTGAGTGATTTCTACTTCAGTGGGGTCGATCGATTCCACAAAGGTAGCTCATGAGCTGACATTCAGCGCCATATACGGAGAGGATTACAACATTTGTCGACCTTTTTACGTCGAACCCATGTACATATTCTTGGTGAATACCAAAAATCAATTATATAGGCGGCATGGTGTCTCGTGTAATTTATAGCGTGGGCGTGTGCTTTTTGTCCATTTAAATCAAAAAATCTGTGAAGTTGTCAGGCTCTTGGCACTTGTGGTGTCATTATTAAACCCGCATGACCAGATGATTGCCGAATGGTTTTTGTGTTCTTTTGGTATATGAGTCAATGTCAGTGCTACGGCTCATTACAGTTTCCGAGAATTTCTTTTGGTAAACGCAGGTGGTGCTCCAAGTTTATGTTAAACACATGTCTCGTTGGCATAGTGAAATGTTGAGTACGAGTTAACAGTGCTATAAAGGAAATTCGAACTGCACATAACCGTGTGCGTGAGTATCAATTACTTGAGACCAACGTTGTAGATGTGGTTGACAACAGATTTGGTGTAATGATATAGCACATTAAAGATGAGTGCAATATGTCCTCGTAAACGAGATGGTCTTTTTTTCATATTGAGAGGCGTTGTCCCAACCATTTTGCAAGCGAAGCTTATGCGTATTTTCATGCTCTCTGGGTGGTTTGCTTGGTGACGGTAATTTGGTGATCACACTTATGTTCTTTCAGAGTTTATTCAATATTATGTCAAAGAAACTTAACGACCTTGTTTTATTACCATTCATTGGGCTCCGATCGAACTTGTTCGTGACGCAACTTTTACAATGAAACGAAGTTTTTTTTGTTTTTCTAAGAAAGTTGCAAATAACCATAAATCATATTGGAGACACCAATATTGCAAATAACCATAAATCATATTGGAGACACTAATGTTCCATTAGTGATGTTCCATGCAGCAATGGTTTATTGAAAGTACAATGAAAGTTAACTTTTCGTTTGATGGTGCAATAAAAGGCCTAAAGACGGATAAAGAAGACAAGGACTGATGCGGTCTACAAAAAAGTGTGGGTTTATTACTACGCCAGCTATTAGGCTTAGTTGTTGATAGGTTTGTAAAGGTGACTGAATATTTTCAGGATTTACCACAACATGCGGAGGCATTGACATAAATATGAAACAACACCGGTTGTTCGGCAGGGCTTTTTTATTTGCAGCAGGCTGCGTAAAGGGTTCTGACTTTCGTACATGTTACAATACTTCTTTTCTTAAAAATCCGCTTCACTACTTTTATTGTGGCGTTTGGAACATTACTTTATTCTAGAAATCTTATGCCATCATATTCACAAAGGAATCTAGTAGCTTTTGATGTTGGGTATTTTTCTAATTTTATGAATCTTGTAACATTACGAGGAGCCAGAATCGATATGAGTTCGTGTCGTCTTGCAACGAACATAATAAAGTCAGAGTGACCGTGGTGTAGTGGTAAACATCACCGACTGTCCAGCCGAAGGTCTTTAGTTCAAAGTCTGTCCATAGGCAAGAAATACAATTCCTATATGAAAAAATTGTGCAACACAGCTCTTGTGAATGGGAAGTGATCAAAATGCTGATGAAGACATAACTCTCCCAGTAAATGTTCATTTCATATTCATACTCTACTATGGTGGACAAAAGTATTTTGACAAAGCTTCACGGATCCTAATCTCGCTTATCATTATTAACTGACAGAAGTAACGGTTTTGTATTGATTTTTAAAAGAAAGAAGCTATTTTTAACTTTGAGAGCGCAAAAGTTTACGGCGATTACCTCACGCGTTTCTTTTCTGTGCGATTTAGCGTGCGAGATTATGCTTACTTGGTTGGACAAAAGTATTTTGACATTGATTTCATTTTCATTTTCTGTGTTTCACGTACGGTACAAACAACGTTTTGCAATTCAAAGAGTTATTTTTGCTTATAATTTGTACTTTTATTTGAATTTTGAGTCCAGGTTTCTAAAAATAATGGGTAAAATACGTGAATTATCTACCAAGATCTACCAAGTGAGATGGTATAATGCAGGTATCTCGGTAGCATACCTCAGCAAATTATACAAAGTGCCTCGTCAAACTATTTGTTACCAAATTAATAAACATAAAAAAATTAAATCAACAAACAATTTGGCTAGATCAGGAAGGCCACGCAAAACAACTCCCAGGGAAGGCCAAATTATTTTGGGCAAACTTAAGGAAGATGTGTTGATTACTCCTAAAACTGTCTCAATTTCGATTAATGAGGAATATAAAATATCTGTCTAAGAGCACCGTGGCGCAGTGGGTAGTGTGTTGGCCTCTGACGCCGATGACACGGGATCGAATCCCGACACAGCCATGTCATCGAACGTGTTTTTCGCGGTGTTTCTCCTCAGCGGGGTTCTGACAAAACCCCCTGTAGTAAAATTGTCATGAAAGGCTTCTCGAAATTCGCCGTTCGGAACCGGCAATTAACTGTAGGTCCCTTTCACCTATGGGAAAATAAAATCACACAACATGGGTGATTGAGAGAAGCTCGGCTCAGGTTCTTCATGGACTGTAACGCCAACATACATAAAATATCTGTCAGCAGAAGACATATAGTTCTTCGTTATATCTTCTCCTCCATACACCGTTTGAACAAACGGGACCGTAGATAGTGCGCAGAATTTTCCTCTCGAAACGAGTAAGGGCATCTTCATCCGCTTTTGTTAGGGTCCAAGCCTCTGCGCCGTAAATGAGGACTGGGATGATTAAGGTATTATATAGTGTCACCTTGGTTTTCCGAGAGAGGGCTCTACTTCTCAATTGCCTCTTGAGCCCAAAGAAACAGCGGTTGGCAAGATGGCACTTCGCCACGGCGCAGTAGTTAGTGTGTTGAACTCTGACGCACGATGAGCGAGTTCGGATCCCGATAATACCAACGCCATCGAATGTTTATTTCGCGGTATCCCTTCTCGGCGGGGTACTGGCAAAACCCCCCGTAGTAAACTTGCCTTGGAAAAGCTTCTCGACTCTCGCCGTTCGGAATCGGCATTAAACTGAAGGTCCCTTTCACCGGTGTGAAAAATAAATCACACACAACATGGGTGATTGAAGACAAGCTTGGCTCTGATCCTTCATGGGCTGTAACGCCACCAAAAGAGGAAAGAAGAATCACGTAATGCATCTGCACGATTAACCTTATTAGAGTTTGCCATCATTAATAACTTCTCAGCTTCGATTGCGATTATTTTCTTACCACGGGTGGCGCCCCAGGAAGCGGTAAAAAATATCGCAGCTGGTCTTCACATTAAGTTACAAACATCTGTTACGCCTCCATCAGAAATCGAATGACGCTTCATCGCACTTTTACTAGTGTACAGGTACTACATATGTTCAAGTTCTTTTGTTTGTACATATGTTCTGAGAAGTTTGTGTTCAAACTGCTCCCGATCAGCTTCTGTCATTCGATGTAACACATTTTAATCTGGTGTATCCTGTTAGATAATACGCAAGGAAGTGGCTTCATTATGAAGCTATTATGTACACCTACACATTGTGATGATGTGACTTAACTACACATGTTTCAATTTCATTCGAGATCTATTCATTGATCGATTTATGTAAATGGTTTCATCTGATTTTGGGATGGAGCAACGAAGCCTGCTCCACCAATTTCCTCTCATAATCTTAATTGACTATCGCTTAGGGCGCGTCGGAATGTATTGCTTTTCATTTACGCGTTACAGTCATTTATGTAAATGGGATATCATAGAGTTTTGCTTGAAAATGCATTCAACTAACTATTTGCTCCTTATAATATATACCGTTCGCGGTAGTCAAAGCGGAAGTCGGAATACTCAATCTCACACGGCCAGAGAACAAGTCTTCTTTTAATTCACATGATTCTTCATCGAATTTCTCTGATCGCAATCAACAAGTCAAATCAAGTCACCTTCCAATGTTGATGATGATGAAAACGATGACGAAAATCATCGTTCCAATTTCGCATCTATACCTGCATATCTCGTGTGCATTCGTCAGATTGAAAATATTTCTTCAATGCCATCAATGACCCACACAAGAGACAGTTGAATTGGTGTCCAAAACCTGCATGGGAATGAAATTAGTAAAAGCAGTCACTATCAGAAGAAAAAAGAGAAAAACACAGAAAACAGGTTCAAAACTATCTCAGCTCGAACACTCGGTAGTCTGCCGATCGTAACACACATCATCATAACAGAAAACTAAACAAACCAAACAAAGCCGTCGAAAAAACCTGTTCTGTCCATTACCATCCTATGGATTGGACATTTTGTCTACCTCGCTTCCTCTCTTCCCCATAGATCGTCTTCGTCGGCGGAATTTACTTTCAACTGGGACGTGCGAAAAAGCAGGACAGTGTCTTGGATCGATGCTGATCCACAAAAAGAATCCAAATAATGGCTAATAACATCATTAAATGGCGGTTTCTACGAATCGTGCTTTTCTAATTAAACTGGCTGTACATAGAAGAAAGAAAATAAGAGAAATATTATTCTTACGGCTTCTCGAGGGTCTGTCCCACCTTTTATTGATCTTGACTTGATCTGCTTGTGCGACTATGAGATACACAATTTGATGTGGGCATCCACCTATGTATATGCTGGATACAGAAACAGATACGGCATCACTAAGCGCTTTAAATGCGACTCTACGACCTCGTGGAGGACGCATGTTGCTCGACTGAGTATATAGCCGCGTCATTGATTAACAAGTGACTCTCGCGGCTGCCACGACCGCATCATGATGTGCAAAATGTCTGGAGAGGCAACAAAAAGATTTTTTGTGTAGACATGTACAATAAATACAGCGTGGGACTGCCTTAATGGACGCATATCATTGCAGATTGGCTTGGGCTGCAACGACACTATGCTTGTATCTTTAGTGCCATGCAATTGGGCGATTTATACTTGTAGTATGTAAAGCCTAAGAGCTGTTGTTTATAGGAATTTTTTATGGGCTCCTCCTATCTTCTTCTTCTCGACGAGTTTTTGAACGTTTCCTTCACTTCCTCTGGAGATTGCATGTGGGTATAGCTGGAATTTGCTGCTATGACAAGTGTTAATGAACCCAAAGAAGGGCTGATTCTTTTCTCTTTCTCTTGGCTATTGGCTATTCGATGAGACTACATGAACAGAATCAAAGTAAGAAGAGATCGATATGTAAGGGCAAAGGAACAGATTGGATAGGAGGAAGCTTAAATGAATAAAAAAGAAAAACAATTTATTAATATTGCTTTTTGTTTTTTTTTTTTTTTTTTTGCTACTTCGACTTTGTTTAAGTTTTCATCGCATGTACTGTGTGCCGAAGGGATTCGACACCGGCAGACCCGATGTTCGCGGTTGGACAGAGAGACGCGCCGGACCGGAGCCGTGGAATGTAATTGAAATTGATTTTTCATTTGAACCTGTTCGTGTGGAATCAGATGGTGAAAACTCACAGATGTGATTTGTTTTATTTTCTTCATTATGTTTTTCTTTTTCTGTTTGCTTTTACCGCGCTGGGTCGTCAGAATTGGAGCGAGAGGACGACGACAATAATTGAATTATGGATATGATTGAGGTAGTTCTGTAAGTGCCTTCTGATGGTGGAGAATAGAAAATGATTGTGGGTATCGCGCGTTGTGGAAATTGATTAAAAGAAAATGAAAGACTTCGAACGCTATACACACGAACTGGATCGCGTGCCTCTTTTCTCTAGGAGTTCGTCACCTGTGGCTTGTTAGGTTATTCGAAATTATTCCTTTATTCTTGCTAAATATGGTTTTATGGCTTGAATACAATTTGACAAGTAGCGAAGGTTTTAAAATAAGGAAAGGTAAATTGCAAAACCGTCAAGCTTTGCCGTAAAAATGTACAACAGGACCCAAAATGACGCGAAACTGTCGGCTATGGAGGCTTATTAGGTACTTTAGTTAACTATTATTGAGATTGTTACGACAATTAATGAAACCCAGCGATCCACGGTAGATATAGACAATGTGGTCGATATCATAACAACTACTTTGGGCAACGCACGGGTCAACAGCTGGTCAAGAAAAAACTCTTACCTTTCTTGGTGGTACATAGATCTAAGCAAGCTCCGCAAGAACTGTCGAAAACTCTTCAATAAAGCAAAGAGTACAAGAAACGACAGGGACTGGAGCCTATACAAAGATTCACTCAGAGTGTACAAGCAAACTCTGAGGAAAGAGCAAAGGCTATCCTGGAAACTCTTCTGTAACAATATGAAGAAAAGAAGATCCACAATTCCCGAGCTGCCTTACAGCAAACGGAGTTTGGACAACGTCTGAGGAAGAAACTCTATACCTTCGCCTTAACACACACTTCCCAGGCTGCTATGAATCGCAAGACTCGCATTCGCGAGGAACCCACTTCTCCTCCGCGACAGTGGGAAAGTACGATCATGTCATATCCAGAGAGAAAATTATATGGGCGTTAAAAACCTTTAAGCCATACAAATCGCCAATTCCGGATGGAATTTACCCTATCGAACACACACAAACTATGGAATGAACTACAGCCATGGACACATAAATAGCACAAGCCTACTTACCATAATGAAAAAGTTATTCAAACAAATAATATTTCAAAAATAATAATAAACTTAATTTTATTTGAAAATGTTGTTAATAGTGAATACAACTAACAGGAAAATTTTGTGTTACTATACATAAAAAAAAGAGACGAACAGAAAGAAAATAATAACAGTGAAATTCGTCTGGACACAGAAATAGCACAAAACTGGATATCTGAAAGAAAAATAAGTAAAATTCAAAATATTATTTCAAATGTTTCTGTTTCATTTTTACCTTTTCATTACTTTGTACTATAGCCTGAATTTTCGATTACTGCCAAACATCTACGACCCATACTTTCAACAAGTCTCTGACACCTTTCCTTCGGGATAGAATACCAAGCTTCTGTGATGCCATCCCAAAGTTCATCCTTATTTTTATAATTTTTCTGGCCAATTTTCACCTTAACGTCATTCCACAAATTTTCAAGTGGGTTAAGGTCGGGACTCTGCGGTGGCCAATCCAAAACATGAATGTTTTCTTGCGACAACCAATCTCTTACTATTTTGGCGGTATGCTTAGGGTCATTGTCCTGCATGAATATCCAATTAACTGGCATAAACTCGAAAGTATAGGGCTACATCGTATTTTTCAATACATCCAAATATTGAAATTTGTCCGTTTTTCCTTCTATTTTAACAATGGGCCCTACTCCATGCCAGGAAAAAGCACCCCAGACCATAACACTGCCTCCACCATGTTTAATTGTCTTCTGAGTGTATCTGGGCTTCAGAGCTAGGCCTTTTGGACGGTGAACAATTGTCCTGCCATCGGGTCCAATTCTATTGACCTTGGTTTTATCGCTCCACATTATTCGTTTCCAGAAATTTAGGTCCTTACTCTTGTGGTCTCTTGCGAAAGTCAGGCGTTTTTGAATATATTTTTTTGACAAGAGTGGCTTTTTTCTACTGACACGTCCAAATAACTGAGCCTCGTTTATTCTTCTTCGGACTAATCAGCTCGATATGTCAACACTAAATTCTTCTTTAATTTCGTTACCAATTTGCCGAGATGACTTAAAGGGATCCTTCTTGCACTTTCGGACAATGGCTCTATCAACTGAAGCGGTCGTTTTCCTTGGTTTTGGTTTCCTTTTTTTGTTTTCATTTAAGTGAACTACGTCTTCTTTTACCAATTTCATAGCATTATAGACCATTTTCCTCGAACTGCCTGTGATTTCAGCGATTTCAGCTGGCTTTTTACCGTCTTCGTACAACTTGTATATAATTTTTCTTTTTACTAGAGTACAATGTACGCCTCTTCCCATTTTAGTAAATAATGATCTCACAAAGTAATTATCACAATTTGGTTTTATAAAAACAAATGAAACACTTAAATAATTCGCGGAAAAATTGTAAATACGACTTGTGCTATTTATATGTCCAACCACAATTATCACTTCTCACACTAAACTCAACACGTTCCAAAAGATCGAATTGATAGCGGTACCTTTGTGTACCAGATAAGTGCAGCAGGATAAGGGTTAGCTGCATCATCAATAAAAGTAGGATACATATCCATTATAAGATAGGAAATATGCGCATTCACTTTTTATCTTTGTTTGTGCTATTTATGTGTCCATGGCTGTATACCATGGCTAGCGATTATCTTTAAAGGATGCCTAGATGCCATTCCAGAAAAGTGGAAGTGCGCAAAGGTGCTTTTCATGCCCAAGGCCGGCAGGAATTCTCACACTTCCCCCAATGATCTAAGACCTATTTGTCTATCATCCTTTTGGAAAGGCTGATAGACTTACACATTGCCACAACTTGGATCCGTCACACATTGCCACAACTTGGATCCGTCCCTAATTTCTAAGGTACAGCACGCCTACTGTAAGAGAAGATCTGTCAAAACAGCCTTGCATACACTAGTGGGGAAAATCGAGAGATCAATCCACCTTAAGGAATATTCTATAACAGCCTTCCTCGACATAGAGGGCGCCCTTCCAAACTTTGACAGCGAAATTCGAACATAACCGTCGTTTCGTGTCCGCCACAATATGAAAACAGACGGGACATCCACAGAGGAAATATTTCGCCTGCCAACTTATAGCACATTGTTTAGTAGGAGTGATTGAGTCCCTTGCCATCGGTTCTACTAGAGCTTGGGATGAAATTCGCGGATATTTTCAAACATTATAGGGCTTACGTTTGTCCGCCTTCATCTCAAATGGTATCGCCATTTACTAATGTTCAAGTCCTAAAAAGCATTTTTCGTTGCAAGGACCCTTTTTTCAGAGAGTCTACCGCGGTAGTATCCAGAGTATGGTCTGCAGCTTCAACAGGCAACATTCTTTACAGAGAAATTCGATAGAGACAGTTACCCCGTTTACATGCGTAGTTGAATCCGGATTCAACTAGGATCGTAATTCATATACATAAACGCGGATCGAGTTGTAATAGAGTTGACTCGACTCGATCCAGCTAGCAGAACTTTTCACTATCCTTTTTGGCTTCAATATCTCTCATTTCCTTTTAAGAAAATTAAATCTTGTTGCGTTGAATGCGTCATAGATACTATATCAAACTGGATCCCATCTATGATAAATTTCACACAATTGATGTTCATCACTAGTTTGTGGTGTGGCAGCTCGTGTCTAGTTAATTAAAAAAAATATCACGGGTATATTAGACACCGCTTAGATATAGTCGGACTACACCAAACATTAGATAACGTTAGGCTTCAATAACAAATCGTTTTCATACATACGAATCCCATCAGTTTACCCTAATCAATTCATCGTTATCTCTGGCATTGTCTTGCATAACTTGAAATGGGACGAGGCGACATAGTTACAGCACACCGAAACAGGTCTGTTGTTACTCATAGAGACAGGCAACGACACTGGTTTGAAAATAAAAACGACAACTCCGTCACCAGGCGGCAGAATCATATCGCTGATACGAGGAACAAAAAGAAAAAAGAAAGAGAGTGGAATGGCCACTTGCACCGACGCTAAGATGTCATAAATCTTCTGTAGCATCTCAGTCCTACGTTACCTAGTCCGCACGACTGGCTATCTTTAACTAAATTTCTGTTCTTTGGGCGGACACCCTATCGGGCTTTAGTCGAAGGTTCGCTTTCGTATCATGTGAACTTGAAAAGTCACGGCGTCCATGGATGCAGGCAATGGAAGTTAATGACTCTGCACAGTGGGCGGGATACATTCTCTATGGATCGGTGGTATAATTAAAAAGCACCCGACATCCACAAAGAGCGCTGGGGTATGCAACTGCAACTACGACATGAACCGACGGTGTTATGGAACGTAATCTGTGGAGTCATCGTTTTTGATGAGCAGCTAGAGTCGAGTAGTGCATCATTCGTCGAACGATGGTGCATGAGGTCAGCCTTGGAAACTTGCTAAGGTCGATAGAAATTCTGTAGAATCGGCGTTTATCAACCTTCGAAGTGCTGCTTTACCACGATATTGTATGTGGGGTGTGTTGTGGTTTGGTGAACTGGCTGGAAAAAAGACGATCGATTCAAAGTCGTTACATAAGTATTTGGAAACGGAAATTCACGTTAACTCGAATGTTCTTAATGTATGTATTTCCCCCTAATGGACTAGGGTTACGCTGGAATCCTATCATTTACAGATCAATATAAAAGGGCACTTGTCCCCTAATGAGTTTTTAAAGATCTTGCTTAACCGAAACTAAATGTTTAAAATGATGACTGTTTTTTCTTTCTACGCTTTTCTCCTGACTCTGCTCTTGTATCTGCATCCGAAGCGAATATGAGTAATACATAATTGGTTGGTTGGGTAATCTATTAGTACATGATGCTGCTGCAGTGGTGAACGTAATGAAAGGGTTGTGAAATCGTTTTTATGAATTTCTATTGGAAATTGGTAAATTAGCCATTGCCCTTGATTGAGATTGATGATGGCGGAGGGGACTTGGATGGTGCAACTACATATGACCAACCTAAAGGGTTTAAATGCCCACTTTGATATGCGATAATGATTATTATTTAATTAATTTCAAATGTGTTTCAAAAGTGTGAGCACTTGATCGATAAGTTTGCCATGAGTTGTTACTTAAATATTGTTTTTAATTACTGCCTAAAGAGGAGTTTCAATTTTTAATAATGTTGGTGTTGTAGTGTTGAAATTAATTGGGCGGTACACGTAATCTCTCCAGTACAATGGTGATATAGTGGGGCAAATCTTGTCATACTTAAGAATTAGCTATAATCTCGTTCTTCTTCTTTTTCTTTGGTGGCGTTACAGCCCATGATGGACCAGAGCCCAGCTTCTCTCAATAATCGCCATCAGGGATACTGTCTCTGATGTATTAGGTTTCCAGCCACCCCTGGGCGAAACCCTTGGTTTGATGACGAGTGCAGACAGGTACATGCAGAAAAAATTGATGCATTTTAAGCTCTATGAGCAGAAAAGAAGGCAGGACATACGCTTTTTACAAGGAAAAACAAATAGCATGAGAAGCGCGCCATCGAGGAGATGGAGAGATGTTATCACAGAAATGACGTTCGAAAGTTTTACCAAAGAGTGAAACGAACATGCCAAGGTTATAAAACCAGAGCGGAAGCCTGCAGGCGTCCCATCCTGCAGATGTCGAACTTGGATTCCGAGATTTCGATCGGCGGCATGACTGGTATTTGTCTTTCAGCATATATCTAGGAGTAGAAAACGAGCTCTAGTTCATTGATGCGGCAATTGCTTCCTACGAAATACCAGAAGTTGCGGCGGCAGCAAGCTGCTTTATATTGAACATCGAGCAACAAGCCGTGATAGACTTCATCATAAGCGCGACAAACGGAGAAACGATGGACAAAATGGCAATAGTCATGGGAGCTGCTGAAACCGGCAAGTCGTTAGTCATCAACGTCCAGCTAATAGCTCCAACCGGCGTGACTGCAAACAATATCGCTGGCTAAATTCTGCATTCCGGACTGCACATTGCACATCAGCCAGAGTTACGCCCCTAACTGGAAAGACCCAAAGAGAGTTTCAGGAGCATTTGAGTAATATCAAGATGATACTGATAGACGAATTCAGCATGATTGGGTTGCGTATGTTGGCAAGATAGATGGCCGGCTTAGAGAAGCTAACCTTGAGAAGCAGCACGAATGTTGTGGAGGATTTGTTGTTGTATTCTTTGCCGACTTCAATCAGCTACAGCCAGTTTTAGACAAGCCTCTGTATGGGGTACCTAAGAAACAGATGAGTTTTCCCTGCCAGGCAAAGCAGCTTATTTGCTGATACGAAAGACGTTTATTCTCAAGCAGATCGTGCGACCGTCAGGCAGAGCGAACCATTCATAACGGACGAAGACGAAGGAGAATCCCGTCCACTCGACCTAGACGATGTTAAGATAGCGATATCGAAACTTAAGTCTTATAAACCTGCTGGAGCAGACGGACTCCCCGCGGAACTGTTTAAAGCAGCTGGCGATGAACTGGCCAGGAACATGCACCAACTCATCTGCAAGATATGGTCGGAAAAACGCATGCCCGATGAATGTAATCTCAGTATCGTTTGCCCGGTCCATAAGAAAGGAGACCTCTATGACTGCACCAATTACATAGGGATAAGCCTCCTGAACATCTCGTATAAGATCCCCTCTGCCGTACTGTTTAAGTGCCTGAAACCGTTCGTGGACAATCTGATAGGTTCCTACCAGTGTGGTTTCAGGCCAGGAAAATCCACGATAGACCAAATAGTTATACTACGGCAGATCTTGGAGAAGAAGACACGCACCATCTTTTTGTCGACTTTAAAGCCGCATATGACAGTGTTTATGGACACGAGCTATACAGAGCCACGTCATGTTTTAATATCCCTGCCAAACTCGTCAGACTGTGCAGAATGACTATGGAGAACTCTCGCTACTCCATTAAGGTCGGAGGTAAACTAACCGACGCCTTTGATGTTAAAAAAGTTTTAGACAGGGTGCCGCACTGTCATGTGATTTCTTTAACATCATTCTTGAAAAGATCGTGCGGGACTCTGCGGCCAATACAAGAGGTACCCAATTGCTTGCCTACGCAGATGACATTGACGTTATTAGACGGACAAAGCGAGACGTCAATGAGGCGTTCGCAAGCATTGAAGCAGAAGCGGCTAAAGTGGGTCTAAGGGTAAATGGGGACAAGACCAAATATATGCTGTCATCCAAGAAAGACGCGCAACACCGACGTCTTGGTCAGAACGTCACCTTCGGCGGCTATATTTTTGAAGTAGTCAAGGACTACGTCTACCTTGGCTCGATAGTGACAAGCAGCAACGACACCAGCGCTGAGATAAAACGCAGAATAACTCTTGCCAATCGCTGCTTCTTCGGGCTCAAGAGGCAATTGAGTATCTCGAATTGAGTTCTCTCGAAAAACTTAGGTATCCCTCTACAAAACCTTAATCATCCCGGTCCTCCTCTACTGCGCTGAGGCTTGGACGTTATCAAAAACGGATGAAGGCTCTTGGGCGTTTCGAGAGCAAAATTCTGCGTGCAATCTTTGGTCCCGTTTGTGTAAGCGGAGAGTGGAGGAGGAGATTCGACAAAGAACTGTTCGGGCTGTACAGCGACATCGGCCTAGTTAGACGTCTTCGGATCCAACGTCTATGATGGCTAGGCCATGTAGAACGAATGGACATCAACGCTCCTGCCCGAAGAGTCTTCGACTCCAACCCCGAGGGACGACGCAGTAGAGGACGACCGCATCGAAGGTTGCGCGCACAGGTGGAAAGAGACCTCAACCAACTGGGCGTGCGGCACTGCAGGCGGCTGGCCAAAAATCGGGCAGGCTGGAGAGGCTTGTTGGTTGAAGCCCTGGTTCACCCCGAACTGTAGCGCCATCAAAATATGTAAGTAAGTTGATGCGACGGACTGGCGATGAATAGAAACAATTTCGAGAAGCACTTCACGCTCTAGCCCTAGGCGAGAACAACGTCTCGCACTGTGAATTCTGGCCACAACGATTTGTCGACAATAACCTAGGATCGACCCGAGATTTTAAGGACGCGACACGATTGATGGCGACCAACAAAAACATCAAAGCTTATAACAAGAACGCCTTACGATCGCTTGGATGCCCAGTGACTCGAATAAATGCCTCAAACAATAAAGCAACAGCCGCTCAAGCGTCAGATGACGAAGTTCAAGGACTGAGCGCAGAACTGTTACTCTGCGTTGGCGCTAAGGTGATGTTACGCCAGAACCTGTGGACCTCTTGCGGACTGTGCAATGGCTCGATGGGCACAGTTATTGACATTATTCACGGTCCGACCGAAAACAGAGTCGATAACTCCATACCAATCGAAGCCCCTATCTGCATCTGCCTTAGGGCATTAGTATTCACAGGTCGCAAGGAATGGGCATGATACTATTCATGCAGCGTCGAAATTCGTGTCGGATATCCAATGGAACAGATGCAAGAACCAATGCACAGGTGCCTGCCTGGTTGACTTGGAAAAAGCCTTCGACACCGTATGGTTAGAGGGACTTTACTACAGGCTTAACCAGCTAGGCATAAGTAAACCACTGCTGTATATGATCATGATATGTTAATGGGAAGAAAGTTCGTTGTGAAAATTGCCAACGTGACTTCTTCTCAAACATTTGATATCAAAAATGGTCTACAACAAGGCACGGTGAACTCGCCGATCCTTTTCAACATTTACGTCAGTGGTCTGATAGCTTCGCTTCGTCACTCGATAGCATACGCAGACGACCTTGTCGCGTATAGAACAGGTCCAACGATTGACGTCATAGTTACTCTCTTGCAACGTGACTTCGAAAAAATTCAAACGTTTTGTAATGACTGGAAACTGAAAATCAACTTCCAAAAATCGGAAACTGTTTTGTTTAGAACGCCATTGTCTGGGGCCTCTAGGGATACCAGGAAAAACTGGCGGAAATTCTCCATAACTGGTCCGGATGGGCGTCCACTGGCGAACCAAAATGTAGTCAGATACCTCGGTATCTGGTTGGATCAATATCTGTATTTTAATAAACATATAGATGTTGCTTTGGCCAGGGCTCGGGGAGCTTTCACTCTGTTAAGATGGCTGTTTCATAGCAGCCAACTTGATAAGAAAGTCAAAATAATCTGTTACATGGCTTTAATCAGGCCCATGATCGCCTATGGATGTCCCGTTTGGTTCAATGTGAGTGCAAGCCTGATGGAAAGGATTCGAGTGTTTGAGAGACAATGTCTAAGGACCTGTCTCTCATTGCACAGAACACCAGAATCCGAGTACATAAAATACTACCCCAACGAGGTCCTATACAATAGAGCCAAAATTATTAGGATTGACAACTTTTTGATCAAATTGATTCGAAGTCACGTTGCAAGGGCGATGACTTCGACCAATAACTTGATATCTGGGGCTTATTACCCAAATGAGTTATATCACGAGAGAGCTCGTCTTAGCGGCTTTGTTCCCCCAGAAGCGTTCTTACATTACGACAACCGCGAACTGATACAGGACAAATCGGCGATTCCGTTAATCTTCCACGTGGCCCGAAGGTCTGTGGAAAAGAGCTTATCTTACGAACGGGATGTAGCACTCCGTGAGCCGGGGCGACTCCGTTTCAGTATGGCAATGTCAGATCGGGATCGAGCAGACGTTGCTCGACAAACGCAACGTTTCTGGTGGCTTGTACAGTCTCCGTCGCTGAATCCTTTGGGCCTAGCGTCATAAAAAAATCATTAAATAAAAGGCCAATTGCTGAATATAGGTTAGGTAGTAGTAAGTTAATTAGGTTAGCTGTAAGTTATGTATATATGTGTATGTATATATATATATATTTATATATACATGTGTATGCATGTACATATATATATATATATATATGTATATACATACAGATAAAATAGGATAGGCTAGATTAGGATTAATAGTTTTAGTTAGTTTTAAGGTTATACTCACTAATAATATGCTAAGTTTTTTTAACTAATTTTTCTTAGCCTTAATACTAATAAACTAATAAACGAATTCCACAACAAATAGAATAGACGTCGAAAGACAAAATTAAAAATATACTATATAGCTTAGAGTGCCCGTTCAGGTCCAGTATGCTACGTTAAATAGATAAGATATTTAAGATACAGTCCGCGAAATTCAATTAAAGGCAACGTTTTTTTTTTTTTTTGAAATATTAAAAATAAGTTAATAAGTTAAGTACACTTTTTTAAAAATTTGTTCAATACAATAAAATGATTTAATTCAGCAAAAAAAATTGGCTAAAACAAGAAAAAACATGTCTTTACTTAAAAAAGACAAAAAAAACTTAATTTATACTGCGAAATTCGATTACAGGCAGTCGTCTTAAAAGAAATTTCAATATAACAAAATAAATGAAAAATGTAAATTAATAGTGAGTCCAACCTCCTGACTTAGTAATGAGCTCAAAAATCCGACTTGGCATCGAATTGACCAGGTTTCTGAACTCTTCAGTTGGAATTAGAGCCCATTCCGCTGCAACGGCCTTACGTAATTCCTCCACGGAGGCAAATTTGCGCCCGCCAGCATAAACACGACGAGACAAATTTCCCCACATGTTTTCGATTGGGTTCAGGTCCGGTGACCGTGCTGGCCACTCTAAAAGTTGAATTTTCTTCTCTTTAAACCATCCACGACTGGCCCGCGACACATGGATGGGAGCATTATCCTGCTGGGAAATTGGATTCGAATCCGGCTGTTGCTCCAAATATTCAATCAAAATTTCTTCCAGCAGAGTAGTGTAATTTTCTGACTTCATCCGGCCAGAAATTTTGCAAATGGGAGTCCTGCAGTGGTAGCTGAAAGCAGCCCATACCATCAACGACCCACCTCCAAAGTTTCGCTTAGTAGAGAAGCTTTCAGGAGTTTTAATGTCATGCCAATAATAATTGAGACCATCTGGGCCATCGAGATTGAATTTTTTCTCGTCTGAAAAGATGACGTTTTTCCATTGTTCAGACCATGTCATGTGTTCTTTCGCGAAGTGTAGTCGGGCAACTTTATGTGCTTCTGTAAGAGCTGGTTTTGACTTCATTTTTTTCCAAACCAGTCGATTACTGCCAGCTAAAATTTGTTGTACACGCCGTTTAGTTATTTTTAATTTTAAATCCGAAATAATTTTAGAAGCAGTAGCATCTTTTTGCAACCCAGCTCGGATAATGGCCGATTTCTGCCTTCGCGAAGTTTTTTGGTTGTTTTTATTTTTCCGGTTAGCGTTGTAGTTTCTTCCCAATTTAACAACATTATCAATTGCAGAAGCAGATCGATTTAATTTGATGGCAATTTGGCGATTGGACAAACCGCAATCCTTATACGCATGGATTTTTGCGATTTCCTCCCCCGTTAGCGTTTTTCCTTTCCCCATTATGACTTGCGGCTAATAATGATGAAAATCCGAAAATTATAATTGTAAATAAATTATTTTTATTTATTTTATTTTTAATTGTTATCACCAAAAACACCTTGATTTCGTTTTTGATTCACTGCTTTTCAGCTTAAACACGACTGCTTTTAATTGAATTTCGCACGATCACCAGTGACAAAACAACAGATTGTGAAATTATCTGAACAGGAGTAACGGTACATTCAAAGCACTTGTTGAAAAAAGAACACAAAGCCAAAACAAAAGAAAAGAATAGAACATACATAATCTCTTACACCCCCAACATATTTTCTGGGCGAATTTGCATCTGCCTTTAATTGAATTTCGCGGGCTGTAGGTTTAAGAGTTTTACCTAGAATAAGTTATTTGGAAAAATATTAATAAAATGCTTTTAAAATGTAAAAAAAAAAAATGTCGCAAGGAATTACATTGGACAAAGCAGTTGTGGACTTAGGGATAAGTGAATTTAGTGCCGGGTTGGCCTGCGTTGCGTGTTCGAGGGTGAAGAAAATGTAGGGAATCCTCTTCGATCCAAGTTTTCCATCCGAAAGGTTATTGGGAAACCAGCGTTCTTACTAAAGCGGGCTGAACTCGACAATTGCACAATTTTCATACTCTAGCGCCAAAAGTTGTCACACCATTTTAGTTCGTGAAGTTAGAGGTTCGCTTTGGTTTGGGGAATATATTCCCGCCAAGGGTATGTAAATTGCATTGCACGTATCTGCGCTTTTTATTAGAAGTATTTTTTTTCCAGGTTAATCCGAATTTCGTACTCAATTTATTGGTTATCATAATATTAAAGCGATATTACAATCCTATAAGTCGATTTACAAAATTTCGACTTAACCTTTCTCGCTTTTTAATCTCACTTTAGATGGAAAGTCTTAATTGGTGATTTTGATAAATTACTTGCACCACTTTCGATTTACATCGTTATCGACATTCGTTTCCTCCACAAATACAATAATTATTGAAAATTATTTTAACAATTTACTTTAAGCACACGCTGTGATCGCTTAATAACTTTTTCTTTTTTATTTTTTCATTTTCAGGTAACTAAAATAAATACACACACCAGAGGAAAAAATGTGAGATATTGCATACATACATACATATGTATGTACATATATGCATCTAGATAAAATTTCACCTAATATTGGTCATTAGCGGCGTTCACACTATACGATTTGCTTGATGACTCGTGTTTGTACTGCCAATCGTCAATGTGAACTCTCCATACTGCAAGTCGATACGATTTGTAGTATGAAGTTCAGAATTTTCGACTTCTTGCCTTGCTTTCGTTTTTTAGGGTTCCGTACCCAAATGTAAAACGGAACCCTATTACTAAGACTTCGCTATCCGTCCGTCCGTCTGTCACCATGTATTTCTGTTGCCGCTACGACAAATACTAAAAACAGAACAAAATGAATATTTAAGGGGGGCTCCCATACAACAGACATGATTTTCATCCAAAAAATCCTGCCTGCAACCAAGATCTGTCATTTGATGAGGTAACATACATAGTCTCTTTCATATTTATATATCCAGATGGTACGGAACCCTTCGTGCGCGAGTCCGACTCGCACTTGGCCGGTTTTTCTACTTCCATACGTTTTTCACTTTTTTTGTGATTTCGAAGGGTGAACATCAGCGGACAAAGGTGATATAACGACGAATTTAGTGACAAGTTATGGCATTTCCAAGCTTGTAGATGTAATAATAGACTATTGTTGGAGGGACTGGTGTCTACTTCCATAACATACTGCTAGTACAATATCCGTCATCTTTTCAGGGCTTAAATTGGTAGTGGTCAGCAAAACTCTAAATCTTGTGGATATAATTCCAAAAATATTTTCCACTACAGGAGGCCTACCTCATAGACAGGCCGGGGCCGACGTCAGACACCGAGGTACCAACCGCCAGTTGCGGAGGCTCTTGTTTCTCGTGGTACCAGATTATAGCTACCGGTGGAGCTTCGCGACCGTAAGGTCACTTCTAAATGAGCCCCGCAAAGTTCGAGGTCTGGCACCTCACCCTAGAAAAACTCCCAACTTTGGAGAAAGGCAGCACTCCAGCGCCTCCCATTCTCCCCATTTTGTAACAACTTGGATATATATTTAAAAAAAAAAACGCAGCCGAACACTCGCCACCATGTCACACAACCAGGGGTATTGATATTCACAACACAAAATCTCTCTCGCAAATGAAGTCTTTCAAACATGCAGTATAGTGTGAACGCTACTTACTTTTGGTTGTCAAGAATATCGTACAGACAAATCGTACAGTCTGAACCCCGCTATTGAGATTTATACAAGTTTTGTTGAAATATTTTTTAAAAAAGCGATAATAATTAATTGGACAGGTTCCTCGACATTTCGGTGCACTTTTTGCGAAGAGTGAAGGCATTCAATTCGATGGCGTGAAATACATGAAACATTTAAAAAACGTGCAAATGTTTAAAATCTCAGAACGAGCTGTTGAGCATACATACAAACATATATGTATACTTGCGTTACTTTACAAATTGCAGATCATTTGTCGCATTTTTAAACGACTTATCTAATGAGATGCTTTTCGGAGATTTTTTTTATTTTTTTTTTTATTTTTTTTTTTATTTTGAGCATCTTCCGTTCCAATTGGGCTAATTTGCTTTTCTGGTTCAGTTTAGGTGGGCCTTGCTTTGGTCAGGGTGATTATAATGATTAACGTCATAGTTGTCTCCCTAATGGAGTGCTACTGCTGCTAAAAAGTTTTGATGGCGAACGGAAAGCCCATTTGGTTCCACCGAAAAGAAAACGAAAGACTATCAAGGTAATCATTTTAATTCTAAGTAAGTGCCTGTAATTTGGATAAATTTCGTCGTACTTCTTTGTGTAAATTATTGTCGATTAGGAGAGCAACTGACTTTGTTTTTTGCTTTTGCGGCAAGTAATCCGCATCTTGATTACACAGTTGAAGGTCATACTCGTATAAGCATAGAGATAGGCGATTTATATTTGAATAAACTTTTTAATTAAATATTTTGTGACTCGGTAGGTGTGGTTGGGTAGAGGCCGTCGACTCGAAAGATGGATTTAGTGATGACATAATTATAGATTGATTGGTAATTTATGAAGCGATCTTTTGAACCCCAGGTGGTAGGCTAATTAGCCGCACTGTTTTTCACAGTTTACAGGGAGGTGGAGATAACGAGTTGCTTGATGGGGCTATTAGCCAAAGATTTCAATTTTCTAATTTTGAACGTTGATTGCGAAAGATCCCAATAGTTGGCATCTAGATATTTTTTTATATATTTACACATTTTCTTCTTCTTAATGGGCGCTACAGTTCGGGGTGAACCTGGGCCTCAACCAACATGCCCGTACAACTAGCATAATCTTTTGCTAGCCTTTTCCATTGCCGCACACCCAGTTGGCTGAGGTCCCCTTCCACCTGTGTGCGCCATCTTAAGTGCGGCCGTCGTCTGCTTCTTCATCCCTCGGGGTTGGATTCAAAGACTCTCCGGACTGTAGCTGTGGTGTCCATTCGCTCTACATGGCCCAGCCATCTTAGGCGTTGAATCCGTACACGCCTGACTAGACTCATGTCGCTGTACAGCCCGTAAAGTTCGTTGTCGAATCTTTTCCTCCATCCCCCGTCTGCGTTTATAGGCCCGAAAATCCCGCCCAAAATCTTTCTCTAGAACCGACGAAGGGCCTTCTCATCCGCTTTTGATAGTGTCCATGCTTTTGCGCCGTACAGTAAGATCGGTATAATAAGGGTCTTGTATAGAGTCAACTTTGTCGTTCGGGGGAGGGCTCTATCACTCAATTGCCTCCTGAGCCCAAAACAACAGCGATTGGCAAGAGTGATGTCGTTGTTCCAGGTCCCTGCGGAGCCAAGGTAGACGAAGTCCTTAACTACCTCGAACTTATATCTGCCAATACAAACGTTCTGGCCAAGACGTCGGTGGTGAGCGTCCTTTTTTGATGACCCAATCGAACTAACACAAACTATGGAATGGACTATACCATGGCTAGAGATAATCTTTAAAGGATGCCTAGCTTGGAGTCATATTCCAGAAAAGTGGAAGTGCGCAAAGGTAATCTTCATCCCCAAGGCCGGCAGGAATTCTCACACTTCCCCTAAGGATCTAAGGCCGATCTGTCTATCATCTTTCGCTCTAAAAACCTTAGAAAGGCTGATAGACCTACACATACGGCACAGCTTGGATCCCTCCCTAATTTCTAAGGCACAACACGCCTATTGTAAAGGTAGATCGGTCGAAACAGCTCTTCACTCATTAGTGAGGAAAATCGAAAGATCAATCCATCTCAAAGAATATACGCTAACAGCCTTCCTAGACATAGAGGGCGCCTTTAACAACGTCACTCCGAAAGCAATAATAGAAGGGCTAGAAAAGCTAAAGGTGGAGAGGGCTGATCAGCGAGTTGTTATTAACACGCAAGATTCACTCTAAGTGGGGAAGCCTAGAGACTACCAGAGTAGCTACCAAGGGTACCCCGCAAGGTGGAGTCCTCTCACCTCTTCTCTGGAATGTAGTTGTAAACGAACTACTGATCAAACTGGAGAAAGAAGGCCTGGACGTTGTTGCCTACGCCGATGACGTTGCCATCTCAATCTCAGGTAAATACCTATCCACACTGAATGACCGCATGCAAACGGCATTCTCATTCCTGTGCATATGGGCGCATAGTAGCGGGCTCAGGATTAATCCCCAGAAAACTGAGCTCGTGCTATTCACCAAAAAGCACAAAATCCCGGAATACTGCCCTATCACTCTGCTCGATACCAGGTTAACCTATTCCCCTATTGCCAAATTCCTAGGCATTATACTCGATAGGAAACTAACTTGGAAGAGTAATACAACCGAAAGAGCAAAAAAAGCAACAATTGCTCTCTACACATGTAAAAAAGCTCTAGGAAAAAAATGGGGATTTAACCCCAAAATCACCCTATGGCTCTACATTACGGTCGTCAGACCCATATTACTGTATGGAGTGTTAGTCTGGTGGACTGCACTAGACAAGACAACATACCATAAACAACTCGAGAAGGTACAAAGGATGGCATGTATGTGCATTACCGGGGCCCTCAGGTTCACAGCAACGGCTGCGCTTAACATGATACTAGGCTTCACACCACTCGATATTTTCGGTAAGCAAATTGCCACACACACGGCCATAAGACTAAAAGCCAACTCGAAATGGGCGAGCTATGTCATCGACCACTCATCCATCCTGCAAAACAGGACAACTCTGGCAGAAAACCTGGACCACACAGAACCCACCATAATCTTGGACAAAAAATTCACGACGATTTATCCGGACAGGAAGAACTGGACTCGCCAAACACAACCCCGCAGAAACTGTGTGGATTTTTACACCGACGGGTCTAAAACCAAAGACGGGGTGGGCTGTGGAGTTTTCTGCAAACAACTCAAGCTATATAAAGTTCTAAAATTACCAAACCACTGCAGCGTTTTCCAGGAGGAACTGTCGGCAGTAAAAGAGGCTTTATCTTGGCTGAAGTGGGACGTAATATCCACCACAGATATTCGCATCCTTACAGATAGTCAAGCTGCCTTAAAGTCGCTGGAGTCCTATGTGTACTCATCAAAATCTAGTCTCGACTGTCGCAGATCTCTCAACGAGATGGCAGAACAGTTCAATATACAGCTTATCTGGGTACCGGGACACAGCGGCATTACAGGTAATGAGGAAGCCGACATACTCGCCAAACAAGGAACGACGCTACAATCAATCGTGGCTTGTGAGGGAGTACCCCTTACAACCATTAAACATAATCTGACCAATCTCGCCAGGGCCGAGACGAACCTGAGATGGACCCAGGGACATACCTGCGTCATCACAAGGCAAATCTGGCCTCGGCTTGACCGTCAGCGCACAAGGAGTATAATCGGTCATCGGTGTCATCACAGGTCACTGCCTCATTGGCAGTCACGCACAAAGACTATGTATAGTTCCAAATGACTTCTGCAGAAGCTGTCAGGACGAGGAGGAGGTCGAATCCATTTACCACCTATGCGCCTGTCCAGCTTTTTGCAATATAAGGAAGCGTTACCTAGGCTCTTACTTCCTTAACGATCTGACAGATGTTCAGAAAGTAGGGATACTTAATCTTCTTAACTTCTTAAGAAGCACTAGATGGTTCCACGAATAGGGGGATAAAACCCCCTCGTAGCTGCACAACAGGCCTCCTTGGCCTAAGTGCGTTCTTCTCAATTCTGGGAAGGCTACGACCCTACCTACCTATCATATATTTCGTTTTTCCCTCGTTTACCGCCAGACCAACTTTCGCCGCCTCGATCTCAATACTCGCAAACGCCTCATTGTATCTCCCTGTGATCTACCTATTATGTCAATATCGTCGGCGTATGCAAGGAGTTGCGAGGATTTGAAATAGATTGTGCCTCTTGTATTGGCCAGTGATTTTTGCACAATCATTTCCAATATGATGTTGAATTCACACATTTTACCGGTTAAAAATAAAAAGCGAATCACCGTGCGATACGACTCTGTTTCTATTTCGATGTAAATGAAATGCCTACCATTTGTAATCTGATGAATGAATTTGTGAGAATGGTTGATTTGTGTAACATTGACAGTATACGACACCGCCTGGCAAACCCACGTGTTTCCAAATACCTACACTTGTTTATTAGCTTGCCTTCCTGTAAGAACAATTGATTTTCATGCAATCGCCTCCATACAAATAGTTAATTTAACAATGTATGCGATTTGAAGATGCTTTGTATAGACCACACCAGAGCTATCATACTTTATCGCGAACAAAACGAAAATATCCCCCTGGGCCCAAATGCATTTGTGGTGTTAAAATAATTACCCACACGCGGCATAAGCACACACGCAAAGTGAAGGTGCTGGAGGAGAAAAAAATCAGCATTTCTACCATATTTCCCAGACCTACTTCAATTACTCAGATCCAGTTTAGGCATTGAGGTTTCCATGCCACAAAATTCGACCGTCAGGCATGAGAGTACATTATACCATGTGCTCGAGCACGAATTGTGGTAACCGAAACCTTAATTATGTCGTTATGGTTAGGTTCTTTGTTTTTCTCTTTCTTTCTGAACTGCGCATTTTCCTTTTGAGAAACAGCTCCATTACGGCCGAGTTCAAACGGCCTTGGGTGAGATGAAATCTGCTAACCGCACAAAACCTCAAATCATGTCAACTGCCACTCATAGCATTCATGATGCGAGCGAGCAAACTATGGCTAATTTTTTTCAATGTCAACACCATCAGAGACTTGTTCTTCTGCTACTACTGCCGTTTCATCTCCATCTTCTGTGTACTCTCGCATCACCTGTCGTTTGGAGATATGAATTTGAAATTGAAATCAAATCCGTATATGCGGTCGCAGTTTGACATCGTATCAAGGATATCATCTACTCAAAACCAGCCACGAAATGCCTCGATGCGTTGCGCGGCATTTATTGTAAACGTGTCATCTCAAAGCTGGTGCGGGTACTCGTGCAACACAAAGCGCATAGTACGAGTAGCGAATCTGATTTACATCGATGTAAACCGAGCCGTGAGGTGCAAATTGCATTAGATACGAGTTCGCTTTCTAAGACAAACATATATTCAATTCGAAATGATCGAGATACTCATGCGGTGTACAGATGGGTAACTCGGAGTGCGGAATAAGTACATGGTGTCTGCTCAGCGATAAGTAATATTAGGAGCACAAGCATGCGACATGATGCTTCACTTGGCGGTTGAAATAGATTCGCAGTGGTGTGCGAATGATGTCAGGTTTAATGTGAAGCGATAACGAGACTTTTAGTTTATCAGTTCTGCATACAAAACGCACCTATCCGTGGGGTGTAGGAAACACTTTTTGTGCATATCGTATGGTCTGGTTTGGTACAAGTGGTTGGCGTGGTATAACGATTTTTCCGTCACACACGCAATTGGGTTACTGGATCACTTTCTAAGAACGTTCCTTGCCCTTGACACATATATCGTGTGCAACCAGGGCAGGTCTAGTTCAGTAGTAAGTTCGCTAGTGCAATCGTTGCAGATGGCAGCGGTCATACGCTATAGCAGAGAAGCTATTATACATACGTATGTGATGTTAAGTAGGCTCACTTCCCTATAGTTGGGCGAATGATATTGAAGTTATAACTCAGTGGGCACAAGTTTCAATCGGTTTATTTACAATATCCCAGAAAGCAGACTCTTCGCGGCAGTAGCTTAATTAGGGTCTCCTCTTCTTCATCTCCTTCTATGAATGATTGTTCTGCCTAATAGCAGAATTTTAAATAAAGTTAGCCATATACAGTCTGTAGGATAATACATATGAGTTGTCTATATTCATCTCTGAAGGTTTCTGCTTTCATTAAAGTATTGCCATCTTTGTTTTACTTTTTGGCATGCTAACCATCTTTCCATCTCGCTGTTTGCATGCTCTTTTGTTTTCGTCTGAAGAGCGCTGTATAGTAAAAAAGATGTTCAACCGTTGCCTTCAGTGTCAAAATTAATAATGACTTTATTTTCCACCTTGCGTAGGTACAACGCATAATTATCACTCGATGAGCTACTGTGAGAACAATTGATGTTTGCGGTTCACTAGACGTAATCCGAGCATTCGTCGTTGCTTACAAAACAATTCCCACGATAAAGGGGATTCGAATAATCTCTGTCACACAGTAGCTCCCGTTACAAAGATTGAAATAAAATATGTACAATGTAAACTTAAAAATTAGGAAAGTATTTACAAGTTCGTACATACACCCCTCCTTGGAGGTTCTTAACCTTCAATTCAAATATTGGCTTCAAAGCGAGGAACTGTTCTTCGTTGAGCTGGAATCGGCCCTTTCTGATGTCGGCGTCGGCAATAATATACTATTACTCCAATGGTAATCGACAGCAGCAGGTAGCTCAAACTGTAGTGATGGTAATCGTGTATGTTCAATTGCGGTTCTTCGGGTGCTCTCATGTCTTTCTTAAGGTCTTCTATTTCCTGTGTGATATTTTTAAATTGATCATGTTCAATGGTGCTTACCTTCAATGGGGGGACAAGGTCTTTTGTGAAGTTATGGTTTTCGATCCAGTTGTTGATTTTTGCACTCGGAACGAACGAGTTAGATATAACTGTTTTTAAGTTTGAGCGTCCGGTTATAATCGTGTTTCCAACTTTAAGAGTGCACATCTCTTTGAATTCTATCACTCCATTGCCTGCTAAGGCGATGCTGCTTGTAACTCCATTGCAAATGAGTAGACCTGTGGAATTAGTAATCAATGAAAATAGCCAGCTGTTAGTTTCTTTGAGTGCGATCCAACGATTTTGAGATGGTATTTCGTTTAAGATGCAATCGGCCAATGCATTATTTTCATGATTCATCAAGGCCATTTCACATACTTGCAAATTGTGTTGATGGATATTAGTTGGAACAATCTGAGTACAGAGATGGGTTCTCGCAGCTATAAGCTTGCAAGATGAGAATTCAAACTCTGTTAATCTAAAAAATTTGTCTCTTGCTAATGTAACTGCAAGGTATGGTTTAGGTATATCCACTAGGAGGCTGATGTTGTAGTGAATGATGGGTAATGGAATTAGATTGAACATCTGGAATTCTTGGTCGTCAGCTAATGGTATGAGCATTTCAAAAACGATTGAATCATGAAGTGTCCGTCCCCTGACTGTTATTATTTTAAACATGTCCAAAACTGAAACATTAGGTAATCTCAAAGTTGATGGGAGGTTTCCTTGAATAAGCTGCAGCTGGTCATTGAGTTGCCTTGGTGTGATAAGCTGAGGGTTAATTTTTGCATGATTCAAGTCAAGTATAACATCAAGTAGAATATCTTGAGTGCGCTGAAAGTTGGATAAAATCATAATTAAATAAGACGTAAGCGATACAAAGTGTTGGTTTGTGCCAATGTTATCTTGCTGTTTTTCGATTACATTAAACGTCCTGGCCAAATATGTGTTCAGTGTCTGGAATTGCCTTTTGACTTCCAATGAATTTTGCCTCAAAATATTAACAGTGGAATCTGAAATGGAACTTTGTTTTTCAATGAGAGCAGCTAAGTGAGTTTCATGTTTATTCGCCAAGTTGATCTGATTTTGAATGTGTTGAGCCTCTTCTTGATCAAGGATGCCAAACAAACTATGTGCTACACTACCAACAAAATCGAATCGAGACCTGCGATGTCGAATCGCTGCCCGACTTGAAGTATTAAACCCGTGAATGAATTCGTTATTTTGATCAATGATAGCTACTCTTTGTCGAAAAATGTCAACCGTCGAATGACAGTAGTAAATCTTGTCCGTTTTATCTGTCGTGCAAGCTTTTTCCAGTTCATTTATATACGTTTTAATTTCATTTAATTCAAACCAATAATTGGTAAGATTGTAAAAAACATAAAGGCTCCAAAAATTGTTGACGATTCGAAGAGTTCCAATGTCTTCAAAGTAGATTCCGACTGCATTATCGAGCTGATTTGTAAGGACGTGGTTGTCTGTGTATGTTGTGTTAACTGGTCCAACCAACATTGCAATCAAAAATGACACCAATAAAGTTCCCGTTCTAACCTTGCCGTTTCTGAGTTTCCGTGATGTTGGTTCTCGTTCATTTCTTAGATATGGCTCTTTCTCATGCTCATCTGCTGGAGACTCCGCCTCAGCTGTTTCTTCTAACGGCAGAGGACACAAGTTATGAATAGCTCGCTGGAGAACTCCTCCTTGGGTCTTAATGTTAGCAACACGAACCAATCCATCGTTTCCTTTGATAACTTCTAGTACACGTCCCAACTTCCATCTTGTTGGTGGCATATTAGATTCCTTTAATAAAACAAGAGTGTTTGGCTTCAAGTTTTGGGATTCAGTTTTCCACTTAGTTCGTTGTTGTAAGTTATGTAAGTACTCACTCGACCATCTCTTCCAAAAAGACTGTTGAACATGCTGGATTTGTCGATATTTATTTAGAGAACTTACCCTTTTATCAGTGACATCGGGCTCAGCTATTGAAAGGAGTGGCGCTCCTATCAGAAAATGTCCAGGGGTAAGAGCTTCTAAATCATTTGGATCCGATGAAATTGGCGTCAAGGGTCTTGAATTGAGTATAGCTTCTATTTGAATTGTGATCGTGGTGAGCTCTTCATATGTTAACGAAGCCTCACCCAGGTGTTTAACCAACAATCCCTTAGCAGATTTTACAGCTGACTCCCAGAGTCCCCCGAAGTGCGGAGAACGGGGAGGAATAAATTGCCAATTAATTCCCGCCTGAATACATGATGATTGAATGGCTGACTCCATTCTCTTTGACTGCATAACTTCTTTAAGCCCCTTAAGTTTATTGTTTGCACCAACAAAATTAGTTGCATTATCGCAGAAGATAGTGTGGCACAATCCTCGTCTGCCTACAAACCTCTTAAGGCAGTTTATGAACGATTCAGTGGAGAGATCTCCAACAACTTCTATATGGATTGCCTTCGTTGAAAAGCACACAAAAATTGCTAAATAAGATTTTGAAGGAGTCTTACCCCTGATTTTGTAGTGTGATTTTATAGGGCCAGCAAAGTCCACTCCTGTGTAGTAAAATGGGCGAGATGGTGTTACTCTTTGCATAGGTAAATCGCCCATCAACTGTGCTATGGATGTTGGTCTTGATTTCGCACATATGATACACTTTCTGATCACTGATCTTGCTTCTCTTCCAATGCTTAGTATCCAATACCGTTGTCGTGAAATTGCTACAAGAGCCCTGTGGGATACATGTAAGTTTGTTCTATGTATGTTTTCCAAAAGCAGCCTTGTAACGATGTTGTTCTTCGGCAGTAGTATTTGGTTTTTTGCATCCGGCAAAAGTGCAGAATTTGCTAATGGAGCACATGCTGAACCGTAAGTCAATGTGTTAAGCTTATATGCCTTCAGAGGTTGATTGCTGTGAAATCTCCAAAGAATTAGTTGAAAGGCTCTATCTTCTGGCCTTACTAATACCTGTCGGTACATTTTGCTTACGTCTGCTGTAAATGCATACCTTTCTAACCTGAAATTAATAATTATTGCAAACAAGTCATTCTGGACTGTTGGCCCTACGCCAAGAACATCATTGAGAGAAACTCCAGATGTCGTTTTTGCTGAACAATCAAAGACCACACGCAATGCTGTTGAGGAGCTTTCTGGCTTCAGCACACAATGATGCGGAATGAAATAATGATTTTGTGGAATCTCATCCTTCTCGATCGGACTCATGTGGCCTAATTCCTCGTATTCTAGCAGGAACTGAGAATAAAGTTCACGCAATTCATTATCTCCTTCAAATCGTCGTTCTAATGAAAGAAATCTTTTCCGTGCCTTTTCGAGAGATGCACCTAAACAAGTCGGATTCCTTTTGAAAGGAAGACTTACCATAAATCTTCCATTTGATAAAATTTTTGTGTTCGACTTAAAATGTTCTTCACAGTTATGTTCTTCATTACTCATACGTTTTACTTCCGTCTCATGGGTTTCGTACTCCCAGAATCTACTCACCAGTTTCTCTAATGAAGATAGAGATGGCTTCGTGGCAATGGTGCAAACAACATTTGAGTTTGTAGCCTGTATGCCACCCGCGACAATCCATCCTAGTTTTGTGTTACGGAGTTTAGGAAGCTGAGATCCAATAGTTATTTCCCCTGGGAGAAGAAGATCGAAAAACAACTCAGCACCAATAAGCATATCTATTTTTTGATTAGACATGAATCCTGGATCAGCCAATTGAATGTGGATAGGGATATTCCAATTTCCTGATTGAACCTCACGTAGCTGGTAATCTGTAATCCTAGCCATTATGTTTGCTTCAATACTTGCCTTGAAACTTGAATTGTGTGCTTGAAAAGTGAGTCCTATTGCAAATTGTGTTTTTGTGCCATGTCCTCCTATGCCGCTTATTGAATTTTCTGATTGATACTTTGGAAGACCCAGTGCTTGTGCAAAAGCTGCAGTCACAAAATGGATTTGCGATCCTGAGTCTAACAAAGCACGACAAGTAAGCCATGTTCCGCATGCGGACTTGACATTAATTAAGGCTGTTGCTAGATAAACTTGGCGTGATTTATTTCTCGAATAGCTAGCTGCATTGGCTGCTTGAGCTTCTCTTCTTTGAACTAGCTGATGCTGCTGATTACTTATGGAATTCGTATAATGGTTGGTTGATTGACCTTCCCCCCTTTGAGCTGATTGCACCAATGGTTGAGCTAGTTGCTGCTGTTGACCACCTATGGAATGATTATGGTTATTAATTGGTTTTGTTTTCAAAGATTGCCTTGAATCTTTTTGATAGTGTAGGAGAGTATTATGTTTGCCATTACAACTTTGGCATCCTCTCGAGTGACATGTGTTGGAGGCATGTCCCGACCTAAGACAGTTTCGGCAAATTCCAAGACGTTGAACAGCTCTCTCACGATCGCCACCTGAAAGAGATAAAAATGTCTTACAGTTAAATATTTTATGGTTACCTGAGCTGCACATTAGGCAGCCATCAACTTTAGCTGCTATAACTGTTGTGGGCTTCCTTCCATCGTCTGCACTATTAATTGTTTCAAGTGTCTGAAACCGGGATTCAATGAACTTCAGCAATTCTGTTAGCGAAGGACTGCATCTCGGATCAATCAACGATTGCTCAAACAGCGTTCTGCTTTCCTTATCCAGTTTCTTCAGTATTAGATGAACTACTATGGGGTCCCAGTCATGAGCTTGATATCCCAGATTAGTAAGTGCCTGGATACCTTCCTTTGTATTGTCGTGAAGTTTCCGTAAGCTTGATGCAGTTCCTGATGCTGATGGTTGCTGTAGTAGCTTATCCAACTGTGCTGACAATAGAAGCCGCTTATTGTCGTATCTATCAATCAGAGTCTTCCAAGTTGTTTCAAAGTTGTTGTCTGTAGCCGGAAATCCTTGTATTAAGCTTAGCGCTTCTCCTGTTAGATTTGCACGGAGAAAATAAAGTTTTTGAGCAAGTGGTATAGGTTGTTCAAGGATCATTGGCTTAAACAGATCGTGAAATTGGCGCCACTTAAGGTAATTTCCGTCGAACTTGGGCAACTCAATTTTCGGTAGCTTTAACGTAGTACTTGATGGTTGATCCTGTGTAACTCTTACTAGAACCTCACTTAATCGCAACTCCAACTGCTCTTGAAGATGGAAATATGTTTCGATATCTTCTTCTTTTAATTCACCATCCATTCGCCGATACATAATTTTTAATTCTTCAAAATTCTCCTTGATATTGTTTACCTTAACGTTGAACATCTGGGGGTTGGTGTCTTTCAAATTTGGTGCACACTTATCCAATGATGTTTGGAAATATTTTGAAAGCACCTTAAATCTTTCTCTAGTGGAAAGTGTGTTTGTCTTTGAAGATTTAATGTCCTGATGCCTTTGTTTCGCTTCAGGTGGATTCATCTTTGTTGCTGTTGATGATGGTGTGACCGATGATCCTGATGGCGGTGTTGCTGGTGACTCCTCCTGGATCTGGTCTGCGTCCCGTCCTTGCAAATTCATTAATCGAGTGATAATGTCTGACTTCATGTTTTCGTACACCTTCTGAATCTCGTCGTAGTACCCCTTAGCGAAGTATTCATGTTGTATCGAGTCCGCATACTTATCTCGAATTTCACTGTCGTTGGTGTCGAAACAGTCCCACAAGTTTTCTAATTTTTCCCTCCTTTCATGTAATTTTTTCATGGTTTTGCGGCTGTCACTATCCTTCCCATAGTTTCGAGCGAGGATGCAGATCTCCTTTCCTACTTGCTCTTGCAGGTCAGTTAATTCCTCTAGTGTTCGAACCATGATGATTGATAATTTGTATGAAGCGTCTATGTATATTAAGGTCTATTTTTGTTAGGGCTTAACACTGTGCACTAGAATTCAGTTAGTTAATGAGCACTGAAAATTGAATACACGACACAACAAATGATTTGGTATATCTTTGATTGAGAAGATAAATGTTTGTTAAAGACCAGACACTCAAGTTAATGTATGATTGATTATAATTTTAAACACACTGCTTTTCTGTTAATATTCAGGCACACTAAATTCTTTTAGTAGTGTCCTGTCACGGTCGCCAAAAAATGTATAGTAAAAGAGATGTTCAACCGTTGCCTTCAGTGTCAAAATTAATAATGACTTTATTTTCCACCTTGCGTAGGTACAACGCATAATTATCACTCGATGAGCTACTGTGAGAACAATTGATGTTTGCGGTTCACTAGACGTAATCCGAGCATTCGTCGTTGCTTACAAAACAATTCCCACGATAAAGGGGATTCGAATAATCTCTGTCACACAGTAGCTCCCGTTACAAAGATTGAAATAAAATATGTACAATGTAAACTTAAAAATTAGGAAAGTATTTACAAGTTCGTACAAGCGCTATCTCGTCTTTCTTACTTGTTCGTCGATGCGTCATACATAGTCAAGTACCTTTTTACAATATGTCCAGGACTATAAGTATCCTGACGGTCGCCACCAATGGCTCGACGCCGTGGTGCTGACCTCGACCGCAAAGTAATGAATGTAATTGATGATATATCGACTTGGGAATTAGCAAGTCCCCTCATTAACGTCGGAATGTGAGATTTGTATTCTGGCTCAACAAAGCCCGATCAGACAGTCCACTAATACGAATCCGTTTTGTAATATTTTACTAAGATCATCTTGAAGATGACCCTACTAGCTTCGCATTGGAGTCTTTTAGAACAGTTTAGATCTGCTTTTGAAATGATCCGTAGGGGTACGTTAATCTATAGTGTTTTCCAATAGGGAATTGACAACTTTGAATTCCATTTGTGAACGCACCCTTTCACTAATCATCGAACTGTCATTGTCAATTTATTCAGTAAACTCACCATTTTCATCATGTTAAAGTACACGAACGAACAACGTCTGCAAATAATAAAAATTTTATTAAAAAAAAAAAAAAAAAAAATTGTCAAATCCTTATTGGAAAACCCAATACAAGCTCTACAATGGCATATCATGGAAGTTCGAAAGAGTCATCCAGAATCTTTATGGGGACACAATGGCTAGTATCGACTGTCGTAGAACTGTAGGAAAGTTTTAGGACGCATTTGGGAGTCATGCCGGGTTCCACATTAAGCCCAAGTATGTTTGCTTTGTTCATTAACGACCTCGTAGACTTCTTACCGTGCGGGATCGAATAAGCCAGACAGTATTGATGTTTGCGAACGATATTGTATTTTTGGCAACATCTTCCGAATCATTGCAGCCTATGATAAATCGCCTTCTTGAATATTGCAAGCTTTGAAGTTTGATACTGAACTTAAGTTAATCAAAAATTTTGATTTTTACGCGCGGAGGAGGCCATCATTGTGGAGCGAAACTCTCCCTCTCCCTGTTACCTTCGCTCGCACAACGTTCAAACGTAATAAGGCCTTAGCCTTCAGTGCGGGTGTAACTTAAAAAAAAAATTAAAACTGGCGCTATAATTTCGAGCCCATCGAAGTGGTCACCGTATTTAAATATCTGGGAGGTATGCTTACGACGAATTTGAGTATGGAAAGGCACCTAAACGCGAAACTGTTAAAGGCTAAAGGAACAGTCGCGCGACCTGGAATAGATGTTTTTATAACAAAAGTATCGCTCATAGCAGCAAGTTTATCAGGATCAGTTATTTTTTACGTACATAGCGCAAACTTGGGGAATGCAACAGTATGACACAGTTGAGAAACTTTTGCGATACTTCTGCAAATGGATATTTCAACTGCCTTTTAATACATCCACCTTCGTCATTATACTGGAAAAAGGATTATCGCCTCTGTTCATATGTACCCTGAAAATGCAAATAGATTATATGTAGATACTTACATTGAAAGTTCTAAAGATGAATGATAACCGGCTCCCAAAAGTTGAAACTTATGTATGTCTGTGTATATGTATTGTGCAGAAGAAACTAATTGTGATTAGTGAATTCCACCAATTTGTTAATAACTGAGCAGATGGAAACTAAGTCATGCTTTCTTGTTTTTTTATTTGTACAATATGTAACGAACAAAGCAATAGTTAACAAATAAAAAAATCTATATTTCTACATATGAGGGCGTGCGTCGTGGCGCAGTGATTAGTGTATTAGACTCCGGCGCACGATGAGCGAGTTCGGATCCCGATAACACCAATGCCATCGAATGTTTATTTTGCGGTGTCCCTCCTCGGTATGATACTGGCAAAACCCCTCGTAGTATACTTGCCAAAAAAAATCTTCGGAATCGGCATTCAACTGTTACGTCCCTTTCACCTGTCTAAAAAAAAATAAACATGGGTGATTGAGAGAAGCTTGGCTCTGGCCCTCCACAGGCTGTAACGTCGCCAAAGCAAGCAAGCAAGCATATACATATCTACATATGTATATACCTATCTATCTATCTATATCAGTTTTGATGTCACAGCTGTAACTTTGAGTGTAAGGTTGTCTCTAGGATGCCATTGAAGTCGCCCTTCAGTTGATTGGCTCTGTTCTGTAGTGAATGAACATTTATTCCAAATTCGTATAAAAATGGGAAATATGTTCGATACACTAAGTTTGTAAATACGAAGCTCGCTACTTGTCTAAGCCTTTTAAATGCGGATATTGCCTGGATTTGTCTCTGGATAATTTGGTTTTCCTCGATAGAAACGCGCTCCTAGGCTTCGGAGCTAACTTATCTCAGTCTTGCATTTTTATCGATTTCATTTCCCATGGCATTCCACTACTAACCACCACTACCATCGCATGCAACGAAACGAAATGCCCTCGAAGGTAAAATCTGTGATTTACAAACAACTAGCGGTAAATGACTAACAAATCCTGCATTTCCCCAGAGATTACTTAATGCTTAATCTAACACCACAGTTCCGCACTCGCTCTAATGTTTACCCTTTGTACTGGATGAATTCGCCTTCCGCCCACAACTGCAATCGATTTTTTCAAGTTTTTTTTTCTGCTGTTTCACTGTTCGGGCGACATCGCTGCTGCCGCCGACATGGTCATGCATCGTTTAACTCACGTGGGAAAATCAAGTTCAAACCGAGAGAAGGAAGTGAACAGTGAAGCAGTAAAAAAGAAACAAAAAAACGTGCATCCAAGTGGCGATAGCAATCATATCGCAATTGCCGCCACGACTCTTGCCTGGATGAGTTTTCAACCATTTGTCGACCTGTAAGTTTGTCCAACTGTCGACTCATGTCGACCGTGCAAATAAATAAAGAGCTCCATCCAGCTGATGGTAGTGGCTCACGTCCACTTACCACAAAACACACAATAATCGCGAAAAAATACTACTAATCTACGGGGGGATACACAGTCAACTCAGTCATCGCCTGACCGCGACGATTGAGTTAAGAATTGCGGCTTAAGCGACTTGTGCCCTCAGCCTGAACTGACTAATTGACGTTAATATAGAAATTGAGTGATTTATTCATCGCTTGTTGTGTTCTTTGCTATCTTTTACGCGACATCCGCGCTAAGCCATCAGTCCTGTCTGTCTCGGAAAGCAAACAAAACGAAAATAACCTTTCTGCTTAGTCATACAATTACCACTTCATGGTTTGTTGGCCACGTTTACGTAATAAAACAATCAGAGAACCTCCTGCTTGGAGTCAAGTTCAGGGTTAGCAGATTATTTAGAGCAAAACGATAGATGGTTTGCGCGGCGCACTGAAATGCATGCAAATTATGGGGGCAGCAGATAATAGCTGTGGCATATGTATAAAGACACTACTTACTGTTATCGAGTTATCCAACAATTCGCTGATTGTGTGTGGTCATTGATCATTGGATTTTTGAGAGAAGCCAAACGGACGCGACTTGACTTCTCAGTGGTTGGGCAACATTATCTTGTCAGCGAGAATTGACAGTCGTAGTAATCTGATCGGAGAGTTAAATCCGATGACCAGTCGGATATGCATGGGAGGTGACTCGGAGCGGACTTGTGTAATGAATAGCGATGAAGATATGTGAGGACGATTGAAGTTGAGTTGGTTTACACGTGTCTTTTTGGTGTGGTTGTGAATCTAGAATCAAAACACGTTTCGCAAGACCTTCGGAGATTCGCATCACGACGATTGAATCATATTACGAATGGATTATGCATGGGGAGGCAATAGGCTTGGTCGAAGATTTATTCCTTGCTTATTATCAACATACGTTACTGTAGTTGTTGGCAGTTTTGTTGTTGCCGATATTATAATATATCTGTGAGTAACATATTCTACTTAGACATCTAATATGTTGATACACATTTACTGGATTGTTGGGCGAAAATATGTGTTCAAATGCTTCCTGTGCCAAGGGTCCAAGTTACGTATAACCTGATAAGTTGAATATTTTATAAAAGTTACAATTGCGTATCTTCTATATCTGCTGTCACAGGGGACATACAATTCTACAGATATGAGGACATACATATGTACTCCATCAAATTACCTGAGACTTATATTCGTGATGAGAACAAGAAGACCGAAGACTACTTGTATTCATTAGGAATGTCTGTGTGCAGTTCTGCAACATTCGTGGGTTACGGAAGAATTTCTTTGCCACATATCTCCATGCTTTCTTCCATAACGGGCTGTTTTTGGCACAATGCGAAACACAGGTCGATGGAAAATCCGACCCCTCGGATTTCAGTCTTCCTGGATTTAGCTTCGTGCCATTATTCGTAATCCATCGCGGTCTCGCTGTTTACGTCCTTAGTGAATCGCTTACCAACTTTTACCACAATGCATATAGCCATTTGTCCTCCACGGAATTTCATGCCATATGGCTCAAATTTACACTCTGCATGCACTCCGTTCACTACTGCTTTCTATTGGTCCAGTCCGACCAAAAATTAAGGCGCAAAATCCTTCAATGTCCCAAAGATAGCAGAAGTTTGTTGTCGTCCGTAAAAAACATAAAAAACTCAACTTCATCCTCTCATCCACAAAGCTAACCTATTTACTGCCCACTTCGCAGCCAGTTCTCAGCTCCTAGCTTGTACTTTGTCGCCGCCTATACTAGAATGTGTCAGTTCCACCATGGGACTAACCCACCTCCGCACTCCTATAGTCGTAAGGGTTCTTAATGATTGTATTGCCCCAACAGTTCTGAAGAGGTATTCTTCTACGCTGGCAAAATTACTACGTAAGCTTTTTCTCCTTTCCTGCTCTTTTGTGCCCTTTTCAAATAGGTGGAAAGGTGGCGAATCTTCTTCTCCATTCAACTACCGAACCATTACACTAACGTCTCTTCTTTCCAAGGTCATGGAAACGCTGGTTAACCGGCAGCTTTTGAAATATATTGAATCACGGAAACTCCTCAATGACCGTCAGTACGGTTTCCTCAGCAACAGATCCACTGGTGATTTTATGGCATATCTCGCCGAGAAGTGGAATCACTCAAATAGTTGCCCTGGATATTTCGAAAGCATTTGCCAGGGTGTGGCATGAAGCCCTTTTGTTGAAAATGTATGCTTTCGGGATCCATGAGTCTCTTCTTTAATGGATTAGACGTTACCTTTCGAATCGTTGAAATCAAGTTGTTTTGGAGGGATTCAAATATGACATCCATTTCTTAAATGCTGGTGTTCCCTAGGGCTCCGACACTTTTTCTCATTTTTATAAATGATCTCTTGTCTGCCACTTCTAATCCAATCCACTCCTTCGCTGACGACAGTACCCTTACATTCTCATATTCGTTCATTACTTTAAGACCCTGCTTTTCGGCTGCAAACAGTGAGCATCAGCATATGCTAGGCTCATTCAATTCCGATATCGACAGCATCGTTGAATGGGGTAAAAGAATAGAGTGGAATCGAAAGCATCCAAAATGCAATGCAAATGCAATGTCTCCTGTCATCAAAGTGTATAACTAAGCCGCAGCCATTATCCATGAATGGCGCTTGCATCTCAGAAACCGGAAAGCTTTCCATACTGAGTATGGGTGTCGCTCACAATCTTAATTGAGACGACCATATATTAAGTGTCGCCAAGACTGCTGCGAAATGCCTGTGCTTCTTATACAGATGCAAGAAATATTTCTCACCCTTAGATCTGGCCCTAAATTAGTGCGATAAAACTGATAGGTGACTTCAGTATTACCAAAACACTAGACTCGCTGGAACGTCGCAGGAATCTTTCCTGCCTTTCCTTGTTTTATCGTTACTTCCGTAAAAAATGCTCTGATGAAATAGCCAGTTGCATTCCGCCCCTTCAACATTTCCCTCGCAATACACGTCTCTCGAGTAATGCTCACCAATATTCCCTAAAGCCCGCTTTCGGACGTACCGTCAAATATGTATAGGGAATCTTTCTTTAACCGAACCAAACGAATCTGGAATTCCCTGCCGGATTCGGTATTCCTCCCTCAGTATAACATGCAGGCATTTAAGATCAATGTTCGTCGGCACTTCCTCTATCCCTCTTCCTCTCTACCTTCTGCACGCACTGTGTCGCCGACATAATGTTATTAAAACCTTGAGTGCGCGTATATTATCAAAAAAAAAAAAAAAAAAAAATAATAATAATAATTCTCCATGAGTTTTGAAAGGCTTGTTCCGAGATCGCCTTCAACTTTCTTAGCAAATTTTCTTATACGAGTTGTGGCAATTAACGTCCGGGAATTTTATCATAAATCGGGATTTGGCAACACTGCGTCCTTTCTTTCAGTTTTCTTCGAAGGCTGAAGTCGGCAACACGATTCGTTTGTGTGTTGTGCTTATTTTTGGAAAAGAAACTTTTAGTAGCGTCGTAAAAATGAGTGACTCACGTTACATGCAAAGTGTTGTGGTTAAGGTTTTAGTGAAATCTGACGAAAAAACAGGGAAATCCTCCGAAAATTGCAGGTGGTGTATGGAGAGGAGTGTCGAAAACATATGCATTTGAATGAATGGGCAAAGCGGTGGAGAACGGCAAACGAAAACGAGGATGTTGATCGTTTTTTAGGGTTCCGTACTCAAAGGGTAAAACGGGACCCTATTACTAAGACTTCGCTGTCCGTCCGTCGGTCCGTCCGTCTGTCACCAGGTTGTATCTCATGAACCTTGATAGTTAGATAGTTAAACAGTTTCACAGATGGTGTATATCTGTTTGCGCTATAACAACAAATACTAAAAACGGAATAAAATAAATACAGACATGATTTCCATCCAAAAAATCCCCTTGGTCACATACTGACCTAAGGTTTGTCGACAGTATCCAACAACCAGTAGCAAACTTCCCAGCCTTGATCCCTGTTGTGTCTTTGATGCATTAATCCTAGCTGCAACCCTTTTTAAATACCCTTTAAACTTTGAAGATACCTATTGTGTCACTGCTAAGTTAATCCTTGCTGCAAACCCTTTCGTACAATTGCTATTATTCTCCTTTTCGGTCCTGATAGGTTAAGGTATCAAATGTTGGAACAAATTCAAATGTTGTGGAATTAACTTTCGATCATATCCCACAACCAATAAAACACTTCCCAGCTTTGATCCCTATTGTGTCCTTGATACATTAATCCTAGCTGCAAGCCTTTTTCCCATAATTATTGTTAGGTATACACCTTTCACCTCTTTGCTGTCAAGTAAGATAATTGATTTGAATTCAGTGGACAACGGACAATGGATGATCAACTATCTCATCATGGAGATTTTTGATCATCAAAGTGATATGCCTATAACCTGTCATCATGCAAAAAATGTGATTTAATGTGATGACCAGATAGTCCAGATCCTCAAGGCTACCGCCCATGCTCTAGGATATGCGCATATGTTCGCATGTTCCGTATGTCTTTAGTTGACATAAAACAGGTCTCACGAAGTGAAAGAAAATCTGTAACTTGAAGAATACAGTGCTTGATCGATAACATTGGTAGCGTTTATGGTGGCGCACTTGTTCAAAGGAATGAATTTGTCAGATGGTGCATCACCATGGTGCAAACTACAAGAGATGTTCTTCTCTTTTCGAGGGATATGCTTCCTTCATTAAGTGATTTTGTGTGTCCTCTGCTTGACCCACTGAAGGAGTATCGAAAAAACAGTGAACAAAACCTTACCGCAGGTGCGACTTTAGTGTGCATTTTTCCTGTTTGTCCAAATTAACCTTTAACATGTTTTCAGCAATTTTATTGCAATGATCCACTTGAAAAAAAAAAACACCTTTTTGCACAAAGCATTAACTAAAACATAGCGAAGAGGTCCGTCAGAGATTTATAGCTCGTTATTGTGATGATTTTCGAGCTCCATTTTCTTCAGTAAATCGATGTTTTCTTGTTGAGGATGAAAAACTATTATAAAGTGTTGCTGGAATTTTGCTAACGATTAGTTCGAATGCTGCATCAGATGAAGCTACATCTAATCAGGAAACCGCTATGAGTGATTATTCAGACTGTGATGGTCCTGATGACGAAACGTTTGTTCCAGTTGGAGATATCATTGCTCCTTGTGAATTGTGATGCCGATTTGTAGAGAAATGTAATGCAAGAAGAGTTTGACTCATTGCTTTCAAATGAAAACTTAACCTTAACTGAGTTGCCGGCTGGTAAAAAGGCAATTAGTTCTAAATGGGTCTTCAAAACAAAATTTGATGATGGAGGTTTTTGTCAGCATAAAGGGATCGACTATACGAAAACTTTGGCACCTGTTGTGAGATACATATCAATCCGTTATTTATTGGCACTGGCTGCTAGAGATGATCTTCTTGTGCATCAGATGGATGCTGTAACGGCTTTTTTAAACGGTGAGTAGAAAGAAGGAATTTATATGACTCAGCCAAGCTGTTTTGAAGATGGTTCTGATCGCGTATGCAAGCTGCGTAAATCCCTTTACGGACTTTTTTTTTTTTTTTTTTTTTTGGTAGAAACTCGCGCAGGTTCAAGATTTTATATTCTCTTATGATGTGCCTATAGACACACAACCTGAACGGAGTGCAGTGGTTGGGTCGTTGATGTTCGTTCACAACTCTCAGGGGTGGTTGACCTAGATAGGACGAGAGCAGACCGAATTGCGGGTTGGTTATAGTCCGTACTAATTCGTTCGAGCACTTCAATATTGCATGCACAGAGGATGAATTTCAGTTGACCATATACTGTGAGTGTTATGCCTGCAGGCAGTACGTCTGGTCACTTTCCATTCACAACTGCGTTGCATACTTTTTGTCCGTATAGGAATTACTTTTTCTTGGCTACGAAGCGAATTTGAACTATAGACCTTCCGCTCGGCGGTCGATGATGTTAACCACTGCACCACGGCCACCCCATACTTATACAATCCAGCAGAGTATTGAACGAGAAACTGAACCAATTTTCAATTAAAATAGATTTAAGGCACAGTGATGTCGATCAGTGCATATATTTTCATTAATCTGGAAAGCAGGTGTTATACGTTGCTTTAAAATAGACTAGTGCAGTCCTATCTCCATACCGATAGGTCTGAATCAAAAGTTGTCTTTAGATATGTGTTCCAAGGACAAAACTGGAAAATAAGTAATGAAGAATGTGCCATATATGCAGGCAATAGGTTGCTTGCTCTTTCCTGCTGAAACTACACGTCCCGACATCTGGTACACTGTAAATCTACTTACATAGTAAATTTGGTACGAATCCACGGAAGGCGCACTGGATAGCCGTAAAAAGTGTGATGAGGGCACGATTGACAAGGGCATTGTCTATCAGAAGAAAGCTGGTGATCTGACCGGATATTGTGATGCAGACTGGGCTGGCGATGTGGATGCCAGACGTTCTACAACTGGCTATATGTTTACATTTCAATCAGGTGCCATATCATGGGCTACAAAACGTTAAAGAACTGTCGCGCTTTCCTCAACCGAAGCTGAGGTAATGCCCGTCGTTGCTGCCATCCTAGAGTATGCCTGGCTTAAACGTTTGGAAGGTGAGCTATTTCCAGATGCTCCAAAAACAATGGTACTTCACTGCGATAATAAAAGTGCTATTCACATTGTTTAACTCCCATTCGCCAAAAATAAAGCATGCCGACATCAACTCAAAATTTGGATAAGTCAAGGTTTTAATAACACTTTGAACGCTCTATGACGAAATGCTCTTGTCCTCGATATGATAGTGTCTTCATGGACTTTTCTTTAGCATCCTCAGCCATTTCGAAGGCTTCGCAGTACAGATTTTTATACACTCTTTAAATCTGTCAATAGCTTTGCTTTGGCGGCATTACAGCCTATAAAGGGCCCAAACCAGGCTTCTCTCAATCACCCATGTTGTGTGTGATTTATTTTTGACAAAGGTGAAAGGGACCAACAGTCTAATGCCGATTCCGAACGGCGCGAGTCGAGAAGCTTTTTCAAGGCAAGTATACTACGGAGGGTTTTTCCAGTACCCCGCCGAGGAGCGACGTCGCAATGTAAACATTCGATGACGTTGGTGTTATCGGAATTCGAACTCACTCATCGTGCGCCAGATTCCATCACACTAACCACTTCGACACGGGCGACGCCCAATCTGTCAGTAGTACACGAGATTAACTAACGGCTCTAGTTTGCAACAAAATATTTGACAAATAGCGTCTAAACTCTCATAGGATGGTAGGCAGGCAGGTAGGTAGGGTCGTAGCCTTCCCAGAGTTGAGAAAAATGCACATAGGCCAGGGAGGCCCTTTGTGCAGCTACGAGGGGGTTTTACCCCCCTATTCGCAGAACCATTTTGTGCTTCTTAAGAAGTTAAGAAGCTCAAGTATCCCTACTTTCTGAACATCTGTCAGATCGTTAAGGAAGTAAGAGCCTAGGTAACGTTTCCTGAAATTGCAGAGAGCTGGACAGGCGCAGAGAAGGTGGTGAATGGATTCAACCTCCTCCTCGTCCTGACAGCTTCTGCAGAAATCATTTGGAACTATTCCTAGTTTTTGTGCGTGACTGCCAATGAGGCAGTGTCCTGTGATAACACCGATGACTTTGTAGATGTCAGTTCTTTTTAGGGAGATTATACTCCTTGTGCGTTGACTGTCCAGCCGAGGCCAGATTTGCCTGGTGATGACGCAGGTATGTCCCTGTGCCCATCTCAGGTTCGTCTCGGCCCTGGCGAGATTGGTCAGATTATGTTTAATGGTTGTAAGGGGTACTCCCTCACAAGCCATGATTGATTGTAGCGTCGTTCCTAGTTTAGCGAGTGTGTCGGCTTTTTCATTACCTGTAATGTCGCTGTGTCCTGGTACCCAGATAAGTTGTATGTTGAACTGTTCTGCCATCTCGTTAAGAGATCTGCGACAGTCGAGACTAGATTTTGATGTGTACACATAGGACTCCAGCGACTTTAAGGCTGCTTGACTGTCTGTGAGAATGCGAATATCCGTGGTGGATATTACGTTCCACTTCAGCCAAGACAAAGCCTCTTTTATTGCCAACAGTTCCGCTTGGAACACGCTGCAGTGATCTGGTAATTTTAGAGCTTTATGTAGCTTGTGTTGTTTGCAGAAAACTCCACTGCCCACCCCGTCTTTGGTTTTAGACCCGTCAGTCTAGAAATCCACACAGTTTCTGCGCGGTTGAGTTTGGCGGGTCCAGTTCTTCCTGTCCGGATAAATCATCCTAAAGTTTTTGTCCAAGACTATGGTGGGTTCTGTGTGGTCTAGGTTTTCTGTCATAGTTATCCTGTTTTGCAGGATGGAGGAGTGGCCAGTGACATAGCTCACCCATTTCGAGTTAGCTTTTAGTCTTATGGCCGTGTGTGTGGCAATTTGCTTGCCGAAAATATCGAGTGGTGTAAGGTCTAGTATCATGTTAAGCGCAGCCGTTGGTGTGGACCTTAGGGCCCCGGTAATGCACATACATGCCATCCTTTGTACTTTCTCCAGTTGTTTATGGTGTGTTGTCTTGTCTAGTGCAGTCCACCAGACTATCACTCCATACATTAGTATGGGTCTAACGACCGTGATGTAGAGCCATAGGGTAATCTTGGGGTTGAATCCCCATTTTTTTCCTAGGGCTTTCTTACATGTGTAGAGAGCTATTGTTGCTTTTTTAGCTCTTTCAGTTGTGTTGCTCTTCCAAGTTAATTTCCTATCGAGTATAATGCCAAGGAATTTGGCACTTGGGGAGTAGGCTAACCTGGTATCGAGCAGAGTGATAGGGCAGTTTTCCGGGATTTTATGCTTTTTGGTAAAAAGCACGAGCTCAGTTTTCTTTGGGTTAATCCTGAGCCCGTTACTATGCGCCCATTTGCACAGAAGTGAGAATGCCGTTTGCATGCGGTATTTACCTGAGATTGTGATGGCAACGTCATCGGCGTAGGCAGCAACGTCCAGGCCTTCTTTCTCCAGTTTGATTAGTAGTTCGTTCACAACTACATTCCAGAGAAGAGGTGAGAGGACCCCACCTTGCGGGGTTCCCTTGGTAACTACTCTGGTAGTTACTAGGCTTCCCCACTTAGAGTGAATCTTGCGTGTTATTAGCAACTCGTTGATCAGCTCTATCAGAGTCCTCTCCACTTTTAGCTTTTCTAGCCCTTCTATTATTGCTTTCGGAGTGACGTTGTTAAAAGGGCCCTCTATGTCTAGGAAGGCTGTTAGAGTATATTCTTTGAGATGGATTGATCTTTCTATTTTCCTCACTAATGTGTGAAGAGCTGTTTCGACCGATCTACCTTTACAGTAGGCGTGCTGTGCTTTAGAAATTTGGGAGGGATCCAAGCTGCGCCCTTCTAAAGTTTTTAGAGCGAAGGATGATAGACAGATAGGCCTTAGATCCTTGGGGGAAGTGTGAGAATTCCTGCCGGCTTTGGGGATGAAAATTACCTTTGCGCACTTCCACTTTTCTGGAATGTGACTCCAAGCTAGGCATCCTTTAAAGATTATCTCTAGCCATGGTATAGTCCATTCCATAGTTTGTGTTAGTTCGATGGGGTAAATTTCATCTGGACCCGGCGATTTATAGGGCTTGAAGCTATTTAATGCCCATATAAACTCTCATAGGAAAGCAGTGCAAAAATTAATGAATTATTTTTCCACACAACTAGTAACGTAGGCCATTTGAATAACCGATTTTTTTTTACCGTAGTCACCTTTCTGATCGATTATCTTGATGCTTGGATGAGCAGTGTACTCGGTCGCTTATCTGCAGAGTAGATTCTAACTTCGCTTGGATATTGACTACGACCTTTCAAATAAATGGTTCTGTCGCATGACGATAGCCAATGCTTTCCATGTTTACATTCTCACTAAACGACATTGCGTTGTCAAACTTCATAAAGTTGATACTCTATACCATAGTCATTCTTGTCAGACAACATTCAATATCAGGTTTCGTGCTCTTGAGACTATTCTCGTAAGTACTTGCTCCATAATGTGTAGATTTGTTGTGAATTTGAGTGGTAGTAAATCCACGTTTCATCATGTGACAGTCTGCGCAGCACTTATTGTCACAATGTTACGAAATGGTAAACCTTTAACCATTCCTTTTGAAACATTGCAACATAAGCTTTAACTAAACTTAAGGTTTGACAAGCCCATTCAGACGTTTCAGATTTGCATTTATATGTACAAACTGCTGAAATAAGAATCATTATCCCGCTAAGCGGTTTGACAACGAAATCAACTATAACACATAATTGAATGTTGTATTCAACAACAAATGTTCGTTTATCATTCATTGCGAATGACTTAAGGACATGCAAAGCCCCAATACAACTCATCGCAAAAAAAAAAAAAAAAAAAAACACAAAAACAATAATAAACAAAATAAGTAGGTACACCATCCACTGTTATCTTGGCAGTAATTATCATCATCCCCTATCCTTCCTTTCATAGCATGGGAGTCCCCAATTATCTCCATAATTTATGTAATACGCAAAAACCAAAACACAAGCATTATCCAAATTTATTCATTTGCCAAACTATTCACATTCCCAAATTGGCTATAACGACGAATCCTAAATTTAGATTCGACCCACTAACAGCCATCCACAGTGACACACATACCTCCTGCCACAACGAATCGAAGAAGCAGCACAACAAAAAGATTACCCAGCTCGACTGTCACATTAGCATACAAATCACTTGGCGAACCTTAAACCAAAACTCACTGACGAAATATTAGATACATGCTTGACGAGCCTGTTCGTTCGCCAGCGTACTCGGATTGGTATTCGTACGTGTCCTCGTACGTATGGAGATTGAAATCCTAAAACCTATTTGCAAGGTGGATTGGTGATTTCCCTAATATCAATGTTGATGACTGAAATATATCCGTGTTGTGAAATAAATTTCCTTAAATGTTAAGAAACTGACGGCTGGAGATGTGGATGCGAGCGTTTGGTGGTTTGCGGACAAAGCTAGTAGCCGACACATTTGGCGGGTGCTTATTAGTTGATTGTTAAGGAGGGATGTGGGGATATTAACGCGCATATGGTATCAAGCGGCAAATTGCGTGAAATTATTCCCGTCGTTAGAATAATGCGGGAAATAAGTGGATTCCCACTCGTTGGAACGACTGCTGTATTTAAAAATACGTGAAAATGCAAAATATTCAAATGAGTATGAATATTTAAATATCTATAAATCCAAGTCGCTACTACTTGCAGTTTTTGTATTCGAGTTATGACAATAAAATTCCGAGAATTTAGTTATAACTCGGGAACTGGCAACACTGCGTTTTTTTTTCAGTTTTCATAAATTGGACGTTTTGTTTGCGTTGTGCTAAATATGCACACAATAAAAACAAAAACATAAAAAAAAAAAACTTGAATGTCGTTGTAAATATTTTTTGTGGCATCTGGTGAAAAACCATCGGAAATCAATTCTATCACCACTGATAGTTTTTTTAGGTCTTGCTTCAACCTGGGATACACACCCCAAATTTGGAGAGAGGTCAATCTGGTCTTCCTCCCCAAGATTGGGAAGCCAAGTGAGCAACCTAAATCCTATCGCCCTATCAGTCTGACTTCGTTCTTTCTAAAAACAACGGAAACTGATAGAGCTCCATATTACAGGTATCTTGGAAAATCAGACACCTCTGCATCCCATCCAGTATGCATATCGCAAAGAGGGATCCACCGACAATGCACTACACCACTTGGTGATACGCATTGAAAATAGTTTCACACAAAAGGAGATCGTAATCTGCGCCTTCCTCTATATAGAGGGAGCCTTCGATAATACTGGATATGATTCGATCACCTATCCTGCAGGGGTGTGGACCATCCCACTCATCACTGGATTAGGGCGATGCTAAATAGCCGTATCATATCAGCCACATGCGGAGAGGTTTCAGTGACAGTATTGGCGGCTAGAGGATGCCCACAAGGGGGAGTCCTCTCACCACTGCTTTGTTCGATAGTCATCGATGATCTACTACGCAAGCTAACCACTTGGGCCTACGAGGTCATCGGGTATGCTGATGACCTAGTAGTCATTGTTACGGGCAAGTGCGAGATCACTGCCTGTGAGCGCATGCAGCTTGCGCTCCAACTTATCTCTGACTGGTGTGGCAGAGAGGGTTTATCTATTAACCCAAATAAGACAATCTTAGTCCCATTTACAAAGAGGAGAAAGGTACAACCCTGCTCAATCTTTCTAAATGGCACACACATAGGATTTTCAGAGGAGGTAAAGTATCTAGGTATTAACCTAGACCACAGACTCAACTGGAACTCCAACATGAAAAATAAACTCATGAAAGCGACTAAGGCCATGTGGGCCTGCCGACGCACTTACGGTAAAATCTGGGGACTTAAACCTAAGGTAGTCCACTGGTTATACACCTGTCCTTTTGGAACAGCGTTCGGGGACTCCGTCAATCTAAACGACTTATACGACCCCTGAACAAACACTCTAGCGACATACTCAAACTCAATAGGGTGGATATCAGAAGACTAGTCAGCTACCTAACAGGACAATGCGGTCTGAGATATCATCTAAACAAAATTAGCCTCTCGTCTGAAATTGAGTGTCGGCTCTGTCTCGAGGACGAAGAGACGGCGGAACAGATACTATGTGAGTGTGCTGTTCTCTGCTATCTTTGGAAGCGTATCCTTCTCAGTGAAGTTATGACTCCTGAGTGGTTCAGCTTGGCTCCTACGAGAAGCATTCTCAACTTTATTAAAGAAGTGGAGAGGTACAATAGATCTGCAAAGGTCGCAGTGTCATATGCTAATGGTAGCACTAGCCCCATATATAAAAAAAATGGAGATGAGTGAGTGTCACCTCTCGGCAGGACCCGAACTCGCCAAGAAGGCCTGGATCTGGCACCCCGACAGAATTGTTGGCGAAAAAAATAATGACTTCACACTTGTAAGGAACTCTTTAGATTACAACCATGGCCCTGAATGAATTAACCTCGGAGAATTATCAACAGTGCTTAAGAAAGTCAACCGCTAATTTGATTAAGGCTGGTACCTACTTGTCAACAGAACCAACTGCATAATGCATTTTGTCTCCATCTTACCGAATGTAATGATAAACGGACTATTTGGTATGTGATGACTTCGTTTGTGGGGTATTCTAATTCCTCGGATGGTCTAGTACCTGCATGATTAAGGCAATCCCACAATAGAAAACGCTTGCTTTGGTGGCGTTACAGCCCGTGAAGGGCGAGAGCCAAGCTTCTCTCAATCACAAAGCGTACAGATAGCATTATCATCAGGTCGATGTGGCATATAATTATGTAAGTCTCAGGAGTTCGATTCTAACCTTAAATATTACACTTATTTGGCAAGTTGAATATTCTGTTCTGAAATAGTTATTGGGACCGAGTGTATGGTTCAAAAGTTTATGGACACACCGCGAGGAGGACGATTGGGCTCTATTTATACAGTCGTTATAGACATAATCATCGTGTTTCTTGATGCATTCATGGAACTTATCTTTCCATTCATTTACATTTGACTCTGTAAGACCCAACTCTATATTATGTGAGCATGCGAGCTTATTCCATTCTTTGAAAGGTGGTAGATTACATTGGAACACCATCTTGAGGGGCCTCTTCTGAAGACTACTGTTTGGCCTGCGCATCACTTCAATCACATAGTCCGCATTTGCTTTCAAGATTCTTAGGTTGATTTGGGGGTACCCAACATAAATGGCATATGAGGGAGTAGTTGGTTGGAATTTAAAGATCCTTTTGAAGAAAAACCGTTGGACCGATTCACACTCTTGAAAGTATTTATAGCCAAACACTTTGTTTACGTGGCACGGACATGTATTGACAGTGGCATTGAACACTATGAATTTGAAGCACAGCCGATTTGTTGGTTGCCAAAGAAACTTCTCCACATAAGGTTAATGGCAGTTTTAGCAGCTACTGCTTTTCCATGAATATGTGCTTTCATGTATAGATTCGTCTTTATAAGAAAACCCAGGTAATTAAACTCCTTGGCAACTTCGATCGGCTCCCCCTCCAAAGTCCAGTATTCTCGGGCAGTCCTGCCTATCTGTGCCGAAAACCATAGTTTTTGACTTTGAAGTGATCATCTTTAAGTCCCATAGGTCCCATTCTGTTTATTTAACCCCTCCCGGTAGACAACACATTTTGAATGGGTTACTTTAATTTCGAAGGAGAAATACATAAACTGCCCATATCTCCTCTAGGGCTATTGAACGATTCCAGGTTATTCCAACTCGAAATCAAACCAATAACAGTGTATGTGTATGCAATATCCAGATGGAACAAACCAACTCATTTGCTTGGATGGACACTGTGTGATACATTTGCTATAGATCCGTGCTGCTAATTTGGTAAGCAAGCTGACAGGATCGGCTTAGATCATCGGACATCAGCAATTACTTCATATGAGTATGTTAATACCCCTCACTTCGGATGGTATCAGGAATAGCTTTCCAATTGGAATTTAAATCCAAGTAGTAGCGTGATTTACGTATCCTGCTCTAAATGAAGTAAGGCAGTCTACAAACATACTCGTACATTGCCATGTGAATTTTTTGCTTCTGCCATGAACTTTCAGTTTTTCTACTTTATAAACCCTCCAAAATGTCGGAGGGGCTTAAAATGAACTGAGATTTGTGACATCATTACCCTTGTCGTGTTAACATTTTCCTTAAGATAAATACTTTGCTGAAACAACTGAAACACAGGAAGCTAACGATTACAGTTTAATGAACTACTTTTATCTCCACTATGAGCTCTAGTGTATATTTCCGCCCATTGCATTTGTTTCGAAATACTACATAACCTCCCCAGAGAATAAACAAACACGAACAACAGTTTGTGTACCCGGCAAATACGGACTAAAAAAGAAAAAACAAGAACTTCCCATGCTCCAATTGCGGCCAGAATACCGAAAGAATCATTCAACGGATTGATATGGATCTCCTCTTGAGCAATATTCATCTGAGCATATGAAAACAACAACACCAACAACATCAGCGTCTTGTAATGCCTTGCTCGAAAACACATTTTCCACCTAATGTTCAATTATATGTACAACCAATTCCAAGTCCACCAGATGTTTCTCCACCGTTTACTGAATGGCACAAAAGCAACAACCCACTCTACCAGTTCGGCCAACCAACTAAAGTCCCAAAAAAACAAAATCGGACGAACTGGACTTGCAACTACTGCCACTCATGCTCCAATGCGTCCCTGTTTGCAAATCGAACCCAATTGAGCAGCAAACAATTTGTTCGCACATTAATACACACTCTTCGAATACAAATTTTCAAATGGGAATTCCAAACCGACATCAGCGGAGCCGAGAGTCAGTTGGTTTACTTACTCTGGGCGTCTGGTCGATTTCGTACGCATCTTGCTATATGGCCAACAAAACTGCTTTAAGGATTCTAGTGAAAGAACGATTTTTCGATCATGTGTGTAGCAACAAGAGAAGCAGCACAACTTGGATGGCGGAAGTCTTAGATCTAATCGATAGCGATGGCACTATTGTCTTGAACCGATTGCTTTCCTTGGAGAATTATCGTTCCCTCACCATATGCGCGCCCAGCGTCAATCAGTAGAAGCGAAAGTGTGTCACTTGGCCAGGACTGACTGATGTTGATCCCGCGGCGGTGCTCCTGCCATGTTGACGTCATTAATTGCATTTCCCATTTAGAAACTACCAAGCGGATTGGAGATGAGTTCCTACTCTTGTTCGCATTCATTGTCGTACCGTTCTATCTGTGATTGCACTTGAGTTTGTACTTGCTTAATAGCTATGTTTGGTTTTGAATCGGACTGACCTACTTTTTTTGTTTTTCTACTTTTTTTCTCGCCTCGTATGCGGGTAATTGTCTACTGCAGTTTGGCAAAGAGGCCGAGAGCACAATGACAACGAAAATAACAAAGCAAACAGCAATTGCGATGGTATAATAGTGATGGAACTGGTGATGGAGATGACGATGGCAATTGTGATGGTGATGTGGTGGCAGCGGTTATTAACTTCAGCCAGGAATGTAGGTTATGTTGTTGAAGAGTTTCAGTGCGCTCAAGGGAGGTTGTTCCACCAGTTTCTTGCTTTGTTTTTCCTTATACATTGATAGCTGTGATGTAAGGGTTTATAGGTTGAAGGAAAACCACAAATTAGTTTTGACTTTAAATTAGATATTAATTAAGCACCGCTTCAAACGTCAGAAGTTGTACCGCCTGATTGGTTTAGAAACATATGTATTGATACGGGTATCCGCACTTCGAATAATGTGATTTCGATTTCGGCGCAACGCATTTTTATTGGAAAACGTTCATCGACCCTTCAAGAAACTTGTGCCAAAGAAAGACAATAAAGACATTGATTTTGGAAGGTGAGATTTGTATGAACTATAAGGTTTAACTGCGCCTTATGAGAACTAGTGTCGACTTAATTGAAACCTAAATTGCTCAGAGTCGTTGTCAGTGAAATTACATAAATACTAACTTACTTACTTACTTAGGTGGCGCTACAGTCCGTGGTGAACCTGGCCCTCAACCAACAAGCGTCTCCAGCTGGCACGGCCTTTGGCCAGCTGTTTCCAGCGCCGCACGCCTAGTTGGTTAAGGTCACCTTCCACCTGCGTGCGCCACCGTTGATGCGGCCGTCCTCTGCCGCGTTTTCCTTCCGGGGTGGATTCGAGGACTCTTCGGATCAGTGCTGTATTTTCCATGCGCTCTACATGGCCTAGCCACCTTAGACGCTTTATCCGTTTACGTCGCACCAGGCCGATGTCGCTGTACAACCCGTACAGTTCTTCGTTATATCTTCTCCTCCATACACCGTTTGAACAAACGGGACCGTAGATAGTGCGCAGAATTTTCCTCTCGAAACGACCAAGGTCATCTTCATCCGCTTTTGTTAAGGTCCAAGCCTCTGCGCCGTAAAGGAGGACTGGGATGATCAAGGTCTTATATAGTCTCACCTTGCTTTTCCGAGAGAGGGCTCTACTTCTCAGTTGCCTCTTGAGCCCAAAGAAACAGTGGTTGGCAAGAGTGATTATGCGTTTTATCTCAGCGCTGGTGTTGTTGTCGCCGGTCATCAGTGAGCCAAGGTAGACGAATTCCTTGACCACTTCAAAGTTATATCCGACGTTCTGGCCAATAGGTCGGCGTTGCCCGTCTCTTTTGGTTTTGCCCTCATTAATCTTGAGACCCATCCTAGCCGCTTGTACCTCAATGCTTACAAAGGCCTCCCTGACGTTTCGCTGTGTCCGTCCAATCACGTCAATGTCGTCGGCGTACGCAAGCAATTGCGTAGACTTGAAATAAATCGTACCTCTTTTGTTGGCCAGTGACTCTTGCACGATATTTTCAAGCACGATGTTGAAAAAGTTGCATGACAGCGCGTCACCTTGCCTAAATCCTTTTTGAACATCAAAGGTCTCGGTTTGCTCATTACCGACCTTAATGGAGAATTTTCCATTGTCATCCTGCACAGTCGGATGAACTTGGCAAGGATGTTAAAACTAGACATGGCTTTGTATAGCTCATCTCTATATACGCTGTCATATGCAGCCTTGGAATCAACGAAGAGGTGGTGAGTGTCGATTTGGTATTCTTGGGTCTTCTCCAAGATCTGCGGTAGCGTAAGAATTTGGTCTATTGTGGATTTACCTGGTCTGAAACCACACTGATAAGAGCCGATCAGGTTATCCATAAACGGTTTCAGGCGTTCACACAATACGGCAGAGAAGATCTTATATGCGATGTTAAGGAGACTTATTCCCTAATAATCTTCTGCCTCCCACACACCACTTCACCCTATTCTGTCGTAGGTTAAGTAGCTAATATTTAAATTTAAATTAAATTTAAGTTTAGATTGGTTAAATAGAGTAGCCTGTAATAAGCTTAATAAATAAATTGACGTAAAATCGCATGTAAAATCTTTCTCTTGAAACTGCCAAGGAACTCCTCATCCGCTTTTGATAGTGTCCAAGCTTCTGCGCCATACAGCAGCACCGGGGTGAAAAGGGTCTTGTAGTCTTGTATAGAGTAAACTTTGTCGTTCGGGAGAGGGCTCTATTAGTCAATTGCCTGGTGTCGTTGATGTTGTTGGAAAAGCGAGCATTATCCAAAATCATCCTGCATAGCCTGACGAGCTTAGCAGGGATGTCTAAGGTAGATATGGCGTTGTATATATAGCTCGTCTCTAATTACGCTGTCGTATGAAGCTTTGATGTTGACAATTAGGTGGTGAGTGACGACTTGAAATTCATTGTTTTTTTCCGGTATCTGCTCGGCTTTGGTCCTTCATGGACTGTAACGCCAACATACATACATACACACATCTGCGGATTGTAATTAGGTGGCATAACGTGTCCTTCGTTGCTCACAACTCCTAAAGCCATGGAGTAGCTGGACATTTCAAGTTTTGTAGAATGGGAAACCTTTATAGGATCTGAACATAGCCCTCTAACGTTGTTTTTTGGTCAGAGAAACGACATCCTTTTCGGAGCTCCAGGGTATTTAAGCTTATTCAACATACGATGTTCCCGAAAGAGGTCACTCGCAATGGCTCTCGTTAATGTGAAAGGGTTTTTGCAATGATCACTTGTACTTGTTGAATAAATTGCTGAGTTCTAGAAGTGTATGAAGGTTCCTCGATGTTTTTCGCTTTACAACAGATTCTGAAGCTTCCAACTTACGACCAATGAGCGATCGGGCGCAATTCAGGAAATTGAGTAGGTACTTCTAAATCAGTGTAACAACTATAGCATCATGTCCTTTCATTAATTGCGTTCCTGTGGTCGGTTGATTGATCTCGCTTGAAAATCGTGTGTAGACAACTAGGCGGTTTCTTTCCGTCATAATTTAATTCATTTCATACAAAATTGTATGTCATGTTCCTGAAAGGGCTAAGCCGAGCAGAATGCCGGTTGAGCGGCGGGCTAACAATTCGCCCACGTACAAAAAAAAAACAAAGTCCGAATACACGGACGGATACTCGACGACGACAACGCACGAAAAAGGAACACGAAATGCGAGTATGCTGCTGGAATGTCAGGACTCTGTACACTCCCGGAGCTACTCATAAACTGGAAAGAATCCTCACGCAGTACAAGGCGGATATTACTGTGGTCCAGGAAATACGCTGGATAGGAAACGATATGATGAGAAAGAAAAATTGCGACATTTATTACAGCTGTCACAAAAGATTGCACTTACTGGGATGCGGATTTGTCGTGGGAAAGCGGTTAAGGTCGAAGGTCATCGACTCGACATCAGCCTTGATGTCGGTGCACACGCCCCTACCGCTGAAGACCCTATCAAGGAGGCCTTCTACGACCTCCTGGACAAAATCTACGGAGCTTGCCCGGAATACGATGTTAAAATCGTGCTCGGGGACTTCAACGCCGAAATCGGTAAGGAGGACACCCTTGGCGGAATGATCGGAGAGCACAGCCTCCACGATACCACAACAGATAACGGCTTCCGACTCACGGGCTTTGCGACAGCTCGTAATGCGGTGATAAGTAGCACAAGATTCCCTCGTAAGCGAATCCACACAGCAACCTGGCGATCTCCGGATGGTTGAACCGCCAACCAAATCGACCATGTGCTCATTGACGCAAGGCACTCGTCAAACACCCTGGATGTGCGAACTTTCAGAGGGGCAAATGTCGACTCTGACCACTTCCTCGTAGCAGCAATGTCAGAAAGCTGCACCAGCCCATCAGGAGGAGGTTCGACATTAGGCGCCTGAGCACACCGGAGGCTACCAGAGTCTACAGAGACCAGCTGAGGGAAAGACTCTACTATGTGGCTGCATGGCCGCTCAGCCATTCAGGAAGTAGCCGAAACCACCTTAGAGTACCTACCACCCCCGACAACAAACCCGTGGTATGATGGCGAGTGTGAGCAGAAAAAGGCAGCAATCGATGAGGCATACCAAAAGGCGCTGCAGAGGAAAACCAGGGCAGCGCATGGAGAGTACCGAGCCAGAAATAGGGAGGAGCAAAAACTACTGCGACAAAAGAAAAGAATCTTCGCAGCCTCCCAGCTCAAGGATATCCAGGAGTCTAGGGATAAGCATAAAATACAAGCCTTTTACAAGAAAGCCAAAGGCCTTGCAGGAGGCTTCAAGAAGGTCACCCAGGCTCCTTGAAACTGCGAGGGTAATCTTATCACCGACCCGCAGGGAATAGTCGATGTATTTTAGCAGCATTTCCAGCAGCTGCTTAACGAGCATGACCAAGAGAGAGTGGTAGGGCCCGAGGAAATCCGAACTCCAGCCGCTGAAGTAGTTCTCCCTTCCAGTATCGAAGAAATCGGCACAGCTGTTTGGAAGCTGAAGAATAACAAGGCCGCAGGCTTAGATGGCTTGCCAACACTCATCGTGAAGAACTGTTTGGTGCGATGGCCGAATTCGGGATCCCGGGAAAACTGATCCAGTTATGTCGCGCCACGCTAAAAAATACGCGATGCACCGTGCAACTAGGTTCTTGGACTTCGGAACCGTTTGAAGCATGCACCGGATTTCGACAAGGAGATGCGCTGTCATGTGATGCTGGAGCAGATAATGCGACGGGTAGGCGTCAACAGGCAAGGCACTATCTTTTACAAGTCCGTCCAGCTGCTAGGATACGCGGGTGATATCGACATCATCGCGTGTTCTCGCCGTGGCATTGTGGAAGCATTCACGGCGATTGAAGAACAGACGAAACGAGTTGGCCTTAAGGTCAATGAGGAGAAAACGAAGTACATGCTGTCAAGCAAAAACCAATCCGTCGCTCACCATCTGGGACGAAATATAACAATTGACAGCGAGGTAGTTAAGGAGTTTGTCTACCTCGGGGCAAACTTAAATTCTACAAACGTCACCACAGTGGAGATCCGGCATAGAATCGCCCTTGGCAACCGCTGCTACTTCGGCTTGTCCAAACTACTGGGGTCAAAACTCCTCACTCGAAAGATCAAAAGTCATACTTTACAAAACTCTCATACTGCCAGTCTTGTTGTACGGAGCCGAAAGCTGGACGATAAGCAGGACAGCGGAGCTGATTTTGGGTTATTTCGAAAGAAAAGTTCTGCGCCCGATATTTGGTCCTGTCTGTGAGGAAGGTGAATGGAGAAGAAGGCACAACCGCAAATTCTACGAGCTGTACAAAGATGACTACACTGGCTCGGCCATATCGAGCGCATGAACATCAACGCTCCAGCTAAGAGGGTCTTCGACTCCGAGCCTTCTGGTTTGAGAAGAAGAGGAAGACCGAACCTCCGGTATAAAGACCAAATAATCGCAGGTGTAAGACATCTTGGTCTTGATAACTGGAAGCAGCGTGCCCGGGATCGTCCAGGATGGAAGGCAGCTATAGCTCAGGCTCAAATCCTCCACGGATCGCTGGCCTGATAAGTAAGTAAGTAAGTTCTTGAAAGGGCTTTAGTTAGTCTTTTGTCTTTCGAAATTACAAAATTAAAATTCCTTTAACTCACATCAATATCTTATTTAAATGCTTGTATGGAAGGTTGTGTATATGAAAGCAACACTTGCTACCCCAAATGTTTTTTCCTTCCCTAAAGGTTCACGTGTGCACCTGTGTTTTCTGCTACAATACCTCCGCACTCTGTCTTTAATACTGCTCGACGGTAAGGTGATGCCATGGCTTGAAGTCGAAAGAATTACCTTCAGTAATTTGTAATTTGATTCTCGGTCTAAGTATTAACGAACGACCAAAAGCTATTAGCCCCATCCTTACCACCACGTATGTTTGTAAGCAATCAAATGGGTATTGTATTCACACTAAAACTTTGTTAATTAATTATAAACACCATCTTAACAATCGTGCTTATTTCCTAGCAATCTCACATTCTAACGGTTGGCATAGTAAGAATAATCCGTGCCTGAAGATGCCTACTTAACAAGGCAACAAGAAACAATCTCAAGCTCCACGATGATTTTCTCATGCCAAAACACATTTCCCGTTCACTCATTCATGCTTGTATGCAAAAAGGAGATTTACATTCTTCTGCCACCGATGGCCTATAATCTATCCATTACAACACTTTATCTCAGTAAAAGCGCGGAACCTCGCTCACCTGCTAACCCGAGATGGTAGAATCTACCATTTACTATTTCACAAAAGAGAACAACTCACACGAGATCGACGGGATAGATGGGAAGTGCGCGTCGAACATTTATGTGAATGGCTGCATGCATAGATAATTAGATAATTCGGACGTTGACGAAGAAAGGTAACCATCAACCGGCAGAGGCTAATTAGCAAATGTCGAGGAATGTACATAAGTATCTATGCTGTCTGAGGCGCGCAATATCACTGTATCTGCAGTTTGAATGATATTTATGTTTTCATTGTATCTGGCTAGTATCTAGGCTATGCTCCGATGACTCCTGACGATGGGGAAGCTAACGCTGCTACTGCACCTGATGAAGCTACTTTCAACAGCCTCGCAGCCATTAATAGCATTAAACTTGAAATAATAATGAGAATCCGGGTTTTGCGATATTGCAACGCATACATACATACATATATGTACTGTACATACATACATACCCATCTGCGGATGGATGGATGGATGATGCTCAGCATCGGGATCCGTGCGAAGTCGTAGTAAGAAAAATAGAAATAATTAGATTCAGAGTACTTGTTTCGCGCGTTCTTAGCGCTTAACGTGCCACCATCATCGGTACCGTGGTACCTTCTATTCCCATCATTACTTGTGCTCAACTTAAAGGCAAACGTATATACATACATACATAGCTGAGACAGAAGGCGAATCTCTTTTTATTTCTCCCCGTTCGGTTCGGTTCGGTTCTGAACCACTTAACAATAATTTTTCATTTCCTATTTGCGCTTTTTTTTCCCTTTATTTTCTATTGCTTCTGTTGTGTTTGTTTTGCTCCGTAATGGAATTAGATGATGAGACAGTTGAGGCAGGTTGACGTGTGTGGTTGAAATAGAGTGAATGATTAGCTCGGTGTCCTAGAATCCCAATTAAAGTTGCGGAATTGGGGGAGAAGCGACAGCAATTGAATTATGTTTTGTGATTTTATACAACAAGTAGATTGCGTCCAATTGAGGCAGAAACATGCCATATACACTTTTTCAGGAAGCATTTTCCCATCACGGAATTACAATTCCAACTGTTTGACCCACTCTTCTTTAGTATTACATGAAGTGTATCATAAGCGGCACTGCTATCCACGACCTACCATTGAGCACGTGTCTGAATTGGAAACGAATATTTTGCGTCAGAAAGTTCCCTTCACCGGGAGCAACTGAAATAAATTTACTTCTACACAATTGACACACTCATTCCCAATATGGATACGAGCATTTCTTTTTGCTCGCTTTTGCCCACTTAACCGTCCAGACGTGGTACTCGTAAGCTACTACCAAGTAAGTGACCATTCGGATCTGGCTAACAAGTTAACCCTCGAAATATCTTACCCATTGTCTAGTTGAACTTTGCAATAAATACCCGGTCTAGACCCACTCGGGTTATGTGTGTGAATATCTCAACGAACACCATTGAGAACTGCGTTTCCCATATGACCATATGGTATTCGGCGTTGAACTGGATTTAACGAATTCACAGAACGGTTAGTCGGTGAAGCTACATATGGTAATTAGATCGAATCGTTCAGTGAATGCAGAGAACATTGATGCATCTGTGGAATTCAACCACTTCCGCGTAGAAGAACCAAATAGGACATGGGAAGGTTCATACTAGCCAAACATGGAACAAATACGAAATAATCGAATTCCCTTTAATCAGTCCTCGCCACGGTAGGATTTGATCTGCAACTTGACACGGACAAATGAAAGGCAATTCACCGTTGCGCAGTGAATGGTGTCAGATCCGTGGAATCCCTGAAATGCAAGTGTGATTTTCGTATCTGACAAATTGATTGCGCAATGAATTTTGTATTCCATGGACCAATGTGAATCGATTGTGCCTCTCTACAATCGAACCACTAGTACAGACCAGTGGTCGTGGTTGTTGCTATTTGGCCCGTTGTTATTAGATGCGTCCATTGTCGCGGTCGACAATTGTACGGTATACTTGAAACTGGTAAGCTGATATGAGTTATTGACTTTAATTCAACCACTTTGTAAAGGAGGAGAAGCACGAAACGAATGGGAAGGTAGTTCGGCCACAATGTCGGTCAAATTAGAGACAATGCGGAAGATTTCCAATTGAGATTTGGAATTTATGATTTATGGTCGCGAGAACAACAGATAATTGCCAGGAATCATTTACAAGACGTTGCAAACTATTTGAATGTGTAGCAGTGTGCATTCGGAGTAGTTTTGAAAAGGTGAGCAGGAAACAATACGATGGATGAGCAGTTTTGCAAATTGAAATGTTATGTGGCGTTTGGTGGTGGTCCACTGGGTGAATAATACGTGCGCTGGAGCATGTAATGAGTTATTTTCTATTCACGAAACAGAAGTTAACAAACAAACAGCTAGAGGACGCTGTTTATCGACTTCTAAACCAGAGAATACGTTTAATTAATCCAGCAGTCATAAGCAGTATTTTATTTTGTACACCTAAAAGGCCTTGGTCGACAATATTAACCAAATACTCCATATTGAAACTGTTCCGCAAGAAACTTGCCTTTCTATGATATCAGCTCCTCTAGGTAAGCTTAAGACGGTTTGGCCGGCTTACTTACTTACTTAGGTGGCGCTTCAGTCCGTGGTGAACCTGGGCCTCAATCAACAAGCGTCTCCAGCTGCCACGGTCTTTGGCCAGCTGTTTCCAGCGCCGCACGCCCAGTTGGTTAAGGTCCCCTTCCACCTGCGTGCGCCACCGTTGATGCGGCCGCCCTCTGCCGCGCCTTCCTTCTGGGGTGGATTTGAAGACTCTTCGGGTCGGAGCTGTTTTTTCCAAGCGCTCTACATGGCTTAGCCACCTTAGACGCTGTATCCGTAGACGTCATACCGGGCCGATGTCGCTGTACAACCCGTACAGTTCTTCGTTATATCTTCTCCTCCATACACCGTTTAAACAAACGGGACCGTAGATAGTGCGCAGGATTTTCTTCTCGAATCGACCAAGGGCATCTTCATCCGCTATTGTTAAGGTCCGTAAAGGAGGACTGGGATGATCAAGGTCTTATATACTGTCACCTTGGTTTTCCGAGAGAAAGCTCTACATCTCAGTTGCCTCTTGACCCCAAATAAACAGCGGTTGGCAAGAGTGATTCTGCGTTTTATCTCAGCGCTGGTGTTGTTGTCGCTGGTAATCAGTGAACCAAGGTAGACGACTTCCTTGACCAATTCGAAGGTATATCCGCCCATGGTGACGTTCTGGCCAATACGTCGGTATTGTCCGTCTCTTTTAGATAAAAGCAAGGCCTCCTTGACGTCTCGTTGTGTCCGTCCAATCACGTCAATGTCGTCGGCGTACGCAAGCAATTGCGTAGACTTGAACTAAATCGTACCTCTTGTGTTGGCCACTGACTCTTGCACGATCTTTTCAAGCACGATGTTGAAAAAGTTGCATGACAGCGCGTCACCTTGCCTAAATCCTTTTTTAACATCAAAGGTCTCGGTTTGCTCACCGACCTTAATGGAGCAGCGAGAATTCTCCATTGTCATCCTGCACAGTCGGATGAGTTTGGTGGGGATGTTTGTATAGCTCACTTCTATACACGCTTTCATATGTAGCCTTGAAATCGACGAAGAGGTGGTGAGTGTCGATTTGGTATTCCTGGGTCTTCTCCAAGATCTGCCGTAGCGTACATATTTGGTCTATTGTGGATTTACCTAGCCTGAAACCACACTGATAAGAGCCGATCAGGTTATCCACAAACGGTTTCAGGCGTTCACACAATTCGGCAGAGAAGATCTTATATGCGATGTTAAGGAGACTTATTCCCCTATAGTTGGCGCAGTTATGGGGATCTCCTTTCTTATTGACCGGGCAAACGATGCTGAGATTCCATTCATCGGGCATGATTTCCTCCGACCATATCTTGCAAATGAGATGGTGCATGCACCTTAGCAGCTCATCTCCAGCCGCCTTAAGAAGCTCAGCGCCCGCCTCTTTTTTAGACTTTAGTCGGGTGGACTGAATTCTGTTACATCGTCGTCCATTACTGCTAAGACTTTATTCCTCGGGCATGCCTTCCTCTGACCATATTTTACAGATGAGCTGGCGCATGCTCCTAACCAGGTCATCCCCAGCTGCCTTGAAGAGCTCAGCAGACAGTCCGTCAGCGCCAGCAGCCTTATTCGACTTGTGTTTCGATACGGCATTCTTAACATCGTCCAGGTCAGGGGGGTCGGAATTCTCTGCGGTCTTCGTCGATTAGAAATGGTTTTCCATATTCTCAGCATCGACTAGTAGATTGCTCAAAAGACCGCCAGGTGACTTTATGTATATCGAGGTGCGGGAAGCGCGTACTGGCTAGAAGGAAATTTCGCCCCGTAGCAAGATCAATCAGCCTGTGTCCGTTGTCGGACGTGGTGGTGTGTAGGCTAGGTTTGCCAATGACTCGTTCAAAGATGCTATTAGCATTGAAGCAATTTTGATGTCATAGCTGGGACATTGGGCATATATTCTGTTTAGGAGATCGTAGAACTCATCTTTGGTGGAGTCATTCTTGCCTTCCGCGGGGATGTGGGCGCAGATCAGCTTAGGACTTTTTGCCTTAGTCCACCTCGAACAACAAATCCGCATTCGAGCAAACGTTGTCCTCTCCCCTTTAGCAGTCGCCGTAGTAGATGTCGCAGTTTTTCATCTGCTTTATACCCGGTTCATTCCATCGCATTTCCTGCATGGGAGTTAAACACGCTTTATAGCGGTCTAGGGCGTCCTCAAGCTGCTCGGCTGCACGTTGTCTATTTAGGGATCTAACATTCCACGTACAGAACCGAAGATCATTGTCCTTTTTTTGTTTTTTGCAAGGGTCGTCAACATTAATCCGTTATATCCGAGGCTTGTGATTGTTTCGGAGTTTGTGGTTTTTTTTTGCGGTTACGGCTTACTAGGCCGTAGCCCAACTGACTAATCCTGTTTTTTGGCGCAGGAGGCTCGCCATTCGCCCTTCCCCGTCTGCAATTTCCATAGGAAATGTCAAGATGGCACCACGAGGAGGTGGGAATGGAGCTTACTAACAGTGCCGCAAGATGTTCGACTGCGGTGGCTCTTCTCGCTTTTTAGCAGGCCAGCATCCGTCGGATAGATGCTACCCCTACGAGGTCTTTGTTAGTCATTTGCCATCCTGTTTTTTAAAACATTTCTACCAAATTGTTCTGGAAAATTCAAGTCATTGTTACTATGCCATTGGCTGATGATAGAACTATTCGTTTCATAGCCCGTAACACTTCTTGTTGCAACGGTAAGATTTAATGTCTCTGATCCATTATTTATTTAAAGATCCTTATCCGCTAGAAGCGGACAAAGATAGAAATTACCGCGGCGTCTTTGAATATCACCTTTCCTTGCCCCTTCTTTGTAATGCTCAATTTTTTTTCCTACGACTCCATAGCTTGGAGGCTCCTCTTTACCATCGTTCTATTACAACTTTTAGAACCCCACTACACAGCTGTTCTCTGTGATATCCTGCTGGCATCCTACAGATACTCCTTCAATTCTCTGAACAAAGTAAGAAACAATACATCAATATCCGATAAACCGAAATGGCTTATCTCTTCCTGACAGCCCCCTATGTGTAAGAAATTTGTTGCCACATTTTCCGGCACTGCTCACCGTCAAACCGCAGAGGTAGACGACCACAGAACTAATCATCACCTTGACAAACAAGATTAATGATCATCATCCTCACCCAACCAAAATGAAATCCTTTTCAATCATCCTCTCGCCTCCATGAGCACTACACCCTTACCGACTCTTATTGATTCGCGTTCCACTTACTATGTGCTCAAATTAATTTTCATTTAATTCCCATCCACAAACTGAATGCCTACTTCGCTGCACCGTACGAGTATCTGTGGTATCAGCGACGACAACGTTTTGGTGTTGCATTTCTCATCATTCCTGAGCTTCGCATCGTTTCCTGGCATTCGTACAACGACCCACTTGAATGTTATTAAGAGAATATAAAAAATTATTTACATCACTTTCCTTTCATGACCCGACCGCCCGACTACCATCCAACCATACGAAACAACAAGCATTGTATCCACCTTAAGTGGTTCTTGTATGTTTTGTATTATCGCGTCTTCGTGTCGCTGGCGCTCGAAACCAAATGAGTTCTCGGGTCTGCGTCTGCATTCTTAAGTGCATCGCTTTGTCGTCCTTTTTACCATCATCATTATTATCGTCATCGTTATGGTCGTCTTCGCAGCTTCGTACCGTCAACTTTTGAACTCTTGTGAACGCATCCCATGACCGGGTGGTAGTTGCGGTCTAGAGGGTGGCGCTTTTAATTAATGTACACATCCAGAACTTGAACTGAAAAAGCATGAAACTCACCACCACATGCTCTTCGGCTCTCGCACTCGTATGTATCTAGATATTAATTAAGTTTGTTGGCTCGTAAATATCATACATATGTCATAAATCTCTGGACAAGTTGAGTGTGTCAGAGTGCAACGTGCCGAGATCCTTGTGAATTGTAATCACTTTGGCGCTCGAAGCAACCCTTACAAATCGTCGCTTCGCGTGAGGCAGAGCGCTTACAACCGATGGCGTGATTAATTATTTACTCTAAACAGATACGAAGCGAAAGACTACATTCGGCCTCAAGTTGTCAAGGCTATCGGGGAAAACAATATCACGGCGAAGCGTGAGATATTAAGTTCTCGTTTGAAAAGGGTTCGAATGTATGTTAGTTGCTTTTCGCTTTGAGCTGCATCAGCGCTCTCTGCCTGATTACTTTCGAATATACTCTCAATCCTTACCAGAAATGTAAATTCTGATTTACATTTCGTTCTTTCTTTCATTTTTTTTATCTCCGCTCAACTTTCACTTGAAAATTCACTTGAAATGCGAAAAGAATTGGAACAAATGGTGTAAATAAAGGATGCAAATTCCTTTTTATGTTGCCATTAACAATAGAGTGCTGAAGGACGGGCGCAAACACAAAGGCTCAGTTAAATCCACTTGCTCGATAGGCACTAAAATAAAAACCAACAAAAACCGGCAAAAGGGGGGACCGATTCTAAAAGAAAAGTCCTTGAAATCCTTAAATTGGATTTGAATAGATTTAAAGCATCGCCACGACCTTTTCAAGTAGTTATCTATATCTGGATCTTAAGTAAGCCAAAGATAAATGTGTTCCAATAAATCAGATCCTTTTGCTTTGATCTGATTTTCAATGGTGTAGGTATCCTGGCTTCGTCCTATTTTCACTTTTCCATTGGCATCTTTCCTGTTACTATGTACAGAAGAAACTTAAAATGATTAATGATGAGACGGATGGTAACATGGTGTCTGCCATACTCTGCTCACGTATCCGAAGGACACGTTACAGGATATAGTATTTAACAAGTTTATTGTGTTATATAACAGTTCGTTTGTTGGTAAGTTGTTACCTTCTATCCGGTGTGTGTTACCTGCTGTTATTCGCTATCTGTCATTGGCTTTGTTTTATTGTTTTATTGCTTGAATGTTAACTATGAGATACTTTTTTCAGTAGCAAATGGAACTTCATGCCAGGCATTTGTTCAATTGAGGTTGGGGACATACTTTAGTTCTCACCATGAATGTAGTATTGGGACGAGGTCAATGTTTATCGTCGTTTGTAAAAGGAGTAATTTACCACTTCACCGCGAATCATCGTGGCTATTGTTGTTGGTCGACGTGAGAGGAGATACTAGGTGTAGAACACAGGTGTTTACGACAGACTTTTGTTATGTACATAGGTGTTTTTTAAAGTCATTGGTGTTACAAATCAATTTAATTTTAAGAATGTTTGTGATCAAGATCGCTTTCGGTGTAACAGGTCGTACGATTTTTTATAGTTTTAGGAGTTGTTGACAACGAAGGACAGGTTACGCCAGCTCATTTCTTTCTTTATGGCCTTTGTGTTAATTCCGCCCCCTTACACGTTGGCTTTAGAAAACTTTGCGAAACCGTGATTTGTAGCGTACAAATGGATAAGCTGGCTGCTTATACTAGTGAGTTTGTTAACATTATCAGACTTTTTTATATCGGGCTCAATTTTATAAAAACAAACCTTCGATATAAATTACTATATCGATTGTGTTTCGACATAATCACCATTTCATCACAACCTCTCAGTTCTTTGCCATCGTCGAGGGCTTGGCATTTCTGCTACCTCAACTTGGCTTAACAAGCAATTTAAGGAGAGGTCCATTGCATTGGGGACCATTTACTTTTTGATGCACATTTTTTCAGGTGTATGGTGTCAGTGTATAACTACCCTTTTAACGGCGAATGGTATCGGACTTTTTTTTTTAGTTCGCGCAGTTTCAAGAGTCATACTCTTATTATGTTTGTCTCAAAACCTGGACGGAATGCAGATGGCTTGGGTCGTAGATGTTCGTTCACTACTCTCCAGGGGTGGTTGTCCTAGATAGGATGCGAGAGGAACTCGACTGAATTTTCACGTTGGTTGTGTATGTATGTATTAATGTTGGCCTTATAGTCCATGAAGGACCAAAGCCGAGTTTCTCTCAATCACCCATGTTGTGTGTGATTTCATTTTCCCATAGGTGAAAGGGACCTACAGTTTATTGCCGGTTCCGAACGGCGAATTTCGAGAAGCTTTTCATGACAATTTTATTTCTTCTTCTTCTTAACGGGCGCTACAGTTCGGGATGAACCTGGGCCTCAACCAACATGCCCCTCCAACTAGCACGATCTTTTGCTTGCCTTTCCATTGCCGCACACCCAGTTGGCTGGGTGTGCCCTTCCACCTGTGTGCGCCATCTTAAGTGCGGCCGTCCTCTGCTTCTTCGTTCCTCGGGGTTGGATTCAAAGACTCTCCGGGCTGGAGCTGTGGTGTCCATTCGCTCTACATGGCCCAGCCATCTTAGGCGTTGAATCCGTAGACGCCTGACTAGGCTCATGTCGCTGTACAGCCCGTAAAGTTCGTGGTTTAATCTTTTCCTCCATCCCCCGTCTGCGTTTAAAGGCCCGAAAATCACGCGCAAAATCTTTCTCTCGAACCGACCAAGGGCTTCCTCATCCGCTTTTGATAGTGTCCATGGTTCTGCGCCATACAACAGGACCGGGATAATAAGGGTCTTATATAGAGTCAACTTTGTCGTTCGGGAGGGGGCTCTATTACTCAATTGCCTCCTGAGCCCAAAGAAACAGCGATTGGCAAGAGTGATTCTGCGTTTGATTTCAGAACTGATGTCGTTGTTCCAGGTCACTGCGGAGCCAAGGTAGACGAAGTCTCTAGCTTCCTCGAAGTTATATCTGGCAATACAAACGTTCTGGCCAAGACGTCGGTGGTGAGCGTCCTGAGTTTCGATATGGCGATCTTAAGTTCGTCGAGGTCAGGGGGACGCTATTCTCTGCGGTCTTCGTCGATTAGGATTAGATCATTCTGCCTGACAGCGGAATATTGACTAACATCGCCGTTATACAGTCTGCAGGTGTGGTTTTTCCATATTCTCAGCATCGACTGCGATTCTACTACTGGGTGTCCGTTTTCATCCCTGCAGGTATCCGTTCTGGCTTTATAACCTTGGCATGTTCGCTTTATCTGTTGATAAAACTTTTGAACGTCACGCTTGCAGTAACACCTCTCCAAACCCTCAATCGCACGCTTTTCGTGCTCTTTCTTCTTTCTTCTGAGAAGCTTATGCTCCTCCCTTCTTTTTAACTCACGAGCTGCTCTTGTTCTTTTATGCAGCGAGGCCTTATATGCATCCTGCTTCCCTGTGTGAATCTTCCTGCACTCGTCATCGAACCAGGTGTTTCTTCGCGGTGGGGCCTTGAAACGCAAGAACTCGGATGCAGAGCTTTTCAGGGCTTGTTTGCAAAGGCTCCACTGCTGTTCTATTGAAAGCGTGGAGGATTGAGATGTATAGGAGAACTTAAGGCAGATGCGAGTGGTAAAGGCACAAGCGGTTTCTGGCGATAGTAGCTTTCCGACGTCATAACTTTGTGTTCTTACTCTACTCCGCTACGTTCGTGATATCCGTAGGCGCATCTTGGCTACTACAAGATAGTGGTCCGAATCGATGGTCGCCCCTCGGAAAGTTCGGACATCGAGAATAGTGGAGGAGTGTCTGACTTCGATCACGATGTGATCAATCTGGTTGGTAGTCGATTGATCAAAAGACCGCCAGGTGCCTTTGTGTATATCGAGGTGCGGGAAGCGCGTACTGGCTAGAAGGAGATTTCGCCCCGCAGCAAGATCAATCAGCCTGTGTCCGTTATCGGATGTAGTGTCGTGTAGGCTATGTTTGCCGATGACTCGTTCAAAGATGCTTTCCTTACCCAGCTTAGCATTGAAGTCTCCTAGTACAATTTTGATGTCATAGCTAGGACATTGGGCATACGTTCTGTCTAGGAGATCGTAGAACTCATCTTTGGCGGAGTCATCCTTGTCTTCCGTGGGGGCGTGGACGCAGATCAGGCTGATGTTAAAAAAGTTAGACTTGATACGGATTGTTATGAGGCGTTCGCTCAAATGCCGAAAGCTTAGGACTTTTTGCCTTAGTCTACCTCGAACAACAAATCCGCATGCGAACAATCGTTGTCCTCTCTCCCTATAGCAGTCGCCGTAGTAAATATCGCAGTTTTTCATCCGCTTTATACCCGGTCCATTCCATCGCATTTCCTGGATGGCGGTGATGTACGCTTTATAACGGTCTAGGGCGTCCGCAAGTTGTTCGGCTGCACGCGGCCTGTTTAGGGTCCTAACATTCCACGTACAAAGCCGAAGATCATTGTCCTTTTTTCGTTTTTTGCAAGGGTCGTCAACATAAGTCCGGTCTGTTATATCCGTGGCTTGTGGTTGTTTCGGAGTTTGTGTTTTTTTTTTTTTTACGGTTACGGCTTACTAGGCCGTAGCCCAACCGACTAATCCTGTATTTTGGCGCAGGAGGCTCGCCATTCGCCCTTCCCCGTCTTCAATTTCAATAGGAAATCTCCAGATGGCACCACGAGGAGGTGGGGATAGGACTTACTAACAGTGCCGCAAGATGTTCGACTGCGGTGGCTCTTCTCGCTTTTTAGCAGGCCAGCATCCGTTGGATAGACGCTACCCCTACGAGGCCTTTGTTAGTCCTTTGCCATCCTACTGCATTTTACTACAGGGGGTTTTGTCAGAACCCCGTTGAGGAGAAACACCGTGAAAACAGGTTCAATTACATGGCTGTGTCGGGATTCGACCCCGTGTCATCGGCGTCAGAGGCCAGCATACTACCGACTGCGCCACGGTGCTCTCTCCACGTTGGTTGTTCCCAGCAAAAGTTTCATGTTTCATGCCATTATGGTGTTATATTAGAAGTGCACAAACAGAGTATGAATTTGAGGAGACCGTATACTTTGAGTGTCAATTTTTCCGCATAGAAGTTGCATTTCTTAGCTATGAACATACTTTGAACTACAGACCTTCCGCTCGACAGTCGGCGATGTTTACCACTGCACTTTGAATTTCCCAAGCTAAGGACATTCGATTTCCGATTTTTTGTTTTCGTTATGTTGGTGCACATATGTACATACATGTTCCTAACATATATTGACATTGTCCGAAATATCTTTCGTTTGTTTTTAACAGATGTAAAGCTTAGATGTGTTTTGATGTGTCTGGCGATTGTTATATGTCACCCTCCAACTCAATATGTTAGAACTGCCTCATTCTAGACGGAAAGCATCACTTGCCATTGAGAAAAAAAAAAAAAAATTATTTGCGTTCCCACCGTTCTCGCATGCATACGAAAAGAAGAATCGTGTCAGTTGCTGGTCTCGGACTAGATTCGCTTCCAATCCAACAGCTACGAGTCTCTATCATAGATATGCAAGTGGATTGTGTTACAAAATATTAGCAAATTTTTACATCGCAACATACTCTACTACTATACACCACTAGGTACAACAACATTGCCCGGGTCGATAGCAAGAAATGGTTGACAAACCTGCCACGACCACGACGTCACATCAAATTTTTTAGCGACACAAATGGTGTTATTTTTCCCGCCGCAATTGCCGCTCGACACACGATGTCGTTGCAGATATGTACAATACGTACATACGTACATGCTCGTATTGCCACATCGCTCTCGAGTGATATATGATCGCAGTAACTTTATTAGGAACACTCTTTGACAATAGGGTTTGAAGCTTCCCACGCAATCATTTTCGCTGACAAGAGATATTGCAAAACTGTGGCTAGCGTTGTACGAATTTCATATCTCGAGGTGATTGACTTGTCACAGGTCCACTGATCACATGAGTCTATCGACGGAAGAAATTCCATTCGATGCACTCTCGGACCTCCTTTTACCCTTCCGTAGCCTTAACGTATTTATTATACATATCTTTTGCTTGCAATTCGTGACTTTAATGCGTGTATCTGTTGTTTCGTTTCATGTTCTTGCAGGAGGGCAATGCGATAAATCAAGTGCGGTCCGAGTCAACCGTAAGGCATTAAAGGTAAGAATTAATTTCTATACGAAATCTTTATGAACACATGCCGATTCTGGAAATTGGTATTTGGATTTTACCCTGGGAGGGGATCTTGGTATTTGCCGTTGCCGTATTGTGGAGTTTTTGGATACATTTTCGGTTTTCGGTTGGCGACAACGGTTGGTTCGGGGAAAACCTTGACCGACCGGTGCTATGCAGGTTTGCTTTTTGCGTCATTCGATAAGTGCTTGGATGAGAGGTGTGTTTATTTGGCTATAATTAATGCCGACGGGCAAGTTTGCCCAGCTTGAGAGTGTCGTTTTTACTCATTTTAGATGGGGGAATGGAAGAAAATACCACATCGTGTGTCATTAGTCACGCTCTTTGTTCAGACTCGCGGTATATTTTAATTCCTTAGATCTAGAAGGCCTTACGACATCTCACAACTGATCGTTCGATAACATATTGTTGCTTACTAAGTAGTTTTCGTTACTTGCTACCTTTAAACCTTAAAGATAAAAAATAGAAAAGAATAAAGAGCTGTGAACACAAGGACTCATGTCCTTGGTCAATCGACCTTGGCACTGTCGCTCTCGGCGACCCACACTATATGCTTATCATTGCACTACTTTTTTGAATATCAAATGGGAACGAAGGCAGCGGTATTTAGTCCCAACATATTTAGATAGCCTAGTTATTTTCTATAAATATAGGTCTCTTTCAAGTTGAAAGGGGTGTATGCCTTATCTGTTTGTGCATTTGTTTTAGTATAATTGATGCACATTGTTTAAATCCAATAAACATTTCATGCGTTTATACAGCGATTGAAGAAATATATGTATTATCTGAAAGCATTCACACCCAGAAGGGTATCCAATTGTAATTATCAGAAGTAAGAGTACGGAGATAAAAAAATATATCTGTAATCCTCGATTTTTCAAGCTTTAACGCGAAATGTATACAACATTTCCATTAATTATGAAATATGTACAACGTCGTTCAAGTGGCTGCCCCGGCTGGCTTCGCAGTAACGCATTCTGTCGCTCCAATTTTCCAAGACCTTGTTGATGGTTTCGGGCTGTAGCTCACGGATTGCTTGGATGATATTGCCCTTAAGTGCTTAATCGTTTCCGGATTGTTGGCATAACATCGGTCCTCCACCAAACTGTCACTAAATTGGCTTCTCGACAATAACGTGCGGCTTTTCCGAGCCCCAAATGCGGCAATTTTGTTCATTAATGTAGCCTTACTTACTTAGATGGCGCTACAGTCCGTGGTGAACCTGGGCCTCAACCAACGAGCGTCTCCAGCCGGCACGGTCTTTGGCCAGCTGTTTCCAGTGCCGCACGCCCAGTTGGTTGAGGTCCCCTTCCACCTGCGTGCGCCACCGCTGAGGCGGCCGTCCTCTGCCGCGCCTTCCTTCCGGAGTGGATTCGAAGACTTTTCGGGTCGGAGCTGTATCTTCCATGCGCTCTACATGGCCTAGCCACCTTAGACGCTGTATCCGTAGACGTCGTACCAGGCCGATGTCGCTGTACAACCCGTACAGTTCTTCGTTATATCTTCTCCTCCATACACCGTTTGAACAAACGCGACCGTAGATAGTGCGCAGAATTTTCCTCTCGAAACGACCAAGGGCATCTTCATTCGCTTTTGTTAAGGTCCAAGCCTCTGCGCCGTAAAGGAGGACTGGGATGACCAAGGTCTTATATAGTGTCACCTTGGCTTTCCGAGAGAAGGCTCTACTTCTCAGTTGCCTCATGAGCCCAAAGAAACAGCGGTTGGCAAGAGTGATTCTGCGTTTTATCTCAGCACTGGTGTTGTTGTCGCTGGTCATCAGTGTACCAAGGTAGATGAATTCCTTGACTACTTCGAAGTTATATCCGCCCATGGTGACGTTCTGGCCAAGACGTCGTCGTTGTCCGTCTCTTTTAGATGAAAGCAGATATTTGGTTTTACCCTCATTAACCTTGAGACCCATCTTAGCCGCTTCTACCTCAATGCTTACAAAGGTCTCCTTGACGTCTCGCTGTGTCCGTCCAATGACGTCAACGTCGTTGGCGTACGCAAGCAATTGCGTAGACTTGAAATAAATCGTACCTCTTGTGTTGGCCAGTGACTCTTGCACGATCTTTTCAAGCTTGATGTTGAAAAAGTTGCATGACAGCGCGTCACCTTGCCTAAATCCTTTTTTAACATCAAAGGTCTCGGTTTGCTCGTTACCGACCTTAATGGAGCAGCGAGAATTCTCCATTGTCATCCTGCACAGTCGGACGAGTTTGGTAGGGATGTTAAAACTAGACATAGCTTTATATAGCTCATTTCTATACACGCTTTCATATGCAGCCTTGAAATCGACGAAGAGGTGGTGAGTGTTGATTTGGTATTCCTGGGTCTTCTCCAAGATCTGCCGTAGCATACATATTTGGTCTATTGTGGATTTACCTGGCCTGAAACCAAACTGATAAGAGCCGATCAGGTTATCCACAAACGGTTTCAGGCGTTCACACAATATGGCAGAGAAGATCTTATATGCGATGTTAAGGAGACTTATTCCCCTATAGTTGGCGCAGTTATAGGCCATTAATGTAGCCGCCGAGATAAAAAAGCGCCTCGTCAGAAAAGGTGATTTTTTCGTTGTCCAATTCAAGCTGCTCTAATGCCCAAACTCCGAAGCGGATGGTCGCGCGCCTTTAGTTGCTGAGTCAATTGGACCTTGTAAGGGAATAATCCGAGATCTTTGTGTAGAATTCTCCACTGGCTAGTGCAATTGACGGCGAGTTGATGTTTGTGAATTGAATCTCACACAAAGCAGCCACATTCTCATCTGTGCGCACCGTACGACGACGGGGAACATGAGTGTTGTCCACTAGCATACCAGTCTCGCGAATTTTTTGCACGAACTTGCGTACAGCAGTCGCGGTGTGTGCTTCATTTCGGCCAACATTTTTTTTCAAAAAAGGTTTGGGCTACACCGCGCTCATTTTAGAAATAAGTTTTCAATATTTCCCAACGTTAATCAAGCGTAGGTATGATACTGACTTTCTGTCAAGATTTCGATCGGGAAGCAGCTGTCAGTGTTAAAGTAACCTATGATTAAAAAAAAAACCACTAGATGGCCCAACCCTACATATACTTGGGAGCTTCTCTTGGCTTGTAAAATGCCTATAACTGTTTTGAGGCTAACATTAATCGGTCCCCTGTGTCGATTTTATGTTTTTGGAGTCTATAATCACCATAGATACCCCTAGTCGACAGATAGAAACTTGTGTGTCACATTGACATCGTATTACCGTTATGATACTGTTTAGCTTTGTGATCTTCTTTGCTTGGTATTCCCAAGGGTGTGAGATTTTATGGAGAAAGGTTCCTTATATATATGTATATATTCGAGGGAAGCGATACCGTAGACTCGTTCCGGTACATTTTCGACTGCATTATTTGCCAGCAGGCAAGGTAGACTTTGTAGATCGTCTACTTCGCTACTATTTTTTCTATTCACAAGGAGAATCAGTATTTGCTTTTACTCAGTGTTCCTATGCCGTTTTCACTTGTCATTCAATCAAAAAAAAAAAAAAAAGAAATGGATCACTGATATGCCACAAATGTATGCTGTCTTGGGTCTACTACTACTAGCTGGAGTTGATCGTTCAAAAAGAGATTGCACCATTGATTGCCTAAGAATCAATTTTCGCATCAAAGATGAAGCTCAAATGATAAGGGAAGCTTGAAACCGTTCGTTAAACTGATTGGCCCACTACAGACCAATTATTCACACAGCGGCAGATCCTGGAAAAAAACAAACGAGTTCCACATAGACACCCACCACCTATTTGTCGACCTTAAGCGACTTTAAGGCTGCATACGATAGTATAATCAGAGACGAGTTATACAACGCCATGTCTAGTGTTGACATCCCTGCCAAACTCGTCAGATTGTGCAGGATGACATTGGAGAACTCTCGCTGCTTCATCAGGGTCAGAAGCGACCTAACCGATACCTTTTATGTCAAAAAAGGTTTTAGACAGGGCGACACGCTACCGTGTGACTTTTTCAATATCGTCCTTGAAAGGATCGTGCAAAACCCACTGGTCAATACGAGGGGCACCATATTTTTCTCGTCTTTATATGCAGCGCCTCTTGATAGGCTTGCTGCTTGGCTGCGTTTGCCCTCCTACACTCGTCGTCAAACCATGGGTTTCTTGTTGGTGGCGGTTTGAAACCCAGTACCTCAGAAGCAGCACTTTCTAAGGCTTGTTGACAACGGGTCCATCGGTGTTGTACGGTCTGAGCAGGTGTTGGAGGGTTTTCCGAGAGCTTGTTGGAGACCCGATTGACATAGGCTCTGGCGGTCTTTTGCGATTGTAGCATTGCGACGTTGTATGCCTCTGGCATTACTCGATTTTTCTGGGCCAGGCATATTCGTAGTCGCAACCTGGCTGCCACAAAATAGTACCACTCCATAGTAGTTCCCTATTTAAACAGTGTATGCCTTCGGAACCAGCCAAATGTTGCTGAAATTGTGGATCGCTGCTAAGGCTGACACGTGGTATGTGTACAGTGTAGTGTTGTATATACAGACATGGTCGCAACTCTGCAGCAGAAGTCAAGATGTCAAGGAGAACGCTTAGTATTAGACTGAAAGCACACAAATTCATGTTTCTTTATCCCCCTTTCCTTAAATCCCAACTTTAAAGGGAAGAACTGTTACATGGGACAATTGTTGTACTGTACTCATAAAGTGCTAAAAAAATGTAACCAGTTCATTAAAGTGAATATGTCTCCGGGCATATTCTTGTTTTCATAAAATGAAAAACAGTCACTTTGCTACGTTGCTCTCGATTTATTGTTCGTGAATGATCTTCGAAAAAAAAAAAACCCAAAATTATCAGATTTTACAATCGCACAAAGGATTGACTATATGTCCTGTATATGTAAACAAAAGGTAAACAGACCTTGCCTTTTTTATTTTAGCAATATTCACCTTTGAAGCACCGTGGCGCAGTGGGTAGTGTGCTGGCCTCTGACGCAAACCCCCTGTAGTAAAATTGTCATGAAAAGCTTCTCGAAATTCGCTGTTCGGAACCGGCAATAAATTGTAGGTCCCTTTCACCTATGGGAAAAATGAAATCACACACAGCATGGGTGATGGAGAGATGCTCGGCTCAGGTTCTTCATGGACTGTAACGCCCAAATACATACATACAATATTCACCTTACACCAGCTTTCATTTAATCTTTATCTGTAACAAATTTGAATCCCAATTAACATATTCACAAAAAGATCAGTAGGTTATTTTTGGTGGACCTTGGTCAATCACTAGGCATTCCATAAATCGAGCAACATACATAAAAAAAAAAAATGCCATGAGGTGTAAAAGCGCTTACTGATATAAACAGTACTCGAAACTGAATGCCGTCAATCTTAAGTGCAGAGCAGCACATGTGTCCCTCACACGCAAGCTCTAATATTTACTCTGCACGATAGACTAATTAATGTCTGCTTTTTGTTTAACTAACATCCAATCAGAAAGCCTTTTTGACTTCACACAACGACTTAACCATAAGTCCTGGAATATGTGTCAATTTGACACACAGAGTACTTTGAAGCTTCTAAAAAGGGACCGATGTAGGCTGAGTGTCATTGTGTCGACGACATGATGTAGAGAACATTGATTTTAATCATTTTTGATTGGCACGTACTTTGTGTACTTCAAAATCTGACTAAACTGACTGTTCTCTCTGTGCTTAGTTACACAACATTTTGCAAAGCTTTTAAAGAAGACGATATTCGAATATGAGTCCCTTACTTTTGAATCTTCATTAAGATTTTGTGCTACTGGGCATCCTTATAAAGTTGTTCATCTTGTAGTGTTCGTAGTAAGCTCCCTTCTTTACGATTCGTTACGATTTGTAAAAAATGTTCTTTGTACCTTTAGTTGTTGTGTGAATGAGCGTCAAGAAAAAGAAGATGGATCAGATGTATTTTGTCTACCACATTACCTCCACACCTCACATCAAACGATTATCGGGGTGACAACAAAATTACGACTTATCTTTCCCAAACAGATATACATTTCTTTTCACGTAGCTTTCGACTTATATTTTTTAACTGACATGAAATGATACGAAAAGATAGTGCCACAGATGGGTCATGGAACCTCGTCCTAATTTTCAGCATTTTTCATTTGTATACGACAATGTACATAACAACACTTAATCTTGAGCATCATCAAACGAAATAATCCAAAAATTGGTAGCAATAAGTTCCGGGTCTATGTTGACCAATTTTCAGTTTACATTATTGAGCCGTGCTCTATCGGCACTCTTATGACACAGGGTTCTTAAAGGAAGTTGTCTTCAAATTTGAATGCAGCAGATTTTCATTCATGTTGCATTGTGATAAGGGAATGAGTCGTGTGAACCTATAAGGCGGCAAAATTGATGGAGCTGTGGGAATCATGCGATGCGAGCCGCATGGGAAGTTGATGGAAAAAGGCTCTCAAGGGAATATCAAAAAGCATTAAACTACTTGTTTACTTTCTTATCAGGCCAGCGATCCATGCAGGATCTGAGGATCTTGACGGTCCCGGGCATGCTGATTCCAGTTCTCAAGACCAACATGTCTTACATCCGTGATTACTTTGTCTTTATACCGGAGGTTCGGTCTTCCTCTTCTTCTCGAGCCAGGAGGCTCGGAGTAGAAGAACCTCTCGCTGCGCTCGTTGTGGCCCAGCTAGTATAGTCGACGGGTCTTTGCCTTCCAGACTACATCCACATTTTTGTACAGCTCGTAGAGTTCGCGGTTATGTCTTCTTCTCCATTCACCTTCTTTCTTTCGAATGAACGCAAAATCAGCTTCGCTGTCCTGCTTATCGTCCAGCTTTCGGCTCTGTACTTCAAGACTGGCAGTATGAGCATTTTGTAAAGCATGACTTTGGTCTTTCGAGTGAGGAGTTTTGACCCAAGGTGCTTGGACAAGCCGAAGTAACAGCGGTTGCCAAGGGTGATTCTATGCCGGATCTCCACTGTGGTGTCGTTTGAGGAATTTACGTTTGCCCCGAGGTAGACAAACTCCTTAACTACCTCGAAATTGTAGCTGTCAATTGTTACATTTTGTCCCAGGTGGTGAGCGACGGATTGGATTTTTCTTGACAGCATGTACTTCGTCTTGTCCTCATTGACCTTAAAACCAACTCGTTTCGCCTGTTCTTCAATCGCCGTGAATGCTTCCACAGTGTCACGGCGAGACCACGCAATGATGTCGATATCATCCGCATATCCTAGCATCTGGATGGACTTGTAGAAGATAGTACCTTCCCTGTTGACGCTTGCCCGTCGCACTATCTGCTCCAGCACCAGGTTGAAGAAGTCACATAACAGCCCATCTCCTTGCCGAAATCCGCTGCATGTTTCAAACGGTTCCGAAGTCCTAGAACCGAGTTGCACGGTGCATCGCGTATTTTCTAGCGTGGCGCGACACAAGTGGATCCCGAATTCGGCCATCGCATCAAACAGTTCTTCACGATGAATGCTGTTGTATGCGGCTTTGAAATCGATGAAAAGATGGTGTGTATCGAATCGAAACTCGTTGGTCTTTTCCAGGATTTGTCGAAGTGTGAAAATTTGGTATCTAGTCGATTCGCCGGGCTGGAAGCCGCACTGGTAGCTGCCGATTAGTACGGTGCAAAATGGCTTTAGACGTTCACACAATACGCTAGACAGGATCTTGTATGCGACATTGAGCAGGGATATACCTATAGTTCTTGCAAGAGGTAGGATCGTAGGAGCTGGTATTCCAGTCGTCGTGCATGCTTTCATCTTTCCCAAGTTCTGCAGATGATTATGTGCATGCTCCCTACCAGAACATCGCCGCCAGCCATGAAGGGCTCTGATAGCAAGCCATCTGAGCCTGTGGCCTTGTTGTTCTTCAGCTTCTGAATAGCTGTGCCGACCTCTTCGATGCTGTGTGGGAGGGCTACTTCACGCGGCTGGAGATGTGATTTCCTCAGTCCCTACCACTCTCTCTTGGTCATGCACGTTAAGCAGCTGCTGGAAATGCTGCTTAAATACATCTACTATTCCCTGCGGGTCAGTGACAAGATTATCCTCGCAGTTTCGAAGAGCCTGGGTGCCCTTTTTGAAGCCTCCTGCAAGGTCTTTGGCTTTCTTGTAATAGGCTCGTGTTTTGTGCTTATCCCTAGACTCCTCGATATCCTTGAGCTGTGAGGCTGCGAAGATTCTTTTCTTTTGTCGCAGTAGTTTTTTCTCCTCCCTTCTTCTGGCTCGGTCCTCTTCTTGCGCTGCCTTGGTTTTCCTCTGCAGCGCCTTTTGGTACGCCTCGTCAGTTGCTGCCTTTTTCTGCTCACACTCGCCATCATACCACGGGTTTCTTGTCGGGGGTGGTAGGTACCCTGAGGTGGTTTCGGCTACTTCCTGAATGGCTGAGCGGCAATGCAGCCACATATTATTGGCATTTGTGTTCCACGTAGGCATACCATTGAGTCTTTCGCTTAGCTGCTCCCTGTAGACTCTGGTAACCTCCGGTGTGCTCAGGCGCCCAATGTCGAACCTCCTCCTGGTGGGCTGGTGCAGCTTTCTGACATTGGGCAGTCGAGCTCTGAATCTTGCTGCTCCGAGGAAGTGGTCAGAGTCGACATTTGCCCCTCTGAATGTTCGGACATCCAGGATGTTTGACGAATGTCTTGCGTCAATGAGCACATGGTCGATTTGGTTGGCGGTTCGACCGTCCCGAAATCGCCAGGTTGCTGTGTGGATTCGCTTACGGGGGAATTTTGTACTACTTATCACCGCACTATGAGCTTTCGCATTATGAGTCGGAAGCCGTTATTTGTTGTTGTATCGTGGAGGCTGTGCCTTACGCCAAGGGTGTTCTCCTTACCGATTTTGGCGTTGAATTCCTCGAGTACGATTTAAACGTCGTTCTCCGGACAAGCTCCGTAGGCGTTGTCCAGGAGGTCATAGAATTCCTCCTTGATAGGGTCTTCAGCCTCTTCGAGTAGGGGCGTGTACGCTTATAGGGCTGATGTTATAAAATCTGTCTCTAATGCGGATCACAGCCAGGCGATCACTTATGGGCTTAAAGTCGATGACCTTCAACCTTAACCGCTTTCCCACGACAAATCCGCATCCCAGTAAGTGCAATCTTTTGTGACAGCTGTAATAAATGTCGCAATTTTTCTTTCTCATCATACCGTTTCCTATCCAGCGTATTACCTGGACCGCAGTAATATCCGCCTTGTACTGCGTGAGGATTCTTTCCAGTTTATGAGTACCTCCGGGAGTGTACAGAGTTCTGACATTCCAGGAGCATACTCGCAAATCGTGTTCCTTTTTCGTGCGTTGTCGTCGTCGAGTATCTGTCCGTGTATCCGAGGCATCTTGCTCATTCATAACTTTTGGGTTTTTTACGTGGGCGGATTGTTAGCCCGCCGCACAATCGCGATTCTGGTCGGGGTTTTGTCGCTGCATACGTTTGTTCACCTCTCAACGGTTGTTGAGGAGGCTACCCAGAGGGCGTCGCGAGGAGGCTGGCATCTCGCCAGGTGGAGAGCGACCAACAACTTTACCCTGTATGTCCGAGCATTAAACTATATTGCCTGATATTTATACCACGTGGATGACAAATGACCGAAACGGAGTTGCCTTCTGAAACTAACTCTACTAGTAAAGACAACATCGATTTAATAATACAAGACTTTTTTAAGAAACATTGAAGGATCGTTTTATTGTAAGGCCCTAAAGCTCCATCTCCAGTGTATGATATTACACTTTGCCATAACAGTTATCAATTATGGTAAATTAATGGTTCTAATTACCAATGCTAAACACTGCAAAACATAATCTGAGACTAATGACAAGCATTTCTGGCGTTGGCAGACAACAAAACATATCGTAGGCGTCCATGTTCTTGCAGCAATTTGTTTAACCACCCACAGTGCGACGTGCATGCACTCAATCAATTATTCATCAACAAAGTGCTACTAGTGTTGGGGCGATCTTGAGCCTACGCAGTGGAGCATATGCTTCTCTCAATAAAGCACTCTTTTAATCACGTGATCCATAGTACTTTTGTGTGCAGGCTTTCGAAATAACTTTCCATTCTTGAGCATTTCAAGGTCTTAACAATTGCATTCTGAGGTAATCCTAACGTATTTGCGTAGCTAACTGCCTGTAAAATCATATCCATGTCACTTACACTCTTAATACTATTTTCGTAATATTTCAACCGCAAATTTGTAAATAACTAATATAAAAACGACAACGAAGCTTCCTTGAAACTATAATCAAAACATTCATACAATCTGAAGCCAGCGGTCCATGAACTCTTAAATTCGTTTCTGAACGGCAATATTTTCAAATCAAAGTCCTAAATTGCCCGGAACCGACATTCATTACACACCAATTACCGACAAGTCCTTATCTACTCTACTGTTAAATTATCAAGTGCTGCCACCCTAAACAGTCACCTGGCACACTGCAATCGGTAAGCAAACATTGTGCAATCCACCTTGAGTACAGCGTCCGTTTCGGTACTCACCTGTTCACACCATCATAACAATATACGTTACGTAGAACACTTCTCGGTAATCGCTCAGCGAATCAGTTAGTCATTTAACTCATGATAAGGCATCTCATAGTTAAGTGGTGACATCACAATGCCACCGGCATAGTCTGAACGTCGATCTTATCACGCCGCGATAGCTTACCATGTCAGTCCATCGTCTCGGATAATAAAAGATGTGAAATGTAGGCCTCGTCCCAATCCGAGCGTTGTTTACACAAAACGTTGACCAATTACAAGCGACTACCAAGCTTGCCACATCAATTTGCGTAATTGTACAACCCGCACTATGATTTAATTAGTGGATCCGTTACGCGACGACTGGCTAGTGAACTAATTCGAACATGTGTTCTTGCAGATACGAATATGGTAGAAGCAATTACTTTGTGCGCGAGAGGAGTATTCGTAGGCTCGTAAGCTGGTCCCAGTGACCATATAAGGGGCGTGCAGTGAATTTGCATTTATATGCATTTTCCTCTATCTATCTGCTGTATACTGTTCAGATGGATACATGGGAGTAGATGCATAGTGTGCTCTTGTGAAGTGTTTGAGAAATAATCGATGAATGAAGTGCGTCAAGGTCGTCGGGGTTTCTGGTTGATATGTCATTGCTGACACGAGCGTTATAATGTATCTACTCGTTCGAAGCAGGGAGTGGGCGCAAATGAGATATTAAATTTCTAGCCTGATCCCTTTGGAGAAACATAAGGCGGTTCATTAGATGTCTCTCCAATTACAGTGACAAGTTTTCTATCGAATCAATTTTAGCTTTGGCTCCGGTTGGGCTAATGACTGTAATTAAATCAGGCGTATTACTTACAGTACTCAGTGCCTATTTTGCAAACGAACAATATGAACTGATAGATACAAATACTCCGTAATATTCGCGAATTCAATTAGAATCCGAGGTCTACAAAAAGGTAGATGTAATGACAATTGTATCTGGGGTTTCGTTCGAAAAACATAAGACCGGAAATGAATACAATAAATGTTGACTCAAGTCACGCAAGATGTTGCGACTTACGTGTTCTTTAAGGAATTTGTCGGAGTCGTGCAAAAAGAAAAAACAAATAATGGTACGAGACGGATGAATCATCGGATTCACATAAAAATGTATTTTAAGCATGAAAGGAAGCTATTTTTCGATTTTTTAGGAATAATCTATTGGAAAATTAATTGAAAATATTAACAATATTGGTTCATGTGGTGTGCTCCCAAGTTGTTCCTTTTCTGTAAGGGGCATACTGTATGCATGTATGTTGGCGTTACAGCCCAGCATAAGGAGCATAAGCTTCTTAGAAGAAAGAGGACGAGAAGCGCACGATTGAACGAACACCTAGTAGTAGAACCGCAGTCGATGCTGAGAATATGGAAAAACCACTTCTGCAGACTGTATAATGGCGATGTTAGTCAATATACCGCTGTCAAGCAGAATGATCCATTTCTAATCGACGGAGACCGCAGAGAATTCTGTCGCCCTGACCTCGACGAAGTTAAGATTGCCATATCGAAGTTCAAGTCGAACAAAGCTGCTGGCCCAGACGGTCTGTCTGCTGGGCTCTTCAAGGCAGCTGGGGATGACCTGGTTGGGAGCATGCACCAGCTCATCTGTAAGATATGGTCAGAGGAAAGCATGCCCGGGGAATGGAGTCTCAGCATCGTATGCCCGATCCACAAGAATGGAGACCCCTGTGATTGCACCAACTATAGAGGTATAAGTCTCATTAACATCGCCTACAAAATCTTCTCTGCCGTTTTGTGTGAACGCCTGAAGCCTTTTGTAAAAAAGCTGATAGGTCCTTATCAGTGCGGATTCAGGCCAGGGAAGTCCAACATCGACAAAATCTTCACACTACACTTCCTAATCTCTTAACATGTTTGTGGAAAGCGAAAATCAGGGACGCACTCCACTCGCCAATGGGTGCTTTAGATAAAGCCTTAGAGCATTCTGGCCCTTTATTATCCTGCGATTAGTTTAAACAGCACAGGAACATGAGACCTACTGATAAGAAAGTTGCTTAGTTTATGATTTGCGAATTCCTCACAAGTGCTTTGTTCAAGACTTATAAAATACTTGAAAAAAACTTGTACTTGTCAAGTTGGCATTAACCTTTTCTTCTTTGGCGATGCTACAGTCCGGGGTGTAACTGGGCCTCGACTAACAAGTGTTTATACAGCACGGTCTTTGGCGGTCTTAAAAAAGTTACATAACAGTGTGTCGCCTTGTCTAAATCCCTTTTCAACATCAAAGGTCTCGATTAGTCCAATATCCACATTACTTGAGTAGCGAGAGTTGTAAATTCCCTTCCTGCACAGACGGGTGAGTTTGAGAGGGATGTTAAAACTGGACATGCTCGTATCTATGAAAACTACATATCTTACGCGGCTTTAAATTCGACGAAAAGGTGATGGGTGTCGATTTGGAATTCTTGTTTCTTGATTTAGTGTTGGCAAATTATACCAGAAGCCTTAGTCTCAATTTAAATGTCGAGTTTTTCCGAATATTCAACATTCTGGAACGCCCGGAGAAAATGTCGACAAACCCTACTGACCTTACTGACATGTAATCAGACCGGGTGTGTTCATGTCATAACTTGGAGCTAACCTGTAAGTCAGAAACTCTATGTGATAAAGGGTGTTCTTCTCTGTTCTTTTAGCACTGATGATTGCTCCGCTCTTCTATTTGCATGCGCTCTCAATTCAAAGTTTTGTTTTATGACGTTGTAGACTTACAGCAGGTTTCCCATACTGCAACATTCGGGTTTACTTTTGACAACTTTATGTCTGCAGTTTTTGAGTGTCATTTAAGGTTCCACCTACAGTGACATTCACGGGAGTAGCCTCGGGTATGTGGTTGCCATCTGAAGGGCTCACTAAGCCAAGTAAGGCCGTGAGGTACTAACATCATAGTAGACAGTTGTTATGTGGGCAATTATAAGCACATCAGTTAAGTCGGTACGAAATTCAAGGTAGCTAGTCCACTGCACAAGCTAGTTGTTTGCAGTCATGACACTTATAATATCTCTCAACAGAGTAATTGAAGCTGCGAGTTCAGTTTCGACCGCATGTTAGAGACTTCAATGAATATGATACAAGGCAAAACTAGTCAGCATCGTTAAAGTGCATAGAAGCCACCATACTGTGAATCCTCAAGGGAAGTACTCGTAACTTCTTGATTTTCGAATCAGATGCTCTTTAAATCAATCATTTATGAACCTATCATTTCGTAATCCCTGCAAATACCAGATCATCCGCGTATGTAGCCTTACTTAAGAGTTTGCCATTCCAAGAATCCATATACTTCGTGCTTGATTAAATGTTATTAAATAAAAGCAAAGGAAACCAAGTTATCATTGTAAGCCTTCCAGCAGAGCATCCTCCACCAACACCTCGCCCATGAAACAGGTATAGAAGTTTTGACTTGTATTGAAGAGTTTCCTTCGCTTCATCAGAGTTTCTTTCATTCTTCACCACATCATCGAGGTACTCACTGAATATTAAGTACATCGTTGCTCTGGCCGCACGTATAACGTGTATTGTGCAGTCACATACCATCTCGCACATATGCATTTACCAGTCGTCCAACTGTCCAGTTCGGCAGCATGGTGTATCGATTCGATAGTAATACCAAATGGAATTCTATCTAGTAATCCGATAGAGTGTATAGTCCCTGAAGAAAAAAAATCTTCTAGGAATTGACTAAGACCTACGCTGATTGAAACCGAACGTGACTAGAAAACTCTGAGAGTCAAATCGCCTCGCACATGCTCACGCGAGTTTGGAGAGAATCAGAATCGAAATCAGAATCCGTGATGATGGCCGATAGGTTCGCCGTTGGTGGTTTTTCGCTACCACATTTCTAGTTGGCCTTAAGGGCTCCTCGTATACCAGGATAAGTACATGCCGCATGGGAGGAGTGCGGCACGACGTGATTGTCTGAATTCATGACGCGTACAATTTGCACTTGATGAAGTTTGCTTAGTCTAATAAGGTTCTACAGTGTATGCAGAGGATAATAACCCCGTCATGCATTCGCCATATCCCTGTATACAAACTTAGGCTGTCAGCAGTGTACGTACTTGTTTGTTTAGTTGCCTGTAACCTATTATTCTTCCTTGTGATGTGGAAGGGAGGATGAATTGATGATGCTCCTCTACGCTGTAAGCCAGATGTATTCAAATTACCGCTTAACCTTTCAGTATCGATGTGGAACTGGCATTCATCAAGCCAACCAGTGCACAACAACAAGCTATTGACATATGAATGAGTATTCTAGAACGCCTTCAATCTTGAACGCATGGCGATGCAGCTGTCACGTTGGAGGAAAGGATACAAAATCAAAGTTGCTAGGATATAAAATATTTCTGGGTTTGTTTTAGCATTTTTCTGGCTTCCGACTGGCTTTGATGGACTATCACAAGGGAAAGGACGTGAGTCACAATTTGTTATTGTATATTACTGAGCTGCTGAAAAAGAATTTCACATGACACCGTCGACTGTGTTATGGAAATCCGTCGCGGAATAAATCAATTTGTAACGAGTATAGTGACGGTGTATTGCATGCCATGTCACTGCATTTACTGCAACCAAGCTTGACATGACTCCTACCTTTTGTTCGTGTATTAGTGACAGTTCACTTCACTCTCGGTTTTGCGTCCCACAGCAACCAAAGCGGATCTGAGATTGTACATACTTGCCAGAGCATTTGTGCTGTCGCAGAAATGACTTCCATTGAATAGACAAAGCAAGGATAAGGTAGGCGAAAAGACTAATTGGGAGACTGATGAAGGAAGCGATGAACTCACTGCGGAACTTTCAATGCTGTAAACCTCCCGCCCTGTAAACAAACATGGGTTCAGTGACGCATATCTACTTGTAATGAAAGTCCTTACAAAGCTTCAGTGTATACCGGCACCAGATTCACTCATTTCCTGGGAACACTTGAATTTATCATCATCCCTGGTAACTTTTGCAAAACTTCTACACTTACATACATATGTTTTATATACAACCTACAGCATCTGGCCAAAAGTCCCCGAATAATTTCCTTAATTTCTAGAAAACAAAAAAAAAGCAAAAGTTCAATGTCATCAACGTCCCATGTTAACGTCGCACCACCAAAGTCCTTGCAAGACGAGTTTACTAGTTCGTCCATTTACACTTGAATCATGTTGATGGCGTATAGCAGTAAAGTTCAAAGTACATATGTCCTTGCATCCACAAGGTGGAAATACTCCTTCAACGATCAGCGTCCATTAGGTGTAGACCTTATTGTCATATATGTAACCGCCACAAGCCCGACAGTAATTAAATCCTGCACACTATCCGTGCATACTTCATTCCTACATGGACGTTCGCTTACCATAGGTAAAATACCTGCACTTAGCTCATATATTCGTTTCCTTCCTAAGTGCTTTTCATAACTATGTAATAACATTTGCTGCTGGTAGTTCTAGGCAAGGAAACTATGTACTAGTGTTCCACGCAGCGGTAATGAGGTACAACAGGGTGCAATCTAGGAGTATACCTTTAAGTGCAGTGCGTGGATAATTGCGAATAATAGAGGGTGGAAATTCAATTTAAGTGAGAATGGAACAAGGATACGGACCTCTAATACGTGATTTAAACTGCCCGAGCTCGGAGTTTAGCAGCGCTTGTTCTGTTATTTTTCTTTCGTTCTGAAAACTATAAACTTCCTATAGAGTTAGTAGGAAATATTTGAATTGAATTAAGTATGTTAAGTTAGGCAATCTCACATAGCTACATTCAAACGTAAAAAAATCTTTGCAGTCAAGTTGATATGGAAAACTCTAGTTAGGTTAGGTTGACGTGGTAGGCATATGCCACACTTAGGCCGAAGCCGGCCCATTGTGCTGCCACCTGCATCAGGTTACCCTGATCCGCTATCTGGGAACCAACCGGTGCTTCTAATAAAGCGGTTGAGTTGAGCTATTTTTTGGTTCGCTAGCTCACTTAGATTGTCGAAGAAGGGCGCGCCGAGGTAAATCCTCCTGCGATTCGCAAAAGAGGGACATGAGCAGAGGAGGTGGTGTATTGATTTCTCCTCCTCCTCGTCCATGTAGCCGCGACAGAAGTCATTGTGGGGTAGCCCCAGTCTGGCAGCGTGTTTTCCAATGGTGCATTGACCTGTTATGACACCCACTAGAGTACGTAAGGTTGCCCTTTTGGTTGGTCCCTGGTTCGTCTTAAGTTTAACTTAGGCCACAATTGTTTGGTGATAAAGCCGATATTGCTCTCATTCCATTGGAGGTTGGTCTCCTCTATGGTTTGAAGCTTTATCATATGCTTTGCCGTACTTATGGGTGTTTCTAGGTACCCGAGGGTAGTAGGCTGAGTGTGCTTGACCCTAACTTTGCTAGTTCGTCGGCCGCGCAGTTTCCTGGAATATCCCTATGCCCGGGAACCCACAGTATTTTAATGTTGAACTGTTCAGCCATCTCATCTAGAGATAGGCGACAGTTAAGAGATGCCTTTGATTTGTGGGTTACCGCTGCCAGGGATTTTATCGCAGATTGGCTATCCGTGCAAATGTGGATATTACATTGATCCTGAGCCATGCCAGGGCCTCCGTTATCGCTGTTATTTCTGCCTGATACACACTACAGTAATTTGGGAGTCTAAATGATAGGCCATGCTAGGGCTTCCGTTATCGCTGTTATTTCTGCCTCATACACACTACAGTAATTTGGGAGTCTTAATGATAGGTTGAGGTTAAGTTCCTTGGAGAAGACCCCACTCTATCTTAGAGCCATCGGTATAGAGGGAGATCGAGTCGTTTGGTATAACTTTCCCTTCAGCCGATTCCTCCCTGGATGGAAAGACAACTTCGAAGTTCCTGGTGAACACATTCTGCGGAAAAAAAAAACTCTAGTTATTTCATTCCAAATCGTTGACTTGAACCTAGACACTCGTAACTGTCCTTATACGAGTGACTTGATTTCTTCGTTTTCAGTAGAGAGCCTCCCCTGTGTTTAATTTCATCTATTCAAGGGTAACTATTGATTCTAGACACACATTGGTTGCCGCCAATTTCAGGTCATGACTTTCCCAACATCATTTGTATCGTATTTGTAATTTGCAGTATCTCTAGGGGGTTTCCCTAGCACGTTGGTCGTACAACGTGGTCGTAATGTCTCAGTCTGAATTGTTCATATGTACATTTTTCTAAATGGTGTCAAACACCATTATGCTTTACCAATTATATAGTAGGCAGATAGAAAATTAGTTGACAACAAAAATGGAGCGATGCATACCTGGATGACGCAAATTAATTGTGACTGCTTATCTGCCCAATTGGCCGTCTGTGTGATTTTAGGTGTCCTTTTTTTGCTGTTTTAAGTCATGTGAGCATACAATCCAGCGTTTGACTGAGCATTTCATGGAAACTTGGTCCACTAGTGATATCGCAAGAAGTGGCCAGCCCCATACTACTCGTTCGGGCCCAAAATATTATCGGTGTTGCCAATAACGTCCGAAAGAGTCCACAAACATCAATACAAAGCATAAATATCTACCGATTAACTGGTTGCTCTACTGTGCTAAACCTGGTGGAGGAACAGGATAATTTCGTTTCTTAAATCATCCTGTTTCCTTTTCTGGGGCACAGAGAATTTACATGTAATGAATGAAGAGTCATTGTGTCCCGTCAAAGTTTGTTTGTTGCGATATTTAAGGACATCGACGGTATCACATAACTGATAAGCAAATGTTAAAAGACTTTTTTCTTGCCGTAAGTTATTGAATTGGGTCTCGAGCATCGTCGCAGCTCAACCGGACAGCTCAGCCGCTCACTCGGCTTGGCCAGCGATCACCAATTCTGGGATACTGTAATCTCCCGTTTTGACCTTTTGGCACTATTTTTAAAATTTCGCGCTTACCACGACAAACTAAAGCGCTTCTAAGCCTTGAAAATCAACATTCAAATAGAAATAACCAATCTGAAACCCATTACCGACTAAGCACTCTTCTCTTACGTTCTTTAGCGGAGAATTAGACTTGTTAGCCTTGTAGTACCTACTTCTTACATTTTAAAATAGTAAGAATGACTCTGAGTTGGGCGCAATGTTTAGTATTCTGGCCTCTTAAGCACGTTGAGCGAGTTCGGAATTCGATAACACCAACGCCATCGAATGTTTATTTCGCGGCGCCCCCCTCGATTCACGCCATTCGGAATCGGCATCAAACTGTAGGCCCCTTTCACATGTGTGAAAAATAAATCCCACACAACATGAGTGATTAAGAGAAGCTTGGCTATGTTCCTTCATGGGCTGTAACTCCACCAAAGACAGTGCACTGAACTGAAGCCTATTAACGACTCAGTGCGAAAAGAACTTGTTGAATAGATCGAATAAGTGAAAATAACCATCTTCAGCGATGGTATTCATTTTCCTCGAGATCTTGTTCTTCTCTTCTTCCTCGTGGCGCTACAGACCGGTGTTCTCTTGGGCCTCGACCAACAAGCGACTCCAGCCAGCTGCCTCCAGTCACACACACCAAGCTGTTTGAGGTCCTTTTCCACTTGTGAGCGCCATTTGAGTCGAGGGCGTCCTTTGTTGCGTTATCCCAATGGCTCGGATTCGAAGATTGTTCGGGCCATCTTAAGCGTTGTATTCGTAGACGCTGAACCAGGCACATGTCGCCGTACAGTTCGTGGTTGAATCTTCTCCTCCAGAACTTTTCTCTCGAAAATACGAAGAGCTTTCTCATCCGCTTTCTATGCCTCTACACTATACATCAGGGCTGGGATAATTAGGGTATTTATAAAGCCAGCTTTGTTTTTAGAGAGACGGCTCTGTTACTTAATTGCCCTTTGAGCCCAAAGACCAGCGATTGGCAAGAGTTATTCTGCGTTTAATCTCGTTACTGATATTGTTTGTATTTGTCCCTGAGTATCCAAGGTGGATGAAGTCCTTGGCTACCTCTTAGTTTTTGCTGCCCATTGTGACGCTCTGTCCAAGGCGCCGATGTTGTGCGTCCTTTCGTGATGCAAGCATATATGTACTTCGTTTTGCCCTCGTTTACCGCCAGACCCATTTTGACCTCCCCTCCATCGGCGTAAGCTAGCAGTTGAACGGACTTTTGGAAGATCGTTTCCCTAGTGCTGACTTGTGAGTTTCGCACGATTTTCTCCAGTATGATACTATACTGTAGGGACGTCTGACGTCGGTCGCAATGTGATCAATCTGGTTGACGGTTGATTGATCAGGGGACCCGCCTTTATGGATGTTGAGGTGTGGGAACCGCGTGCTCACTACAGAGAAGTTCCTCCCCGAGGCAAAATCCACCAGCCTGAGTCCGTTTCCAGATGTGTTGTCCTGTAGGCTGTGTTTTCCGATGACACTGGCAAAGACTTCTTCCTTCTTGTTAAAGGTATTGAAATGTCGTAGTTCCGAAAGTTCTTGTGTCTAAAACAAATGCATTCAATGAAGTATCACCATTTGGGGAAGAATGTAGGTTGTATGCATAATATTCGAAAATGTGGCTGGTCACTGGCATAGCATACGAGTATTACTCAAATTTTTCTACAAAACAGGACTGTGGGACATGTGATTATAAAAACCTAAAAATCAATTATGGTAATTAGAGTCCTGGGGATCATCCGATGTAATGCCACAAGCATTTTTTTCAACATGACGGCTTCCGGTATCTAGCCTACGTCCACTCGACTTTGAAGGAAGGAACACTGTATCACCCAAAATTTCGCTTGAATGCAGTACTTAAAATGTATAAATTATTTTGACAACATTTTGGGAACACCCCTTAGTCCTTGGACATACGAATACGGTGAGGTAAAGCCATTCTCATATCGTTGAAGACTAATGTTGAGTTATTACGGTTATTTTACGCAACACAGAAATGACTAAATTCACACCAAAGAGAAAGGCTTTGAACCAGAGCATTCTAGCTTAATGGATTCGAAGGATGCGGGTTTAAGATCAGGACATCAGGGATGTATTGGCTGCCTATTATTCATAATAAGTTAATTAATGGGAACTGTTGATCCAGGTGAACTTTATGTGCTCACAGTCATTCTTAGTGAATGACTGAGGAATGAGGAAGTACTGTCGGCTAGTTCTACACTAGTAAAACCTAATCCACAATCTCAGATGGGCTCAATGGAAATTTTTTTGATTGAGGTAATTGTTGTACACACTCATTATTCTTCAGCACCCATATGATGACCACAAGCTTTCCATACAAGCACGTCTTAATCAATCCCTTATCATAATGTTCATAATCAAACTTAACCCATTGTGATCCAATCAGCGCGCTTTGATTTTTGTCAAAAGTATAACACCCACGAGATAAATGAATCATTGCAGATCAAATCAGACATCTTCTGTACACGGAACTAAATTATCTACACTTTCAAACGAAAGTGACAGAATTATCAACACTCGACGATATAAATTGTCACGTCGCTACGTTTTTCATTTTTGGTCACGTATCATGGTGAAATCTGATATAAAAGACTACGCAGCCATGCCTACCGAATTCTTTGACACACAACCGGGTCATTCAAGAGTCATTACGACAAGTTTAAATTCAATTGGAACCCCTTAGTTGTCGCTTTGTGCTTCCCATCCTATATTCTTCTCGAGCGCACTTTGATTAAGCTAGATAAACCTGTTTCCATTGCAATTGTCGTGGATAACTCGCGCAATAGGTCACGAATATAGTCATACAATGTGCCAGTTCCTCTTTCTTTCATCACCGAAGAGGAACCTGGTTAACACCCCTTCCATGATATTCATCAATCAGCTTGAAGTGGATGAAATTTGTTTCATTACTTATGGTACGTGTTCCTGGGAACAAAAAAAGTGAGAGCTGCCTGCTCGTCTCCATATGTCCCCCGTGCAATCATATGCCCTACACATAGTCATGATGTCAATGATTACGATTTTATTTTTGGCTGCAGAGTATGAAAGCAAAGCCCAACTCAGCTGTCAGACACGGGCAAGTGTCGCGAAAGATATTTAATAATAGTACTTTAGCATCCCTGCATTGCTTCACAGTGCTCACATCCCATGGTTATTGTATCCGTGCCGGCAAAGTCACATACACACATCCGGAAATCCGTTTTCCGGATGAGGTAACAATTTCTGGAGAAATTAGGAGAAAATTGCTCTTCGCCACTGTCCGGTGCAAGTGTCATTTTTGACGTTTTGTTGATCGTACCAGAAAGATAGCCAGGGGTGTAACAGTGGCGGCCTTGGCCACTTGGGCGACTGGTCCGAGTGTTTTGTGCTATCATCTGCCCGAGGAGCAATTGTTTTATTTTCCACTTGACATTGTTCCGGTTGAACTGGTATCCCTTTTTCCTGTTATTCTATTTTGTACCCAACTGTCTTTAATGTTTTTTAGTAGCGTTCATACGTTTGTGTAGTCGGTAAATCGGATTATGAAACCGAAGAACGGCTAGTGGACTGTGGACCATAAATTAGAAGGAAACGACAACGAAACTGGAAAAATAAAAAAAATCCCGAAAACAAAGTAATAAAAACAAAAACATTAAAAACTCGAACAAAGTCGATAAATTTCTGACAACAAAGTTATACAAACACATATTTGCGCGGCGGAAGTCGAGCAGGGTGGCTAGGACGGATACGTAAGGATTGAAAAGTTAGGACCGAAGATGTGTCTGATTCGGCGGTACAAGGCGGAACAACGACAAAAGTCGCTTTTTTGTTGTTTTTGACTTTTATTTGCGGGTAGAACTTGTCGGGTATTATGACAACTCGATTTCTTAGTCATTGGACTTTTAGTCACAGGACTGTTGGAAAAAGGACGTTGGTTGGGGGAGAAAGCAATTTATGAGTTATTTGATGATTTGTTTGGGTATAAGTAAAATAGGTTCTTTCCTTCGTTCGGCGACGAATTGTCTTTATGTGGTCTCTTCTGGAATTTAAAAATGATAGGTCACAGGCTGTAAAAGAGTGTAAAAAATGTTCAAGAAAAGATTTGAAACAGAAAACGCAATGTGTTTTTTATCATCTGTATCATGGGCCAACACTCTAAAAAGACGGGTGATTCTCTTCACAAACAAACAAACATTGAAAATGAAGCCAACTGCTTTGTAACTCAATAACATATTATTCAATAGAATTAGCTTTTAGGATAGCATTCGGAAAATAAAAAAGACAATATTTACAAATTTTTAGAAAGTTAATTTTCATGAATTGCTGTGATTTGCCAGAGCATTTAGGAAGCTTGCAACAGATCCGTTTACGCCCTGTACTGGCCAGTACAGTAAAGTTGCTGGAGGTATGATTTGAGCTCGCTTTTTGCTTTTTCAAGTTTGGATGTCTAGTTTAATTCTTCGGCGTAATATGTACTTAGACTTTTATACCCATTTTACAGAACACCGTATAATGCCAATATGAATCGACCCCCAATTCATCAAAGCAAACCGAAGGTGAGTTTCTTTGTGCTGACTCAGACTCAAAACGTTGTTCGCGTTTTTGGACCACCTCCTGACATTTAAGAGAGATGACATTTTTTACACTGTTAACTCACCATATAAATCGGGTCATGACGAAGCCGGAATTTGGAATTTCGATTTAGTTTAATAAATTAAAAACCAATTTAAATCTAGAAAAAAGGGAAATATTCGAAAAAAAATTTGCGTGCGCAACTATTTAAATTTGAACAACAATTCCATTTTTGATGCTTTTCGCCCCCAAGTCACGTCATTTTTCTTAAAGAATTTTGCATGACTGAATACGTGAAGCAAAACTACTGATAAAAACAGAAAAACAACAATAAATCTCATACATATATCAACTGAAGTCTACAAAAAAACAGTTTGAGACAATATGCCACTTCCTACTAAACGATCCCGGAACTTAGCACGATCGACCAGAGACGCAGCCAGAATGAGGAACGTTCGGCAAAACATTATCGACGATCCTCTTCGAAGCTCAAACATAGAAACAACACATTTTGGAGACACTGAATTTATCAGGACATTCGCACGTGTTCAGACTCTGCGACAACTGCTCACGGCTACAACTCAGTCACCATGAAATCATCTGCCATTACTGCACTAAAAACCCTGTCAAGTACACTGCTCAAAACAATATGGATCCAGGAGATGTTCCAGAGGTTATGAAGACATTGTCAGTCGTCGAGCAGATGTCGGTAGCACGGATTCAACCCGTTCTCAGCGTCTATCAGCTCCGCAGTCAAGGTGTCAATGGTCAATTCCGTTACAAAGGAAACGTGCTATACGTTGAGCAAGATCTCCAACCGATTGCAAACGAGTTGCCTAGAGTTCCTAATACAGTCAACATCTTGCTGGTTAGGAAGCAGGGAGCCCAAGGTTACAAAGATTTCAGGGTCAGACGACAGGTGGTACACGATCTTCTGGTGTTTCTAAAGCAACAGAATCGCTTCTATGCTGACTTGCATATCAAAATGTCCGCCTTGGCGGCACTACCAGAAGACGGAAGCGTTCAAGATCAACTTAGACATGTCGACGGACAGGTTGCCAACGACTCAATGCCCGATGTTGCTGAAGACAGTGACGATGTGGTTATTAATGCGCTTCCCGTGTTAAGTGGTATGCGACAAACCGAGGTTGTTCGTGATATCGTCAAAGCTTTTCCTCATCTGTTCCCTACTGGTGCTGCTGACTTCAATGATAATACACGTTCTGGAGAGAATCAACCCACATTTCAGGAATGCGCTCGGTATTTGATGAGTTTCCATGACAAGAGATTTGCGCAAGACCCGAGGTTTCCATTTTTCTGCCTCATTACGATGTAACGCCACGACGCAATTAGCAAGGGCTTAATCTACGCCAACATGACAATTTTCAATGGATCCCCGGAGTATCTACAAACCCAAGCCAGAGAGAATCCGGCGTTGATGAACTGCTTTTACTGCTTTGCTTCAAATATCAGAGGCACAATGTCTTACTGGTATCAGAAGCGTTTAGAACTTAAAAGTATGGTCAGCCAACTTGATGTGCCAACATTTTTCCCTACGTTAAGCGCGGCAGATCTCTGGTGGCCATGCCTAACGAAACATTTTGGATACGATCCAACTGGGAAGTCTGAAGGTCAGGTTGCAAGGGACATGCAATCATTGCTCTCATAAAACCCGTCAGACAGTTACTTTGGCAAGAGAGTGGAACTGTTTGTGGAAGTATTGGTGAAGAAGTATCCGATCATAGGCTATTTCGAGTATCAACATAGAGGAAGCCCCCATGTTCATGACGAATTTTGGCTGTCTGGAGCTCCTGACGTTAGAATCTTTGAGTCAACGAATATTGAGCTGACAAATGCCAAACATTATTACGACAACCTGGTGTCAGCGATCAACCCCAATCATTCGGCAAGTTCAGACCTGCACCCCAGTAGAATGAGAGCAACAGACCTCGAACTCACTGACGAAAACATAGCCAAAGGTGTGAACAGATTTCAAAGACATGATTTGCTCGAATTCGTACTATCTGCGAACAATCAATGGACAAATCACACAATAATGGACACAATCAAACAATAATGCAACAGCCGCTCAAGCGTCAGATGACGGAGCTCAAGGACTGAGTGCAGAGTTGATACTCTGGGTTGGCGCTAAAGCGATGCTACGCCAGAACCTATGGACCTCTTGCGGACTGTGCAATGGCTCGATGGGCACACACATTGACATTATTTACGGTCCGACCGAAAACAGAGTTGATAACTCCATACCAAGCGAAGCTCCCATCTGCATCATGTTCAAGTTTGAAACCTACACGGGAGACCGACTTTCGCTTCAGGCGTTATTCCTATAACGCAGGTCATTCAAAAAAGGAGCAGTCAATGGCACGAGGAAGCAATTTCCGTTATCGCTGTCTTACAGCATTAGTATTCACAGGTCGCAAGGAATTACATTGGACAAAACAGTTGTGGACTTAGGGATAAGTGAATCTAGTGCCGGGTTGGCCTACGTTGCGTGTTCGAGGGTCAAGAAAATTGATGGAATCCTCTTCGATCCAATTTTTCCATCCGAAAGGTTGTTGAGAATCAATTCCAAACCGGCGTTCTTACTAAAGCGGGCTGAACTCGACAATTGCACAATTTTCATACTTTAGTTCGTGAAGTTAGAGGTTCGCTTTGTTTTGGGGAATTTATTCCCGCCTAGTATTCTTGGCTTTCAGAGCCCTTATTTATAGCAACCATAGGTTAGGTTAGTAGTAGTGGTTGGTTTTATGCCACACGTAAGCCGAAATCTGCCCATTATAATACCACATGGATTATATTACCGAGATCTGCCACCTGAAACTAATCAGTGCTTCTAATGAAGCGATAGATAGCGATGATAGCGATAGTTATCGTAGAAGGGCGCGCCGAGGTAGATCCACTCAGCGATTCGTACAATAACAAGACTTATCCAATCATGGCTGCTATCCCTCTAGCAACCATGATTGGATAAGTCTTGTTCTTCGGGGCACTGTAGACTCAAAGTTGTATGCAAACCTGCTCACGCCACTCAGGATGTAGATTTTGGAGGCGAAGATAAAGACCGCAGGGAATTCCGTCCCCCTTATCTCGACGAAGTTAAGAGGAATAAGTGTTGTTAACATCGCGTACAAAATCTTCTCTACCGTTTTGTGTGAAAGTCTTAAACCTTTTGTAAATAATCTGTTAGGTCCTTATCAGTGCGGACTTAGGCCAGGGAAGTCCACCATCGACCAAATTTTCACACTACGGCAGATCCTGGAAAAAACCAATGAACTTCAAGTCGACACTCACCACCTATTTGTCGACTTCAAAGCCGCATACGACAGCGTAATTAGAGACGAGCTATACAACGCTATATCTACCTTTGATATACCTGCTAAACTCATCAGACAATGCAGGATGACTTTCGAGAATACTCGCTGCTCCATCCGAATCGGTGAACACCTTATCGATAGTTTTGATGTCAAAAAAGGATTTAGGCTAGGCGATGCGCTGTCGTGAGACTTCTTCAACATCATATTGGAAATGATTGTGCAGATATAAGTCTGAGTTTGTTAAGGACATTGTCTACCTTGGATCCGCAGTGACCTGGAATAGCGACATAAGACGCATAATCACTCTTGCCAATCGCTGTTTCTTTGGGCTCAGGAGGCAAATGAGTAATAGAGCCGACAAAGTTGACTGTATATAAGACCCTTATCATCCCGGTCCGTCTGTACGACGCAGAAGCATGGACACTATCAGAAGCGGATAAAGAGGCCCTTGGTCGGATCGAGAGAAAGTTTTTACGCGTGATTTTCGGGCCTATAAACGCAGACGGGGGATGGAGGAATAGATTCCACCACGAACTTTACGGGCTGTACAGTGACATTAGTCTAGTCAGGCGTCTACGCCCTGTAGAGCGAATGGACCCCACAGCTCCAGCCCGAAGAGTCTTTGAATCCAACTCCGAGGGACGAAGAAACAGAGCACGGCCGAACTTGAGATGGCGCACACAGGTGGAAGTGGACCTCAGCCAACTGGGTGTGCGACAATGGAAAAGGCTAGCAAAAGATCGTGCTAGTTAGAGGGACATGTTTGCTGAGGCCCCTGTCCACGAACTGTATCGCCCGTTAAGAAGAAGGTAAATAGCATGACAAAAAGATACTTATATATTGTGTCATAGTTCAGTTGATTTTCTATGGACCGGAATCACTGTGGAGATAAGTTGGGATTGATGGTATAAAGTGTTTTGAAGTATAAGGTTGCTAAAAAGTACGGCAGTACTGTCCCACAAACAAATCCTTTTCTGTAAAGAATGCAGTTTAGTATTTTGTGGGTAAAATAAAGCTGAGCGCTCTATGAACACGACGGAAAATAACGTGTTTACAATCCAGGAAATAGTTTCAAATACTGGCTTAGTACAAAATTTACACAACTTTTCTGGTCAGTAGGTAACGTTAAAATAATAAATTTCATTCCGTTGACACCTTCGACATATTACTCAAAGCATATGCATCAGAATTTTTTTTCCATAAAAGTACCGTCTACATTGTTTCCCCTTGTCGCGTCGATACCAAAGTTTTTTTTGGGCCTTTTTATTTACACGAATTGCTCGGTTTATTAGTAGTCGCCCTATTCATTTAATGAAAATTGACAAGCACTCATTTCATATGCATATATCTTATTACTCTCGCCCTATTACGAGTACTTACCATCACCATTTACCATTTGTCTGAAGCTCCAACTCCTACACACCATTTTCACAATTATTTCATTTGAAAGTAGAGTTATTAGAGCCATTATTGCAACATCAGTATACCAACGGTCAAAGACTTATCGGCAACAGCCAGTCAGACTGTCAATCAGTTAATAGAAGAGCTGCAAGTCATTGAAATGCATTGCACTTTCAAAAGCACCAAAGTACTATCAATCACCATCGACGTGGGAAGCTAGTTGCATTTGTTCTCTCTTTGAGTAAAGCAAATCTTCAGACTAACCGTTGGTGAAATTAAAAGCATGAAAAGCAACAATTGTGTGTAGTTTTCAACTCTCTGGAAAGTGTTGCGTGATTAATAGATGAGGTGTTACTATTAAGAACTGTTCGTATTCTCTGGGGGCTCATAAGATAACATAATTACATACATGTCAGTCGCAATCATTTCGCATGTAAAGGCTATCAAAAATCATTAGCATCACGCACAATCAACGCTCTGATTATTTTAACACCAGTGAGAGCTCCCAGCAAAGAATGCCCAAAGGAGATTTAAAGTGACCTGATTTACGACTACAGGCAACCTTCATGGCCAGGCAACGAATGGCTGTGTAAACATAACAAATAACATTTTTATTTAGCCAAATTAGTTTTCAGGCCAGATACCCTGTAGAGAATTAACGGTCCTTTTCATACTTTCTCAGTTTTTCGTCATTAAGTTTACTTTCACGATAATGTGTCAATCGGCGGAATATCATTTCTAGATAGCACCCAAAGGTGTAAACAATAGCATCGTAGCATACCTATTATAACGTCGGGTTCACGCAAGAAGTCAGTGGAAATGACTACTTGTTGATGTTTTCATCTACTTACAACTTTCCTACTATTTATGGCATTATTTAACAGCGTAGGTGTAGTGGTTAGTGTGTTGGACTGTTACGCACGATGAGCTAGCTCGGATTACCAACGTCATTGAATGTTTATTTCGCGGCGTCCCTCCTCGGCGAGGTACTGGCAAAACTCCGTGTGGTATACTTGCCAAGAAAAGGCTTCTCGACTCAAGCCGTTTGGAATCGACATTAGACCGTAGGTCCCTTTCACCTGTGTAAAAAAAAATAAAAATAAATCACACACAACATGGCTGATTGAGAGAAGCTTGGCTCTGGCCCTTCCTGGGCTGTAACGCCACCAAAGCAGGCAAGCCAGCATTTAACAGTTTAAAAATCAGATTTTGGGAAACCAGTAGCGTCAACTACATAGACAAAATATCTTTTGTTTTGTTTTCAGAAAAGGCTCCATCCACCTGCCCACGTCCTTATTAACAATGTCTATCGATGTAGACTGGGAGTTATTCGTGGCTATAATTTTTTACCTTGGAAGATCACAAAATAACTTCATCAGGAAACTCCTGCCACTTTTGTATTTCAGACGCATTATACAGCTATGTACCCTTTTTACTATAAATACCGTGTAATGTAAGTGTCATGTCTGGAAATGTGTTCATACATATGTAATTTTAACAGAGGTTGTCACGCTTTTGCCACATGCTTTTTGGATAGTTGTCCAACCTTTAGAATAGACTAAAATTAAAATTGTTTTTCCCAGAATAATTTGAAACCGTCGCGATGTGTAATGTTAGTTCATTCACTTAGCACCCCTATGGTGCAACTGTCCATACTTTTTATCCATGAATAACTATCTCTATTCTGGTTTAGGAAAAAGTATTCAAATGGCAAGAGTATTTACATTGTCCAGCAATTTTTCTTTATTCCCTTTCCACAGAGTCATTTTAACATGAAAGATAGGGTTAATCAGAGCTTTTTCAAAACAGCAACCTATGGATGGCTCCGTGAGTGGGGAGGTACATTCTTCCCTGACGTTCTGTCAAAATTGAATGACCAACAGACGATGAGTAGCCGGGTTATTGTTTTGTTGCATTAGAACAGAAATGAATTTAAAAATAAAAACCTACATTAAGTTCACTTCAGTTGATGAAATAAGTGAGCAGAAATGTTGGGCCTCCGAAAAGTCTCTATAAGCTTAATTCCAAAAATCGCGCCCAATCTTGACTGACTTTTTGACCAAATATCGTATTCTCACCATTAAACATTTGCCGTATGCGTTTGCCATTGAAAGGAAGGCGTTATGCCATCGTGGGGACCATTCAAAAGGCTTACAAAGATATCTTTATAGGCTACCTAAAACATTCGCTCGTCACGCTTCTTGACTGCGTAAATCGCGGTACAGTATCATCAGGACGCTATTTTGGATACATGTTTGTTCTCATTTTAAAAATCTCTTGTCCTCTTTGGAACTCACCTTGTACATTCATGTATAATGTCCAAAAAAGCCGTGTTCTCAAAGTCCTTAATCCTTAAGTCCTTACGCTTCTTTTTTCTGTCGGGCGCTACAGCTCGGGGTGAACCTGGGCCTCAACCAACATGCCCCTTCAACTAGCCCGATCTTTTGTTAGCCTTTTCCATTGCCGCATACCCAGTTGATGGCTGAGGTCGCCTTTGCGCACCATGTTAGGGGTGGCCGTCCTCTGTTTCTTCGTCCCTCGGAGTTGGATTCAAAGGCTCTCCGGACTGGAACTGTGATGTCCATTCGCTCTACATGGCCTAGCCGTCTTAGGCGTTGAATTCATAGACGCCTGACTAGACTTATGTCGCTTTACAGCCCGTAAAGCTTGTGCTTGAATCTTTTCCTCCATCTCCCGTCTGCGTTTATAGGACGAAAAATCACACGCACAATCTTTCGACCAAGGACCTCCTCATTCACTTTTGATAGTGTCCATGCTTCTGCGCCGTACAGCAGGATCGGGATGATAAGGGTCTTGTATAGTTAACCTTGTCGTTCGGGAGAGGGGGCTCTATTACTCAATTGTCTCCTGAGTCATTTCTAATACGATGTTGAAGAAATCACACGACAGCGCATCGCCTTGTCTAAATCCATTTTTGACATTAAAACTATCGGTCAGATCTTCACCGATTTGGATGGAGCAGCGAACATTCTCCAAAGTAATCATGCATAGTGTGACGAGTTTTGCAGGGCTGAAGCCACACTGATAATGACCTATCAGCTTATTTACAAAGGACATTAACACAGAACGCCAGAGAAGATTTCCTGTGATCTTCGTCGTTAAGAAATGGATCTTTCTGCCTCACAGCGGTATATTGACTAACATCGCCGTTATATAGTCTGCAGAAGTGGTTTTTCCATATTCTCAGGTGTCCGTTCTCATCCCTACAGGCTTCCGTTCTGGCTTTTTTTTACATGCCAAGGTTATGTTCGCATTATCTGTTGATAAAACTTTTGAACGTTATGCCTGCAGTAACACCTCTCCAAGTCCTCAATCGCGCGCTTCTTGTGCGCCCTTTTCTTTCTCCTGACAAGCTCATGCTCTTCCTTTCTTTTTAACTCATACAGCTCACGAGCTGGTCATGTTCTTCTATGCAGCGAGGCTTTATATGCCTCTGCTTCGCTGTGTATATCCTTCTGCACTCGTCGGCGAACCAGCTGTTTCTTCGTATTGGAGCCTTGAAGCTTTTCAGGTCTTGCTTACAAAGGTTCCAAGGTTGTTCTGATGACTGCGTGGAGGGTTCAGGTTAAGGCGGACGCGATCGGTAAAAGCACGAGCTTTTGTATTCTCCGCTGGGTTTGCGATATCCGTATACGAATCTTGGTTACTGCAAGATAGTGGTCCGAGTCGATGTTAGCTCCTCGGAAAGACCGAACATCTAGAATAGTGAAGGAGTGTCTGACGTCGATCGCGATATGATCAATCTGGTAAGTGATTGATTGAACTGGCGACCGCCAGGTGTCTTTGTGTATATTGAAGTGCGGGAAGCGCGTACTGGCTTTACCATTAGAACTATCAAGGACGGCTGAGGCAAAATAAAGATTTGCGCCTGCTTTTTCTTTTAGTCCTAGCCCAATATATAACATAAAAGACAAATATTTCATTCCCAACAACGTTACAGACTAGCATATTGAGAATTTGTGGGGAGTCTTTTAATCTGTTTGAAAAAAAGAGAGAAGTAAACAATGAAGACGAATTGTGGTGTGTGGTGAAGGCCGTCTTGTACATAATCCCAAACGAGATGTCAACAATTGGTTGACTCTATGCTCTTTACAAAGGTATAGAAGTAGTTTCGGAAGAATGTAGATATATGTATAACGTTTTTGATTACTGAGTACTATGCACGCTGCTGTTTTTATAATTTTTTCATATTTTACGCCAAAAAATGTAAAAAATTCACTTGTTGTTCGATCTTATTGAGTTTTCTAAAAAAAAATGTTACTTGATACGTTGGGAGAGGAAACAGGCATTCTCAAAATGACAAACAGTTTATGTTAATATATTCTAAGACATCATTTGTACATAATCGTCAATACAGAGCGTCGAACTGCTATGAACTCAATATCTGCATTTTCGAACTGAATGTTGAACAATGCCCCCTATTCCATCATGGGTCGAAGCACAGGTTATTAGTTTTTGTTTTTAGAATCTCCATTTATTTGATTAACATTTTCCCACTCGCGATTCACCTATCGAATAAGTACTTCCCTCATCTGTTGTTGTCACATGGGTGAAACGTGCTAATTGCCAAAAACTCAATTCGAGTCGTACTCTGGGCAGTAAAACTTGTGAGCTTGATTAAAAATCAATTAACAAAACCTATTTCCCGTTATTTATTTCATCGATTTCAGTTTTATTAAAACAGTAAATCGGTCTATTTGATGATAAAGAGTGTAATTAAATTCGACTTGAATATCTGGAGGTTAAAGCAACGTCAATCGTTGGGAAATAGAAAAAAAGATAAGTACATCATCGTCGTGCACTTATGGTATTCGTAATAGATACACAAACAAATCGCTCACCTGTGTCATGTGTCATGTCACGGTTATTGTGGATCAATATTTGTTAGTAATTAACGTTACATCCTGCAAATCAAATATAGGCATGTTGCTATCATTAAAAATGGATGGGGTCATATTGAGGAAAGAGTTTTCTAATTACATATGACACCATCAAGAACACGACCAAACACAACACCCAAATGACCTTATGGAACTGAAAACCATGATACAACAACTTGTGACACAAATTGCAAATATGAAAGATGTGCTCACAATACTTACTTACTTACTTACTTACTTACTTACTTACTTACTTAGATGGCGCTACAGTTCGGGGTGAACAAGGGCCTCAACCAACAAGCCTCTCCAGCCGGTACGATCCTTGGCTTCCAGTGCCGCACGCCCAGTTTGTTGAGGTCCCTTTCCACCTGTGAACGCCACCATAGATGCGGTCGTCCTCTTCTGCGTCGTCCCTTGGAGTTGGAGTCGAAGACTCTTCGGGCCGGAGCGGTGATGTCCATTCGCTCTACATGCCCCAGCCATTTTAGACGTTGGATCCGAAGACGTCTAACTAAGCTGATGTCGCTGTACAGCCCTTACAGCTCTTGGTTGAATCTCCACTCTCCGTTTACACAAACGGGATCAAAGATTGCACGCAGAATTTTCTTCTCGAAACACCCAAGAGCCCCTTCATCCGCTTTTGATAACGTCCAAGTCTCAGCGCCATAGAGGAGAACCGGGAGAGACTAAGGTTTTGTAGAGGGACACCTTAATTTTTCGAGGCTCTATTACTCAATTGCCTCTTGAGCCCAAGGAAGCAGCGGTTGGCAATAGTTATTCTGCGTTTTGTCTCAGCGTTGGTGTCGTTGCTGCTTGTCACTTCGAAAATTTAGCTGCCGGAAGGGATGTTCGGACCAAGATGTCGGTGTTGCGCGTCTTTCCTTGATGACAGCATATGTGTATTTGTTCCTCTCCCCATTTACCCTTAGACCCACTTTAGCCGCTTCTACTTCAATGCTTGCGAACGCCTCATTGGCGTCTCGCTTTGTCCGTCCGATCACGTCAATGTCATCTGCGTAGGCAAGCAATTGTGTAGACTTGATCGTACCTCTTGTATTGGCAGCAAAGTCTCACACGATATTTTCAAGTATGATGTTAAATAAGTTACATGACAGTGCGTCACCCCGTTTAAAACCTTTTTTAACATCGAAGGTCTCGGTTAGTTCACCTCCGACCTTAATGGAGCAGCGGGAATTCTCCATAGTCATCCTGCACAGTCTGACGAGTTTGGCAGGAATGTTAAAACATGACATGGCTCTGTATAACTCTTCTCTATAAACACTGTCATATGCGGCTTTAAAGTCGACAAAAAGATGGTGCATGTCGACACCAGATTGTCCACGAATTGTTTCAAGCGCTTAGACAGTACGGCAGCGAGGATCTTCAGGAGACTTGTCCCTCTGTGATTTGCGCAGTCATAGGGGTCTCCTTTCTTATGGACCGGGCAAACGATGCTGATAAATGATGATTGTTATATTGAGGAAAAGTTTTGAGATGGCTCTCGATCAAGTAGGCGACCCACTATCTATTACATCATTCACCTACAACCATCCTATGTAACACGCTTCCTACTCATAACTCAATTCACGCAAATCACATGGAACTCCCAACTCATTAATCTCCATCACACGCCGACTTAGCAAATTAACCACATTTGTCCGATTACATTCACATAACATCTCAGCTCTCTGTATCATTGCCATCTATAGGCACAAGGCATGATATTCCACGCCTTTAAGCGCCAAGTTGTGAGCCTAATTGTGCCTTGTGCAGCTGTTTGTGTGGCAGCATTCAACTGCATCCAGGTCGGCATTTGGAAATCAATTGACACCATCATGCAACCCGACTAGACACATGCGTTGCGAAATTTAAATGCACGTGGTGCACGTTCAGACTCCGGCGTTATAAGCAACATCTTTATGGGTGCGCATACGCATAGAGATATGAGTATTCGGCGATTGAGTTAGTGTATAAAAGGTATATTTCGGATACATGCACGGGCACTTTCTCCGCATTGTCAGACACAGGCTAGTCTAAGTAGCAATCACGGTATGGTGAGCGGCCCAACCTCAATCGTAGACTTGAAAGTGGAAAAAGAACAAAAGAAAAAAATCAACAAAGGTGCGATAAAACCAAGTGGGAGTGTTGCAAACCCTTAACGGCCAGATACATCTTAATTTTCTCCTTCTGTTATGGTGTAGAATTTCGTTTTTGCGCTTAATATACTTGGATAAAGTCCTGTATTTGTACAACTACACTTGGGTAAACATAAATGTTTAGAGTGAAGGACGAACAAAAAATATTTAATTGCTGTTCCGAGGTCACCTTAAGGCCAGTAAGCTACAAAGTAAATAGTATTGGCGACGGAATTATCTAGCTTCTGTTGCAAAAATTCTACTTAGGTCATCGTGACAAGCAAAACAGATGGGAATGTTACAGCGACGATATATAGAGGTGACAACAAACTTGTCTCGTATGAATAACCAATGATGAATCCAGGTGAATGAATATTTTTTTTTTTTTAAATTTGTTTCGCCCGCTTCTTCCTAAGCCTATATTAAGACTTAAGACTGTCGAACACACTGGCGAGGTCGGACTTTAAAATCTCTATCCGACATCAGAAGATTGAAACAAAAAAAAAAACAAAAAAAACCGCAGCAGGTATCTGCCAATTAGAACGCAAACATCAGGTGTCAGCAAAGCAGTCAAGCATTATCTAATCAGGCATTATGGAGACTAAGCAACGGACTTAAACTCACAAACTCAAACGTCTGAAGTTTGGAATTAGAAGAGCACGTACCAAGAGATCTGACATCAGCGGATTAAACACGACGCTTCGTCGTCAGAAAGGAATTAAATGCTTTCGTTGACAACTCCAAATATTTGTGTGATATGTTACTTGATCATACATATACGACGATGACGATGATGTATTTATTTCGTATATAGATTTATTATGAGGTTGCCACACAATTTACATACATACAGAAATTCGATAAATAATTGTATATCTTTTAAAACGTTAACGAAGGAGGAGGAAGATAATATTGACCTTGAAGGAAACTGCGAAAAAACCTTCATTATAAGTTGCGGACACGAATCGATGGTTATGTCCGAATTTCGCTGTCAAAGTTTGGAATGCTTTGGGGCAGCTAAAAAGGAAATTATGGAAACTTTCAGCGGCATACTGCTGAATGTCAATACCAGAGCACGGAGCATTCTAGAGATTTCTGACGGCAAGAGTGATTCTGCGTTTTATCTCAGCGCTGGTGTTGTTGTCGCCGGTCATCAGTGAGCCAAGGTAGACGAATTCCTTGACCACTTCAGAGTTATATCCGCCCATGGTGACGTTCTGGCCAATACATCGGAGTTGCCCGTCTCTTTTAGATGAAAGCAGATATTTGGTTCTACCCTCATTAACCTTGAGACCCATCTTAGCCGCTTCTACCTCAATGCTTACAAAGGCCTCATTGACGTCTCGCTTTGTCCGTCCAATCACGTCAATGTCGTCGGCGTACGCAACCAATTGCGTAGACTTGAACTAAATCGTACCTCTTGTGTTGGCCACTGACTCTTGGACGATCTTTTCAAGCACGATGTTGAAAAACTTGCATGACAGCGCGTCGCCTTGCCTCAATCCTTTTTTAACATCAAAGGTATCGGTTTGCTCGTTACCGACCTTAATGGAGCAGCGAGAATTCTCCATTGTCATCCTGCACAGTCGGACGAGTTTGGCAGGGATGTTAAAACTAGACATGGCTTTGTATAGCTCATCTCTATACACGCTGTCATATGCAGCTTTGAAATCGACGAAAAGGTGGTGAGTGTCGATTTGATATTTAGCGTACATATTTGGTCTATTGTGGATTTACCTGGTCTGAAACCACACTGATAAAGAGCCGATCAGGTTATCCACAATCGGTTTCAGGCGTTCACACAATACGGCAGAGAAGATCTTATATGCAATGTTAAGGAGATTTATTCCCCTATAGCTGGCGCAGTTATAGGACTCTCCTTTCTTATGGACCGGGCAAACGATGCTGAGATTCTATTCGTCGGGCATGCTTTCCTCCGACCATACCTTGCAAATGAGATGGTGTATGTACCTTACCAGCCGCCTTAAGAAGCTCAGCAGACAGGCCGTCTGCGCCCGCGGCTTTATTAGACTTAAGTCTTGATATCGCTGTTTTGATTTTGTCTAGGTCGGGTGGATGAAATTCTCCTACATCGTCGTCCATTACGAATGGCTCATTCTGCCTGACGCCGGTATCCTGTCTATCATCGCCGTTATACAGTCTGCAGAAGTGGTCTTTCCAAATCTTCTGCATCGACTGCGACTCTACTACTAGTTCTCCATTTTCATCCCTGCAGGCCGCCGCTCTGGCTTTGTAGCCATGGCATGTTCGTTTTACGAACATTGTAAAAGTTACGGGCGTCATTCCTGCGGAAGCATCTCTCCATCTCCTCGATCTCACGCTTTCCGTGCTCTCTCTTCTTTTTTCTGAAAAGCGTGTGTTCCTCTCTTCTCTTCTGTTCATAAATTTCGCGAGCAGCTCTCGTCCATCGTTGCAGCATGGCTTTATATGCCTCTTGTTTTACATCGAACGAGGGCTTTGTAGGTGGTGGCAGTTTGAAATCCAGCACCTCTGAGGCAGCATCTCTGACGGCGCTCTGGCAATGCGCCCATTCCTGCTCTATTGTTTGTGCTGCTGTGGGCGGATTTTGAGAGAGCTTGGAGGAGACACGATCGGCAAAGATTCTGGCAGTCTCTTGCGATTGTAGCTTTCCGACGTCAAACTTACGTAGTCCTACTCGACTCCTAAGCATTCTTGATAACCTCATTCGTACCTTGGCTACAACAAGGTAGTGGTCCGAGTCGATGTTGGCCCCTCGCAAGGTTCGTACGTCGAGAATACAGGAAGGATGAGTGTCTGGCGTCGATCGCAATGTGATCAATCTGGTTGGTGGTCGATTGATCAAAAGACCGCCAGGTACCCTTATGGATGTTGAAATGGGGAATCGCGTTTGTGGAGGCTATGCTTTCCTATGATCGACTCAAATATGTCCTCTTTGCTATTGAGGGCGCCTTGGCACAGTGGTTAGTGTGCGCATGATGAGCGAGTTCGGATCCCGATAACACCAACGCCATCGAATGTTTATTTCGCGACGTTCCTCCTCGGCGGGGTACTGGCAAACCCCCCGTAGTAAACTTGCCATGAAAAAGCTTCTCGACTCACGCCGTTCGGAATCGGCATTAAACTGTAGGTCCCTTTCACCTGTGCGAAAAATAAATCACACACCTGGAGGGCCAAGTTCCTCCTTCCCCAAGAACAAGGGGTTGGGTCGCTGCACACACTGGTTCACTACCTTGCGGGTGCCAGGGTAGCTATCAAGGGGAGGCCACGCTGAGGCTGTGTGTCAACTTAAATTGAGCAGGGACAGACATCGAAGCTGGCGTTTGCCATGATAAACGCGATCAACTAATTTGCTCTGTTTGCTCGCTCCCTCATATAAAGAGAAAGAACACTAATCAGTTTTTCACTTGAATAGTTAAGCTTTTGGCATCAAGCTGTGATCCTCGAAGCATATAACTTAAAGTTGCATATGATAAGATAGTAAGTTTCCAGTTGCAGTAGCATACCTGGAAAACGATACATTATCAATCTATCTGATCGACCTGAAAAGGCTTATTTTAAAGGCGTAGGTTAGGTTAGGTTGACGTGATAGGCATAAGCCACACTTAGGCCGAAGCCGGCCCATTGTGACATCACCTGGATCAGGTTACCCTGAGTTGTTGGCTACCGCTGCCAGGGATTTTCTCGCAGATTGGGTATCCGTGCAAATGATAATATCCTTGGCGGATATTACATTAATCCTGAGCCATGCAAGGGCCTCCGTTATTAATTCTGCCTGATACACACTGCAGTGATTTGGGAGTCTGAATGATAGGTTGAGGTTAAGTTCCTTGGAGAAGACTCCACTACCTACACCCGACTCCATCTTAGAGCCATCGGTATAGAGGGAGATCGAGTCCTTTGGTATAACTTTCCCTTCAGCCCATTCCTCCCTGGATGGAAAGGCAACTTCGGAGTTCCTAGTGAACACATTCTGCGGGATGATGTATTCTGTGTCCATGGGTCCTTTGAAGTGTTTAAGAATGGTAGTATGGCCTTTTTGTAATGTGGGCTAATTCGTAGGGCTCCGCAGACAGCAACCTTTCTGGCCTTTTTGTAATGTGGGCTAATTCGTAGGGCTACGCAGACAGCAACTTGCTTGCTGAAGAGGTCCAATGGAGGAAAATGTAATACATATGATATTTAGGGCCTCCGTGGGGGTTGATCTGATCGCTCCGCTTATATACATATAAACTGGCCGATCTTTGTACCTTCCCCAAAAGGTTTCGGTAGACTGCCTTGTCCAGAGCAGTCCGCCAGACTACGATGCCATATAGGAGAATGGACCTTACGACTGCTGTGTAGAGCCAGTGCATAATGCTTGGCTGAAAACCCCACCTTCTGCCCACCACTTTCTTACAGCTGTAGAAGGCATTAGTTGCTTTCTTGACACGATCGAGATAGTATAGTAGATCTACCGCATGTTTAGGTAAATGTCCTATGATATTCAATAGATGCATATTCTCATATATGCCAAATCACATCACAATAAAATAAGAACTTATTTGTGTTTCCAACCTCACCCTAAATATTGACTTATCTTTAACTTGCTTTCTATTTTCAGAACTGCCGACGACATCATTATAATTTCAAATATGTTTCGCATCCACTGCATTGAATCGGGTTCTGTACGTCAAATGTGTGCAGCACGACTGTTGCCACTTCATCCCGATGTCAACAATTCTCCATAAAAAAAAATCTATCACATCCTATCGATAACTATCCACAAATAAGAGAAAGTTACATAAAAAAACACGAAAATTAAATTTAATTAACTGAAAACCAAGTATTGAAAAAATTCGAATATACCCGTGTGAAAAGAACTGAAAGACACACTCGCGAGTATCTCATATTGATTAGTGTGAAGCATTCTGCGTGTTTGTTCGTGGACTTTGCTCACTAACTTCCATGATGGATAACAATACACCAGGATTGGATGACGATCCGCCACCAGAACCACGAGACGGTTGGCTACTGGTTCGTATCCACGTACCCGAGCTGAACGTATACAAATGTTTGCAATTTCCGGCTGATCGGCTCGTTTGGGATGTCAAACAACAAGTGCTAGCTTCGTTACCTAAGGTGAGTTTTTCGTTTTTTAATTATTTTTGTTTTATCTACTGTCTCATGCAAATAATTCGAGGGGAAACATCGTTTGAATGCGATACTAACAATTGTAAAAATAACAATGTGTTACTACGTTGAGACGTGACGTCAATATAGTTTGCTTTCGTAGTTGGTGCAGGGGACATTATAGTAATTACATCTTTATGGTTACTGTGGTTAAGTCAAAACTAACTTAAAATCTGCCTATGGAAAAAGGTAACACTCTTAAGCCCTCCTTTGCATTGCTTTGTCTTTCCAGTTCCTCAAACAAGATTCTTGTCGATATTTTTAGGACAACTAGTCGAGTTCTTCCAAGTAGTGTTTAGTTGTGTTAGGAAGCGCCAAAACTCCAATAATCTTGCCCTTTTAGGACTTCCAAAAACCCATGAAGCAATGATAATTCTTTCTAAGATATTCTCCCCGAAATATTTTCTTAGACTCCATTGGAACTATTTGAAATAAGAATCTGAGCGAAAGTAATGGTTCGCTTGCCTGCAAATGAATAGATGTAGATGAATAGATGAATGTAGATAAACCCACATAGATCCTCAAGTTATTGCGAATAAGGACTATAACGGGCGCTACAGTTCGGGGGGAACCCGGGCCTCAACCAACATACCCCTCCAACTAGCACGATCTGTTGAAAAATTAATTTTCAAACTCAAAATTTTGAAAAAAAAAGTTTCGAGCTATTTTTTACCAAATATTTTATTTAATTAGGTGCTAATTTTTTTTTCAAGGATTCATTTCTCTTATAAGTTTTTAGTTAAAAACAGAAAACCGAATGCAAAAATGTCTTGAAGTTTTTCAGAATTTAAAAAAAAATCCAAACAACTTTTTTCTAAGAAAAACCTTTTTTTTTTTTGGTTTTAACGCGGCTGGACTTGTAGGCAAATTAATGTATGAAACATTTGGGCACTCCAAGCATAATAGCTATCCTCCTTGTACTAAGGGAGGGATTACGTCGGACCAAATCCAAAATTCTTTCACCTAAGATTGCTGATCCATCTATAATTGATCTTTCGCTTCTTCGATGCTTTAGCACTCTGTGCTCTCGCAAATGTCGGTGGATTCTTGAAGACATGCTACAACTGGGACACCTCCGATTGGTATATCTTTAAGCGATTGGGATTAGCTAAACTGTAGCAGAAGTGCATGCCCGTCAATTCTTCTCGATATTATGAGTTTGAGATCGTAACGTGTTGATGAGTTAACATCCAATTTGGAGAAGGTTTTTTATTAAAAAGGCGATGCCTTTAATTTACGTTTGGGTTGCAAATATTTTGTTTTTCAATAAAGAAAAATTGCGGTTTTATTGCCTTAAGCTCCTAACGGGTAGAACCCAACGACGGTGGGCGGACCCTGGCGAAATTGGCAGGTCAGTTTTCAGGCGTTATCAATGAAAAAAAAAAGGATTAACCCAGGACTACTCCAATACTGTGTCACTTTATTGCATCCTCATAAAACTCCGAATTTTTTAAAACTAATAAAAAGGAGGTCAATGTTTCATACATTAATTTGCCTACAAGTCCAGCCGCGTTAAAACCAAAAAAGGTTTTTCTTAGAAAAAAGTTGTTTGGGTTTTTTTTTTTAATTTCTCAAAAACTACAAGGCATTTTTGTATGAGGTTTTCTGTTTTTAACTAAAAACTAATAAGAGAAATGAATTCTTGAAAAAAAAAAATAGTACTTAATTACATAAAATTTTGGGAAAAAAAATTATTCCGTAACTTTTTTTTTTTTCATTTTTTTTTTCCAAAATTTTGAGTTTGAAAATTTATTTCTCAAAAACCATTCCCTAAAACTGCTTCGCTTAAAAACAAGATGAAAGAAGAGGTTTCTGGCTTTACAAAAAAGTATATCGCGGCGTTGTGGATGTTACTGTTGATTTTAAATATTTTTTTTTAATTAAGTAGCTTTTTTTAGAAAATTTCCCCTCCCGCCTAAACAGGGGGGAATAGACCCCCCCCCTCCCATATGATTTTTTTCTTGTCTTGACTACCCCTACAGGCTCTCGCTTTTTGGCACACTGCTCGTGGGGCACCCTTTATAGATTCACCTTTGTCGTCCGGGAGAGGGCTCTATTACTCAATTGCCTCATGAGCCCAAAGAAACAGCGATTGACAGGAGTGATTCTGCGTTTGATTTTGGAACTGATGTCGTTGTTCCAGGTCACTTCGGAGCCAAGGTAGACGAAGTCCATAACTACCTCAAACATTTATCTGCCAATACAAATGTTCTGGCCAAGACGTCGGTGGTGAGCGTCTTTTTTGGATGGCAGCATATATTTAGTTTTGCCCTCGTTTACCGCCAGACCAATTTTGGCCGCCTCCACCTCAATACTCGCAAACGCCTCATTGACATCTCGCTGTGATCTACCTATTATTTCAATATCGTCGGCGTATGCAAGGAGTTGCGAGGATTTGAAATAGATTGTGCCTCTTGTATTGGCCAGTGATTTTTGCACAATCATTTCCAATATGATTTTCAAGACATCACACGACAGCGCATCGCCCTGCCTAAATCCTTTTTTGACATCAAAACTATCGGTAAGGTTTTCACCGACTCGGATGGAGCAGCGAGCATTCTCCAAAGTCATCCTGCATAGTCTATTGAGTTAAGCAGGTATGTCAAAGGTAAACATAGCATTGTATAGCTCGTCTCTAATTACGCTGTCGTGTGCGGCTTTGAAGTCGACAAATAGGTGGTGAGTGTCGACTTGAAATTCATTGGTTTTTTCCAGGATCTGCCGTTGTGTGAAGATTTGATCGATGGTGGACTTTCCTGGCCTGGCTTATTTACAAAAGGCTTCAGGTGTTCACACAAAACGGCAGAGAAGATTTTGTAGGCGACGTTAAGGCGACTTATTCCTCTGTAATTAGAGGGGCCTCCTTTCTTGTGGATCGGGCATATGATGCTGAGACTCCATTCCTCTGGCATGCTTTTCTCTGACCAAATCTTACAGATGAGCTGGTGCATGCTCCTAACCAGGTCATCCCCAGCTGCCTTGAAGAGCTCAGCAGACAGTCCGTCTGCGCCAGCAGTTTTATTCGACTTGAGCTTCGATATGGCAGTCTTAACATCGTCGAGATCAGGGTATATTGACTAACATCGCCATTATACATTCTACAGAAGTGGTTTTCCCATATTCTCAGCATCGACTGCGATTCTACTACTAGGTGTCCGTTCTCATCCCTGCAGGCTTCCGTTCTGGCTTTATAATCTTGGCATAATCGCTTTATCTGTTGATAAAACTTTCGAACGTCACGCCTGCAGTAACACCTCTCCAAATCCTCAATCACGCGCTTCTCGTGCTCTTTCTTCTTTCTTCTGAGAAGCTTATGCTCCTCCCTTCTTTTTAACTCATAGAGCTCACGAGCTGCTCTTGTTCTTTTATGCAGCGAGGGCTTATATGCATCCTGCTTCGCTGTGTGAATCCTCCTGCACTCGTCATCGAACCAGGTGTTTCTTCGTGGTGGAGCCTTGAAACCCAAGACTTCGGATGCAGAGCTTTCCAGGGCTTGTTTGCAAAGGCTCCACTGCTGTTCTATTGATAGCATGGAGGATTGAGGTGTATTGGAGAGCTTAAGGGAGACGGGATCGGTAAAAGCACGAGCGGTTTCTGGCGATAGTAGCTTTCCGACGTCATAACTTTGTATTCGCCCAATTATCTTAAACGTCGATTCGTAGACGGCCGCTATTTCGCCTTCAATGTTGGCTCTGAGCTCTTCCAACGTCGTCGGCTCGTTGGTATAAAGCAATAACGTAGCCCCAATAGAAAATAGAGGCGTTAAATCGCACGAACGAGGCGGTCAATCGGCTGTCCCATTTCTTGAAATAACACGCTCATCAAACTTACTCTTCAATAAATCGATTGTAACGTGTGCTCTGTGGCTTGTGGCACCATCCTGTTGTAACCACAAGTCCATATCTTCCAATTCAGGCCCAAAATAATCGGTAATCATGTGGATGAAGTGGTGATTCCTGAAGCACATGGGGATTTTCACCCGACTTATAACACATATTTTGCTTAGTGACGAACCCATCGAGCCAAAAATGAGCTTCTTCACTGAAGATGATTTTGCGATGAAATTCATAATATTGGCGCATCTTCTCCAGAGCCCAATCGGAGAACGTACGTCGCTTCAAATGGTCCATCGGCTTCAATTCTTGAATAAGCCTGATCTTGTATGGGTGTATGTATACCAAGATCCTTACGCAATATACGCCATAATGTGGTCTGAGCGATGCCCAATTCTTGAGAACGCCGTGGAATTGACTGATTTGGATCGTTTGCTACGGACGCCCGAACGGCAGCGATATTTTGGACACTTCGACCAACCCGCTGCCTCACTGATACGGCAACATCACACAACGAATATGTAGGCTCTAATTTTTTGCACTGGACTTCATGCCTGTCTACAAGGGCGAGAATTACGAACCAAAATTGAGTTAACACTCCATAAGTTCCAGTCACCGACTCCGAAATTCGGTAGAAAATTTTTATAATTTGCAGACGTTGCTCGTCCGTGTACTTTACCATGATGAAAGTTGAGTTTACTGAATAAATTGACAATGACAGTTTCATGATTAGTGAAAGGGTGCGTTTACAAATTGTATTCAAAGTTGTCAACTCCCTATTGGAAAACCCTTTATATTTGGCTTTGCTCTTGCGAGGGCAAGGTAGAAAGTTCTCGGTCTGACATTGAAAGATTGCGGTTTTCAATTAAAATATAATTTTGTTTTTCTTCATTATCTCCAAAATTCGAGAGCTAACCCGAGTAAGTACTCATACCAAGCAGAGAAGAATGGAATTATAACCCCTCGTGGATGAAAGAGGATGATAGAGTCCAGAAATAGTTCACTGGTGGGTCGAAATCCCACCAGTGGACCATTTCAAAGTAGGGGCTGGAGTGTTTGGGCCTATATGCAGGCTACACATTCCTCTCTGCATTGGGTCAACAATATTTTAGGCGGAACTGTTTGCAATCAATGAAGCAGCATACTGCATCAAAAACCTCACAATATAAAGATATCGATATTCTCAGATAGTCAAGCGGTTCTCAAAACACTAAAGAGTTACACTTTTAACTCTAAGGCTGTCTGGGAATGCCACAAAACACTGAATAAACTGGCAGAGAACAACAGTCTAAAGCTGATTTGGGTGTCAGGCCATGAAAACTATGGAGGCAATGAAAAGGCTGATATACTAGCTAAGATAGGTGCTCAAATACCTTTCACCTGGCCTTCCCCCTTTATGGTTTCAACAATATGGATACAAAACTACACCTACACCGTGGATCATAAAACACTCAAGGAAGTTCATGGAACAAATTCACAACCCAAAAAGGGCTAAAGAAGCTCAAAAACTAAACAAAGCTTACTTACACCTTTACAAATTAAGTCTGACCAGCGCCATGGATACCATGGAGCATATAATAACTACCTGCCCAAGTCTCGTCGGAAAAAGACTCACAATGATAAGCAAAGCAACAGTAACAGGGAAAGACTTTCAAGAAATCCCATCTAAAGATGTTGTCAAAATTCTGAGAACAGCACTTAAATCCTAGATGGTCGCGGTACGACCGTTTTTATTTTTATTTGTTTATTTATTTATTTATTTATTTATTTTTTTTTTTTTTGTTGAATGCTTCTGCTATCTGTTGGACCACTTGGACGCAAATACTCGTCCATTGTACTCCAGACAGACACCTTACATTACCGTCTTTTCCCCGTTTTCCCGAGAAAAATGAGAAGAAGCTTCACTGATGTAGAGCTAAAAGTTTCGGCACACACCACTTCGGCCCCAAGGGTGCGCCACGGTACGCGAGCAAAGGCGGAACAGTCACAGAGAAAATGCTCTGCAGTGTCATCCTCCTCGCAACATGCTGCACAGATAGGCGTCTCACTTATGCCAAGCAGGTTGGGATGCCTAGACAAAATTGTAATGGTTACCACAAGTCTCTGCAGTAGATTCTCCTTAAAGACAGGAGGAATGGTGCTTTGTCATCATCATGGCGAGTTCATCAGAGATCTCATTTCCTGGGATCTCAGAGCGGCCTGGAATCCATACAAGCCTTAATGCATTTAGTCTACCGACTCTGTTCAAGACTTCAAGGAGTTCAAGCACTAATTTGGAGCTAGTTAAGGGGTTGCACATAGCTTTGAGTGCAACTTGGCTGTCACTGCAGACGCATATGCTTCCCCCCTCCACCTGTGCTTCACAACATAGTGCATGGCCATTAGGATTGCGTATATTTCTGATCGGAAGACACGCATATTTTCCTAACGAGAAGTGCAGTCGGGTGTTTTCGCGCTCAAAGGAGACCCCAGCACCGGACCCCCGCCCAGACCTGAAGCCACCCGTAAAAATTTGAAGACTCCTTTCCAGGCTCAGTATCCAACCAGAGCCAATCCTGAAGCCATGGAAACTAGACTGTGAAATTACGGCGCAGTATGGAAACAGGCGTCAGTGCGTCAAAAGGCATGTCCATGAGACAGGGGTCACAGGACAATTCTTGCGCAAGCATACTGTTATTCCTATGCGAGTTATACCAAAAGCCATTTCTTTCTTCTGATAGATATATCAAGAGGTGGAAGATTCATCATAGCATCTAGAGCAGCGCCTGGCGTGCTGGGGAAAGCCCCCCATGCAGCTGAGACAAATCACTAACCGTTCTTTGGAGTTTGGTGAAAGAGGCTACGACTTGTTTGCGTTTTAGTCTGTTCCCCAGACAACCGATGCATATGAGATTATAGGTCTTATCATTGCTGTGTAGATCCAGAGGACCTTTATCGGCGATAAACACCATGTTTTTGCCAAAAGGTCCTTTGCATTGCCAGAAAGCTGATTTGATACATTGGTCTAGGCCTGCATCAGCGGTCAATGTCCTGTGCACAAGCATTGCTTTGATCCACAAGACCAGTGCTTCATCTACGCCATGATTTCTGGCAGCGTTGTACATGCGGTCGAATGTTGCATTATCAAAAGCTCCCTCAGTGTCGATGAATATGCCCAGCGCGTACTCTTTCTTTTCGAGCGCGCATTCAATTCGTCCAACTAGGTTTTGGAGCGCAGTCTCGCAGGATTTTCCGCGCTGATAAGCATGTTGCATCTCCGAAAGAGGATGCGTTTGAATGGCAACTTTGCGCACGTGCAACTCTACCAGTCTCTCCATGCTTTTCAGCAGGAGGGATGTTAGACTAATTGGTCTAAAACTCTTGGCAAGTGAGTAGTCCTCTTTTGCTATTTCCCTTGAAAGAGTGTGCAACGAGTCTGAAGCAGTAAACTAAGAGTTTCCGCTTTAGACTCAGTAAAGGTACCATCATATTTTCTGAATGCATCCAACTTTGTCAATTTTCCCCGGTTGAGGACTTTAACCAACCTGCCAGTCGCACTCAGAGACTTGATCCCTTCGCAGAAGCTCCTATAAGAATCGATTTTCGATTTACGAATAAGTTTCTTATATTCTTTCTGCCTCGAACGGTACTTGTTTCAGTCATCTTCCGAACTCGATTTGAGCGATCTAAGACTTCTGGCTTCCCTGCGAAAACTTTGGAGCTCGGCATTCCAACAGGGAACCAATTTCCTGCAGGGAGGTTTGCTGACCGGACATGCGAGTTCAAAACAAATGATGATAGCGCTATTCAGGTTATGAACGGCGTTCTCTACCAATTGTTTCATTCTAAGTTTAGGTAGCGCCTGAGTGGATTTCTTAAGCTGTTCTTTAATAGCCAGTCCGTCTTTCTCGGTCTTACCTATAAGAAACATTTAAGTTGCTTCCGCCTCGATGCTTTTCACGGATGCTGATTCCACGTTGTGTTCTTTCAACCTCATTGTCCTTAGTGATCCCTTCAAGTACGATGTTTAAGAATTCACATGAATCTCAGCTACGTCATTAGCACTTACACAACCTAATGTATGGGCAGTATTTACATTGATCCCCCCTTTCTTTTGGATCAGGTGGGCAAGCGAATTTGAGATTTCGAATTGTAATTGGTGCACTTACCTTTGCTCTGAATACGACCAGATTAGTAAGCAGTCGCTTGCTTTGTTATTCGATATTCATTTGTTAACCCCGTCTTAAGTCGTGTGGACAGAATTCTCTTTAGTCTTCATCCAGTATGCATGCTTCATTCGACCTGACATCGAAGGTATGCTTAAATATAATTCTTGCGATAGCACCTCAGTTCTACAAGGCTCGGATTCTTCATAGTGTTCAGGACATCAATGGCTTTGACTCAAACTTTCACTAAAGCCAAGATAGGTTTCCAAGGTAGGAAAATCGTTATTCTTCTTTATTAAAAACCTTGTTTATAAAAAAATCAATTGACTCCTGCCCCTTTTCAAAATATGCTTTCTCTGAAAACTCCACCCTTGACACCTCTTTGTGAACTCGATTAAATAGTCCTCCCCGATATTCATTTCGCATGAAGTAGAATCAAAGCGCTAGTTTAGCATTGTGATCCTGAATTTTACCAAGCCATCAGAATGAGAGTAATTTGTTCACACTAAGCCCGGCATTTACACATTTGATCTAATTGAAAAGTGTTCCATACAGGGCATGTCGGACAGGGATGGGGGTCGGCATTAATCAACATGTCATCCATTATTGTGATGCGTCGAAACTCAATTACTGTATTATCTCTGTGTATAGTGGATTATACTAATTCACCGGACATCCGGTCGTCGGTATTGTACGACAATGACAATCGCCTGTTCACGTCTATTACATCCATGATGTTTATGTTTGTTCGTATCCAACTATACCTATATGTATGTATGATGTGCATTTACAGATATTAATCAAGAGAACAGAATGAATATTATTTGGATTGAGCGGAACTTGGTAATGAATTCGGTCAATTAAACGTAGAAATTGGGCGTACCTAAGAGATTGTTTACGCTGTTTTTGTTGTTCAATTAGCGATTGCTTTTGGGAGGACGAGAGACGTATGTATCGTGAGACGACAACTGGGAAATGTGTAACTTTTTTGTGCTAATGTTTATCTTGCGAATTCCTAGACTTTGGAAAAACAAACCTTGAACGCTTGTTGAGTGATTTTACGTCTTTGCTTACATGGTTGCTAGTTGCTTGGAGGTGATATCTGAAATTTGAGAATGTTTCGTGGCCTTAAATATAAACAGGTGTACATACATTAGTATGTACAAACGAACTTGTCTACGTAAGTTACTTTTGGTGTGCTTGAACGGCAGTAATGTTCTAGACCTTAGATGTTATTTATTTATCTATACTGTTATTGAATTCCGTTTATAGAAAATCATGTTGTATAATCTTCTCCCTTACACACAACATGGGTGATTGAGAGAGGGTCGTCTTTGGTCCTTCATGGACTGTAACGTCAGCATATATGCCTATAGATAAATAATGTGATGCATCGTAGCACAGTGGGTAGTGTGTTGGCCCCTGACGCACTGTGAGCGAATTCGGAATGTTTCTTTCGCGGTGTCCTTCCTCGGTTTACCTTGAAAAAGCTTCTCGACTCACACCGTTTGGAATCGGCATTAAATTCTAGGTCTCTTTCACCTGTATGAAAAAATAAATCACACACAACATGGGTGATTGAGGGAAGCTTGGGTCTGATCCTTCATGGGCTTTAACGCCACTAAAGAAGAAGAAGTATAGTATAGTAATAACTCGCTAATAACAAGTGTAATGCCATGTTCCACCTCTGTATTTGACGCTGGCTTATAGCATAGAGGAGTGGCTATAATTATCCGCATAAAAACTAGTAGAAAGGCGTCAAATCACACGATCTGACCGGTTAGAGTTTGATGGCTTGTCTGGTTAGCCGGAGAGTTGTCTTCCGGACCATATCCACATCTTTGTACAGCTCGTAGAGTTCGCAGTTATGTCTTCGCCTCCATTCACGTTCTTCACAGATAGGAAGGTGGAGGGTGGCCCTGATGCCACCATAGCAAAGAAATATAATTCTTATTTTTTTTTTTTTTTTTTTTTTTAGAGACTCGCGCAGGTTCAAGAGTTTTTCATATTCTCTTATGATGTGTTGACACACACAACCTGAACGGAGTGCAGTGGTTGGGGTCGTTGATGTTCGTTCACTACTCTCAGGGGTGGTTGTCCTAGACCTAGATAGGACGAGAGCCGACCAAATTCCGCGTTGGTTATAGTCCGTAGTAATTCGTTCAAGCACTTTGGTATTGCATACGCAGAGGATGAATTTCGGTTGACCATATACTGTGAGTGTTATGCCTGCAGCAGTACGTCTGGTCACTTTACATTCACAATTGCGTTGCATACTTTTTGTCCGTATAGGAATTACTTTTTCTTGGCTATGAAGCGAATTTGAACCATAAACCTTCCGCTCGGCGGTCGATGATGTTAACCACTGCACCACGGCCACCCCCGGCCACAATATGAAAAATTGTGTAGCACAACTATTGTGAATGAGAAGTGATCAAAATACTGATGAAGGCAGAACACTCACAGTACGAGTATATGTTAATTTTAAATTCATACTCGGTCTGTGCAGTTCAAATATAATATCATAATGGCATGAAACATTTGCTGAGAACTACAACCAAAGTAAAAATTCAGTCGAGTTCCTCTCGAATCCTATCTGGGACAACCACCCTTGGAGAATAGTGAACGAACATCTACGACCCCAACCATCTGAACTTCTTCGCCCAAGTTGTGTGGCAAACATAATAAAAGCATGACTTTTGAACCTACGCGAATTATAAAAAAAAATTAGAGAAAAACAAAAAGAGGACCAAATATCTGATGCAGAATTTTTTATTTTTTTTTTTTTTTTCAAAGGAACCCACAATCAATTCCGCCGTCCAATTTTCGGCGAACAACTTTGTTCTTAACAATAGCATTAAACGTCGCTACCAACGGCTTAGTCCAGAAGACCGACCAGCACAGCATCTTAGAGATGGTCTACATCCACTTAAAGTGTTCTTGAGGGTTGGTGGGTGGCTGTAGGAATTATCCATTTCGAACAGTTACTTCATAATCAGACTATCACCGCAGACGACTGCTGTCAACAGCCTTGCATGGTTAAAGTGGCCAATTCTAGTTGGCATCACCAAATAATTTAATTGTTTCTTGTGTTTGATGGTACATACGTTACACCGTAGTGTTGAAACCACATATAAACGTATCTATATCCATATCTTGCAATTAAGGCACGAAATTATTTATTGTGTTACAGTAGAAAGTGTTCAAAGAATATACATAGTTCCAATGGTGGATCTAGCCGCTAAAGATAGCTTCTGGAAGTGTCTATTAGTAACCACGGTACCGATTTTTTTTTTTTTTTTAGAGACTCGCGCAAGTATGTATATATCTGGACTCTTCACATTACTCTTACTAACTGCTTTGATGTTTTGAGTTTAACGGTTTCTTAGAGGGCAACTATGGTGTTTAAGATAACATTTGTGTACCATAGATCAAATGAATTTTTCAAATAAACTCCTCACGATTCTTCTTCTTAACGGGCGCTACAGTTCGGGGTGAACCTGGGCCTCAACCAACATGCCCCTCCAACTAGCACGACTTTTTGCTAGCCCATTCCATTGTGGTGGAGGTCCCCTTCCACCTGTGTGCGCCATCTTAAATGCCACCGTCCTCTGTTTCTTCGTCCCTCGGGGTTTGATTCAAAGACTCTCCGGGCTGGAGCTGTGGTGTCCATTCGCTTTACATGGCCTAGCCATCTTAGGCGTTGAATCGGTATACGCCTGACTAGACTCATGTCGCTGTACAGCCCGTAAATTTCGTGGTTGAATCTTTTCCTCCATCCCCCGTCTACGTTTACGGGCCCGAAAATCACGCGCAAAATCTTTCTCTCGAACCGAACAAGGACCTCCTCATCCGCTTTTAATAGTGTCCATGCTTCTGCGCCGTACAATAGGACCGGGATGATAAGGGTCTTATATAGAGTCAACTTTGTCAGTTGACTGTTACTCAATTGCCTCCTAAGCCCAAAGAAACAGGCGATTGGAGTGATTCTGCGTTTGATTTCGGAACTGATCTTGTTGTTACAGGTCACTGCGGAACTCAGGAACGAAATCCTTAACTACCTCAAACTGCCAATACAAAGGTGCTGGCGGAGACGTCGGTGGTGAGCGTCCTTTTTTGATGAGGAAACAAATTTAATTTCGCCCTCATTTACTGCCAAATGAATTTTGGTGAGGAGTTGTGAGGATTTGAAATATATTGTGCCTCTTGTGTTGGCCAGTGATTTTTGCAGAATCATTTCTAATATGATGTTGATGAAATCACACGACAGCACATCGCCCTCCCTAAATCCTTTTTTGACATCAAAACTATCGGTAAGGTGTTCATCGATTCAGACGGAGCAGCGAGTATTCTCCAAAGTCATCCGGCTTAGTCTGACGAGTTTAGCAGGGATGTTAAAAGTAGACATAGCGCTATATAGCTCGTCTCTAATTACGCTGTCGTATGCGACTTTGAAGTCGACAAATAGGTGGTAAGTGTCGACTTGAAATTCATTGGTTTTTTCCACGATCTGCCGTAGTGTGAAGATTTAGTCGATGGTGGACTTCCCTGGCCTGGATCCGCACTGATAAGGATTTTAAAAATAAACTCTTCTCGACTAGTGAAGTTAAATCACAATTCCGAGCGTATTTTGTACGAGAATTGCGAACCAATGCATTCAAATCGTTATTAATTATTAACGGGTGGCCCAATTAAAGTGTTAGCATAAGGCAACCCAATAACTTTGACACCAGTTGGCAGAACAGATTGTGACACCCCACATATAAAGCGATAGTCCTTGCGAACTTTTACTATGGAACACGCTACAAAAACGCGCTGTTATTGTGCAGCTTTACATTCAAAACAATTTCTCAATTGTGAAAACACAACGTGCGTACCGTTCAAAATTTGAAGTAAGAGACGCGCCTTCTCACATGACTATTGCGTTTGCACCAAACATTTTTAGACACCGGTAATCTTGGTAATGCCAGTCATCAAGGGGGAGAGCGTACGAGACGGTCCGATTAGAATATTGAGGCTATACGGGCCTTAGTTGAGACCTCACTACGAACATTGAGTCGCCGCCGTTCCGCTCAGTTGGGCATCAGTCGCAGCTCACTGCTATGCATAATTCGGTATGATTTTAAGTTATTTTCGTATAAAATACAAATTATTCATCGATAATTGCTAACCGAGAAGTCACGTCGCTTGGATTATGAGAAATTCGTTGTGAACTTGGCTCAAACCAAGCCGAAAAAAAAAACCTCATGAGCGATGATGCTCATTTTTCGTTAAATGGAACGATCTACTAACAAAATTGTCGGTTAATCCACGAAGAACCTCTCCACGACCAACGCGTGAATGTTTGGGTCGGAATTTTTGCGGATAGGGTCATTGGACCGTTCTTTTTTGAAGACGACGATAGGTTGCCCACCACCGTTAATAGCGAGCGTTATCGGGCGATGATAACGGAGCGATTTTTAGCGGAACATGGCATGGACAACTTCTGGCTCCAACAAGATGGCGCCACAGTCCACACAGCTCGGGCCACCATCGCTTTATTTCACCGTAAGTTCATTTCCAAAAACGGTGATTATAACTGGCCACCGGGATCGCCCGATTTGACACCACCGGACTTTTTTCTTGTGGGTTTTTTTAAAGTCAAAGTCTACTCCAACAAACCACGGACTGTGGAAAAGCTCAAGGCCAATATTCGACGCGAAATAACCGCTATAGAGCCCGCAGCACTTCGCAAAGTGATGGAAAATGCTCAAAAACGAACTCATTGCGCCATACGCTGTGAAGGCCATTTACATGATGTCATCTTCAAGACTTGATCAAAGCAAATTGTACAAGGTCCAAAATCAAAGACTCAACACTCACTTAACAGCAAACTTTTTTTTTTTTTTGGCGTTACAGCCCATGAAGGACCAGAGCCAAGCTTCTCTTCAATCACCCATGGTGTGTGTGATCTATTTTTCCCACAGTTAAAAGGGACCTACAATTTAATGCCGATTTCGAACGGCGTGAGTCGAGAAGCTTTTTCCAGGCAAGTTATACTACGAGGGGTTTTGCCAGTACCCCGCCGAGGAGGGACGCCGCGAAATAAACATTCGATGGCGTTGGTGTTATCGGGATCCGAACTCGCTCATCGTGCGTCAGAGTCCAACACATATACTAATGCGCCGCGGCACCCTCCCCTTAACAGCAAACTAGACAGGAATAAATTCCCCAAAACAAAGCGAACCTCTAACTTCACGAACTAAAATGGTGTGACAGCTTTTGGAGCTAAAGTATGAAATTTGTGCAATTGTTTTTTCATAGATTTTTGCTGCGATTTTGATGAAACAAAATGTATCACTGCCATATTTGTAGAAAATCATTTTATTTGGATTGTTTTTTTTCCACACACATTGTACCTTTCGAGTTCAGCCCGCTTTTGTAAGAACGCTGGTTTGGAGTTGATTCCCAACAACCTTGCGGATGGAAAACTTGGATGGAAGAGGATTCCATCAATTTTCTTGACCCTTGAGCACGCAACGTAGGCCAACATGGCACTAAATTCACTTATCCCCAAGTCCACAACTGCTTTGTCCAATGTAATTCCTTGCGACCTGTGAATACTAATGCAGTAAGACAGCGATAACGGAAATTGCTTCCTCGTGCCATTGACTGCTCCTTTTTTGAATGACTTGACGACCTGCGTTATAGGAATAGCGCCTGAAGCGAAAGTCGGTCCCGTGTAAGTTTCAAACTTGACCATGATGCAGATAGGAGCTTCGCTTGGTATGGAGTTCTCGATTCTGTTTTCGGTCGGACCGTAAATAATGTCAATGACTGCGCCCATCGAGCCATTGCGCAGTCCGCAAGAGGTCCACAGGTTCTGGCGTAACATCACCTTAGCGCCAACGCAGAGTAACAGTTCTGCGCTCATTCCTTGAGCTTCGTCATCTGACGCTTGAGCGGCTGTTGCATTATTGTTTGAGACATTTACTCGAGTCACTGGGCATCCAAGCGATCGTAAGGCGTTCTTGTTTTTGTTGATCGCCATCAATCGGGTCGATCCTAGATTATTGTCGACAAAGCTTTGTGACCAGAATTCATAGTGCGAGAGGTTGTTCTCGCATAGGGCAAGAGCATGAAATGCTTCTTGAAATTTACCATTGCCAGTCTGTCGGATGATCTGCTTGAGTATTTGCAAATAAGCTACTTTGCCTCGCAGGGAAAACTCATCCGAATACGCCATACAGAGACTTGTCCAAAACTGGCTGTAGCTGATTGCAGTCGCCAAAGAATATACACACAAATCCTACATAATCCATACATAACATTCGTGCTGCTTCTCAGGGTTAGCTTCTATAAGCCGGCCATCTATCTTGCCCAGCATTGGTCCAAAAGCGCGAACAACGTTTTGAGTTCGAGTCAGCACAAAGAAAGCTCACCTTCGGTTCGCTTTGATATATGGTTTTTTTTCGGGTTATTTATAAAACAAATGCTAACACTTTAATTGGGCCACCCTGTATAAGTCCTTAACAATAAAAGCACACCGTCTTCTTCTGTTCACAATTTGTTTTCTGCAAACATGAAAATTGAATTGATGTTCAAGCAAATCCGTAGACGCTGTTTTCTTGTAATTTTTTAATAATATTTTAGTAAAAGGTTTTCCTTTCTTGGCGCTTCGGCTCAATTCTTTGCATTATCTTCATTCATAAATCTTTTTAAAATATTTTCTTGTAAGATAGCCTGATTTTGGCAATCGTGCGCCACCTATGTAGTAAATAAATCAAAAGTAGAAAAGATCTGAGATTGAGCCACACCTTGACACCTCTTCGCTTTTTTTTTTTCAATCTTACGCACCTCTATCTAATCGGCAACAACATATTTCTGCTCCCCGTTGTTCGCAATTACACTTGTATTCCTAACCATGTGGTAGTCAAACAATATCTTATCACAAGCATCGCGTAGCTTTAATATGCGCAGCAGTATTCCAATCGTCTGTCGTTTTTTGATAAAGTGTGGTTACATGAACGAAAGAAATCAAAGTAAAACAACTTGTTCTATGACGTTAGAGGTGCAGATATATGTAAATCTGTAGATACAGACATATGCATACATATGTACGTAGGCATACTTACATTGTACTCGCAGCACTATTCGGTGACCCAGTTTGTCGCCGGTATTGGTATTGTTTCTCTTTTCCCGTTGACATAACAATTGCAATTGAAATTCAATTGGCATCCGATTCAAATGCAATTATGTACTTATTTACATTTTGTGTTATCGGCTCAGATGCCTGTTACCGTTTTTTGGCTTCATTTGTTGTGTGATGGGTTAGAACCTGTGGGGTGTGCGATACATATGTATGTAGTTAGTCAACAATTCAATCAATTAGCACTTTGTAATGGAAATGGCTTCAAATGTAGTATACATATGTATCTCTGTAACTAACGTTCCTAGAACGTGCGTTGAAGGCGTCGCGTGCGGATGAATACCACTTTGACCCGCAAGCTCGTCGATGGGCGCTAAATGGTTATATGGCGATGGTTGTGGTAAGAACGAAACGAAGTTAGCTGGCAGCTAGATACATATATGCAAGGTCAATAGTCAACGGCATTCAGAGTTTGGGATCCTAACGAGATGAAGGGCGCCTCGATGACGTATAATTAATAAGTGTTACGGCCTACGAATGAGGGATTTTCCGACATACGTCAATGTGAAACTTCTTCTTCTATTCGTTTTAAGAATCTTGTTTACTTACTTACTTATCAGGCCAGCGATCCATGGAGAATCTGAGCCTGATCTATAGCTGCCTTCCTTCCATGACGGTCCCGGGCACGCTGTTTCCAGTTATCAAGACCAAGATGTCTTACATCCGCGATTACTTGGTCTTTATACCGGAGGTTCGGTCTTCCTCTTCTTCCCGAAACAGGAGGCTCGGAGTCGAAGACCCTCTTAGCTGGAGCGTTGATGTCCATGCGCTCGATGTGGCCGAGCCAGTGTAGTCGACGGATCTTTGCCTTCCGGACTACATCCACATCTTTGTACAGCTCGTAGAGTTCGCGGTTGTGCCATCTTCTCCATTCACCTTCCTCACAGACAGGACCAAATATCCGGCGCAGAATTTTGTTTTCGAAAGAACCTACTCACGCACGAAGGGTTCAGTACCATCTGTGTATATGAAAATAAAAGAGACGTTGTATATTACCTCATCAGTGGTCACATTAAAACGGCTAGTCCGTTTGAAACGATTTTTTGCATGATGACAGATCTTGGTTGTAGGCAGGTTATAGGCATATTCCTTTGATGATCAAAGATCTCCATGATGAGTTAATCATTAAAGTGTCCGTTGAATTCAAATCAATTATCTTACTTGACAGCAAGTAGGTGAAAAAGTGAATAACAATAACTATGGGAAAAAGGTTTGCAGCTAGAATTAATACATCAAAGACACAAAAGGGATCAAAGCTGGGAAGTTTGCTACTGATTGTGGGATATTGTCGACTAACCTTAGGTCAGTATGTGACCAAGGGAATTTTTTAGATGAAAATCATGTCTGTTGTATGGGAGTCCCCCTTAAAATTTGTTGCTATGGCGGCAACAGAAATACATCATCTGTAAAAATTTCAACTGTCTAACTATCGCAGTTCATCAGGTACAGCCTTGTGACAGACGAACTGACGGACAGCAGAGTCTTAGTAATAGGGTCCCGTTTTACCCTTTGGGTACGGAACCCTACAAAAAGCATCATAATCGGTTCATTCTTTGAGGAGCTACGATGACACAGGCAGACACACAGACACCTCAAACTTATAACACCCCCTTTTTGCGTCGGGGGTTAAAAACTAAAAAATATGAAAACAGGTGGGTGTTTTAATTTTTCCCACTGGGAAGTTTGGCTTGTGGGCCTTGTGGGTCGCACCTAGACCACATTTCTGTATAAGTATTCGACCATAAGACCTTCGTCATCTCAAAGATGTAGCAGCTGAAAACTACTTAGCTAATCTAACAATCATCTAAGAAAGTTGATAAGAGTAAATAGCAGTTACATACATATATGCCCTATACATATGTTAACCAAAACAGTCAACACGAATATTAAAAGCCTATGCTTGGCCTACTCACTGTACTTGCATTTTATAAATATCCGTTGAGGTGACCTTCAACTTCCTTCGTAAATCGTGATTTTCTTTAATAACTTGTCGTTCGTCACTGACTCAGCTTTCCGGCTTGGGGACCTAACGACCTAATTTTTACCTCAATCAGTCGCATTTAAAGGCCGCCATAATTCTTTATTTTCGTTTACAAACCGCAAAACCAATTACGATAACGCCCCGTCATCGCACACACAAGCTATAAAACGTGATTAGGTAATTTATTTTCCCTCAAATTCGAAAATAAACCGCTACCCATTTTTCAATCTAAAACCAAGCAATCAAGCCATGAACTTGAAACCGAATCAAAGCCAAGTGACGCGCCCGTTTGTAAAAAGGTCTTCCAACACGGCTCTCAATTCGATTTCTCAATTCTGTTTTGCTATTGACGAATGATATTGTTCGACTAACATTGCCCCAACCCTCATTCCATTTTTTTTTTTGTTTTGCAACAACGAAACAACGTCATGTAATCTCGAATTAGATCGGATTTGCAGTCACGATTTCGCTAGACTTTAACGTCGTGCACTTACTATAGGGCCCTAAACGTGTCCGGATACTTATGTGGTAGTCAGTATAAAGGGCACGTGGCCACATGTTGTTCGCACTTCATTGAATAAGAACTTGACTTTGGGAACGCATAGGTGTTGAACGAAAGGTCGCAATTACCTGCAACAATCCATCCGTGCCTTTTTCCTTAACTTTCATTGTCAAGGTTGGCTAATAGTGCTTTACATAGACTATAGTACTGTTAATTGAAGACTATCGAGGTGAATGGAAAGGTTAATTGTTTTTTTTTTTTTTTTTTTTTTTTTTTAAACGCGAAAAGCCTTTAAATGTTGTGCAGGCATGCGTGACTATATTTTTTGCTGTGCTTGTGCAGAGACGGTGATTATACAATATCATATTGTATTCATTGTGTAGATGCGAACAGTTTGTTATTTTCTCGTATCGTCATTTGTACAATTCAATTAAGCCGACTGATTTTGTTGGGTCTTTTTTCTTCTTCTTTGATGGCATCACAGCCCACGAAGGATCAGAGCCAAGCTTTTCTCAATCACCCATGTTGTGTGTGATTTATTTTTTACATAGGTGAAAGGGACCTGCAGTTGAATGCCGATTCCGAACGGCGAGAGTCGAGAAGCTTTTTCACGGCCAGTATACTAAGGGGGGGTTTTGCCAGTACCCCGCCGGGGAGGAACGCCGCGAAATAAACATTCGATGGTCTCGGTGGTTATCGGGATCCGAACTCGCTCATCGTGCGTCAGAGTCCAACACACTAACCACTGCGCCACGGCGTCCCTTGTTGGGTTTTTAGTCCAGTCAAATTAGTCCTTAAAATAGAAGTAAGGTTACAAAAATTCCCATAGAGCTAAAAATTGGTATGAATGTACAGAATACTATTATAAATGAATTGTGAAAAGTCGCCATCAATCCCCCTTGTGCAAAAAAAATTTATTAGTGGTTTGCAAAAATGGGTTTTTCGCGTTTTTCAGCTAAACGGTGAGTTTTACAGCAAAAATTGTTCAGACAAAAATTGTAGATCATCCGATTCTCTACAAAAAATGTATCCACACTTTTTTTCATAAGTTTTGCCATTTCCGTGATATAGCGGTTGAAAGAATTGAAAAAAATGCGTAATATGCACATGTTTCCACACCACCTATGAGGTAGTGTGCTTGGCGCTTTTTTTTTTAACGTGGTTTCCCCGGTAAGCCTGTTCCACGATCTATTGTGATCCTATTGAATTCAAATTGAGTATTGAAAATGATGAAAGCTGTGTAAATTATGTCGTCGGATTCATAATAATTCAATGGAACTTCTAGTGTACTGTCTTCGTTTTCTTCTTCTTCTTTTTCTTCATGTTCCTGCTGGATACAAATATGTTCTAAAAGTGATGCATCATATGTCTCATCACTGATATCGTAATTATCCTCATCTAGTATCGATTCAACATTGGAGCACGACTGTCCTTGACAATTGGTACATGCTAGAGAACAAAACAGTCCAACCTTTTTACAGCCGAATTTAGCCATGCAACCTTTTTTGCAATTGCAAAAGATGGTGTTAAGGAGTTTTTCTGGTGCAGGTGTGAGTAGTAGTATTACTAAGACTAAGACTCCAAGCCACACTTGAACTTGATAATATACCCGGAATAGATGTTGTTGAGCAGTAGCAGAGGTTGGGGGAAGACAAGCTAATTGCAGTTTTTCTTGCAAAAGATAAATATCGGAGTTCATCCAAGCAGGTCACTTTTTTTGGAGCTCCGTACATAGAAAGAAGAAAGCGAATTCCATTAGTGATTATAACTTCTGGAGTAGAGTTACTATCTTTAAAAACTTCGACACTTCAGCATTTTGTTTCTCGAGCAATTTCAAAACCGTTGTTTTACCGTTGTATTCACTTTAAAAATCTTACATCAGTACTGCAATGCTTTTTTCTTCTCCAACTCTTTATTTAATTCATTGCCGCAAAATAAACAACACTGATTGAAGCAATCCCCTACTATTGGCGGACTTCACCGCCCGTAGGACGGTGTACTTGGGGAAATTGTCTACCAGGGCCAAAATGTACCTCGTTCCGCCCCTCCCCTTCATTTATGATGGTCTAGGTGTACCGTGTCAAAGGGAAACGGTACGCGTTCTAGGCTGTGTTCCCCCTCGGATCTGGCTCGCCTCTTCTTCGCATATGCACACACTCAACACACGTTCTTATGTAGCTTCTCGTGAAACCTCTCGTCTTGGGGAACCAGAACTTCTTCACTCGGTCTAGCGTCTTTTCCTCCGCAAAGTGTCCAAAGTGGCACAGTTTGAGGATTCTCCATCGTATTCCCTTCGGGACGGCAACCTCTTATGACATAATCCCCTTGCAGGTTTTTGTTATCTGGCGCCATCTCGGTCCCCTTTCAAATGGAGATCATGCTCCGCGGTTTGGGGCCCTGCCATTGCATGGTCGCCATCCAGTCTTCGTCAGAGATGTTGATATTTAGAATTTAAGCGAAAGCTTCCTCCACCTGCCGTTCCTCTTCCGCTTATTGTCGGCTTAGTGGATCCACGTGGGCAGCGCTCTTTCCTGGCTGGTGTGCAGTCTCTCAGTCGAACTCTTGAAGCTTAAGCCACCACCTATCGACACGGGGAATCAGCTGAGCCTTTGCACTGGTTGCGACTATGGCCTCACAGTCCATGACGACCTTGAAGTGCCTTCCCAGGAGATGTACTCGGAACCGGTCCAAGTGGTATTTCCTTTTGTCTGCGGACAATTTCCAGCTATAAAATGCAACTGTTCGCAGTCTACTTATGTAGGCGTGGGTTCCAATCCCACGTTCAACAAATAAAAAAAAAGAAATAAAGCACGTTTCCCTTTTATTACTTTATTCCTCTGTCATTCACAGTCACAGTGATGCTGTCCCTATCTCGTCCGCGTCGTCGGTTTATTCATATACCCTCATTTGATATTACAGTATTCAAATTAGGCCTAACCGAGTTGAATCGCTCGGTCTCATCAATAATGAAAGGCTATGTTGAAGGGTCAATCTGAGAATAGCTGATATCCCGGGATATTATTGTATATTTATCTTGAACCATCTCACCACGGCATTTGTATTCATTGTGACCACATTAATCACAAATGTCAACTGAGAATCCCGGACTTCTAAGTAAATATATTTTGTGGTTTAGTCCAGTCTAAGTTCATTGCTTACGTAAGGAGGCTTAGAACAAATTTTCTGCTTGAGTCCCACTTTGTTGCCAACTACCTTCCTGTAACAGTACAGAGCACGCTCAATAATGCTGGGACTTACGTAGAGTTTCCTATAGTTAGAAACCTCTAACTAGACGGTCTAATACTATAATATTATGTCTCCTTGGTTGGATCCAAGTTGACAATTTCTGCACGAGGCACCCTGCATGGTGTCGTTTAGCGCATTATAGTACTTGCTAGGTGCGGAAATAATGTAAGAGCCATAGGGCAGCCGTAGATATCCTGTAATAGTAGCAATTCATTAACCATTGACCACCGTGCTTAGAATTCTGTTGGTGGTGATATTGGCAAGCCTGTCGAGAAGGATTACAAAAATGAAATCCTTTCGTTCCATAGAGTTGATGGCGCTTGTTAGCGAGTAGAGCACGGCTTTAATACTTTTTGGGCACCAGCGACTATAGCAGTCTCAACTTCTCTTGTGTTCTTGGAAAAAAGGCTAGCAGGGTGATAGGTTGAATGTCCTTGGCATGGACCCTATGAACCTATGCTGATTTTGGTATACATATGTGTCTACCAAACTGGTTTTCATATATTCAATCGGTTTTTACGTGCTTCATATCCTAAGATAGCTTCTGAAGAACGTAGCCTGCCGTAAGCCTAAGTTCAACTGATCTAATTTCACTCGGGCTTACAGTAACTCGAAGTCGTTTCGCAGAAAGTACGGATCGGGAAAGGATTGGGTAACTTGGATTCCAGAGCAAAGTGGCAAAAATCTTTCTAAGCCTTCAAGTTTCTCTAATTTGATATTCAGCTTTGTTAGCTTTAGCCCAAAACCAGCAAGTTGAACACTGGGCACATCTTTGGAGTGATCTTCAACATCATCAATATGTGGGAAAACGTGTCAATTACGGACAACCTTTGATCCTCCCTAGAGTCGCCATTTCCATTTACCTAAGCTCAAATTATTTTGGTCTATAAATATTTATAGCCCATGCCCTGAAAATCCGAATTGCTGTCATCCATTTTCTTGATTTTTTTTAATATTTAAAACAACTGAAAACCACGTACATATTTAATAACTCAAGATGTCAATGCTCTAACTTAAAACGATTCTTATCGAACCGAGGAGGTGGTAAACCAAAACCAAGCTTCCGAAGCACCTTGAAACCAATCAAGTGCAACACAATGAATCCAGGCGTATATGTATGATTTTGATCGACATTTAAGCTAGATTACCACCAAGCAATTCATGAATTAAGAACACAGTGTCGATACATCAAAGTGTACAAGAACATTTCACGTAAGCGTATTACAGATCATATGCCAACTATGGTGTCAATTTGCGAGCGTCTAAATAGGATTTGGACTTTCCAATACGGTCCGAATGTGTTCGACAACCGAAAGGAATTGGTCTGAAATTAAAGTGCTGTCTTTTTTCGGTGATGGTACGTATTTTGTGGCACATCAATCTCAGCATATTAGCTCATAAATCTGCGACATACGAGTATTCTATGGCAAACATTTCCATCCTCATATGTTGTGCCACCTAAATAGATTGGAAAAATATCTTCTGATCCTATTACAAGCGGCCCATTTACTGCAGAAACCCGGCACTTAAACTCGTGCTATAGTACAATTCTCTGACAAAGGCTGTCGGCAAATATCCGACCGAGGTGACTGGTCGGAGTTTCATAATTTGCTGCACAAGTGTACATCACCATTCAGGGCAAAGTCGTCTCTTCCTCCCCATCGCAAACCACAAAAGACATCAACTGTTCTCGTGTAAAGGCCAACTATCTGCTCACACCGAACCGATGCCAATCGATATTCAAATCGTCTACACAATTGACCCATCTACAACGTTGTTCTTAGCCACCCCCCTCCCACACTTGAAAGGGCCATAAAACTTGCTCTAGAAATCTCTACCGGTTTAGGGCGCTGCCACAGCTATTTTCTTCCTCTTTCTTCAACCTCTTAATGTCTATCCTCAAGTGATTTTTCTCAGTTTCTGTTCATTCTTTTTTCTCTGTGTTGCTGTCATTGGTTTTTAGTTTCGAAACACATGACAACCCACCCTGCAGGACTGGTATATCTGTACTCACCTACATGACACTTAACATACTTTCGTCGGTCTTCTGAATAACATACTTAATCGACTCCTTGAGCTCCTCACTAATCAGTCGTTAAGCACGCACAAGGTGCATATTCTCACACTAACAAGAGTCGACAATCAATTTGAGCACTAACAACATCCTTGTTTTGCATTATTAATTAAACTCAAAAATGCGCAAGGAACGAAAACCACTGAAAGCCTACTTTCGTATCCTTCTCCATCATTCTCCTTCTCATTGTTCTGAACTTTCATACCACACATTTGTATGTAGTTAGGTGTGTAGAGTCGTCTATTCATGCTTATGCTTATGTCCTTTTTTTGCTTACGCCATACTTCATCTATATAGTGGGGTCGTCCACCCCTATTCTATGTGGGTGCTTGGCGATGAATTTTTTATTGCCAATAATCCTTTTTTCGATTATTTCATTTTCTTTTGATTTTTCGATGTTTCTTTTCTATATTCTTCCTTCTTTCTATATTCACTTTTTAGTTTATATTATTTATTTTCTTTTTTCTCTTTTATTTTCGGGCTCTCTTATGCTTTTCTTATTGCTTAATCAAAAACAAAAAACACATCTCTATGTATCACTGTCTTAATCGCTTTTGGTTGTGTCCTGCACAAAATCCTGCACTCAATCGTTGTGCTCATCATCACACCTGATGTCGACGCTGATGGATGTACATATCATCAACTCTCCTGTCACTAATGGATCTGCCAACTACCCGGTGGTGAATTTTCGGTGAACACATGGACTGCGAACACAGGTGGCTTTTTGGTTTAAGGTTGGTGATGGCTTTTTTTATTTAATTTTTTTTCTGTGTTCTTTATGCATTTTTCATTGTGTATTAAATATGTATGTATGTATAAGTGCTTAGGATGTAGAGTGGTTCTATCCATAGTGCATGTTAGAGTTAAGGAGATTTATTTTACACTATAGTATCTCGTAGTATCTAAGATGTGCATGAATAGTATAGTGATTTGTACATTTTTTAGTACCTTTACCTACATATGTATGTACATATATCTAAAAAACATCTTGCGTCAGGCGTGGAACACTTACACAGTTTTGTTATTAGACGATGTTGAAATATGTACTTTTAAGTGCATCAGTTTGCTTTAAGATTGCATTTGAGGGGCTGAACATTCCTCTAGAAGCTGTATCCTGGTCAAATATTTTTGAACAAATTAGGTTTATAGTGGAGACACACTGCTAGTATTGATACCAAGGTATAGCAATACTACGTTCTATATCATATGTCTGTCACCCCAATACCACGTTTAAAGCTAGTATACCACGGAACATAGCTGTTATTGAAATTCGTAAATATTTGCTAGTATACCATCAACTTACTGATTGCGGCGCCACTTTCTCTCTATTGCCGAATCCCTGAACTTACTTACTTATCGGGCCAGCGATCCATGCCGGATCTGAGCCTTAGCTATAGCTGCCTTCCATCAAGACCAAGATGTCTTACATCCGCGATTCTTCTTCTTCTTTGGTGGCTTTACAGCCCATGAAGGACCAGAGCCAAGCTTCTCTCCATTTCCGCGATTACTTGGTCTTTATACCGGAGGTTCGGTCTTCCACTTCTTCTCGAACCAGGAGGCTTGGAGTCGAAGACCCTCTTAGCTGGAGCGTTGTTGTCCTCGCGCTCGATATGGCCGAGCCAGTGTAATCGACGGATCTTTGCCTTCCGGACTACATCCACATCTTTGTACAGCTCGTAGAGTTCGCGGTTGTGTCTTCTTCTCCATTCACCTTCCTCATAGACCGGACCAAATATCCGGCGCATAATTTTTCTCTCGAAAAAACCCAAAATCAGCTCCGCTGTCCTGCTTTATCGTCCAGCTTTCAGCTCCGTACAGCAGGGCTGGCAATATGAGCATTTTGCAAAGCCTGACTTTGGTCTTTCGAGTGAGGAGTTTCGACCCTAGTTGTTTGGACAAGCCGAAGCAGCAGCGGTCTCCACTGTGGTGTCATTTGTGGAATTTACGTTTGCCCCGAGGTAGACAAACTCCTTAGCTACCTTAGCGATAATATCGATATCAGCCGCGTATCCTAGCAGCTGGACGGACTTGTAGAAGATAGTGCCTTCCCTGTTGACGCCTGCACGTCGCACTATCTGCTCCAGCACCAGGTTGAAGAAGTCACATGACAGCTCATCTCCTTGCCGAAATCCGGTGCATGTTTCAAACCGTTCCGAAGTTCTAGAACCGAGTTGCACGGTGCATCGCGTATTTTTTAGCGTGGCGCGCCACAACTGGATCAGTTTTCCCGGGATCCCGAATTCGGCCATCGCACCAAACAGTCCTTAACGATGAATGCTGTCGCATGCGGCTTTGAAATCGATGAAAAGATGGTGTGTATCGATTCGAAACTCGTTGGTCTTTTCCAGGATTTGCCGAAATGTGAAAATTTGGCCTATTGTCGATTTGCCGGCCCGGAAGCCGCATTGGTAGCTGCCGATTAGTGCGGTGCAAAATGGCTTTAGACGTTCACACAATACACTGGACAGGATCTTTTACGCGACATTGAGCAGGGATATACCACTATAGTTCTTGCAAGACATAGAATCCCCTTTTTGTGGATGATGCAAATAGAGCTGGTATTCCAGTCATCGTTGGAGAGCACCGTGGCGCAGTGGGTAGTGTGTTGGCCTCTGACGCCGATAACACGGGATCGAATCCCGACACAGCCATGTCATCGAACGTGTTTTTCATGGTGTGTCTCCTCAGCGGGGTTCTGACAAAACCCCCTGTAGTAAAATTGTCATGAAAAGCTTCTCGAAATTCGCGTTCGGAACCGGCAATAAACTGTAGGTCCCTTTCACCTATGGGAAAATGAAATCACACAACATGGGTGATTGAGAGAAGTTCGGCTCAGGTTCTTCATGGACTGTAACGCCAACATACATACAAACATACATTCCAGTCGTCGGGCATGCTTTCATCTTCCCAAATTCTGCCAATGACCTGGTGAATGCTCCCTGCCAGAACATCGCCGCAAGCTTCTGAATAGCTGTGCCGACTTCTTCGACGCTGGGTGGGAGGACTTCTTCAGCGGCTGGAGATGGGATTTCCTCAGTCGCTACCACTCTCTCTTGGTCATGCTCGTTAAGCAGCTACTGGAAATGCTGCTTAAATATACCCACTATTCCCTGCGGGTCGGTGACGAGATTACCCTCGCAGTTTCGAAGAGCCTGGGTGCCCTTTTTGAAGCCTCCTGCAAGGTCTTTGTCTTTCTTGTAAAAGGCTCGTGTTTTGTGCTTATCCCTAGACTCCTCGATATTCTAGAGCTGGGAGGCTGCGAAGATTCTTTTGTCGCAATAGTTTTTTCTCCTCCCTTCTTCTGGCTCGGTCCTCTTCTTGCGCTTCCCTGGTTTTCCTCTGCAGCGCCTTTGGTACGCCTCGTCGGTTGCTGCCTTTTTCTGCTCGCACTCGCAATCATACCACGGGTTTCTTGTCGGGGGTGGTAGGTTCCCTAAGGTGGTTTCGGCTACTTCCTGAATGGCTGAGCAGCAATGCAGCCACATTGTAGTGTCTTTCGCTCAGCTGCTCCCTGTAGACTCTGGTAACCTCCGGTGTGCTCAGGCGCCCAATGTCGAACCTCCTCCTGATGGTGCAGCTTTCTGACATTGGACAGTCGAGCTCTGAATCTTGTTGCTACGAGGAAGTGGTCAGAGTCGAAATTTGCCCCTCTGAATGTTCGCACATCCAGGATGTTTGACGAGTGCCTTGCGTCAGTGAGTACATGGTAAATTTGGTTGGCGGTTCGACTTCCGGAGATCGCCAGGTTGCTGTGTGGATTCGCTTACGAGGGGATCTTGTGCTACTTATCACCGCATTACGAGCTGTCGCAAAGTCCGTGAACAATATGCAAGGTTATTAAAGGTGACAAGGTACAGATCATGGTTTTGGACATTATTGAGAGGAAATTTTAAGCAGCAAGACGAATGGTACTGCAAGTCCATATCTTCGAAAGTTCCGGTAACGCTAAGTAACATTAACTTTGTCCTGTCGCTAATAGACAATTTGTGTGAACTGCAAATCTACAAATAATTCCAAGGTCAGAGTTAACATCTGCTACTAGAATAAGATAGTGCAGTATCATCAGCAAATGCTGTCATTTTTCCTTTTGAGGGTTGAATAAACAGGGAATAGACATACATATGTATATTAAAAAATAATATAGGACGGATCCTTGTGGGACGCATTTTGTGAAGCACGTTTAGCTCAAAACTTATCTTGTTTTTATTGCATGTGTCTGGCAAACCAAGTTCCTTGATGAAACACATTTAAGACGAATATGATTAGAACTCCAATTCCTTATCAGTTTTCCAGTGGGAAATTCAACTACCCCAAGTGGCAATCCGAACAAAGTGAAAATTAAGACAAAACACTTATTGGAACTTCGAAATCCAGAGCATGGTCTTCTGATTGTTACTTGCTCTTATGATGTTCTTCTCATGGTTCACGACCATTCTCCTTGCCCCGCCTAATTGACGTAAAACCATTACGTGCTATCTCCACAGTATATTTTTTCAAACCCAAAGTTTCCACACGTTATCGGCCAAATTGCTGGCTTGCATGCTAATCGTAATTTTCTCACCATGGTCGGTAAGATACAATAGAAAAATCTACGAGAAAAGAAAATGTATGTTGTATGTATGTATGTACCTATCTGTATTGAAGGCAAACTGTAGCAATAAGTGGTATCGGCGGCGACGACGTCGGCAACCTTGAGCTGTGATGCTTTAGCAGATAGTGAGACATAATTACTCGGTCGTTCGGATGTAACAAGTGCTGTTCACCTGAAGCGTTCGTGAAAGGCAATTCTTTTTTTTTTGTATATTCATTACCGCGTCCACGTCCATTCAGTCCCTCTACAATGGAACGTATCCGTTTGCGGAAATTATCGCACCCAACACCCAGATAATTGCGAAAATTAGTATCTGAACGAACAACAACGTTGGGATGGTTTAAAGGGGGCGCATAGCAACACTTAAACAAACATCGACAACCAGGTATGTTGTACATACACATGTATGTACTTGCGACGGATCTGTCGGATGAACTTAATTTGATTTGACAATGAAAATTGACGACAGCATCCAGTGTACAAATATATATGTAATTTGTCTGTGGGACGTCGCAAATGAGACAGAATTTGTATTTGTTTGTATCTTTTTTCCTTAAATCGGCAGTCGGGTGACAATCGTTTTGTCTGAGAGGTGGGAAGCTGGGATTACTGACCAGCCGGCGACAATGACTTTGGGTTTTTTTCTCTCTTCATATGTAAATGACGTAATTATCGGTCGTTAAGTCGTTAAATTATGGTGTTTCGGGGGAATTAGGGAGATGCGAGTTGTTCTTGGGGAATCGGTAGTGAGTTTTTATTTGATCACCTTCATTCGATCGAGGTATTTGAGGAAGTCAGAGGAATTATAATTTTTCTTTGTATCCTCATGATGGCATCTAATCGCCTTAAGATGCACACATGTATGAGCTTAAGAAATACAGTAAGTCGAGGTACCAGAAAGGAATGTCAGGTGTGGTTTAGCATCATATTTTTATCTTGTTTGATGGCTATAAGAAACTTATTTCGATGGTATACTTAGCTCATATTCATAAAAAGTTGAAAAGAACCAAAGTGCAGTCTTAACCTGCCCATATATCTCATATGTACGTTTTCCTTCTTGATCCAAATTTATTGCCCACATCTACCTACAGAAATATGTGTTCTTTTGTGAGAATGTTAATTAATTCAAAGTTACCCTCGGGAAAATGCCATATGACAAGTTTTATTAGAATTTACATATACTATGTATGAACCCAGGAAGATGTTAATTACTCCCTTGTTGAAGAGTTCTATTTTAGATGTAAGCACTCGCAGTAGATGGACAATTCAATTATTCATTTACGTCAGCTGGACATGATTTTGCAGAAAGTTGTGTGCTTAATGTATCATGCTCTATATAGGCATCTACTTGTTTTCATATTTAATGGGTGAATATTTTACGTCTTGCTTCAGATACGTATAATCAACTAAATGTTATTTGGTTATCGCCTGAATGGGGTGTGTATTATTCTTCTGGGCTTATTTTGAGGGTGAATATTTTCGAAATGGAATTATGCAAAATTAAAACTTTTTAGATAGAGAAAGTCAACCTTAAATGTTATCGCCAAAGTGAGTTTTCTTAAGAAGACGGCGGAAACAACTTATTCTCCAAACTTTTAGATACTTTTTTCTGGGCTGGAGTTCATACAGTAATAAAGGTTGTCCTAAAAATTCACGCAAAAAGTTATTTAAATCAAAAACAGGTTTCAAATGCATACAGCATTATACATAGAGTTATTGTATGGTCGGTAAGGTAAACACTTAACTTCACTGGTTTTTCGCGACCGCCAGGCAGATATTGATACATATATGGATGTACATATAATACTATGTAATACTATCAGATTGTAACGTAAGCAAGATATATGGCAATTCAAATCTGGCTTGTTTTCTTCATAAACTTTTCCACAACAATGAGGAATGGGCCGGAGTATTGTCGTGGTGCAAGATCTTAGCGAGTTTGACCCACACATGGAAAACATGTGTTCGTAGACTCTTCAGGACGCCAACGTAAAACTGTCGAGTCACTGTCTGATCTTCTTCTTCTTATCTTACTTACTTTGGCGCTACAGTTCGGGGTGAACCAGGGCCTTAACCAGCATGCCTCTCCAGCCGGCCCGAACTTTGGCTAGCCGCTTTTCAGTGCCGCACGCCCAGTTGGTTGAGGTCCCTTTCCACCTGTGCGCGCCACTTTAAATGCGGTCGTCCTCTGCTCGAGGTTGGAGTCGAAGACACTTCGGGCCGGAGCGGTGATGTCCATTCGCTCTACATGGTCTAGCCATCTTAGACGTTGTAACCGAAGACGTCTAACTAGGCCGATGTCGTTGTACAGCCCGTACAGTTCTTGGTTAAATCTCCTCCTCCACTCTCCGTTTACAGAAACGGGACCAAAGATTGCACACATAATTTTCCTCTCGAAACGCCCAAGAGCCTCCTGATCCGCTTTTGATAACGTCCAAGCCTCAGCGGCGTAGGGGAGGACCGGTATGATTTAGGTTTTGCAGAGGCATACCTTAGTTTTTCGAGAGAGGGCTCTAATACTCAATTGCCTCTTGAGCCCGAAGAAGCAGCGGTTGGCAAGAGTTATTCTGCGTTCTCAGCGCTGGTGTCGTTGCTGCTTGTCACTACCGAGCCAAGGTAGACGAAGTCCGTGACTACTTCAAAAATGTAGCTGCCGAAGGTGACGTTCTGTACAAAAAGTCGGTGTTGCGCGTCTTTCTTTCATGACAGCATATATTTGGTCTTGTCCCTATTTACCCTCAGATCCACTTTAGCCGCTTCTGCTTCAATGCTTGCGAACGCCTCATTGACGTCTCGCTTTGTCCGTCCAATAACGTCAATGTCATCTGCGTTCGCAAGCAATTGTGTGGACTTGAAGTAGATCGTACCTCTTGTATTGGCCGCAGAGTCCCGCACGATATTTTCAAGAATAATGTTAAAGAAATCACATGACAGTGTGTCACCCTGTCTAAAACGTTTTTTAACATCAAAGGGTTCGGTTAGTTCACCTCCGACCTTAATGGAGCAGCGAGAGTTCTTCATAGTCATCCTGCACAGTCTGACGAGTTTGGCAGGAATTTTAAAACATGACATGGCTCTGTATAGCTCGTCTCTATAAACACGGTCATACGCGGCTTTAAAGTCGACAAAAAGATGGTGCGTGTCGACCTGGAATTCACGGGTCTTCTCCAAGATCTGCCCTAGTGTAAATATTTGGTCTATCGTGGATTTTTCTGACCTGAAACCACACTGGTAGGAATCAGATTGTCCACGAACTGCTTCAGGCGCTTACACAGTACGGCAGAGAGGATCTTGTACGCGATGTTCAGGAGACTTATCCCTCTGTAATTGGCGCAGTCATAGGGGTCTCCTTTTTTATGGACCGGGCAAACGATACTGAGATTCCATTCATCGGGCATGTGTTCTTCCGACCATATCTTGCAGATGAGTTGGTGCATATTCCTGGCCGACCAGCTCATCGCCAGCTGCCTTAAACAGTTCCGCGGGGAGTCCATCCGCTCCAGCAGCTTTATAAGACTTAAGTTTCGATATCGCTATCTTAACATCGTCTAGGTCGGGTGGACGGGGCTCTCCTTCGTCTTCGTCCATTGTGAATGGTTCGCTCTGCCTGGCGGCGGCATTTTGACTGTCATCGTCGTTATATAGTCTGCAGAAGTGGTCCTTCCACAATCTCAGCATCGACTGTTACTCCACTACTAGTTGTCCGTGCTCATCCCTGCAGGCTTTATAGCCTTGGCATGTTCGTTTTACTTTCTGGTAAATTTTTCGAACGTCGTTCCTGCAGTAACATCTCTCCATCTCCTCGATCTCGCGCTTCTCGTGCTCCTTCTTTTTCCTTTTCAGAAGCGCATGCTCTTCCCTCCTTTCTGTTTCATAGAGCTCGCTGGCAGCTCTCGTCCTCTCGATGGAATGTGGCCATGTATGCATTCTGTTTCTCTACATGCACTCTGCATGTCTGCACTCATCATCAAACCATGGGTTTCTCGACGGTGGTGGCTCGAAACTGAGTACATCTGAGGCGGCCTCTCTAATGGCGTTCTGACAACGACTCCATTGCTGTTCTATGGTTTCTGCAGATTGCATCGGGACCTGAGAGAGCTTGAGGGAGACTTGATCGGCTAAGGTCCTCGCGGTCTCCTGCGATTGCAGCTTTCCGACGTTAAATTGTTCTTGCTTCAACTATGCAAAAATGTTGTGTGGGAAATTCAGAATACTGTCCACAAAGGTTTAAGTGCTTCGCCTGTTGAGTGTTCCAAGCAATTAGACATGTTTAACCATTCCACCCCTTGCTTGTAAATTACAAAAAACGCCAAGTTCCCGCCACATCGTCGTCCAATCGACTCGCGCAATCCACTTTTCCATTATCTCCAATCCACTTGAAGATTTCTGCAATTAATTACCGTCAATTAAAATCCACTTCAGCCTGGTCTTCCGTTCCAATTATTACCGGTAGTTAACAAAAAAGTGAGAATCAAGTTTCAGAATTAAACCGCTTCATCTGCACAGCAATCAGCGTGCACGCGAAGAAAGATGAAAATTAATCAGTTTCTAGTCCGTTTTGCAAGTGAGTACTGTGAAGACAATTTGTATCGTTTGCTTCTCACAACCGGAGATACATAGATACAAAATTGGACATGCGATTTGCACGGTACTACAAGTAGTACATCTATTTTTGAGGTATTTGCTCTAAAATAGACATGGACGAGTGGATTTCGCATCAAGTTCCATGACCTTTGAACGAACTAAAGTTAATAGGAGATAACACCCGAAGCGTGAAATTCGTATTTATCCAAATCGCTGTTACGCATCTAAGTAGTTTGTCCGTGGAAGTACTTTTTTTTTTTGGTGGACACGCGGCAAATAGTACACAAAAGTCTACGCTAATGACGTCAAGTGTCTTTATGTTGCTTTTCTGTTTTTTTTTTTGCGATACATTCAGTCAACAAGGTATAAAGATAAAAGTGGTTCGAAGTACCTAATTATCTTAAAAATGCCTTTATGATTACTAATTCGTGAAGTGCAATTTACAGCAGTATGTTGCTGTTATTGCATACTGCTACGATAAGTGAGTCGGAGAGTTTGAATTATTTTATGATTTTTTTTTTATTTCCCTGGATGATGTATTTCAATTGGAATTTGTATTGTGAGGGAAAGACTAAGATAAAAATATGATTATGTCACTTTGACGTATGATGAAAGTTGGCTCGACATTTTATGCATAGAGGTGTGTAGTGGGATTTGTCAACTCATGTCGTCAGCACAACTACCTTAATTTGAATGCTTTAATTCTACTAGCTATCTTTTTGGAGTCGGAGCTATTTTGGTTTTACAAACTAAAACGCGATAAGGTTTTATCGAATTTTACTTGCGACATCCCTCGAGGGCACACAGGTGACTTTCTCTATGCCGAACTTGACAAAATCTTTAGAAGAAGTTCGCTTTCTCTGTATTTAGCTCGGCCCGTCTCCGCCCGCGGCTTTATTATTTTTCAGCTTTGAAATAACTAGCTTAATTTCATCTAGGTCGGATGGACGAAATACTCTTGCATCTTCGTCCGTTGCGAATGGATCATTCTGCCTGACAGCGGTATTAAATCTTTCACCGGCGTTAAACAGTCTACAGAAGTGTTCTTTCCATATCCTCAGCATCGTCACGTCTCCTGCGTGTGTGTCTTTCCGGCGTCAAATTTTCGTTGTCCGGCTCGACTCCGTGACATGCTTGATATCTTCATTCGTACCCTGCCTGCAAAAAGGTAGCGATCCGAGTCGATGTTGGCTCCTCGGAAGGTGATCGCCAGGTTTCTTTGTGAATTTTGAGATGAGGGAATCGTGTGCTAGCCAGAAGTCAAGCAGCCGATGTCCGTTTTCGGACGTGGTGGCTTTATTTCCCCGTGATCGACTCAAATATGTTCTCTTTGCCCAATTTCGTATTAAAATCTCCTAGAACTTATTTTGTGTCGTAGCTGGGACATTTGGCATAGGTTCTGTCTAGGTTAGGTTAATGCGGTAGGCATAAGCATCACGTAGGCCGAAGTCGGCCCATTGTGATACCACCTGGATCAAGTTACCCTGATCCGCTATCTCAGAACCAACCGGTGCTTCTAATGAAACGATGGAGGTGAGCTATGTTTTGTTCTACTAGCCACTTAAATTGTCAAACAAGGGCGCGCCGAAGTAGATCCTCCTGCGATTCGCAGGGGGGAAATGAGCAGAGGAGGTGGTGTATTGATTCCGATTCCTCCTCCTCCTCGTCCATGCAGCCGCGACAGAAGTCATTGGAGGGTAGCCCTAGTCTGGCGGCGTGTTTTCCAATGATGCAGTGACCTGTAATGACACCCACTAGGGTACTTAAGGTTGCCCTTTTGAGTTGCCACTAGGTCCCTGGTTCTGGAAAAGACCAACTAGTTTCGAATCGATACACACCATCTTTTATCGATTTCAAAGCCGCATACGACAGCATTCATCGTGAAGGACTGTTTGGTGCGATGGCCGAATTCGGGATCCCGGGAAAACTGATTCAGTTGTGTCGCGCCACGCTAAAAAATACGCGATGCACTGTGCAACTCGGTTACAGGACTTCGGAGTCGTTTGTAATATGCACCGGATTTCGGCAAGGACATACGCTGTCATGTGACTTCTTCAACCTGGTGCTGGAGCAGATAGTGCGACGGGCAGGCGTCAACAGGGAAGGCACTATCTTCTACATGTCCGTCCAGCTGCTAAGATGCGCGGATGATATCGACATCATGGCGTGTTCTAGCCGTGACATTGTGGAAGCATTCACGGCGATTGAAGAACAAGCGAAACGAGTTGGTCTTAATATCAATGAGGACGAAGTACATGCTGTCAAGCTAAAACCAATCCGTCGCTCACCACCTGGGACAAAATATAACAATTGACGGCTACAATTTCGAGGTACTTAAGGAGTTTGTCTACCTCGGGGCAATCGTAAATTTCACAAATGACACCACAGTGGAGATCCGTCATAGAATCGCCCTTGGCAACCGCTGTTACTTTGGCTTGTCCAAACAACTGCGGTCAAAACTCCTCACTCGAAAGACCAAAGTCGTGCTTTACAAAACGCTCATACTGCCTGTCTTGCTGTAGGGAGCCGAAAGCTGGACGATAAGCAGGACAGCGGAGCTGATTTTGGGATCTTTCGAAAGGAAAATTCTGCGTAGGATATTTGGTCCTGTCTGTGAGGAAGGTGAATGGAGAAGAAGACACAACCGCGTACTCTAGGAGATGTACAAAGATGTGGATGTAGTCCGGAAGGCAAAGATCCGTCGACTACACTGGCTCGGCCACATCGATCGCATGCACATCAACGCTCCAGCTAAGAGGGTCTTCAGCTCCGAACCTCCTGGATCGAGAAGAAGAGGAACACCGAACCTCTGGTATAAAGACCAAGTAATCGCGGATGTAAGACATCTTGGTCTTGTTAACTGGAAACAGCGTGCCCGGGACCGTCAAGGATGGAAGGCAGCTATAGCTCTGGCTCAGATCCTCCATGGATCGCTGGCCTGATAAGTAAGTAAGTAAGGTCCCTGGTTCATCCTAGGCCACAATTATTTGCTGATAAAGCCGATAGTGCTCTCATTCCATTGGAAGTTGGTCTCCTCTATGCTTTGAAGTTTTATCATGTGCTTTACCATACTTATTGGTGGTTCTAGGTTCCCGGCGAGTTCGTCGGACGCGCAGTTTCCTATAATATGCCTATGCCCCGGAACCCACCGTATTTTAATGTTGAATTGTGAAACCGTCTCATCTAGAGAAAGGCGACAGTTAAGAGATGTCTTTGATTTATCCCAGATTGGCTGTCCGTGCAAATGATAATATCCTTAGCGGATATCACATTGATCCTGAGCCATGCAAGGGCCTCCGTTATCGCTGTTATTTCTGCATGATACACACTGCAGTAAATTGGGAATCTGAAAGATAGTTGATGTTAAGTTCCTTGGGGAAGACCCCACTGCCTACACCCGATTCCACCTTTGAGCCATCGGTATAGAGGGAGATCGAGCCCTTTGGAATGACTTTCCCTTTAGCCCATTCCTCACTGGATGGAAAGACAACTTCGAAGTTCCTAGTGAACACATTCTGCGGGATGATGTAGTCAGGGTCCATGGGTACTTGTGGTGGTTTAGAATGGTGGTATGGCCTTTTTGAGATATGGGCCATTTTCTTATGCTCCTCATCCTTAGGGCCGCGCAGGCAGCGACTTGCTTGTTGAAAATGTTCAATGGTGGAAGATGTAATAGAATTTTTAGGGCCTCCGTGTGGGTTGATCTGATCGCTCCGCTTATGTATAAGCTGGCTGATCTTTGTACTTTCCCCAGAAGGCTTCGATTGACTGCCTTGTCCAGAGCAGTCCACCAGACTACGACGCCATACAGGAGGTTCTGCATTCATACATGTATGTGTCCATACATGACTGCTGGTTCTGTTGAGTCGATCGTCCTTTTCTTCGGTTGGGACGTGAGCGTATCAAGCTAATGTTTCTAAAATTAGCTTTGATGTGGATTCTTATGAGGCTTTCGCTTGCATCCCGAAAGCTTAAGACTTTTTGTCAGAGCCTTCCTCCTTGTAGCAGTAGTAGATATCATAGTTTTTCATATGTCTTTTGCCCCGTCCATCCCATATCTGCTTTGTAGCAGTTGAGGGATTGCTCCAGTTGATCGCCTGCATCCGGTCTGTTAAGGGACCTCACATTCCAGGTCTGAGGCTTGTGGTTGTTTCGGAACATGTGATTTTTTCCGTGATACTGATGTTACCCCTAAGCACAAACCCCAACCTGAAGGGCCAGGTTCCTTTTTCCCCAAGAACAAGAGACCACGCGGAGGCTGTGTGTCAATTTGGATTGAGCAGGGACAGAGATAAAAACTGGCGTTTGCCATGTTAAACGCGATCAACTTCTTTGCTCTGTTTGCTCGCTCCCTCTCCCCAGCCCATGTTAGACTAGAATTAACATTCTTAATGTGATAGTGTGTTTGCCAGTGTTGAGAACAGCCGTCATTATCCGAGGCTACGAGTCCTCTTTTGAAAGCGCCGTGGCGCAGTGGGTAGTGTGTTGGCCTCTGACGCCGATGACACGGGATCGAATCCCGACAACAGCTATGTCATCGAACGTCTTTTTCACGGTGCTTCTCCTCAGCGGGGTACTGACAAAACCCCCTGTAGTATAATTGTCAAGGAAAGCTTCTCGAATTTCGCCTTTCGGAACCGGAAATAAACTGTAGGTCCCTTTCACCTATGAGAAAATAAAATCACACACAACATGGGTGATTGAGAGAGGCTCGGCTTTGGTCCTTCATGCACTGTAACGCCAATATACATACATACGAGTTCTGTTTTCCAGCACAAGCACAGTTTTCTTAATTGTTGTGGACAACTATTCACTTACCTTTTTCGGTGCGCTTCAAATTAATGCAATTTGTCACTTGTGGGCCATGTTTAACATGTCTTAACTTACTAAATAGTTAACACAGTCTTCATCGCAGACTCACAACGACTTACTCTAGTTACGTAAACAAATATGACGCTCAAGCTTTAAATTGAATACCTTCATTAAATACACCATTCGCTTCGCCTACTGATCCCCCTAACTGCTTAGCACCTCGATGAAACTAATCTTTGTTTCTGGTTCAAACGAAAGCTACATAATCTGTCTTCCCAAAAGACCCATTATTCTACAATACATTTGACGTCCACACAGTTATGGGAATATCTGCATTTTCGGTGTCACAATGAGGAAAAACAAAAACCATTGGCCTTGAACGCAATCACGAACGATTCCATTCCCACGGCAATCAATCATATCTGCCGGCACATTCACGCGTTGACGACCGAATAAATCCTACACACTGTTCAAATGGGCATTTAAAGATACTTTTCCCATTGCAGAGATATACGGATGAACTTATTTCTATTAGGCAAAACGTCTGTTCGATGAGTTCTAGATTAGTTTGTTCGTTATTGGATCTCTTACGACTTACGACAAATGTCACCAACATTGTCTTAACGACCACAGCGCAATTTTTTTCCGACAGGACACAGATATATATATGTACATATGTATGTGTATTTGTGCACTTGATGATATTTGGCCGGCTGCTTGAGATATATTTTTTATGATTTATCGCTATTAAGCTCCTTTTATTCCGTGTTCAGCGCTCATTTAAATGGAAATGTACGATTCGGACGTGGGTAGCCAGCACTCACTTGAGCTGGGATTAATTATGATGTATTTATTCATTAAGTAATATGTTCGATTTATACCGGCCGTTGCCGGCAATTCATTAAATGAAACAAAAAAAAAAAAAACAGAAACAACAGAGAAAGAGAAGGGCAATGTGAAGAGAAAAAGAAATTAAATAAATTGGATATGTCGGTCACGGTGGGTGTTAGGTTATCCGTGGGTGGGTCCTTTTATGTTCTTCGTCCTTTATATTATATTGTTATCCGTTGGACTTGTAGAACAAAGAACCTTTTCAATTATGTAGGGAATTCAAAATGCGATATCAAACCAAAGGGCGTCCAGGACTTGTGTATATGGCTACTCAGCCCTAAAGCATTTGTGTTATTACAGCTAAAGGGTTTAATACTAATTTAGTGGTGAAAGTCTTTGAATGTTTTTTGCGGTTATAAATAATTTATTTTTAGGTACATTGTTGCAAAATATACCGGAATTGATTCAATTTTGGTTCACTGCATTCACATACGTTTGTACTTCATATGCTCGCCAAACCTTGTTCCTTGTTCAATGTATCAAAACTAATGTCGGCATTAATCGTTAGCTTTGAGAGCGTACACAGATATTAAGTGGAACCAAAGTTTGTTAATCAAAATAGCAATAATATTGTTGAACCCACTTTTGCCAACGGGAATGAAGTTTATTTATTCCTACAGCATAAAACGCGGGAGGTATACTATGAACTCGTTGAAGGCTGTTTTGTCGTCATCTTGGCTCATGCAGCATCGGTCACGCAAGAACTTGTCTAGGTACTTCAACGAGTGGTAGTCGGTTGGAGAAAGGCCCGGTGAGTATGGTGGATGGGGCAAGGTTTCGTAGCCCAGCTCGTTCAACGTCTGTAAGGTCAGCTGTGTGACGTGTGGTCGGGCGTTGTCATGGAGAAATATTGGTCCTTTTCTTTTGACCAAAGCCGGACGCGTGTGTTAAATTTGTTCGTGCAAAATTTCTCAGCCGTGATGGTTTCGCCAAGTCCAGAAAGCTGTGGTAAATCAAACCAGCTGCAGACCACCAAACAGTCACCGGCTTTAGGAAGTGTCGCGGTGCTTCATCTTGATCCAACCGTTGAGTTAAACTTCGCCGGTTGTCGTACAGGATTCATTTTTTTCGCACGTCACACCGTACGAAATCGGTCGAGTCTCTACTGAATCTGTCCCCCACAACCTTAGCCATACCATCTCTCGCACATCGTTCCAACACGATATCATGCACTTTCTTCGATGGTTTCCGGTGTGGTTGTGGTGTTTTGGCCATCTTTCACATGGGTCATCTTAGGGATGTGCGGCCATGTTAAAATTGCACACTTTTTAACGGTTGACATCAAAGGAGCAGTATCCCCATAAACTTTTGTCAACTTTGCACGAAGTTCCTTTAGAGTTTATCCATCCAAAACGAAGAATTTTACGACCGCATGATAACGAAACGAAACATACGCAAGACGTCTACTGCAAAAATTCGTGTTAACAAACTACTTGAATGAACAATTTGAAAATTGTCATAAGAACTAATGGCACGTGCACCCTGGCAGGAGACATACATATACATATATGTACGTGTTGGCTGATTGAAACGTAATCTCTTTGTCAGGACGAAAACACTTCACCTTTTCCTCTCACATGCTTGTTTCGGGTGATTTTTTAAGTGTTTGGTTTTTAATTGCGAAAGAAGAATCACATGAAAATTGCAAAAATGATACAATTTTTATTTGAGCTGATAGTTCAATGCTTGCCATTTTTTATTTGCTTGTTTGTTTTGGTTGTGCGTGATTTATTTTTTTTTACACAGGCGAAAGGGACCTACAGTTTAATGCCGATTCCGAACGCCTTGAGTCGTGCCATCTTTTTCATGGCAAGTATACTATGGGTGGTTTTGCCAGTACCCCGCCGGGGAGGGACGCCGCGAAATAAACATCCGATGTCGTTGGTGCTATCGGGATCCGAACTCGCTCATTGTGCGCCAGGGTCTAACACACTAACTACTGTGCCACGACACAGTTATTATTTCGAGCAGGAATCTTATTTATACCAGATTCGATTCCATAACAAAGGAACAAAAAAAAAAAAGAGACATAAGGTACAGCTTTACCTAAATCCTATCGCCCTATCAGCCTATTATATCGTCCCTATTAAAAACAATGGAAAAACTGATAGAGCTCCATATTAGAAGTATTTTGGAGGATCAGATACCACTGCATCCCAATCAGTATGCATATCGCAAAGAATGATACACTGAGAATGCGCTGCGCCACCTAGTGGCGCGTGTTGAAAATAATTTCACACGCAAGGAGATTTCGATTTGCGCCTTTCTCGATATTGAGGGGGCCTTTGCAAGTACTGGCTATGACTCGGTCACCACTGCACTATCCTGTAGAGGTGTAGACCATCCCACTAATCACTGGATTAGGAGGGCGGTGCTAAATAGCCGTATTTTATTGGCCACATCCGGAGAGGTTTCGGTGACAGTATTGGCGGCTAAGGGGTGTTCACAAGGAACAGTCCTTTCACGCCTTCACTAGTCGATAGTTATCGACAATCTACTCCGCAAACTAACCACTCGCGGTTACGAAGTTATCGGATATGCTGATGACCTAGATAATGTTGTTACGGGCAGGTGTGAAATTGCTGCCTGTGAGCGCATGAAGCTTGCGCTTCAGCTTGTCTCTGACTGGTATGGCAGAGAAGTTTTATCGATTACCCCAAATTAGACAATCCTTGTCCCGTTTTCAAAGAGGAGAAGGTTGCAGCCTTTCTCCATCTTCTTAAATGGCACAAACATAGGATTTTCAAAAGAAGTAAAGTATCTATGTATTGACCTTGACCGCAAACTTAACTGGAACTCCAAAATTAAAAACAAACTTACAAAGGCGACTAAGGCGTTGTGGGCCTGTCGACGCACTTACGGTAAAACCTGGAGATTGAAACCTTAGGTAGTCCATTAGCTATATACCGTGATAGTAAAACCTATCATCACCTATGCGTCCATGTATGGTGGACAAAAGTTGAGCAAAAAACTATAATCGTTAAGCTTCAACGCCTCCAGAGACTAGTGTGTCTCTGCATTACAGGCTCTATGCCAACCTGCTCTACAGCAGCTCAAGAAGCACTGATCGGACTTACTCCACTGCGCCTTTTTATTAAAAAGGTTGCATTACGTAGTACAATCAGAATTCTTCTCACGGGTACAGGCCTGTCATGTAGACCTATGAGTGACGTGTCCATCCTGCAACACCTTCCTGAGTTGGATGATTACCACGGCTTCCGAAGCATTACCACGCACCTTCTCTTTTGACAAGAGATTTTAAGATATTGATCCCAAACCGCACAGCTTGGGAAACCAATAATCCCTTGCTCAACGTTTCAAAGGCCTTGAGTGGAACACGGATGGCTCCAAGATTGTTTCTGGCATTAGCGCCAGCATCTTTGGAGCCATCCTAACATGCGTCAATCTAAACTTAGAGACTGGCATAATAGAACTAACCATTAATATACTCTCTGATAGCCAAGTAGCGCTTAAAGCGCTGGGTTCGTATAGTACGAACTTAAAAACCGTTAAGGAATGCCTACAGGACCTTGCCAAAAGAAACAAAGTCAAACTCTGGTGGGTGCTAGGGCACAAAGTTATTAAGGGCAATGAAATTGCCGACAACTCGCCAGTGAAAGGTACATAGGTCCTGAACCTTTCTGCGGCACTCCCATCTCTAAGATTAACATCGCAAAACATATCCTTTGGAACAGCGTTCAAGGATTTCGCAAATCGAAACGACTAATACGGCCACTGAACTAACACTCTATTAATATACCCAAATTTAATAGAGTAGATATCAGAAGTCTTGGGTGCCTGAGCATACCGGAGGTGACCAGAGTCTAGAGGGAGCAGCTGAGCGAAAGACTCTACGGTATGCCTACGTCGAACACAAATGCCCATAATATGTGGCTGCATTGCCGCTCAGCTATTCAGGAAGTAGCCGAAACCACCTTAGGGTACCTACCATCCCCGACAAGAAACCCGTGGTATGATGGCGAGTGTGAGCAGAAAAAGGCAGCAACCGACGAGGCGTACCAAAAGGCGCTGCAGAGGAAAACCAGGGCAGCGCAAGAAGAGTACCGAGCCAGAAGAAGAGAGGAGAAAAAACTACTGCGACAAAAGAAAAGAATCTTCGCAGCCTCCCAGCTCAAGGATATCGAGGAGTCTAGGGATAAACATAAAACACGAGCCTTTTACAAGAAAGCCAAAGACCTTGCAGGAGGCTTCAATGAAGGCACCCAGGCTCTTCGAAACTGCGAGGGTAATCTTGTCACTGACCCGCAGGGAATAGTGGATGTATTTAAGTAGCATTTCCAGCAGCTGCTTAACGAGCATGACTAAGAGAGAGTGGTAGGGACCGAGGAAATCCCAACTCCAGCCGCTGAAGTAGTCCTGCCACCCAGCATCGAAGAAGTCGGCAAAGCTATTCAGAAGCTTAAGAATAACAAGGCCGCAGGCTCAGATGGCTTGCCATCAGAGCTCTTCAAGGCTGGCGGCGATGTTCTGGTAGGGAGTATGCACCAGATCATCTGCAGAATTTGGGAAGATGAAAGCATGCCCGACGACTGGAATACCGGCTCTATTTGCCCCATTCACAAAAAAGGCGATCCTACCTCTTGCAAGAAGTATAGAGGTACATCCCCCTGCTCAATGTCGTATACAAGATCCTGTCTAGCGTATTTTGTGAACGTCTCAAGCCATTTTGCACCGCACTAATCGGCAGCTATCAGTGCGCTTCCGGCCCGGCAAATCGACTATAGACCAAATTTTCACACTTCGGCAAATCCTGGAAAAAACCAACGAGTTTCGAATCGATACACACCATCTTTTCATCGATTTCAAAGCCGCATACGACAGCATTCATCGTGAAGGACTGTTTGGTGCGATGGCCGAATTCGGGATCCCGGGAAAACTAATCCAGTTGTGTTGCGGCACGCTGAAAAATACGCGATGCACCGTGCAACTCGGTTCTAGGACTTCGGAACCGTTTGAAACATACAGCGGATTTCGGCAAGGAGATGGGCTGTCATGTGACTTCTTCAACCTGGTGCTGGAGCAGATAGTGCGACGGGCAAGCATCGACAGGGAAGGCACTATCTTCTACAAGTCCGTTCAGGTGCTAGGATACGCGGATGATATCGATATCATCGCGTGTTCTCGCCGTGGCATTGTGAAAGCATTCACGGCGATCGAAGAACAGGCGAAACGAGTTGGTCTTAAGGTCAATAAGGACAAGACGAAGTAAATGCTGTCAAGCAAAAACCAATCCGTCGCTCACCACCTGGGACAAAATGATATCTACAATTTCGAGGTAGTTAAGGAGTTTGTCTACCTCGGGGCAAACGTAAATTCCACAAGGTCAAAACTCCTCACTCGAAAGACGAAAGTCGTGCTTTACAAAACGCTCATACTGCCAGGCAGTTTGACATTCCCTATGCAGGATTTTTAGTTGGATGGATTTTCTTCTATCCTTTTTTCGATATGGTTCCGACAAATCAATTTATTTGTTCTATCTACTGAGCAGAATTAAGGAGCTCAATCTAGCATGGCCAATTGATTGCCCTTACCATAATAATGGGTGGATTTTTCTGTTGCTTATGTCCTTTAATCCAACTCATCTGCAAGATATGGTCGGAAGAACGCATACCCGATGATTGAAATCTCAGGATCGTTTGCCCGGTCCATAAGAAAGGAGACCCCTATGACTGCGCCAATTACAGAGGGATAAGCCACCTGAACATCGCGTACAAGATCCTCTCTGCCGTACTGTGTAAGCGCCTGAAACCGGTTGTGGACAATCTGATAGGTTCCTACCAGTGTGGTTTCAGGCCAGGAAAATCCACGATGTACCAAATATTTACACTACGGCAGATCTTCGAGAAGACCCATGAATTCTCGGTCGACACGCACTATCTTCTTGTCGACTTTAAAGCCGCGTATGATAGTGTTTATAGAGACGAGCTATACAGAGCCATGTCATGTTTTAACATTCCTGCCAAGCTCGTCCGACTGTGCAGGATGACTATGGAGAACTCTCGCTGCTCCATTAAGGCCGGAGGTGAACTAACCGACCCCTTTGATGTTAAAAAAGGTTTAATTCAGGGTGACGCACTGTCATGTGATTTCTTTAACATTATTCTTGAAAATATCGGGCGGGACTCTGCGGCCAATACAAGAGGTACGATCTACTTCAAGTCCATACAATTGCTTGCCTACGCAGATGACATTGACGTTATTGGACGGACAAAGCGAGACGTCAATTAGGCTTTCGCAAGCATTGAATCAGAAGCGGCTAAAGTGGGGACAAGACCAAATATATGCTGTCATCAAAGAAAGGCGCGCAACACCGACATCTTGGTCAGAACGTTACCTTCGGCAGCTATATTTTTGAAGTAGTCACGGACTTCGTCTACCTTAGCTCGATAGTGACAAACAGCAACGACACCAGCGCTGAGATAAAACACAGAACACCTCTTGCCAACCGCTGCTTCTTCGGGCTCAAGAGGCAACTGAGTAGCAGAGTCATCCCGGTCCTCCTCTACGGCGCTGAGGATTGGGCTTTATCAAAAGCGGATAAAGAGGCTCTTGGGCGTATCGAGAGGAAAATTCTGCTTGCAATCTTTGGTCGCGTTTGTGTAAACGGAGAGTGAAGGAGGAGATTCTACTAAGAATTGTACAGGCTGTACAGCGACATTGGCCTGGTTAGACGTCTTCGGATCCAACGTCTAAGATGGCTGGGCCATGTAGAGCGAATGGACATCACAGCTCCGGCCCGAAGAGTTCGACACCAACTCCGAGGGACGACCGCATCTAAGGTGGCGCGCACAGGTGGAAAAGAACCTCAACCAACGTGGCGTGCGACACTGGAAGCGGCTGGCCAAATATCGGGCCGGCTGGAGAGGCTATTGGTTGAGGCCCTGGTTCACCCCGAACTGTAGCGCCTTCAAGGTAAGTAAGTAAGTATATCCTTTAATTTGCTGTCTTCTTATTGTCTCTGAAGCATACAATTACATTTTGAGTAGCGTGTAGGTTGTGCTATTGACTCAGCGAATATTCTGAACTTTAAAATGGATATCGATCTGGTCTTCCCTTCATCAAATGTAAGGTACACTATTTTGATAGGCAGATTTTATCTTATTTTTATAAATAACATTCTTCAACGTGACCTGGCTAAACAGTGTACTTACATTATCTTCGTGGGATTTTCCAATTTAAGCGACACGCAACAGTTTCTTGGAAATAAAATTGATAGTATTTCATGGATATATATATATATATATGTACATATGGTTAAGCAACGGTTACCCACGCTCTTCCAACATGCTTTATTTTAAGCTCAATAAATGTACAACTAAAGTAATTAGGTTCGTTCGCAACCTAATTTAAAATTCGTGTTTTTTAAGAGTTCGTGTCTAAAGCCCATTTACTATTTCAAATCAACTTCACGACTTAAACGGCTAGCACGAATACTGCAGCTTAGCCGAATAGCAATATTATACCTATATACAATCAAAGGAATAATTCTCATTAAACTGTCCGCGCAGTAAATATTTACGTTCCTAGTACCTTCTGTTTCCGACAGCGGTAGAAATCTAATAGCGAAACAAACTTTTTCGATTGAAATTCATAAACTACACTCTCACAACTTTCAAAGTCGATTTAATTGGTTTCGCAATTCGACGAATACGTACATGTATCTGAGTACCAAGTACCTGATGAGCTACGCGACCAATTTTCTTTAATTCCTTGATATTAGTAAGAGCTTAGGTCAATTTGGTATTCGTAATTTAGAAATACGACTTCCACACGCCCGAGAAAATGCAAATCTATCTAAATCTAATGCAATTTCACTACGTACATATCCGTTCCTTGAATATATGCGCCTGCAGTTCGAGTAAAATCAATTAAACATACAAAGTAAATACAACGGGGATGAGAGGTAATAGTGGCGACGGGGGATTAAATGCGAAATTAGAATCGTGATTCCACTAGTTCATGACTCGTTTTTCCCTAACAGATACCGAATCGTACAATACGTGGTACGAGGATATACATAAGTACCAGCGGGTCACGTCGGAAATGTATGTGCTTCCTGTTGTCATCCGTGAACTTGGCTTTATTGAATTTCTTTTTAAGTGGGAGTGTAATTATTCTGGTAGATTTGTAGGTGCAGCGAAGGACATGGAAATTCCATCTAATATCATGAAAATGTGTGATCTAATCAACTTAATTGAACTAAACACAGCTTTTGCTAATGAACAAACAACTCCAACAGATGGCTCAATCCCCTGAATAATTTTATGATTTCATGGATTATCTGGGAGGATCATTCTCATTCCATTAACGTATGTTTCTGGCAATCCATTGTTTGTAAAGATTGCTAAAAGATTAGTGAGAGATTCAGTGGTAAATCCCACCTCAAGAGTAGATATCGAGTGTTTTCATTTCTGGGAACTGAATCAATTCCTATGCACTCTGGAAATGTGTTCGTACGTGAATACATGTGTAGGATATATGGAACTAGTTTGATACGTTTTCCGAAACTCGAACTTGTGGCAACAGTGGCAGGTGGCAATATCACGGAAATTAAGAACTTTTAGTTTGTGAATCAGTTTTGAATATCATTGGAAGTGTTATTGGGGAGGAAAGTTATTTCCCTGCACCTAGCGAGCTGTTGTGGCTAACCTTTTGTGGTATTTTCGAAACGCCTGCCAAAAAGTCGTTCTAATTAGTTTCACTGATTGGGAAACTTTGACCACTAACAAGTAAATCAGACTTGTTTCCAGTTATCGATAACTCTTTGACGAGAGTCATGGTTTCGGAGTAACAATGATTGAATTCATTAGGTTAGGTTAGGTATATGGGTGCCCTATTGACGTAAAGTCAAGGCTCACGTAGACTACGTTGAGTCCATTGTGCCCACCTGTTTTGTTTAACCCGTTGATACCTATACATTTACTGTCGCGCTGAACCAGCCAGACGAGGATAAAAATCCCAGTATTCTGTTCAGCCCGATATTACCTACCTCTTCTAGTCCCGAAAGGAAGTATCTTCCCAGGAAAATATTCCTTTTTTGGGCTAGCGCCGGGCATTCGCACAGCAGGTGACGAACGGACTCAATTTCCTCTTCGTCCCTGCAGCTTCTACAGAAGTCATTGTAGGGCTGGCCTAGTCGAGCTGCATGATAAGATAGCATGCAATGCCCGGTGAGGGCACCGACTGCCAGTCGAATATTCCCACGATTGAACTTCAGCAGATTTTCCGTTCTTTTCTTATCATAGACGGGCCAGGTCAATTTCGCCGTTGCGCATGTATCTAAGCGACACCATCGCTTATTGGCTTTCGCCAATAGCTCCGTCTGTATCTCCCTGTAGAGCGCACTGAGTGGTGTTTTGGCATCAGCTGAGATCTGCGCAATATTAGCACCTGATCCCACCCTAGCCAACTCGTCCGCCCTCTCGTTTCCGGATATATTCATATGACCAGGTACCCAGCAAAGGGTCACCTCATTTACATTGGATATCTCTTCTAACTTCTCCTTACAGATTTTGACGAGTTTGGATCTTATCCATGCTGCCTGCAGAGCCTTAATGGCTGCCTGGCTGTCAACATAGATGCTGATCCTTTTTCCTGTGATATTCTCTTTGCTGATCAGGTCCGCCGCTTGCTTGATAGCGAAGACCTCAGCTTGGAAGACACTGCATCCATCATCGAGCCTGTAGGAGCGATGCATATCCCGAGACTCAAAGTAGACTCCGGCACCTGTGCCAACATCCATTTTGGATCCGTCGGTGTAGAGTGCCAGTTCACTTTCCGTGCGTACCATGTCACCTGTCCATTCCTCCCTGGAGGGAATTCTAATAGAGAATCTCCTCTCCCAGGAAGGAAGTCGGGTGACATAGTCCGTTACGGTTCTGAATCTCGAGACGGCCCATCGATCCAAGACTGATGCATGTCCATGAGGACTCTTTTTCCAGAGACCTAATTCCTGTAATCTTAGCGCAGTTCTGGTTGCGACGCTCTCGCAGTACAAGTCCAGGGGTGGGAGGCTCAGCATGACTTCAAGGGCCGCCGTTGGTGTGGACTTCATAGATCCCGTCACCGCCAGACAGCCCGCCCTTTGAACCTTTGACACACTCTGAAGATGACACTTTTTCTCAAGCGCTTTCCACCAGACAACCGAGCCATAGACTAGGATAGGTCTTACTACCGCAGTGTATAACCAATGTACTAACCTCGGTTTGAGGCCCCATGTCTTTCCAAAGGCTACCTTGCACGAATATAGTGCCACATAGGCCTTTTTGATTCTTTCCTCAATATTTTCTCTCCAACTAAGTTTGGAGTCCAGGATTATGCCCAGATATTTCGCAGATTGTCCAGGGATCAGATCTATACCATTCATACGGGGGTAGGTGTATCCTGGTACAGATCTTCTCCTTGTAAAGAGTACTACCTCTGTTTTCGTCGGATTTACTCCCAGGCCTCGCCCCTTGACCCAGCTATCCACTAACATCAGTGCATAGCTTAGTCTATCGCTGAGGACCTGCGTAAATTTTCCAGAGACTAAAATGGCAATGTCATCGGCGTAGGCCGTAACATTAAAACCCTCCGTCTCCAGAATCTTGACCATTCCGTCGACCACAAGGAGCCATAGGAGGGGTGACAGAACGCCACCTTGTGGTGTGCCTTTATTTACCCTCACCCTTCCGCATGCTCCCCCTATCGTCGAATTTACTATACGAGTACCCAGCATTTGCCCAATCCACCTGCATACACCCGGGTTTATTTGGGCCATATGAAGGCTGGACACTATTGCCTCGGTACTCACGTTGTTAAAGGCACCCTCAATGTCCAGGAAAGCACCTAGAGTGAATTCCTTGATACTGAGCGATTTTTCTATCGCAGAGACTACCCTATGCAGAGCAGTATCCACCGACTTTCCCCTTATGTACGCATTATGTGATTGTGACAGATAACCGTCCCCAATCTCTTCTCTTACGTACAAATCTATTATTCGCTCCAGCGTTTTCATCAGGAAGGACGACAGACTAATAGGCCTGAAGTCCTTTGCAGTAGTGTGGCTGACTTTACCCGATTTGGGTATGAAAACCACCCTAACTTCCCTCCACGCTTGAGGAACATAACCCATCCTGAGACACCAGGAGTAGATGCGCTCCAGCCATGGAAGAATGACTTCGCATGACTCCTGCAACATGATCGGAAAGATCCCATCCATTCCCGGTGCCTTGTAAGGGTCAAAAGATTTGATTGCCCACAGGATCTTATTCCCCGTAACAATCTTATCGACTGTCTCATGCTCAATACATTCCCTTGGCAACGTGTCCGCTGAATTGAAGATTCCTGCATCCTCGCAGCCAGGGAAATGACCTTTCAATAGTGAATCAAGCACGCTCTCGTTTGAGTCTGTCCAGCTACCATCAGATCTTTTTATAGAGGACATCTGTGTGGGAGCTTTTGCAAGGACCTTCCTCAGACGAGCTGCACCCGTACATGATTCAATAGAGCCGCAGAAGCTTCTCCAAGAGTCCTTCTTGGCGAATCTAATTTCTTTTTTGAGTCGCTTAACATTATCTCTATAGGTTGACCATTCAATGGCCCCCTCCTTTGCCAGGTTCCAACTGAGCCTAGAGATACGAAGCCGCTCTGCTATTTTAGCATTCCACCATGGTGGGTGGTTTCTTTTACTGGGTCGTCTGGTAGGACATGCCTTCTCAAATGACCGATTTAGCTTGCTGGTAAGGTTCAGTACCATCTCATCGATGTCTTCCGTGGAGTCGGGGTTCCCATCCGGAAGCCGGTTGAGGGTCCCACCCAGCTCCGCGTTAAACCTCTGCCAGTTCGCCTTCCGTGGATTCCGAAACACTTTCCTATCCGGCCTACGGACATTCAAGTCGAAGAGGATCCAACAGTGATCAGAAAGTGATGCTTTGTCAGATACTCTCCAGTTCGAGATCTCCGCAGTACCATTATCATTTATAAGCGTTATGTCTAAGACTTCCCTTCTGTTACTAGTAATAAATGTTGGTGAATTACCCCTATTACATATAACTAGGTTAGTACTAAGGACAAAACTGAACAAAGCCTCACCCCTACTATTGGTATTAGAGCTACCCCAAGTAGTGTGATGGGCGTTAGCATCACACCCTACGACTAAGTTCTTCTTACCTTGTTCGGCCATTGCGATCAATGACCTTGTTTCTCTAGAGGGGACGTCCGTGCCTTCGTCGTACGGTAGGTAAACCGAAGCCATCGTTAGTTCACCCTCCTTTCCCGTAACCTCCACCACCGTCTGGTCACCCGAGCTGAAATTAGTTAACATTAGTACGTGGAGATCTTTGCTAGCAACGATACAAGTTCTAACCTTGCCTTCGCTGCTGTTATAAAAGAGGCTGTATTTCGATGACCCTAATCCCTTAACCCGATTATGGAGGATCCATGGTTCTTGGATCAGGGCCACATCAAGCTGCTCCTTGTTCATGAGCAGCATAAGATTGGCTGATGCGGCCTTACTGTGATGCAGGTTTATTTGCACTACTTTCATTTTTAGTAGCACTTTCCTTCACCACAGCTGCCGTACCGCCAGGCTGCGCCTTCTTCATGAGTCTCACAGGAAACTCACCAGCCCCGAAGAATAGGCGCATATGCCTCTCTTTTTTCATCGCTTCCGGCGGATCCTCGATAACAAAGATTATGCTTTTTGTGCCGTCTTCGTTGCTCTCAATTGCTACTACTTCCCAGTCATCCATAGGGACCGTTGGGTTTTGTGCCTTTAGAAAGCCGAGGATCTCGCTTTTCTCGAATTCCATTTCCGGTACGCTCATCTTGGCTTTAGGCCTCTCTGGTACCTCGTCCAAGGGGACTGCCTTTAGTGCAGCCCCCTCCCACAGCTTGAAGGTGGGTACAACCTTCTTCGCAAAGTCATGTGATAGCTGGTCCTTGCAGTCCAGCCTACTCACACCTCGCCTCCAGTTAGTGAGACCAAACGTTGGCGCAGTTTTCCCAGCATTCCCTCGAATGTGGTCGAAGATCGATCTAGCCAAAGCCTTCTCGATCATCTTCCCCTGTTCGAAGGTATACTGGCCACTCGGCCTGCCGGAATCTATCACAGCTAGCTGTAAAGCATTCCGAGCAGCCCCTCCGAACTGCACTGCCGTGTTGACCTTCACTCTTTTTGATGGATTTCCGGCTTCCTCTTGGGATCTTACCCTCTTCGCCTTGAAATCCTCTCTTTTCTTGGGAGCTGGCACGTTTTCTGGTTTGCCCTTACCAGTCTTATCGACCGCGTTAGGGGCCACCTTAGTAGAACCTGCCTTAGCGGCTACAGTCCTTCCCGTGCCCTTGGTTTCCAGGTTCTCACCTTCGCCTAGGGTCTGGGTGCAGCTAGAACCCGCCTTATCGGCTTCGGTTCCACCTGGCCCAGCCCTCCGCTCCCTTTTCTTGGGGGGATTTATGGTCTTTTTATCCCCCTTGCCTTCTCTGGCTTTTTTGCCGGATGTGCCCTTGTCAGCCCTTGGTCTCGTTAGGACATCCTTGGCAATCACCTCTTCTGCCCAAGCGAGCTTCTCCTTCTCCATATCGGAGAGCAGGGGTCTGCCCTTTTCCTCAAGCAAGCGCTTAAGGTGTACAGCTTTTTTGTACTCCTTAAGCCTCAGCTTTCCTTGGGTTAATTTCTTAGGTTTCTTGGCATCCTTTCTCCGTGTTAAACCTTCTTGGGCTGTCTCTTCAGAATCAGCGAGTAATTCCTCCTCTAATTCCTTGGAGATGACCTCGTCTAACACGCTGGATCCCCAAGGTTTGGCTTCTTCCTCTCTGTCACTGACCACAGCAAGTAGTGCGTCTGCCACCGACTCGAGAGAGAGCTCTTCCTCTTTACTTTCTTTTTGTGTTTTTGTTTTGTTTAAATTTGAAATTTTGTACCCACGAGTACGGCCGGAAATATGGGTCCACTCCGACAGAGCCGCCGAATATCGGAGTAAGGCATTCGAATACCTTAGGCCTCGCCTGTGCACCTAAGGGAGCTCGTTAGCGGTTGGAAATAAACCCTCCAACCTTTCATCCTTCGGCACGGTTTTAAGAAGCTCACACCACCACTGGAGTAGGGTTGACTATCTCTTGGTTCCCGGCCCGGAACCCATGTCGTTGACAAGGCTTCCCTGGTCAGTGTAAGCCCCAGCACCACGGCAAGGTGGATAGTCCCGCTGGGGTTGAATTCATTCAACTTACGAGTATGTAGCTATCTGCCCCACAAATATCTATTCGTATTAGTTTGGTGATGCTTTACTAACTTATTGAATTTGATGCCAGATTTAGTCCGATTTCTCTAACCCAATCGTATCTCTTTCTAATTTTTCTGCTATGTAAAACAGAGGAACAAATGTTGAACACATCATAAGTATTGGTTTTCAAAATCATACCTGTTCGTTTATATTGGGTAGGTATCACTATTGAAGAAAACAAGTTTCATGTGAAGTATAAACGATTTTTTCCTATTTTACTAAAAAAAAAAGAAACAACTTATCGACATTATGCGCGAAATATGACATTATTCAAATGCTTTCCGCGGTTTTACTGCGTTACGTGCATCCAGGTTGAGTTTGAGCGATTGTACGGGTCATGTTAGCTGTAAGAGCACCGACTGTATACGACTTATTGACACTCTACCTTCACGATCTCTGTGGCAGGTTCATATCACCGCATGGGTTGGCCGTGGTACAGTGGTAAATATCACCGACTGTCGCGCAGAAGATCGTTAGTTCAAAGTCTGTCCATAGCCAAAACAATTCCTATACCGATAAATGTGCATAACACACGCGGTATATGTACATATGTATATGCATGTGCAGTCCTAATATAAAACCATAATGGCATGAAACATTTGCTGAGAACTATAACCAATGTGAAAATTCAGTCAAGTTCCTCTTGAATCCTATCCAAGACAAACACCCCTAAAGAGTAGTGAACCAACATCTACGACCCAAGCCATCTGCATTCTGCCCAGGTTGTGTGACAAGCATTTTCAGAGTACCAGCCAGTCAGTCGAATATCCGCTTATAAAAAATGAGCCTACATTCCAGAATCAGATTAGTGAACAGTCATGTTGTCTGTTGTCCTTTTCCATCAGCTCCTGGGTCAGTTCCGACGCAAAATTCTTCCAGCGTAGAGCCTTTCGGCTTCACGATCTCGACCATTCAGCTATACGCTGAAAGATATCCCAATCGAAGGTGTCCCAGTCGTAGCATGTTTTCAAGAAACCACCTATGTCTGCGAGAGCACGGAGTGCTAGAGCATCGAAGAAGCGAAAGATCAATTACAAATGGATCAGCAACCATAGATGAAAGAATTTTGGATTTGGTGCGACATATGCCCTCCCTTAGTACAAGGAGGATAGCTATTATGCTTGGAGTGCCCAAATTACATAAAATTTTGAAAAAAATTTAGTTCGATTTTTTTTTCTAAATTTTTGAGTTTGAAAATTCATTTCTCAAAAACTATTCCTTATAACAGCTACGTTTAAAAACAAAATGAAAGAAGATGCTTCTGGCTTTACAAAAAAGTACATCACGGCATTGTGGATGTAACCGTTGATTTTTAATATTTTTTTTTCCAAATTAAGTAAATTTTTTAGAAAACTGCCCCACCCGCATAAACGGTTGGGAATAGACCCCCCTCTAATACGATTTTTTTCTTGTCTTGACCAGACCTACACGCTCTAGCTTTTTGGCACACCACTCGTGGGGCACCCTGTATATCTCAACAAGTGAAATCAATTTTTGCGCAATTCTGGTGAAAACAGGATCGTTGCACTTGAGATTTTAAAGGTATTTGGCAGAGGTTGACATCAGGCTCTTTTATCGTAATGCGTGTTTATGGGATTGATGATCGTCTTCGTCAATGAAGTAAAAACAATCTTTCGAATCGTTCAATGCAAGTTGTTTTGGGTTTGTGTATGCTTCCCATAAAATAAATGTCAGCGTAGCCTGAGACTATGTTTCGTCTCCTACTCTCTTCCTGATATTCACCAATGATCTCTTGTCTGTTACTTCTAATCCAATTCATTTATTCGCCGACGACAGTACCTATAGCTTTTCATATTCGTTCCTATATTCATGATCCTGCTCTTCGTCCATAGAACTACAGTACCCAGTCACTATCCATAAATGTTTCCTTGGTGCTCTCAACACTTCCCTGCATATTCTGGATAGGATTCAATGCCTACCAAGTCCGGAATGTACATTAGTTTGCTTTGAACCCTCTTTTCCGTATTGTCAAATCTAGACAGTCTCTCTTTAGTCGTTTTGCAAGACTGTGAAATGCTTTACCAAGCTCTGTGTTTTCCATGCCACGACAACTCATAGAAATGTAATATCTATATATGTTAATTGGTTTCTCCTCCTTGCTCCTTCCTAACCGCCTCTGCCCACGCAGTTTTTTATCTCATTAGGTAGGTAGTATTGAGATGGAGGCGGCGAAAATTGGTTTGGCGTTGAACGAGGGCAAAACTAAATATATGCTGTCATCAAAAAAGGACGCTCACCACCGACGTCTCGGCCAAAACGTCTGTATAGGCAGATATAAGTTCGAGGTAGTTAAGGACTTCGTCTACCTTGGCTCCGCAGTGACCTGGAACAACGACATCAGTTCCGAAATCAAACGCAGCATCACTCTTGTCAATCGATGTTTCTTTGGGCTCAGGAGGCAATTGAGTAATAGAGCTCTCTCCCGAACGACAAAGTTGACTCTATATAAGACCCTTATCTTCCCGGTCCTGTTGTACGGCGCAGAAGCATGGACACTATCAAAAGCGGATGAGGAGACCCTTGGTCAGTTCGAGAGAAAGATTTTGCGCGTGATTTTTGGGCCTATAAACGCAGACGGGGGATGGAGGAGAAGATTCAACCACGAACTTTACGGGCTGTACAGCGACATGAGCCTAGTCAGGCGTCTACAGATTCAACGCCTAAGATGGCTGGGCCATGTAGAGCGAATGGACACCACAGCTCCAGCCCGAAGAGTCTTTAAATCCATCCCCGAGGGACGAAGAAGCAGAGGACGGCCGCACTTAAGATGGCGCACTCAGGTGGATGGGGACCTCAGCCAACTGGGTGTGCGGCAATGGAAAAGGCTAGCGAAAGATCGTGCTAGATGGAGGGACATGTTGGTTGAGGCCCAGGTTCCCCCCGAACTATACTGCCCACTAAGAAGAAGATGGTAGGTAGGTGGGTAGGATTGTAGCCTTCCCAGAAATGAGAAGAGCACACAGGCCAGGGAGGCCCGTTCTGCAGCTACGAGGGGGCTTAGCCCCCTATTCGTGGAACCATTTTGTGCTTCTTAAGAAGTTAAGAAGATCAGGTATCCCTACTTGCTGAACCTCTGTCAGTTCGTTAAGGAAGTGAGAGCCTAGCTATCGCTTCCTGATTGTGCAGAACGCCGGGCAAGTGCAGAGAAGGTGGTGAATACATTCGACCTCCTCCTCGTCTATACAGCTTCTGCAGAAATCATTCTGAACTACATATACCTAGTTTTTGCGCGTGACTGCCGATAAGGCATCCAGTGATGACACCTATAACTTTTTAGATGTCAATTCTTTTTAGGAAAATTATACTCCTTGTCCGTTGACTGTCGAGCCGGGGCCAGATTTGCCTGGTGATGACGCAGGTATGTCCCTGAGTCCATCTCCGGTTCGTCTCGGCCCTGGCGAGATTAGTAAGATTAAGTTTAATGGTTGCAAGGGGTATTCCCTCACAAGCCGTGATTGATTGTAGCGTCGTTCCCTGTTTAGCGAGTGTGTCGGCTTTTTCATTCCCTGGAATGTCGCTGTGTCCTGGTACCCAGATAAGTTGTATGTTGAACTGCTCGGCCATCTCGTTAAGAGATAGGCGACAGTCGAGACTAGTTTTTGATGTGTACACATAGGACTCCAATGACTTTAAGGCTGCTTGGCTATCCGTGAGAATGCGGATATTCGTAGTGGATATCACGTTCCACTTCAGCCAGGACAAGGCCTCTTTTATTGCCAACAGGTCCGCCTGAAAAACGCTGCAGTGAATTTGTAATTTTAGAGCTTTATTCAGCTTAAGTTGTTTGCAGAATACTCCACTACCCACCCCGTCTTTGGTTTTAGACCCGTGAGTGAATTGGTTTTAGACACGTGAGTGAAAAAATCTACGCAGTATCTGCGGCGTTGAGTGTGGCGGGTCCAGTTTTGTCTGTCCGGGTAAATCGTCATGAAGTTTTTTCCCAAGACCATGGTGGGTTCTGTGGAAGGTCCAAGTTTACTGCCATGGTTGTCCTGCTATTCAGGATGGAGCAGTGGCCAGTGACATAGCTCGTCCATTTCGAGTTGGCTTTTAGTCTAATGGTCGCGTGTGTGACAATTTGCTTGCCGAAAATATCGAGTGTTGTAAGGTCGAGTATCGTGTTAAGCGCAGCCGTTGGGGTGGACCTGAGAGCCCCGGTAATGCACATACACGCCAACCATTGTACCTTCTCGAGTTGTTTGTGGTATTTTGTCTTCTCCAGTGCAGTCCACCAGACTATCACCGTGATGTAGAGCCATAGGGTGACCTTGGGGTTTAATCCCCATTTTTTTCCTATGGCTTTCTTGCATGTGTAGAGAGTTATTGTTGCTTTTTTAGCTCTTTCGATTGTGTTGCTCTTCCAGGTTAATTTCCTGTCTAGTATAATGCCAAGGAATTTGACATTGAACGAATAGTTTAGTCTGGTACCAAGCAAAGTGATAGGGCAGTGTTCCGGGATTTTAAGCTTTTTGGTGAATAGCACGAGCTCCGTTCTCTGGGGATTCACCCTGAACCCCTTGCTATGCGCCCATTTGCAAAGGATTGAAAATGCCATTTGCATACGCCCATTCAATGTCGATAGGTATTTACCTGGGATTGAAATGGCAACGTCATCAGCGTAGGCAATAACGTCCGGGCCTTCCAGTCTAATTAGTAGTTAATTTATAACTACATTCCAGAGAAAAGGTGAGAGGATCCCTGATTGCGGGGTTACCCTTGTAACCACTCTGGTGGTTACTTGGCTTCCTCATTTGGAGTGAATCTTGCGTGTTAATAATAACTCGCTGATCAGTTCTATCAGAGTCCTTAGCTTTTCTAGCCCTTCTATTATTGCTTTCGAAGTGACATTGTTAAAGGCGCCCTCTATGTCAAGGAAGGCTGTTATAGTATATTCCTTAAGATGGATTGATCTTTCGATTTTCCTCACTAGTGTATGCAAAGGCTATTTCGACAGACCTACCATTACAGTTGTGTCGTATGTGTAAGGCTATCGGCCTTTCAAAAGTTTTTAGTGCAAAAGATGATAGACAAATAGGCCTTAGATCCTTGGGGGAAGTGTGAGAATTCCTGCCGGCCTTGAGGATGAAAAGCACCTTTGCGCACTTCCACTTTTCTGGAATGTGACTTTAAGCTGGGTATCCTTTAAAGATAATCATGGCCAGGGATTATAGTATAGTCCATTCCATAGTTTGTGTGAGTTTGATAGGGTAAATTCCATCCGGGCCTGGCGATTTGTAGGGCTTGAAACTTTTTAACGCCCATATAATTTTCTCTCTGGAGATGATATGATCGCACTTTCCCACTGTCGCGGAGGAGAAGCGGCTTTCTCGCGAATGCATTGAGTCTTGCGATTCATAGCAGCCTGGGAAGTGCGTGTTAAGGAAGAGATTTAGAGCTTCTTCCTCAGACGTTGTCCAAACTCCGTTTGCTGTAAGGCAGTTCGGGAATTGTGGATATTTCGAGAGTATTTTCCTCAGTCTGTAGGCGTCTGAAATGTTCTCCATATTGTTACAGAAGAGGTTCCAAGACAGTCTTTGTTCTTTCCTCAGAGTTTGCTTTTACACTCTGAGTGAATCTTTGTATAGGCTCCAGTCCTCTGTTCAATAAAACAAAGATTGAAGGGTTTTCGACAGTTGTTGCGGAGCTTGCTTAGATCTGCGTTCCACCAAGAAGGGTGAGAGTTTTTTCTTGATTTGTGGATATGTTATCTCATTAACATACAAGGATAGTCATTACTCCTTGTGCGCGTACCTTTAAACCTAGACAAGAAATGCGTATGAACGAAATTTGACCAAGGACTGTACAACACCAAAACGCGTATGTATGTTACTGTAAATCATAAGTAAATATAAAATTATACAAATAATTTGTGTAAGCAAAATGTCTACTCCGAACCTCGACGCAATTATGTACATTCATGCATATTTAATGTTAAAATGATTTAGCTCTCGTTATTCATGAATTCAAAAAGAAACAAACGATTTTTAACATGCAATTTTCTTCTTTTATTTTTTCAGGTAAGAACGACTTCTCTTTGCTTTGTAAGTATTACATACATACATAGTATTTAATTCAATATTATAACTATCGAACGCTAGGCAAAACTAGCTGAAATACATAATAGCCATAATAAATGCCTTACAGTGTCAGTAAAGTGCGGGCACTCTAAGATAGACAGTATCTATATACCTAACTTACTTACTGGGGGTGGCGGTGGTGCAGTGGTTAACATCATCGACCGCCGAGCGGAAGGTTTATGGTTCAAATTCGCTTCATAGCCAAGAAAAAGTAATTCCTATACGGACTAAAAGTATGCAACGCAGTTGTGAATGTAAAGTGACCAGACGTACTGCTGCAGGCATAGCACTCACAGTATATGGTCAACCGAAATTCATCCTCTGCGTATGCAATACCGAAGTGCTCGAACGAATTACTACGGACTATAACCAACGCGGAATTTGGTCGGCTCTCGTCCTATCTAAGTCTAGGACAACTACCCTTGAGAGTAGTGAACGAACATCAACGACCCCAACCACTGCACTCCGTTCAGGTTGTGTGTGTCAACACATCATAAGAGAATATAAGAACTCTTGAACCTGCGCGAGTCTCTAAAAAAAAACAAAAAAAAAAAACTTTGGTGGCGCTACAGTCCATGGTGAACCTGGGCCTCAACCAACAAGCGTCTCCAGCTGGCACGGTCTTTAGCCAGCTGTTTCCAGCGCCGCACGCCCAGTTGGTTAAGGTCCCCTTCCACCTGCGTACGCCACCGTTGATGCGGCCGTCCTCTGCCGCGCCTTCCTTCCGGGGTGTATTCGAAGACTCTTCGGGTCGGAGCTGTATTTTCCATGCGCTCTACAATGTAGTGTTTTCAAATTACCCCAGGTCCTCAGTGAAAGACTAAGTTATGCGCTGCTATTGGTGAATAACTGAGTCAAAGAACGAGGCCTAGGGGTAAATCCAACGAAAACTGAGATTGTCCTCTTCACAAGAAAAGATCAATACCAAATTACACATATCCACGTATAAATGGTATCGACCTGATTCTGAAGAAGTCCGCTAAGTATCTTGGCATAATCCTCGATTCCAATCTTAGCTGAAAAGACAACATAAATTAAAGAACCAAGAAAGCTTACTTGGCACTGTATTCGTGCAGAGTAGCTTTCGGAAAGACCACCTTTAAACCAAATGTGGTATACTCGCTATACACCGCGAGTCTACTTCGAACCTCGGGAAGCGTATCACTCCTACAGACTTGATGATGGCTGTAGTGCCTTCCAGGCTGAGATCTTCGCAATTAAAAAAGGCGCGGATCTGATTCTTAGGGAGAATTTCTTAGGTAAGAGAATCAAAATCTATGTTGACAGTCAGGCAGCCATTAAGGCTCTGCAAGCAACATGGATAAGATCCAAACTCGTAAAACTCTGTAAAGAGAAACTAGAAGAAACATCGGATGTCAATGAGGTAAACATCTGCTGGGTACCAGGCCATGTAAATATTCCCGGAATTCAGAAGGCGGACGAACTAGCCAGACTGGGATCAGGCGCAGATATACGCGGATCACAACTGAGGCTACTCAGCACACTATTCAAAGAAATTGGGGTGGAACTATTAGAAAAAGCCAACAAGCTTGGTGTCAATTAGACACATACGCTACGGCAAAGCTAACATGGCCTGGCTGTGACAAGAAGGGGACGGAACGTCTGCTAAATCTTAATAGAGGGAATATACGACTGGAAGTCGGTGCACTCATTGGGCACTGCATGATATCATATCATGCAGCTAGACAAGGTCAGCCCTACAACGATTTTTGCAGAAGCTGAACAAACTGCTAAGATTCTTAATTACATCTAGGTGCTTCAGCTCAGTGGGCAACTAATAGATTCCCCTCGTTTTAGATTTTCAAACTGGCCACAATGGATGGACTCCTCGTAGTCTAAGTGAGCCTTGACCTCTTGTCATAGGGCACCCAACTAACCTAACCTAACTGAAGATCCTGCGTCGAAATGAACAGGGTATTAGTACTTTCATTGGCGATGGCGTTGTTTGCCGTAAAATCGGCATTAAACCTGGTGAAACCATGGCTCTCGGATCGCCAATGTTCGATGTGTTCGATATCATTTCGAAGGTAGAAATGTTGAAGCAGGGCTCTATTCTCCAGGTCATGGTTGGCGCGAATGCTTTCATTTACCTTGTACACTTCCTAGTAGACAGCTCCCACTGTCGTCACTTTTTCTGACGGCGCTGAAAACGGTCAATGCTGACCGTTCGTATGCTTTGGATCCTGAATGCCATTCTGATTTTTTTTTCCGAAATATTTGACTTGCGGGAACATATTCGCGGTGTTGGATTTTACAGCGCGAATTTTGTTGTTCCAACGCAGACTTACGGGTATTTTGTGATTTTCTTTAATTAATTGTTAGTGATAGGCAGGCAACTCAGAATGGCACAACGCCTGGCAAGCTACAAGTCCACTTAACAATTCAATTTATATAAATATCACAAAACGAGTAACTGCCTTAACTATCCTTAATTCACGTTTATCTATTTATTTATATCATTCCTGTTTCCATTTAATGGAACCCCATGTAGCCTGAAATTGAAATTGAATTTCGCGACCAGAAAGCCCAAGCCTGATTGTTTGAGTGTGAAACTCGAGCACAAATGACCAAACCGCGTCGGCGGTTAGTAGCACTTAATTGAGCAAAACAAGCTCACGACAGGAACAATAGCAGCGAGTGATCCTTAATTATATTTGTTCACCACATGGTGAGCGTCGGAATAGACCGTGGCGTGGACATTGCGTTGATCTAAATTGATTCGATGATAATCTGTTAAAATATCGCACACGGGCAATTTAGGGTAACCATGTAGCAACACCCTTGGGACGGATCACTCCGACAATTGCGTGCTACAAAAATGCCAACACAGAAGGCCAAACGTGGATATTTTCTCGTTGCAACTCACCGAATACCACTTAGCCCGCACTCTCTACACATAACGATTCGTACTATCCAGCCATCCACTTAAAGTTATTCGCCTCGAGTAATCACCGTGGGTGGAAGATGATGATATTGAGAATAATGATGATAGTGGCGGCGACGAGCGCTCTGCAACGATTATGGTGATTGCTATTGATCCGGGCTCATTCCGTGCAATTTTTGCACTAGCACTGGCATTCGTGTTTCTATAACGACACTTCATGACAAGGAAATAAAGCGAAAGATGGTGGGTGCGTTGAACTATCTGGGAAGTGGCGACGATTCTTAGAATGCGCATCGATTCTTTTCCTCCCTGTGTTCGTGTTTCAATTGTAGTGGTACACGGGAGGATGCAAATTCAGTCGGCCTTTTCGCACGCACTGTAACAACTGGTCTATCAGGAATGCTTCAAGTAAGAACTCACAGTCGGCGAGTGTGGGTTGTATCTATAATCGATTATGATTCTTAGGACTTTTGTTGGAACAGGTTGCACGCGTTCTCGGTCATTTTCGTGGCCATTTCGAAGCAGTAATGACTCATGAAGTGCGCGTTGGCATTCGGGTTAGACGTGCAATAAAACGGTAGTCACTAGCACCATAGGGCGTTGGTGTGAGATTAATGACCAGAACTTCGCCACGTTGGACGTTGAACGCGCAATATTTAACGGTATAATTAATACTTCCGCGGATTTCATTCCCTGCCGGTGCACTCTAATTATCATAAACACTTTACGGATTTTTATTTAGATTTTGATTGCATTAATGCGATTTCTATGTATGAACTGCAGCTGCAATGGAACTTGCCGTTTCACTTTTCACTTTGAATCATGAATTCCAAAACTTATTGACCAATTCTGATAGTCAACCAACCAGATGGTCGCCAGAAATTGAATTGTAACGTTCGGTGGCGGTGTCCGGCACTGTGCCGACTGTCATAGACGGGAAATCTAAAATTCAAATGTGTGTGCTCAAAAATTATTCGTTCAGGTGTGAGAAATGTACGCTATCTGTCTGCCTGGCGATAAGACTTTGGAATAAAAAGGCTAAAACCCCCAGTGTGCATGGAATAGACATGTGACAAAGACGTCGGGCAGCCTTGACAGTCGGGTTATTGGCGTCGTAATTGCACTCGCAGTTGAAATCTTGCTTAGCAGGCAATTTTCTTTGGATTTCGATTTTTTTTGTGTGCCCGTTCCTGGTGGCTTTCGAAATGTCATGCGGTTTAGTCGTCCGCTGTATGTAGCTTGCAACGGAAAGATACATTTTTTTTTTCTTCTTGCAATGTGATATGAGGAAGAAAGTGTTCAATTGGATTATTTGCATTTCGCTTTTAGTTTGTCTATAAACGTTTTATGACTTAACTGGAGCTTTGATACGTTTCAATTCTTCAGGTCTTCGATACCTTTTTATATTTTACTTAAAATGTATGTTAGTGGTTCTCTTTGTGTGCAATTATGATCATATTCTGCTATAATGCGTTTCGAATATGTAGATAGGTAGTAGGTTAGTATTTGCAATAAGACGGCCAATCTTTATAATTCGCATGATAGTCGTCAGCCTCACTTATGCTCAGTATGGCAAAAATCTAATAGCTCGGAGTAATGCTGAGAGTCTTGCATTTTTTTTTTTTTAATTTGGTTAGAGGCTATAACGCGTTTATAAGACAATCGGCTCCATCAAACGAATGAGAAGTATGAATCAAGATCAATTGAACATACTGAGCAACAAACAGATCATTATTACAGCAGGACAAAACAGTGTCTTTTCCCGAATGTATATTAAGGAAATCCGTCTCGGCGCTGTACTGATTCAAATCGTTAAAACAAAAATGCATCACGTTACCTACTTATTTACTTAGGTGGTGTTACAGTCCGGTGTGAACCTGGGCCTCAACCAACAAACTTCTCCAGTTGGTTAAGGTCCCCTTCCACCTGTGTGCGCCACCTTAGATTCGGTCGTCCTCTGCTCCGTCGTCCCTCGGAGCTGTGTTATCCATTTGCTCTACATGGCCTGGCCATCTTAGACGTTGGATCCGTCGACGTCGTACTAGGCCGATGTCGCTGTACAGCCCGTATAGTTCGTCGTTGTATCTACTCCTCCACTCCCCACCGCCATAGATTGAACGCAGAATTTTCTTCAAACGACCAAGGGCCTCTTCATCTGCTTACGTTAAAGTCCAGGCCTCTGCGCCATAGAGGAGGAACGGGATGATTAAGGCCAGCTATAGCTGCCTAGCCACATATTGTCGCCTGGCCACACATTGTCGCCCGTCCAGCTATAGCTGCCTGGCCACATACATACTGTCGCCTGGCCAGCTATAGCTGCCTGGCCACATACATACTGTCGCCTGGCCAGCTATAGCTGCCTGGCCACATACATACTGTCGCCTGGCCAGCTATAGCTGCCTGGCCACATACATACTGTCGCCTGGCCAGCTATAGCTGCCTGGCCACATACATACTGTCGCCTGGCCAGCTATAGCTGCCTGGCCACATACATACTGTCGCCTGGCCAGCTATAGCTGCCTGGCCACATACATACTGTCGCCTGGCCAGCTATAGCTGCCTGGCCACATACATACTGTCGCCTGGCCAGCTATAGCTGCCTGGCCACATACATACTGTCGCCTGGCCAGCTATAGCTGCCTGGCCACATACATACTGTCGCCTGGCCAGCTATAGCTGCCTGGCCACATACATATTGTTGCCTGGCCAGCTATAGCTGCCTGGCCACATACATACTGTCGCCTGGCCAGCTATAGCTGCCTGGCCACATACATACTGTCGCCTGGCCAGCTATAGCTGCCTGGCCACATACATACTGTCGCCTGGCCAGCTATAGCTGCCTGGCCACATACATACTGTCGCCTGGCCAGCTATAGCTGCCTGGCCACATACATATTGTTGCCTAGCCAGCTATAGCTGCCTGGCCACATACATACTGTCGCCTGGCCACATACATATTGTCGCCTGGCCAGCTATAGCTGCCTGGCCACATATTGTCGCCTGGCCACACATTGTCGCCCGTCCAGCTATAGCTGCCTGGCCACATACATACTGTCGCCTGGCCAGCTATAGCTGCCTGGCCACATACATAATGTCGCCTAGCCACATACATATTGTCGCCTGGCCAGTTATAGCTGCCTGGCCACATACATACTGTCGCCTGGCCAGCTATAGCTGCCTGGCCACATACATTTTGTCGCCTGGCCAGCTATAGCTGCCTGGCCACACACATATTGTCGCCTGGCCACATACATATTGTCGCCTGGCCAGCTATAGCTGCCTGGCCACATACATATTGTCGCCTGGCCAGCTATAGCTGCCTGGCCACATACATATTGTCGCCTGGCCAGCTATAGCTGCCTGGCCACATACACATTGTCGCCTGGCCACATACATATTGTCGCCTGGCCAGCTATAGCTGCCTGGCCACATACGTATTGTCGCCTGGCCAGCTATAGCTGCCTGGCCACTTCTCAATTACCTCTTTAGTCCAATGAAACAGCGGTTGGCACGAGTAATTCTGTGTTTGATCTCAGCGCTGGTGATGTTGTCGCTGGCACTACTGAGCCAAAATAGACGAAGTCCTTAACCACTTCGAATCTGTAGCTGCCAATTGTGACGTTCTTGCCAGGACGTCAGTGTTACGCATCCTTATTGGTGACAGCATACATATGTATATTTCGTGTTACCCTCGTAAACCGAGAGACCCATTTTAGACGCTTATGCTTCAATGCTTTCGAAGGCATCATTGACGTCCCGCTATGTTCGTTTAATTACGTCAATGTCATCCGCGTATGCAAAAGCAGTTGTGTAGACTTCAAATATACCTCTTGTGTTGGCCAGTGAGTCTCGTATGAATTTTTTTTCAAGCACGATGTTGAAGAAATTACATGACAGTGCGTCACCTTGTCTAGATCCTTTTTTAACATCAAAGGTCTCGGTTAATTCGTCATTCTGCACAATCTGACGAGTTTGGTAGGGATGCCAAAACTAGACATGGCGCTCGTCTCTCTGCACACTGTTATACGCGGCTTTGAAATCGACGGAAAGGTGATGGTTGTCGATTTGGTATTCTTGGGTCTTCTCCTAGATCTGCCGTGAATAGTAATTGGTATATTGTAGTAGACGCAGTTATAGGGGTTTCCTTTCCTTTGTCGGGCGTGCTTTCTTCCGACCATATTTTATAGATGAGCTACCAGGATGCGTCCTACCAGGTCATCTCCAGCTGCTTGAAATAGGTCGGCAGATAGCCGGTCTGTGCCCGCGGCTTTATTATTCTTGAGCTTTGAAATTACTAGCTTAATTTCATCTAGGTCGTCTGGACGAAATAGAATAGATCATTCTGCCTGACAGCGGTATTAAATCTTTCACCGGCGTTAAACAGTCTACAGAAGTGTTCCTTCTATATTCTCAGAATCGACTGTGACTCTCCTACTAGTTGTCCGTCTTTATCCCTACAGGCTTCCGCTCTGGCTTTATAGCTCTGGCATGTTCGTTTTACTTTGTCGTAAAACTTCTTCTTCTTTGGTGGCGTTACAGCTCATGAAGATTCTCTCAATCACCCATGTTGTGTGCGATTTATTTTTGACACAGGTGAAAGGGACCTACAGTTTAATGTCGATACCGAACGACGTGAGTTGAGAAGCTTTTTCGTCGTAAACTTGCGAGCATTATTCCCGTGGTAGCATCTGTCCATTTCCTCGATCTCACGCTTTTCATGCTGTCTGTTTTTCTTCCTTAAAAGCGTGTGTTCCTCTCTCTGTTTCTGCACATAGTATTTACGAGCGGCTCTCGTCCGTCTATGTATCATGGCTTTGTAGGCGTTTTGTTTTGCTACATGGGCTTGCCCGCATTGCTCATCAAACCAGGGGTTTGATGGTGACGGTGGCTTTAAACCTAAAACATAAGAGGCAGCGTCTCTGATGATATGCTGGCAATGCTCCCACTGTTGTTCTGTGGATTGTTCCGGCGTCATTGGAGTTTGCGAGAAGTTGAGGGAAACTCGACCGGCAAAGGTCCTAGCGGTCCTAGACGTCAAACTTTGGTTATCCGGCTCGACTCCGTGACATCCTGTTATCTTTATTCGTACTTTGGCTTCAACAAGGTAGTGATCCTAGTCGTTGTTGGCTCTTCAGAAGGTTCGTACGTCGAGAATACAGGAGGAGTGTCTGGCGTCGATCGCAACGCGATCAATCTGATTGGTGGTAGACTGATCAGGTGATCGCCAGGTTCCTTTGTGAATATTGAGATGCGGGAACAGTGTGCTAGCCAGAAGGAGATTGCGCCCCGCCAGGAAGTCGAGTAGCCGATGTCCGTTTTCGGACGTAGTGTCGTGTGGCCTATATTCCCCGTGATCGACTCAAATATGTCCTCTTTGTCCAATTTCGCATTAAAATCTAGAACTATTTTTGTATCATAGCTGAGACATTGGGCATATGTAGGTTCCGTCTAGGAGATCGTAGAATTCTTCATTGATGCTTACGTTATCAAGCAGTATTGTACAAACTATTGATAGCTGATCTATTCAATACAGTGCTCAGTACTTTCTAGTATAACGATACTGCAACAGGGAAAGGGAGTGTATTCGTTTCTGTTGGCTTCTCCTCATTTTTCTGTGGATTCCATGTGTCTGAAGCTCCTATTAAATTGGTAGTCTTCGTTTTACAACTTATGTGCAAAGACCAACTTATGCTTATCAACGCAGTCTTAGTTTCTTAGAGTCTAACAACATTCTGCCGACATTTATTTTAGTGTTAGTTTTCGCCTTTACCACTTGGCGTAGGTATTTTATAACTTACTGAAAAGCCTAATAGCCTGCTTAAGCTAGATATGGAGGCTGATAGTCATCGATCGGAATGTAGGTTTTAGTTGGCCGATGCTAGGAGTTTGATTATAATCAGTTCAATTGCTTTGCGATATATGGGAGGCGGCAGAAACTGACGTACATATACATACATACATATGTACATACATGATTTGCGGGCTCCTTTTCTGTCAATCACATTCCTGTAGCGGAGCATAACAGTGGGTGCCCCGAAGGCCGTCTTGTATTATCTTTTTGGATACCCCCTCATTCAGACAGTTATTGCAAATCGCTTAACGAGCCACAATATTCGCCAAAGTTGACTATAGCAATATTATTTGCATATGCGGTCACAACGCGACCCATTACATGCATACACACCGGATGGCAGTAGGTCATTCTCTTAAGAAAAAGGGACTTGACCACTATGCGGCAAGTCTCGTCTCGCAGTTTTGTTATTTGAAATCTAACAACAGTCCGATGGGTATTAAAACAATCCATCCTTCCGTACAATCGGATCGGATAGATTACTACAACTCAGACGAGAAGGAGACCTATCAGTTTCTCATGCTCAGCCGGTATGATCTCATCTGACTCTCAAGAATCCTGGTGATGAGGCCGACATGAATGCTATCTACATAAGTTCTTACTATATTACAAGCATTCCTATACTAAGTGATGGAAAAATTAACACACTGAGAGGTGGAAATAGGCCTTTATCGTACTTGGAGAAAGTATTTTAGCTTACTTGTAGTCTACTATTTCTTTCTTTAGAGTTTTAGGCAAATGCTAGTGCATCCAGTTCAGTATGCAACAATCCCAATCGACAAAACTACAAATAACATTGAACGCCACTTCTATATCCAAAATTCATTCCTTTGCTTACTTGTCAATAACAAATACCACACTCGAGACTTTCTTAAACACAAAAGGACCAACACACTCTGTCCTTGTCGCATAAAAGAATTTATTTTTACTTGATTTTTTGCCTTTCAAAATCACACAGCTGCAGCTTGAAGTTTTCTTACCCAGTTTTTATGCGAGAAACATTCCAGATGTTTGCGCGCCAAGTGGACCAGAGTATTGTATCTCCAGCCGAGCTTGTATTTCATTTCGCTCCATTGACGTAGTACGAGTAGTGCTATAGCATACGACATAACAACAAAAAGAAAAACAACAGAAAATACGTACTTGAAGGCAGACAGCGGGAGTCCTCTAATCTTCAGGAACTACAATAACAGCCACACGTATACCGACTTGGCACATGTAGCCAAGTCCTAGAGTGATATCGGTGTCCGGTGTGGTGATATTGGTGACGGGGGCTTGAACTGCTGATATTCTTGGTGACAGCAAGCAAGAATGCGAGTGGCGTGGTATACCGCCAATCACGGTATTTATCCATCGAACCGCGAGAAATCCCCAAAAATCCAATTGCCATGGATATATGTACATATGTATCCATCCGCCGGCAATCGATGTCCATAACAAATACAGACCAGTTCTCGGATTTGGTTACGCCGATTTACTTTTGCAATTAATATCGGTTCGTTGCTGCAATTGTGCTCGGAACTCGCGCATAAAAGCCGAACTAATAACCAGTTCCGAGCTGGGAGGCATTTCTGTTTAGACAGTGGTCAGCAATTGAAATGCAAGGCATTCGGGGTGTGACAGTGGCACTGAAACCGAGCATGGGAACATAATTTTTTACAAACAACGAATGGTGTGGATTAGTTATGTGAACCCTAAATTACTGCACATTGTCTACTGAACACTCATTGCTCTTCATCCACTTTTATTCCGGAGAAATGCGAGGCACAGATATGCAAGTCACTAGTTTAGGTGTTAAATGGGTTGGAAGCAGTCTAAAGTGTTGCTACAGCAAAGTGTGACAGAAATAGGATGGCATAATGTGAAAATGCTTCGTGTGATCAGGAGTCTGACTAGTTCAGGATGACTGGCTGTGCAAGAGACGCGATAATAAGGTCAAAGCCATAAAAAAAATCCGGGGCAACTAACAATTACAAAGTTGTATTGCTTTGGCACTTGAAGCGATTCAGTTGATAATGATGGAGCTATCATTAGTCCCGTCGTCAACTGCAGATGGAAGATGTCATTGGCAGCCATTTGCCCATACCACAAAGTATCTGATAATGACCACTCTCTGATATAACTAGTCTAGAAGTTGCATCAGCTTGCAGCGCTCAGCTTATGCTGTAACACAATGCTCCTACCTCTCTTTACATTGCTATAGAAACCAGAATAACATTCGCAGCCTATGGTCTTGCTAGTCACGTACGCGTATCCAGCACATACCACCTTAACATATGTCTGTAATATGATCATCTAAAAGAAATCACAACGCACACAGAGAAGAAAAAAAAAAAAAAAAAAAAAACGTTCGTTCCGACTTAAGGCGATTCATTCCACTCTCCTTTCGTTCGTTCGACCATGTTTGCGATTTGAGATTCGAGAGATTCGGACTATGGAATAGACACAATCTAGGTGGATCCAGGCAATTTCTATGTCAGGAAGCAAGAAATTTTATATCTGCAATGCAATCTGGACCTTGCACACCGTCTTCTCCATCATCATCAGTGCTGTCATCTTTCCACCCCCTCCTTCTACCTCTTCATTGATCCTCCAATTGCCTGCGTTTTGTTATTTTACAATGATGATCCGTGAAGGATCGATTTTTCACAATGATCAAGCATCTCATGAAGCCAACCATGCCAGCAGCATATACTATGCTTCGACTGTGCCGCCCATGGTGATTATGGTGATGATAGAGTTAGTGATCGTGGTTTACATGCATCTTACGGAATCTTGTGATCACACTCGTACGTACTTGTGCTTCACTCGATCACTAATGGGGATCACTTGAGGTGGACAGCGTCCATCGTAGTATCGTAGCAATTGAACCACAGTGCATGAACATTAGACAACAAATGGAGTAACAACGAGCTTAGTGGCAATACACGATACTCGGACTAACTAACTCATGTCCCGATCGAAAGGCAATTTAACCTGCTTGCTTAACGGTTTTTTCAATCGTCCATTCAAACAGAAAGAATAGTTTTGTATCCGAAACGACATAGGGCATTCCTACATGCATTCTAGTCGATTCTGAAAGTGCATGCTCTATGGCAACGAAAATTTGTGTGTCGTGTAAGGCAATGGCTACTTAATCATATGCAGTTTCGTACTCGCAGATACTGTCGGAACGAGAAAAATATGTCCATATGCAACAATAAGGAATTCCAGTGATTCCTATGTAATTCGATTCGGCGAATTTCGCAAGCTTTTTGGAGTGGAACTTGTCAAAACAACTGTTCATTTCATGATGATGACTTACTTTGAAGAGAATTCAACATCCGAAGCAATTACTCGTAGATGTTTTGTAATCCATGACTTCGGTGTCAAATACACAGTCCACACCAAATATTGCCGATAAAAATCTACTTAGCTAAACGCACATATGTACTTGTAAAACCACGATACGATTGCTCATATGGCGTTTTCCGTTTTGGCGATATGCTCATAAACTGTTCGCGATACGAGTACGTATATTTCTCAACGATATAACGTCCGTTTCGTTTTAAGCCAGTAAAGTGCGCTTAGTCAACAATATTTGTGTCGAGCGTTATCTGCATCTCATATTGCTAGCAGTTGGACTGTTGCTATTTATGAACTTGATAAAGAAATGATAACACTTATGCTTGCAGCTAATCAAATATCAACTGACGCAAATGAGAGTCCCGTGAGGGTAAAGAGAAGAAGCAAGTCGACCTTACGTGCGCAATTTTTTTTTATTATTCTCTGACCACAAAAATGCACTTTTTTACATAACCCATATAATGAGACGGCATTCTTTCAATATATCTAATTTTGTGCCCTTGACGGTCCGTATGCGTCCATTTCCGCAGATTTCACAAGTTTATTGTACCTATATCTAAATTTTAATTGCCATTTTAAATGAAAGACCTTCGAGAACGCCGTGGGGTAGTGTGTTGGCCTCTGACACCGGTGACACGGGACTAACGGACTTGAGAGTCTACACCTGGAATGTGAGGTCCCTTCAGACCGTGTGCAAGCGATCAATTGGAGCAAACCGTCAACTGCTATAAAGCAGATATAACCGCACTCCAAGAAGTGCGATGGGATGGATCAGGCAAAAGACGGATGAAAAACTGTGACATCTACTACGGAAACTGCTACAAGGAGAACAAACAGCGCCTATTCGGGTGCGGATCCGTTATTCGAGGAAGACTCCGACAAAAAGGCCTAAGCTTCCGAGATATAAGCGAACGCCTCATAAAAATCTGCATCAAAGCTAAATTTGGAAACATTCGCTTAATATGCGCTCACGCCCCAACGGGAGAAAAGGACGATCGACTCAAAGAAGAATTCTATGATCTCCTAGACAGAACATATGCTCAATGCCCCAGTTACGACACAAAAATAGTCCTAGGAGATTTTATTGCAAAACTGGGCAAAGAGGTCATATTTGAGTCGATCATAGGAAAGCATAGCCTCCATAACACCACATCCGACAACGGACTTAAGCTAATCGATTTCCTAGTGGGGCCTAACCTCCTTGTAGCATGCATGCGATTCCCCCATCTCAACATCCACAAGGGTACCTGGCGGCCTTTTGATCAATCGACCACCAACAAGATTGATCACATTGCGATCGACGCCAGACAGTCCTCCAGTATTCTCGACGTACGAACCTTCCGAGGGGCCAATATCGACTCGGACCACTACCTTGTTGTAGCTAAGGTACGCATGAGGATATCAAGAATGCTTAAGAGTCGAGTAGAACTACGTAAGTTTGACGTCGGAAAGCTACAATCGCAGGAGACTGCCAGAATCTTTGCCGATCGTGTCTCCTTCAAGCTCTCTCAAAATCCGCCCACAGCAGCACAAACAATAGAGCAGGAATGGGCGCATTGCCAGAGCGCCGTCAGAGACGCTGCCTTAGACGTGCTGGGTTTCAAACCGCCACCACCTAGAAACCATGTTCGATGAACAATGCGAACAAGCCCATGCAGCAAAGCAAGAAGCATATAAAGCCATGCTGCAACGACAGACGCGAGTTGCTCGTGAAATCTATGAGCAGAAGAGAGGAGAGGAACACACGCTTTTCAGAAGAAAGAGGAGAGAGCACGGAAAGCGTGAGATCGAGGAGATGGAGAGATGCTTCCGCAGTAATGACGCCCGTAAGTTCTACAATAAGGTAAAACGAACACGCTATGGCTACAAAGCCAGAGCGGCGGCCTGCAGGGATGAAAATGGAGAACTGGTAGTAGAGTCGCAGTCGATGCTGGGGATTTGGAAAGACCACTTCTGCAGACTGTATAACGGCGATGATAGACAAGATACTGTCAGGCAGAACGAGCCATTCGTAATGGACGACGATATAACAGAATTCAGTCCACCCGACCTAGACGAAGTCAAAATAGCGATATCAAGACTTAAGTCTGATAAAGCCGCGGGCGCAGACGGCCTGTCTGCTAAGCTTCTTCAGGCAGCTGGAGATGAGCTGGTAAGGTGCATGCACCATCTCATTTGCAAGGTATGGTAGGAGGAAAGCATGCCCGGCTAATGGAATCTCAGCATCGTTTGACCGGTCCATAAGGGGGAGACCCCTATATCTGCGCCAACTATAGGGGAATAAGTCTCCTTAACATCGCATATAAGATCTTCTCTGCCGTATTGTGCGAACGCCTGAAACCGTTTGTGGATCATCTGATCGGCTCTTATCAGTGTGGTTTCAGGCCAGTTAAATCCTGAATCCCTAAATCCCTAAATCAAGGCTGCATATGGCAGCGTGTATAGCGTATTTTATGCTTGTCCCTAGAATTCTAGATATCCTTGAGCTGGGAGGCCGCGAAGATTCCTTCCTTTAGTCGCAGCAGTTTTTTCTCCTCCCATATTCTGGCTCGGTACTCCTCTCGCGCTGCCCTGGTTTTGCGCTGCAGCGCCTTTTGTTAAGCCTCGTATTATCACCGTATTGCGAGCTGTCGCAAAGTCCGTGAGTCGGAAGCCGTTATCCGTTGTTGTATCGTGGAGGCTGTGCTTTCCGAACACTCCGCCGAGTACGGTCTTAACATCAGCCTTAGAAGTCCTTTGATGGGGTATTCAGCCTTTTCGGTAGGAGCGTGTGCACATATGAAGCTGATGTTGTGAAATCTGCTTTTGATGCGGATCACAGCCAGGCGATCACTTAAAGGCTTAAAGTCGATGACCTTCGACCTTTACCGCTTTCCCACGACAAATCCGCACCCCAACATGTGCAATCTTTTGTGACAGCTGTAATAGATATCGCAATATTTTTCCCTCATTATATCGTTTCCTATCCAGCGTATTTCCTGGATCGCAGTAATATCCCACCTTGAACTGGGTGAGGCTTCTTTCCAGTTTATGAGCAGCTCCAGGAGTGTACAGAGTTCTGACATTCCAGGAGCACACTCGCCAATCGTGTTCCTTTTTCACGCCATGTCATCCTCGAGAATGCGTCCGTTTATCAGAGGCATTTTACTTATTCGTACCATGATTTTTTTTACATGGGCATAACCGCCAATCTGGTCGGGGTTTTAGAACTCATCCTCTGCGTATCACCAAAAGTGCATGAACGAATTACTGAGAACTATAACCAACGCGAAATTTGGTCGGCTCTCGTCCCATGTAGGACAAACTACCCCTGAGAGTAGTCAACGAACATCTACGACCCAAAAACCACTGCACTCCGTTCAGGTTGTGTGTCAAAAACATCAACCTGCGCGAAACTTTCCCTCACCCTGTTACCTTCGCTCGCACAACGTTCAATACGTTATAAGGCCTTAGCCTTGAGTGCGTTACACTTCGGGGTGAACCTGGGCCTCAACCAACATGCCCCTCCCACTAGCACGATCTTTTGCTAGCCTTTTCCATTGCCGCACACCCAGTTGGCTGAGGTCCCCCTCCACCTGTGTGCGCCATCTTAAGTGTGGCCCTCCTCTGCTTCTTCATCCCTCGGGGTTGGATTCAAAGACTCTCCGGGCTGGAGCTGTGGTGTCCATTCGCCCAGCCATCTTAGGCGTTTAACCTGTAGACGCCTGACTAGACTCATGTCGCTGTACAGCCCGTAAATTTCGTGGTTGAATCTTTTCCTCCATCCCCCGTCGGCGTTTATAGGCCCGAAAATCACATCCTTTTTTGATGACAGCATATATTTAGTTTTGCCCTCGTTTATAGCCAAACCAATTTTCACCGCCTCCATCTCAATACTCGCAAACGCCTCATTGACATCTCGCTGTGATCTACCTATTATGTCAATATCGTCGGCGTATGCAAGGAGTTGCGAAGCTTTGAAATAGATTGTGCCTCTGGTATTGGCCAGTGATTTTTGCACAATCATTTCCAATAGGATGTTGAAGAAATCACACGACAGCGCCTCGCCCTGCCTAAATCCTTTTTTGACATCAAAACTATCGGTAAGGTTTTCACCGACTCGGATGGAGCAGCGAGCATTCTCCAAAGTCATCCTGCATAGTCTGATCATTTTGGCAGGTATGTCAAAGGTAGACATAGCGTTGTATAGCTCGTCTCTAATTACGCTGTCGTATGCGGCTTTGAAGTCGACAAATAGGTCGTGAGTGTCGACTTGAAATTCATTGGTTTTTTCCAGGATCTGCCGTAGTGTGAAGATTTGGTCGATAGTGGACTTTCCTGGCCTGAATCCGCACTGATAAGGACCTATCAGCTTATTTACAAAAGGCTTCAGGCGTTCACATAAAAGGAGACTTATTCCTCTGTAGTTGGCGCAATTAGAGGGACCACTTTTCTTGTGGATCGGGCATACGATGCTAAAACTCCATTCCTCGGGCATGCTTTCCTTTGACCATATCTTACATATGAGCTGGTGCATGCCCCTAACCAGGTCATCCCCAGATCTGCGGTCTTCGTCGATTAGAAATGGATCATTCTGCAGAAGTGGTTTTTCCATATTCTCAGCATCGACTGCGATTCTATTACAGTCGAGTGTCCGTTCTCATCCTTGCAGGCTTCCGTTCTGGCTTTATATCCTTGGCATGTTCGCTTTATCTGTTGATAAAACTTTCGAACGTCACGCCTGCAGTAACACCTTTTCAAATCCTCAATCGCGCGCCTCTCGTGCTCTTTCTTCTAAGAAGCTTATGCTCCTCCCTTCTTTTTAACTCGTAGAGTTCACGAGCTGTTCTTGTTCTTTTATGCAGCGAGGCCTTATATGCATCCTGCTTCGCTGTGTGAATTCTCTTGCACTCGTCATCGAACCAGGTGTTTCTTCGTGGTGGTGCCTTGAAACTCCAAACTTCGGATGCAGAGCTTTTCAGGGCTTGTTAGCAAAGGCTCCACTGCTGTTTTATTCATAGCGTGGAGGATTGAGGTGTATTGGAGAGCTTAAGGGAGACGCGATCGGTAAAAGCACGAGCGGTTTCTGACGATAGTAGCTTCCCGACGTCATAACTTGGTATTCTTACTCTACTCCGCTGCGTTCGTGGTATCCGTAAGCGCATCTTGGCTACTACAGGATAGTGGTCCGAGTCGATGTTAGACCCTCGGAAAGTTCGAACATCAAGAATAGTGGAGGAGTGGCTGACGTCGATCGCGATGTGATCAATCTGGTTGGTAGTCGATTGATCAAAAGACCGCCAGGTGCCTTTGTGTATAACGAGGTGCGAGAAGCGCCTACTGGCTAGAAGGAGATTTCGCACCGTAGCAAGATCAATCAGCCTGTGCCCGTTATCGGATGTGGTGTCGAGTAGGCTATGGTTGCTGATGACTCGTTCAAAGATGCTTTCCTTACCCAGCTTAGCATTAAAGTCTCCTAGTACAATTTTGATGTCATAGCTGGGACATTGGGCATACGTTCTGTCTAGGAGATCGGGCTGATGTTAAAAAATGTATCCTTGAAACGGATTGTTATGAGGCGTTCGCTCTCATGCCGAAAGCTTAGGACTTTTTGCCTTAGTCCACCTCGAACAACAAATCCGCATCCAAACAATTGTTGTCCTCCCTATAGCAGTCGCCGTAGTTAATATCGCAGTTTTTCGTCCGCTTTATGCCCGGTCCATCCCATCGCATTTCCTGGATGGCGGTGATGTCCGCTTTATAGCAGTCTAGGGCGTCCGCAAGTTGTTCGGCTGCACGTAACTTGTTTAGAGACCTAACATCCCACGTACAAAGCCGAAGATCATTGTCCTTTTTTCGTTTTTTGCAAGGGTCGTCAACATAAATCCGGTCCATTATATCCGAGGCTTGTGGTTGTTTCGGAGTTTGTGGTTTTTTTACGGTTACGGCTTACTAGGCCGTAGCCCAACCGACGAATCCTGTATTTTTGGCGCAGGAGGCTCGTCATTCGCCCTTCCCCGTCTGCAATTTCCATAGGAAATCTCCAGATGGCGTCACGAGGAGGTGGGGATGGGACCTACTAACGGTGCCGCAAGATATTCGACTGCGGTGGCTCTTCTCGCTTCTTAGCAGGCCAGCATCCGTCGGATAGATGCTAACCCTACGACGCCTTTGTTAGTCCTTTGCCATTTATATTGAGAATTAATATGATATCCATTAGGGGCGACGTGCGGGTTCCACGTCTTTACGTTTTAAGATCAACTGTCTTAAGTAGAATCCTGATCCTAATGGGTCCCGCCGTTAATTTACTTCAAACCTGTTCTAATTCCCTTTGATATATCCGTGCTTCATTAAAATTAACCCTATTACAAAAAACAAAAACACCAGAAAGAAATAACTCTTTCATCCAGTTGTCCAAGTGGAGATTTGCATCCCATTCAATTGGTAAATATGTACGTTAGAGATGAACAAATATTTGCTTAGCTTTTTTTATCCACTAGAGTATATTCATACATTAACACCTTTTCTTCCGGGGTTGAGCACACCTCTGGACACTGTTTGCATACCTTCAATAGTACAAGAAAAAGTAAACAGACAGGGACAGGACACTAGGCCCGATTCTGCTGCCTGTTCGTCGTTCGTTACCCTAATTTTGAATCCAATCAAATGTTTACCTAACCCTCAAAACTGTAGTAACTAGAAATTTAAATTAAGAGAACCGTGCCGTAAGGAAGATCCTTTAATTACTGTATAGCGATTGATTCAATCGAAGGGTGTCCTGCGCGCTTGAGGCGCGACAACAGTCGATTGCCAGATTAATCAACCGGATGTTGTTAGTAATGCGGGTCGGTTACTTAAAGACTCTGAAAGCACTGGTGGGTATCTCTTATTAACGACCACGATAGATAAACAAACTACTGGAAAGAAATCGACAACACAGAACGGGGACAATGGGAAAACCACAGTATACTCGTACTCTTCTCCTTCTCCTGCTGCTCACAGTGGCAATTTCTATTTCAATTTCCGTTCAACGCCATGCTGCCATTCTATCAGCCGGGGTTGAACTCCACGTCACCCGCAGGCGGTTGGAGAATAATACGGAAAAGGATAAGAAAATGATAGAAACGACCAGAAATAGTAATAATGTTCATGGGGCATGTCCTCGACGTACTGTTTATCCTCGACGACAGAAGCAAGAACCAGAAGTCTAATGCATGCCATAGATACCTACCCTATGACGGGAAGATCTCGGGGAACTTTTCAAAGGATGATTGTGTACAGAAGAAGGGGGTGGGTTATGGTGGATTGTGCCGGTGCATACGGCTGGTACATCGAACTGGTGTACACATAGCCTGTAGCGTTGTTCGGTGCTCGAATGTGCGTGTGCACAGCACACACAGGACGAGCTCAAAAACAGGAGCGCAGAGATACAGAGGCAAACAACAGGAGACAGCAAATTGAAGGAATTTACAAATTGCCATTGACGCGACTGCAACCATGGAGTGCAGTAGTAGGGTTCGATGGTCTGGGACGTGGGCGTTGGTATGCACATTTTATTCATGCAGTGTTTGAAGAGGATTCCTGTGTTACTTTTTTGTGCTTTTTGTCCTTGTTATTCCGCTCTCGATGTTTTGTTTTAATGAAAGGGTTGTTTATGGTAGTGTATGCATGTAGGAGTCGGTGTTTACAGAAGTTGATGGGAAATTTCCTTGAAATTTTGTTAAATTTCCGAAGTGAAATCTGTGTACTCTGTTGACACAGGCTTAGTCTTAATGATGCACTACCATAAAGAGCAGCTTTAATGTTAGTTCCTCTCCACTCATAGGTATCAGTTGTTGTCCGAACTAGAGTACATAAATCGAGAGCACAGACAAAGCATCGAATTGAAAAACAACTAATCAAACGAGATCCCCATTAATCCAGTTGTCGGCCAAGTGCAGGAAATTGAATCCCATATCTGGGCCACGAACTAACTGTCAATCGACTTGAATACTTTGCCATTTATTGTACACTACGAATGCAACAACTAGTTGAACAAACAATAAAATCCACAACGACTGCGGCCCAAACGCTTAGGTTGATGGCTTGTACTACCGATGAATCAACGTTAATGCCCAAGATGGATGTGCTGATCGATAGATCGTATTGTAGAGAGTAGACTTGCCAGACTGTCATCGTAGTCTACTTTGAAACCAACGGGGATGAGATCCGAAAAAAAAACTGAATCTAGCAACATAATAATAGCTCGTGTAGACAGATAAAAATCGACGCGGAGCTCTGCACTCCACTCTGTGCTCTTGAAACCGATTCGGAACTGGTCAGAGATCCAAAGAGGTTCATCGCTTTTTGCAATTACGTTTAGCGCGACGGATTCGGGGCGGATTATTGACTGAACCGGTGAGGAGTAGTACACAGATGAAAGTATTCCGCATTGCACTTGGATTGACTGGTAATTGCAAAAGAAATATCGGCCAATGGGTGACGGAAAAGTCGATGTTATTGCCCCAGGAACGTGAACCGGACTTGTACTTATGTATGCGTACATTAAAAGTGGCCTCGATTGACATTGTCATCTAAATAGAGCTTGAGTTATTGACCACTCTACTTGAACTAGACTTAGAGAAGAGCTTTTCTTCCCAATGGTGATGGCGCCATGAATTTATTACTTAATCGGCGAGTTGACCGACCGGTTCAAGGAATCCATTTCCCCAGGTTCAGTCAAGAGGCCATACCAAGAACCCATCCCGGTTGATTTTTTATTTTGTTTCCCGAATAGATCAGCCTTGGGTCGAACAAAAACTCTTTCGCCACTGCTCTATATAACCGATCTTTCCTAGTCTCTCCTAGCCAGTCGTGAGGGACCATGGCACAAACAATAACTAAGGAACGAGTTAGCAAACAAGCATCCGAATGGATTTAACCAACAATTTCGAAGCCGATGACGACGGATGGAATTTCACCTTGGGGTGGTACAGAGTTGCAGTCGTTAGTACGTACTTTTTTCCTGGAATTTTAATCATGAAGGAGCTCCCTCCGGACGAGGATGGAGTAGAGTTCTGATACGTTGGTATTTATAGTCAGAGCAACTTGCGGCGCATGTGTAACAAATGAAGCGCTATTTGACGCACGAATGCAATTCATTACCAGAGGAAGTGCATGAGCACCACGAGGACAGAGCAGGGAGTAGGGCTGTGTGTTAATTCGAATAGATTAAAGCTAGGAGCATTTGGTTGGTGACTGACGACCGATACAAATTGCAGCGTCGACTAGGGATGCGATTGCAGTTTGCACTATTTTCATTTTGGCGTGATATAGATACAGTGGGGGACTTAACTCTGCAGCTGACTTGCTGGACTTGGAAGACGATTTTTCTTCTCGTAATCTGTTTTGACAGGTTGTAATTTCTAGCCGGCGGCATTGTGTGGGCTTGCGTGTTTGTTTTCTGTTATGAAATTTGTATCAGGACTGTGATCCATCCTTTACAGGTGGATCAAGTGTAAAACATGCAGATTAAGCTGGGAGAGTAAACTAACTTGCTTTCCTTTTTCATAGTTTCTGCTCTTAAACAAGCCTCCAATTTGGTCTGTTTAAATTTTTTTTTTGTGGAACCGCCCAAAACCGTCAATCGGAATACTATACATAGAGTTAGTAATTAAGTCATATGCCAGAAGAAGAGTTGACTCAATCCATCGATTAATTGTAGTGAAATTACACTCAGCCCAAACTGGCATGTCGCAGCAGAAACATCGATATCAGATCATCGACAGATCTGTTTTGATATCCAAGCAGGAGGAAAAATAACCAGAACAGGCAGACAACCAAGAGTGACAGACTGCAGCCAAGAACTCGCACAATCGATCGGAAATTGTCCTAATAGCATCAGAGACATAGACAGCCTTGAACTTAGCTGTGACAGCCTTAATGCAACAATCCTATCTGCCTTTCACAACGCTTGCCCAGAGAAAGTCTAGTCACGCAATCGCACCACTCCATGGTGGAACAGTAAAGCGGAAAATGGTCCAGAAGCATTGGAAGTTTTAACCAGTACGCACTTCCCCGACTCCAGCATTATTCCCTTCGCTCTCTTCAATACATCTCTGCAGATCAGGGTAACCAGACCCAACAGGGAGGATATTTCACGAGGAATGTATAGAATGGGCAATTAACTCATTTGACCCCTTCAAATCGCCTGGGGAGGATGGCATCTTCCCAGCCTTCCTTCAGAAAGGGAGTGCGCAAACCAGCCCCTTTGTTAATCAACATCTTTAGAACCAGCTACGCATGGGGTTCTATATTCACAAAGCAGGCCGTAGACCTACAGACCTGCCCAAGTCCTTCTGATCGATAAGCCTCTTTCTTCCTAAAAACAGTGGAAAAAATACTGGATCGGTATATAAGGGACGGTGTTCTGAAAATATCACCACTTCATAGTAACCAATATGCCTACCAGCCTGGGAAATCAACCATCATGCTCTTCAGGAGCTAACAGCCCGGATCAACAAACCCTTGAGCGACTAAGAAATTGCGATAGGTTGCTTTTGTGATATCGAGGGTGCTTTCGACAACACCCAAATAAAACGCTGCATCCTCAGCACAGGGTTAGACAACACCACATGCAATTGGATCCAACATATGCTTAGTAATAGGAAAATAAATGCTTCACTAGGCAATTTTAAAATCAGTGTAAAAGCTGCGAAAGGCTGCCCTCAAGGCGGGGTCCTCTCACCCCTCCTATGGTCCATCGTTGTCAATGAAATGATTAACATACTCAGCAACAATGGTTTCTATATGCAAGGCTACGCCGACACAATCTCGAAACTCCTCCAAAGGTCACTAAACCTTGTTGCGAACATAAAGGTTGCACTAAATGTCAACCCCAGCACTATAGTCGCCTTCACCAAATACCCTCTTTGGTGAAGCGATAGAGTTCAGAAAAAAAGTCAAATACCTAGGGTAACTAAGCTCACCTGGAACTCTCACATTACAAATACCATTAGGAAAGCCAGGATCTCTCTATAGACCAGCAAAAGTCTCACTGGCAAAAACTAGGGCACAAATCCCAAAATATCCCATTGGCTATATGCAGCTATTACCAGACCAATTCTTAAATACGCTGCGCCCGTCTGGTGGTACAAATCAAAACGAATATCAGTACAACCCAAGCTCAACAAACTGCAAAGACTAGCTTGTATCTGCATTACAGGGGCTATGAGAACAACCCCCACAACAGCACTAGTAGTCATCACGGACCTATCACCTCTTCGCCTCCAACTGAAGAAAGAAGCCATAGTATTCGCCCACAGACTAGTGGCGAAGGATTGCTCCAATTGTAGGCTCTTTCATCCCGACATTCTTACTGAACCGACTTACTTACATAGGTGGCGCTACAGTCCGTGGTGAACCTGGACCTCAACCAACAAGCGTCTCCAGCTGGCACGGTCTTTGGCCTGCTGTTTCCAGCGCCGCACGCCCAGTTGGTTAAGGTCCCCTTCCATCTGCGTGCGCCACCGTTGATGCGGCCGTCTTCTGCCGCGCCTTCCTTCCGGGGTGGACTCGAAGACTCTTCGGGTCGGAGCTGTATTTTCCATGCGCTTTACATGGCCCAGCCACCTTAGACGCTGTGTCCGTAGACGTCGTACCAGGCCGATGTCGCTGAACAACCCGTACAGTTCTTCGTTATATCTTCTCCTCCATACACCGTTTGAACAAACGGGACCGTAGATAGTGCGCAGAATTTTCCTCTCGAAACGACCAAGGGCATCTTCGTCCGCTTTTGGTAAGGTCCAAGCCTCTGCGCCGTAAAGGAGGACTGAGATGATTAAGGTCTTATAAGTATAGTGTCACCTTGGTTTTCCGAGAGAGCGTTCTACTTTTCAATTGCCTCTTGAGCCCAAAGAAACAGCGGTTGGCAAGAGTGATTCTGCGTTTTATCTCAGCGCTGGTCTTGTTGTCGCCGGTCATCAATGAGCCAAGGTAGACGAATTCCTTGACCACTTCAAAGTTATATCCGCCCAAGCTGACGTTCTTGCCAATACGTTGGTGTTGCCCGTCTCTTATAGATGAAAGCAGATATTTGTTTTTACCCTCATTAACCTTGAGACCGATCTTAGCCGCTTCGCGTACGCAAGCAATTGAGTAGACTTGAAATAAATCGTACCTCTTGTGTTGGCCAGTGACTCCTGAACGATCTTTTCAAGCACGATGTTGAAAAAGTTGCATGACAGCGCGTCACCTTGCCTAAATCCTTTCTAACATCAAAGGTCTCGGTTTGCTCATTACCGACCTTAATGGAGCAGCCAGAATTCTCCATTGTCATCCTGCACAGTCGGACGAGTTTGGCAGGGATATTAAAACTAGACATGACTTTGTATAGCTCATCTCTATACACGCTGTCATATGCAGCCTTGAAATCGACGAAGAGCTGGTGAGTGTCGATTTGGTATTCCTGGCTCTTCTCCAAGATCTGCCGTAGCGTAAATATTTGGCTATTGTGGACTTACTTGGCCTGAAACCACACTGATAAGAGCCGATCAGGTTATCCACAAACGATTTCAGGCGTTCACACAATGCGACAGAGAAGATTTTATATGCGATGTTAATGAGACTTATTCCCCTATAGTTGGCGCAGTTATAGGGGTCTCCTTTCTTATGGATCGGGCAAACGATGCTAGGATTCCATTCATCCGGCATGCTTTCCTCCTACCATACCTTGCAACTGAGATGGTGCATGCACCTTACCAGCTCATCTCCAGCCGCCTTAAGAAGCTCAGCAGACAGACCGTCTTCGCCCGCGGCTTTATTAGACTTAAGTCTTGATATCGCTATTTTGATTTCGTCTCGGTCGGGTGGACGGAATTCCCCTACATCGTCGTCCATTACGAATGGCTCGTTCTGCCTGACAGCGGTATCTTGTCTATCATCGCCGTTATGCAGTCTGCAGAAGTGGTCTTTTCAAATTCTCAGCATCGACTGCGACTCTACTACCAGTTCTCCATTTTCATCTCTGCAGGCCGCCGCTTTGGCTTTGTAGCCATGGCATGTTCGTTTTACCTGGCTCATCGAACCAGGGGTTTCTAGGTGGTGGCAGTTAGAAACCCAACACCTCTGAGGCAGTGCCTCTGACAAGGCGCCCATTCCTGCTCTATTGTTTGTGCTGCTGTGGGCGGATTTTGAGAGAGCTTGGAGGAGACACGATCGGCAAAGATTCTGGCAGTCTCTTGCGATTGTAGTTATCCGACGTCAAACTTACGTGGTACTACTCGACTCCTAAGCATTCTTGATATCTTCATTCGTACCTTGGCTACAACAAGGTAGTGGTCCGAGTCGATGTTGGCTCCTCGGAAGGTTCGTACGTCGAAATACAGGAGGAGTGTCTGGCGTCGATCGCAATGTGATCAATCTGGTTGGTGATCGATTGATCAAAAATCCGCCAGGTACTCTTGTGGATGTTAAGATGGGGGAATCGCTGCTTGCTACAAGGAGGTTACGCACGGCTAGGAAATCTATTAGCCTAAGTCCGTTGTCGGATGTGATGTTATGGAGGCTATGCTTTCCTATGATCGACTTAAATATGTCCTCTTTGCCCAGTTTTGCATTAAAATCTCCTAGAACTATTTTTGTGTCGTATCTGGGGCATTGGGCATATGTTCTGTCTAGGAGATCGTAGAGTTCTTCCTTGAGTCGATCGTTGGGGCGTGAGCGCATGTTTTTCCAAATTTAGCTTTGATGCGGATTGTTATGAGGCGTTCGCTTATATCTCGGAAGTTTAAGACTTTTTGTCGGAGTCTTCCTCGAATAACGAATCCGCACCCGAATAGATGCTGTTTGTTCTCCTCGTAGCAGTTCCCGTAGTAGATGTCGCAGTTTTTCATCCGTCTTTTGCCTGGTCTATCCAATCGCACTTCTTGAATTGGGGTTATATCTGCTTTATAGCAGTTGAAGGTTTGCTCCAATTGATCGCCTGCACCTGGTCTTTTAAGGGACCTCACATTCCAGGTGCAGACTCTTAAGTCCGTTAGTTGTTTGCAGGGGTCGTCAGCTTTGTATACGTCCGTATCCGAGGTTTGTTGTTGTTTCGGAACAAGTAGGTTTTTACGTGATAGGGATGTTACCCCTAAGTACAACCCCCAACCTGAAGGGCCAGGTTCCTCTTTCCCCAGGAACAAGGGGTCAGATCGCTGCACACATTGGTTCACTACCTGGCGGGTGCCAAGGTAGCTATTCGGGGGGGGGGCCACGCGCAGGCTGTGTGTCAACTAAACAGGCATGAAATCCTATGGATATCTCATATAGACAATTGTCTCCCCAAATACAATTTCAGCCAAAACTACAAGGTCACATTCCCCACTCGACACACCTGGGAATAGAATAGACCCTCCTTCAATGGTGGATCCTACGTGTGGTATACAGACTGCTCTAAAACGAACGTAGACGTTGGGGCTGGAGTATACAGAGCAAATACTGGAACACGCATTTATTACAGCATGGACGGATATGTACATATATAGCTCCGTTTTTCAAGCAGAGTTATGTATTCGCAATACAACTCTCTCTAGAGAAAAATATCCACAAAATTATGTATATTTAATAAAAACATTTATATTCTCTCTAACAGTAAGGCTGCACTTCTGGCCCTAAAGAGTTATGAAATCACCTCCAAACTGGTGTGGGACTGCCTACAACTACTACACCAGCTAATAAGCACAAACAGAGATACCTGGACACAGCGGCCATAGAGTCAACATAAAGGCGAACCTACTAGCAAGGAAGGACTCCGCATCACAATTCATGATGCTACGGCCTTTTTGCGGCATACCCATCAGCACCACCAAATGCTGCATAAACAGATGGTTAGGAAACAGGGCGATCACTACTGGTCCCAAACGGAAGGTAGCAGCCAAGCCAAGTTGTTCCGCCCAACCTATTTTCGAAACAATTCCTCATGCTTTCGAGGAGTCAGATTCATACATATAATCGCAGGCTTCCTTTCTGAACACTGCCCAGTCAACAAACATATCAAAACCATAGGCATTGTACAAGATGATACCTGCAGAATGTGTAATAAGGACGAAGAAACACTGTAACTGCCTTGTCAGTACACGTCATCGTCGCTTAGTCAAGTATTATTTTGAAGCAGAAGAAATAGCTGCTAGCTCACTCAAAAGCATACTAAGTTTTATTATGAACTCAGGATTTTTGCGTGAACTGTAACTGTTAGTGGGGGATATCACAATAGGCCCATTAGTGGCCGCAGTGATCAGGCGACTTTATCCCACCCCCTAATCCACTCTAACTCTAAACTCAGCCAAGCAAAATCTCACCAAAAGAACAGAAAAGATACAAATTAATTAAGCGTATTATTGTTGTCACACCCTCGAAAACTGGCCATTACCTCCCGAAGATGATCATAACGCAAATGCCCAAACCCAAACCAGAACAAGGTCCTTCTTCTACACAGGGACATTGCACTCGGCTTAGGTGTATTAATAGACATTTGACAAGTGCATAAATTAACAGCAGCGACAAGCCTAGGGTGGGAGCCAGGAAAATCTTAACACCAACATTTCACAGTTAGAAAAGAAGGGGGACTGTAGGTACAAAACAAAAATATAGAAATCGTGACAAATTACACTTCACCATGTCCCGGTGGCTTGGAGAAAAGTCACAAAGTCACAAGGGGATGCGTTTCTGTCCTTTTTTGTTACTCTACATTTCCAGTTTGTGTTTTTGGTTTAGTTGGTGAGATTCAGCTGTTTTTCCGCTTAAGGGTACGTCCCCCTGGTCGATATTCTGCAAATCCCAAGTGAAAAGAGTGCTTTTTGCTTTGGTTGGCGTTTGATGTTGTTTTTTTTTTTTTATTATTATTTCGTTTATATTTATTTTATGCAAATGAAGGGGTGGTACTGTTTTTAATTAGGGCGTTAGAAGAAGCATGGAATCGGAGCGATTGTTTTTCTGTCTGTAAACATAAGACGCATGAGCAAGAAGAAAAAATTAAATGAGCATCCGCTGCAGCCAAAGACATCTGTTTGAAAAACGTAAGTCTTTACGCTGGCGGTACTGATTTTATTTTAACTTTATCTGACGAAGTTCCACCAGCTCGTAGATGTCTCTCCGGTTGCAATTTCTACTTTTAGAGATCACTCACTCAAGCGGGAACAATTTTGCCGTCCAAGTTTGGAAAGCATCTGCCATTTGTGTTTTTCGCACAAAATGTTCCATAACATACTTATTTATCAGGGCAGCGATCCATGGATGATCTGAGCCTGAGCTATAGCTGCCTTCCATCCTTGACGGTCCATGCTGCCTTCTATCCGGACACGCTGCTTCCAGTTATCAAGACCAAGATGTCTTACATCCGCGATTACTTGGTCTTTATACCGGAGGCTCGGTCTTCCTCTTCTTTCTCGAACCAAGAGGCTCGGAGTCGAAGACCATCTTAGCTGGAGCGTTGATGTCCACGCGCTCGATATGGTCGAGCCAGTGTAGTCGACGGATCTTTGCCTTCCGGACTACAACCACATCTTTGTACAGCTCGTAGAGTTCGCGGTTGTGTCTTCTTCTCCATTAACCTTCCTCACAGACAGGAGCAAATATCCGGCGCAGAATTTTTCTCTCGAAAGAACCCAAAATCAGCTCCGCTGGCCTGCCTATCGCCCAGGTTTCGGCTCCGTACAGCAAGACTGGCAGTATGAGCGTTTTGTAAAGCATAACTTTCGAGTGAGGAGTTTTGACCCCAGTTATTTGGACAAGCCGAAGTAGCAGCGGTTGCCAAGGGCGATCCTATGCCGGATCTCCACTGTGGCGTCATTTGTGGAATTTACGTTTGCCCCGAGGTAGACAAACTCCTTAACTACCTCGAAGCTCTCCTCTGAACCCATTCTAGCGAGTTCATCAGAGGTCTCATTTCCTGGGATCCCAGAGTGGCCTGGAACCCATACAAGCCTTAATGAATTTAGTCTGCCGACTCTGTTCAAGAAGGACTTGAGTTCAAGCACTAATTTGGAGCTAGTTAAGGGGTTACACACAGCTTTTAGTGCAGCTTGGCTGTCACTGCAGACGCATATGCTTCCCCGCCTCCACCTGTGCTTCACAACATAGTGCATGGCCATTAGGATTGCGTATAACTCTGATTGGAAGACAGACGCATATTTTCCTAAGGAGAAGTGCAGTCGTATGTTTTCGCGCTCAAAGAAGACTCCAGCACTGGCCCCATCATTATCATTGCCATTAGATCCAGAGGACCTTTGCCGACGATAAGCCCCATGTTTTGCCAAAAGCGCTTTGGTTTTTGACTCAACATGACTTGACCAAAGAAGCTTGCTGTCTGAGATGACTCCCAGGTACTTAGCTTCCTTGGATATCGGGATGGGACTGCCTTTTAGCACCAGCTGCCAGCATGTTGCCTCCTTCTCGTGAAGAGAACGACATCAGTCTTAAGAGGATTAGCCCATTTCTTGTACACCAATCATCGGTCACATTTAGTGCCGCTTGTGCTTTGAGACGGGCAGTCGCTAAGCATGAGCCGACAGAAAAAACGGCGACATCATCCGCATAGACCTGGGCATAGATTCCAGAGGTATTAAGAGCATCAAGCAGAGAGTCGACCACCATGCATCATAATAGCAGAGACAGGACGCTACCTTGCGGGCAGGTCCTGTTTACGCCGGATTTGACACACTGGTTGAGGCATGCATCAGTGGTCAATGTCCTGTGCACAAGCATTGCTTTGATCGACAAGGCCAGTGCTTCTCCTATGCCATGACGTCTGGCAGCGTTGCACATGCTGTCGAAAGTTGCGTTATCAAAAGCTTCCTTAGTGTCGATGAAAATGCCCAGCGCGTACTCGTTCCTATCGAGCGCGCATTAAATTCTCTCAACTAGGTTTTGAAGTGCAGTCTCGCAGAATTGTCCGCGCTGATAGCACGTTGCATCTCCGAAAGAGGATGCATTCGAAGGCCAAATTTACGCATGTGCATCTCTACCAGTCTCTCCATGCTTTTCAGCAGGAAGGACGTTAGACTAACTGGTCTAAGTGTTTTGGCAAGTGAGTAATCCTCTTTTCCTATTTTTGGGAATAAAGACTACTTTCACCGTGCGTCAAGGAATAGGTATGTAGGCAAATGCCAGACTAGCAGTGAACCGTAGAAAGCAGTTGCCCAGTAGTCTAGTACTAGATTCAGTACTCCTTGAATCTAATTTTGCGATGTACAGAGTGACCACTTCGGCAACAAACCAACCAAGTTGTGATTTAATCAACGCGCTACCAACCCTGGTACGTAGAGAGATGTGGACCTAAATGTCCAATCGATGTATAAATGGGCGAATTTTAAATGTGTCAGGAGAAAGCTATAGTCCGCTGACACAAACATAACGTACATACATGTCTCTTTGTGAATGAGCTTATACAAAAAGGCGTGGTGCATCCTAATTGAGCTTTCATATTTTCACATTCTTTTTACCCAAGAGTCATGATTACATAATTAGCCAAATCACAAACTCATAATGACACAACAATGAGTCAAATGAAAGGTATTCAGTTCCTCATCACTGCATTAGCCATTAGCCATGTGCCACTCACCCGAAAGTATTCGCAAATTATCTTCAGATACTTTCAATGAAATCTAACGATTTCCTTTCGAAAATTACCTACAAAACAATTTGAGCTATTTGCGGTCATCCGGCATCACCAGCATCCAACTGTATTCCGAATTGTTAGCGATCACAATTGTGTGCTGCTATTATTTCAATCACTCGATTGGCATCTCGCTGCTGCTCCTCTCGATTGCTGCTACCATATTTGTTCTGAAATCAATCGATCTTCCTGTTGTATGCTTCTTGTTTCTGGTATCTATGTGTTACCTAAGACGTTCTATCGAGACAACAAATCGAATCGACTAATTCTCGCTATACCACTCGGTCTAGTTGGCGTGGTCCAGAGCACAATGACCGCCTTGGCTTCCTAACAATTATTTACAAAGTGGGTCGTTGCCATCTTATCTTGTTGTTTTTATTGTTATTGTCGCTATCGATGGCGTACATTGAAGTTATCGGTCGTATTCTTGGTGTCAGTTCGAAGAACCGACGAACGGAAAAATATCTAATTATCTGCGCAGATGGTACAGTGGCCTAGAGCGTATGTAACTGGAAGTTGGTTAGTTGATTATTGCGATTTGCCACAGAGTTGGTAACTTAACGAAGAATTCATTGAAGATCGGGAGGGTCTCATAGTACATTGTTCTTAAATGAATCTTTTCCAGACAAAGAGTGACCATAAATTACCAATTTTCCATAGGAAAACTCTGCCAGCAAACAATCAGACTTCCTCTCATACGTGGTCATCTCATAGGAACACAACAGAAATTGTTCAACTACAGCTCGATTTTTGCGTCGCCTCTATAGACTCCATTTTCAACAAGTTCTTTACCTTTTCACTGTGAATAACACTGCGAAATCGATCCATCTACAGCCTGCGAGCCGACAAGCCGCATCAGAAGGCGAAAAAAAGGAAAAATTCCAAAAAAATTATAAAAAAAAAAATAAAACGAAATAAACGACCAGAGGAGCGAACTAAGAAGCTGACACAACGGAATGTCTAGCACGTATCTGAGGAAGAGATTCTTCTGCAATCTTGGAGTTATGTTCATTTATTGGTTGCATTTTTGTAAGGCAACGAGATGAAAGAAGAGAACGAAATACTAGGCTTCGATGGAGTACCTACCTAGGATAAGCAGAAACAAGAACAAAAAAGCAAAAAATAGAAAGCATCTATCTGTCAGGGATCTTAAGCAGAGTACGGAAAAGCGCACATTGCGAATGCGAATGGTAACGAAGATGATGATGTGAACGAAGACCCAGAGAAGGAGGGAGCCATGTCTACAGATAAGGTCATTGACTATGTGCTAAATGCGCGGACCGTTCTTTTTATTGTGCTTCACGTTACTTCTTGGTTTCCATTTTATTCTTTACTTTTTTCTTTCTGCTCACTTTTCTGATTCCTCCTCGTCATCTTGGTTTTATTAATGTAGTTTGCGTTTTTTTCTTACATTTTGAATCACCAGAATCACTATCAATGATGATAGTATGCTTATGCTCAGGCGGCAAATGACTGCGGGGAAATATTTCAATCAGATGATACAAACGGAAAGGTATTTAAGAAATGCCGGAGGAGTGACGTTTATTTAAATCGCGATTGGCTTTGTTTCCTGGTCTTTTACGCATGAACAGTGTGATTCATTTCCATTTAACATCGCAAAGTAGAGCATCATTCTGCTGGAATAATGGCACCGAATGTACATATATGTACACAGCCAATCCTGAAAATAGAATTTCAAGCAATCCGAGGTATGGCTGATAATAGAAGTTGCGGAATAGTCTACACTGGCACATTTTTGTTTTAGTCCGTTTATACAATCAGGTATGACTGTGTGAAATGTAGTAAAGAAAACTTTCATTTTAGAATGAGTAGATCAAAGTGGGAATGACACGAACGGAGCAAATTCAGCAGCCCGCACTTCCATATGATATGTTGAACGTGATCAGCTTGTTCAGATCTTGAAGAAGACCCAAGAATACCAAATCGATTCCCATCACCTGTTCGTCGATTTCAAAGCCGTGCATGACAGTCTACATAAGGACGAGCTATACGGATCCATGTCTAGTTCTAAGGTCGGTAGCAAATAAGCCGGCTAATCGATTTCCTAGCGGGGCGTAACCTCCTTGTAGCAGGCACACGATTCCCTCATCTCTTCCTTCCCACAAGAGTATCTGGCGGTCTTTTGATCAATCGACCACCAACCAGATTGATCACATTGCGATCGACGCCAGACACTCATCCTTCCTGTATTCTCGACGTACGAACCTTCCGAGGAGCCAACATCGACTCGGACCACTACCTTGTTGTAGCCACGGTACGAATGAGTATATCAAGAACGCTTAGGAGGCGAGTAGGACTACGTAAGGTTGACGTCGGAAAGCTACAATCGCAAGAGACTGCCAGAATTTTTGCCGATCGTGTCTCCTCCAAGCTCTATCAAAATCCGCCCACAGCAGCACAAACAATAGAGCAGGAATGGGCGCATTGCCAGAGAACACACGCTTTTCAGAAGAAAGAACAGAGAGCACGGAAAGCGTGCGATCGAGGAGATGGAGAGATGCTTCCGCAGGAATGACGCCCGTAAGTTTTACAATAAGGTAAAACGAACATGTCATGGCTACAAAGCCAGAGCGGCGGCCTGCAGGGATGAAAATGAAGATCTGGTAGTAGAGTCGCACTCGATGCTGTCAAGCAAAACGAGCCATTCGTAATGGACGACGATGTAACAGCATTCAGTCCACCCGACCTAGACGAAGTCAAAATAGCGATGTCAAGACTTAAGTCTAATAAGGCCGCGGGCGCAGACGGCTTGTCTGCTGAGCTTCTTAAAGCGGCTGGAGATGAGTTGGAAGATATGGTCGGAGGAAATAATGCCCGACGAATGGAATTTCAGCATCGTTTGCCCGTTCCATAAGAAAGGAGACCCCTATAACTGCGCCAACTATAGGGGAATAAGTCTCCTTAACATCGCATATAAGTTCTTCTCTGCGGTATTGTGTGAACGCCCGAAACCGTTTGTGGATAACCTGATCGGCTCTTATCAGTGTGGTTTCAGGCCAGGTAAATCCACAATAGACCAAATATTTACGCTACAGCAGATCTTAGAGAAAAATACCAAATCGACACTCACCACCTCTTCGTCAATTTCAAGGCTGGATATGACAGCGTGTATAGAGATGAGCTATACAAAGCCATGTCTAGTTTTAACATCCCTGCCAAGCTCGTCCGACTGTGCAGTATGACAATGGAGAATTCCCGTTGCTCCCTTAAGGTCGGTAATGAGCAAACCGAGACCTTTGATATGAGACCTTTGGGGGTGGCCGTGGTGCAGTGGTTAACATCATTGACCGCCGATCGGAAGGTCTATAGTTCAAATTCGCTTCATAGCCAAGAAAGAGTAATTCCGATACGGACAAAAACTATGCAACGCAGTTGTGAATGGAAAGTGACCAGACGTACTGCTGCAGGCATAACACTCACAGTATATGGTCAACTGAAATTCATGCTCTGCGTATGCAATACCAAAGTGCTCGAACGAATTACTACGGACTATAACCAACGCGGAATTTGGTCGGCTCTCGTTCTATCTAGGTCTAGGACAACCACCCCTGAGAGTAGGGAACGAACATCAACGACCCAAACCACTGCACTCCGTTCAGGTTGTGTGTGACAACACATCATAAGGGAATATAAAAAATAAAAAAAAACTCTTGAACCTGCTCGAGTTTCTAAAAAAAGGATTTAGGCAAGGTGGCGCGCTGTCATGCAACTTTTTCAATATCGTGCTTGAAAAGATCGTGCAAGTGTCACTGGCCAACACAAGAGGTACGATTTATTTCAAGTCTACGCAATTGCTTGCATACGCCGATGACATTGACGTGATTGGACGGACACAGCGAGACGTCAATGAGGCATTTGTAAGCATTGAGGTAGAAGCGGCTAAGATGGGTATCAAGGTTAATGAGGGTAAAACCAAATATCTGCAACCGCGGGCTCAAGAGGCAATTGAGAAGTAGACCCCTCTCTCGGAAAACCAAGGTGACACTATACTTATAAGACCTTAATCATCTCAGTTCTCCTTTACGGCGCAGAGGCTTGAACCTTAACAAAAGCGGATGAAGATGCCCTTGGTCGTTTAGAGAGGAAAATTCTGCGCACTATCTACGGTCCCGTTTGTTCACACGGTGTATGGAGGAGAAAATATAACGAAGAACTGTACGGGTTGTTCAGCGACATCGGCCTGGTACGACGTCTACGTATACAGCGTCTAAGGTGGCTAGGCCATGTAAAGCGCATGGAAAAAACAGATCCGACCCGAAGAGTCTTCGAGTCCACCCCGGGAGGAAGGCGCGGCAGAAGACGGCCGCATCAACGGTGGCGCACGCAGATGGAAGGGGACCTTAACCAACTGGGCGTGCGGCGCTGGAAACAGTTGACCCAAAACCGTGCCAGTTGGAGACACTTGTTGGTTGAGGCCCAGGTTCACCACGGTCTGTAGCGCCACCTAAGTATGTAAGTAAGCAAATTAGCCGAGACTTTTGATGTCAAAAGAGGATTTAGACAAGGCGACGCGCTATGATGTAATTTTTCAACTTCGTGCTTGAAAGTATCATACGTGACTCATTGGCCAACACAAGAGCTACGATCTATTTCAAGTCTGCGCAACATCAATGGAGAAGCGTTCGAAAGCATTGAAGAAGAAGCGGCTAAAATGGATCTTTTGGTTAACGAGGGTAAAACGAAACATATGTTGTCAACCAGAAAAGACGCACAAGACCGACGTCTCGGCCATAACGTCACAATTGGCAGCTCACTAGTGATCAGCGACATCAGCACCAGCGCTGAGATCAAACGCAGAATTACTCTTGCCAACCGCTGCCTCTTTGGGCTCAAGAGACAATTTAGAAGTAGAGCCCTCTCTCGAAAGACCAAGGTTGCGCTTTACAAAACCTTAATCATCCCGGTCCTCTTCTATGGCGCGGAGGCCTGGACTTTAACGAAAGCGAATGAGAGGAGGGCCTTGGTCGTTTCAAGAGGAAAATTCTGCGTTCAACCTAAGGTCTTGAATGTATAAACGGAGTGTGGAGAAGAAGTTAGAACCATGAACTACGGATCCAACTCTGAAATAACTAGGTCATGTAGAGCGAATGGACAATACAGCTCAGACCCGAAGAGTCTTTGAGTCCAACCCCGAGAGGCGACACAGCAGAAGATGGCCAAATCTAAGGTGGTGCACACAGGTGGAAGGGGACCTTAACGAACTGGCAGTGCATCGCTGGAAAAAGCTGGCAAGGGGCCGTGCCAGCTGGAGAAGTTTGTTGGTTGCGGCCCAGGTTCTTACCGGACTGTAGCGCCATCTAAGTAAGTAGTAAGCACTTGAGCAGTGCGGACTGAAACTGACCTGAGAAGTAAATAAGAAAAGCACCTTGTGGGATCAGACAGAAATCGGTCCATTGCAAGGTTTCTCCAGCGAAAGTCTTTAAGTTCCGTATGCAAGAAACTAAGCGATGGTATTTGATAAAAACCAAAAAAATAAAAAAATGCCTAGAAGTGACAAATCGCAATATGACATTGCAGGGCCCCATACATCTCTGTAGATCCCGAATAAATTATTGGAACTTTGCTTAAGAATGTTGCCTTATTCAACTTACTAACCGAACCTAGCTCTCAGATTTTGGTATTTCTCCTAACATCGATGGGAATATACGCCTTGGTACAGAAAGGCTAGGTATCAGCAGTTGTGTGTTTAGGTATTTAGGGTATCAAGCGTTGGTGAAATATTTGTCGAGGATGCGGGCTTTTTCAAAAACACCTCGGCACTTAAAGACAGCACAGCAAACGGTAAGTGTGTTACTGTAGCACACCCAAGTGTGTGTTTTCATTATAATAATTTTTAATGCAATTTTAAGTGTGCTATTATGAAAACGAAAGCGCCGTGGCGCAATAGGTAGTGTGTTGGCCTCTGACGCCATTGACACGGGATCGAATCCCGACAACAGCCGTGTCATCGAACGTGTTTTTCACGGTGATTCTACTCAGCGGGGTACTGACAAAACCCCCTATAGTATAGTTGTCAAGAAAAGCTTCTCGAATCTCACCGTTCGGAACCGGCAATAAAGTGTAGGTCCCTTTCACCTGTGGGAAAAGGACCTCAGCCAACTGGGTGTGCGGCAATGGAAAAGGCTAGCAAAAGATCGTGCTAGTTGGACGGGCATGTTGGCTGAGGCCCAGGTTCACCCCGAACTCTAGCGCCCGTTAAGAAGAAAAAGAGGTATGGCTTAAAAAAGGCAAAAATCATCTTTCACCAGGACGACGCACATGTATATAATGATGCGTTAGCGATGGGGTACTAGGTGATTTTCTCAGTCATCCAAATTTTTCTCATAACTTGGCACCCTCAGACTTCCATCTGTTGCCAAACTTTAAGGAATTTTGGAAGAGCTTCAGATCCAATGAAGAAGAAATCCCCAATCCAATACCCAAATAACTCGTAGGCTTATGTACCTCTAATCCGCTTAAACCCCACCGCCTTGCTCAACGAAACTTAAAAAAATCTCTGATTAGAAGTCAGTTGAGCTTAGTGGTCAATCAACAGTCACTTCCAAAATCTCACTAGGATTCCCTAATGGAATACTGATAAGTTTTTGGTTCTGTTGGTATTTTATTAGTTTCACTTTCTATCTTTAGTACTTTATTTTGTTTGCTTTTTGTTAGTTATTGTTTTTCCGCACAAAGCGTACAATGACTGGTTCCTCTTTCTAAACTAGCAAATACGTTACAGTCGTAACTTTTTTATTTAGTATTTGTTGGCTCTTCTGCCTAGAATGAATCCGAGTTAGCTAGCCGTTCAAGTAGAAATAAAACACCAGTCAAGTTTGTGTAAACAAAAAATCCCTTTAACTTTACAAAGCAGTAAACACATTTCACAAAGCCAGCAAGATGCAGACGAACTTACTGCTTTTACACTTCAACCAACTCTATTTAGTCTTAGAACAAAGCTAGTACTGCGGTTAACCAGTAAGTTGTATTGTAATTCGACATACTATGTGCTTCTGTTCGTGCCACCGAATTTTGGTTAGTCTTATCGAAATCTGATTTACCAAATGTTACTGACACCAACTCTATCTTAAAACAGTTGATCTATTTAATATTTGAGATAGCAAGCAATAATTTTGGTTTGAAGCCCGACTCGTTTTTACCGTGTTCGAAATTGGGCCAAGTACCTAGGCTATTTCTTTTATAAATATCTTCAACTTTAGAAACAGAACTAAAACATTATTTTAATTGCATCTTACTGGATACATATTAGCACAGTCCTCATCCTTTATCATTATTTCTTAAGTACTCGACTCACATTCGACTGCTCAGAATAAAGGAACCGGCAAGAATCCATTAGTACCCTCTCGCCACCATACTAAACAAAGAGCCCACGAAAACAAATAGTCGCAAGCTATGCTTTTCAAGCTTTTCAAACTTAGATAAGTTTTCCAAGGGTGAGTTGGCACATGCCGTCCAGGCGATTCCACACCTCTTCGCATACATCATTGCCTTGCTCCGAAAAGCTATCCCACTCCGCCACCTCTACAGTAGTAGAACAATCTCAAGAACTTAAAAACTTTATAGGTCAAGCGTATAAGACAACGCCTATGGTGTTCCGGTCCCTTAAAGACTTCTCAGCCGAGGAGAAAAAACAATTCGAAAAGAACCAGTAGGAATGGGGGAAGGAGAAACAGACAACAAGGACACTTGAAATGCATCTACTTCCACCCAACAAAAGAGAAACTTAGACTTTCTCGTGTGCAAACAGAACTTAACGTGGCATAGTAAAGAATTGCAGACTGCGGTAATCCATCCCTAGATTGGTCCATAGTTGCGGTTGTGAAATTCGTTTTATATTGTCACCAAGTAGGAAAACGATTGATGACCCGCATTTGCATTATTTAATCGAATTTCTTCCTTACACAAAAGACCGGACTGAAGTTTTATTTAATATGTTTTCATTTCGTTTCAGGAACTTAAGGAAAGTTTCAATTATGGACTATTTTGCCCGCCTTCGAATGGGAAAGCTGGAAAGTTTCTCGACGAAGAACGTCGTTTGGGAGATTATCCGTTTAATGGTCCTGTCGGATATTTAGAGGTAAGTAAATATGTACCTACTTGTACGTGTAAAACCACAGTTCAGGTGGCCTACATAGGGATATTGGAGTCACCTCTTGAAAGCAATTTATTTTCATAGTGTTTAAAAATAGGAAAAGTTTTGAGCTCTTGGGGTAGAACGAGCACAACTACATACGAAATTGAATACTTTAAGTAGAAGCTGGTACTGTGAAGTTGAGTTTAAAAGCATCTATTTGGTCGGACACTTGAGTTGTTATCTGGTACGCAAACTTTTGAAGGAAATGCTGTATGATGCCCCCGGATCAAAAACTTTTATTGGAGATAATCGACTGAGATAGGATATTCAAGTTTTTGGCAATGCTTGGATTTATTCTAAAGTTCTGTTCGGCGTAGAAAATCTTTGATTATTTTTACCAATTCACATAATAACCGGATCGGTGTCGAGGGAGTTATGTTTATAAAACTCTATATAGTTTAAACGTCCATGATTTTATATGTTAAATCTCATAGGAATTTGCGCATTGTACAATAGTGCATTTGCCTTAGCCTGAGTAGGATAAATTGTTTACAGATCAATGAAGTATTGACATAGTTCCCAAAACTGCCCATTTCATACATATCCTATTAACGAGACCATATTACCGGCAAACGTTTGATCGCACTGTTTTTCAGGATATCTCGATAGAATTGTTATGATATGGGTATGATAAGATATAAGGACGAGAAGATGATCAAGTCTTCTGTAAAAGTAAGGTAGATTCTGACAGAAGGGAGATAACTATTCGCGAGCTTGGTGAAATCGAGCTTCCCACTGGACCAAGTGCAGCTAGTATGCAGCAATCGAATGTCAATAGGTTGTGAACTGAATCAGAAGGCAAATTATAGCAAAGTTCTTCGGCGTTCATCAATTTGATCGTAGTCTGTCCTACTTTTGTGATATGACTGAGATTTTGTACTTTCCCTTTACCGGATAGCATTTATTAATATTCAACATTTTGATCATCAAAGTTTCATTCGTTCAGTCTTATTTTTAGCAACCCATAATCAGTGCTCTGGCCAATTTGGGCGGAAATGAACACTACGATTTCCCGGGGGCCGCATTAGTTATTTATTTTCAGTGAGATTTTGTGGGTGGGTATGTATATTTCAAGTGATGGATGTTTCATTTAACAAGTTAATCAAGCAACGTCGTGTGTTGCGTTCGTTTACTACTGCATCCTTGAATGTGTCATTAATTTTTTCGCTGACAGCGATGCGTTATGGCCCAATTTAAATTCATAAAAGAAGGAAGTCCGAGATGGAGTCATCGACAGCGTGATATTCAATTCCTAGGAACAAATGTCTGTACTTGCAACGAACCCTCCAAATCAATCGAACATTTCATATGGCACGATCTAATATCATACTCCGCGAACCGTCGATTTCCCCAAGTTGCGCTGGCAGAATATCACAGCCTTATTCAATAGTTTCTCAAAAATATAGTATTTCTTGTATTTAAAGCTCTGGGTACCTTAGACAATATTTTTCATTCATTGCGTTCAAGCTAGCAGGAAGGCATTCTTTGAATTCATGCGTCAGTACCATAAATTACTTCACTGGCTTCAAACAAATGGAATGAATTCGATAACTTCGATTACGTCAAAGACGTCAGTTACTTCAAAAACTTTGATGACTTGACGAGTTTGGCAGGAATGTTAAAACATGACATGGCTCTGTATACGCAGCTTTAAAGTCGACGAAAAGATGGTGCGTGTCGACCTGGAATTTATGGGTCTTCTCCAAGATCTGCCGTAGTGTAAATATTTGGTCTATCGTGGATTTTCCTGGCCTAAAACCACACTGGTAGGAACCTATCAGAATATCCACGAACGGCCTCAGGCACTTACACACTACAGCAGAGAGGACCTTGTGCGCGATGTTCAGGAGGCTTATCCCTCTGTAATTGGCGCAATCATAGGACTCTCCTTTCTTATGGACCGGCCAAACGATACATCGGGCATGCGTTCTTCCAACCATATCTTGTAGATGAGTTTGTGCATGTTCCTGACCAGCTCATCGCCAGCTGCTTTAAACAGTTCCGCGGGGAGTCCGTCTGCTCCAGCAGCTTTATGAGACTTAAGTTTCGATATTGCTATCTTAACCTCGCCTAGGGCGGGTGGACGGGATTCTCCTTCGTCTTCGTCCATTGTGAATGGTTCGCTCTGCCTGACGGCAGCATTTTGACTATCATCGCCGTTATACAGTCTGCAGAAGTGGTCCTTCCACAACCTCAGCATCGACTGTGACTCCACTAATAGTTGTCTGTGCTCATCCCTGCAGGCTTCTGCTCTGGCTTTATAGACTTGGCATGTTCGTCTTACTTTCTGGTAAAATTTTCGAACGTCGTTCCTGCAGTAACATCTCTCCATCTCCTCGATCTCGCACTTCTCGTGCTTCTTCTTTTTCCTTCTCAGAAGCGCATGCTCCTCCCTCCCTTTCTTTCTGTTCATAGAACTCGCGGTCAGCTCTCGTCCGTCGATGCAATGTGGTCATGTATGCATTCTGTTTCTCCACATGGGCCTGTCTGCACTCATCATCAAACCAGGGGTTTCTCGACAGTGGTGGCTCGAAACCGAGTATATCTGAGGCGGCCTCTCTAATGGCTTTCTGACAACGACTCCATTGCTGTTCTATGGTTTCTTGAGGGAGACTTGATCGGGGAAGGTCCTGGCGGTGTCCTGCGAATGCAGCTTTCCGACGTTAAATTTTGGTGTTCTTACTCGACTCCGTTGATTCCGAGAAATTCGCATCCGTACCTTGGCTGCAACAAGGTAATGATCCGAGTCGATGATGGCTCCTCGAAAGGTTCGGACATCTAGGATGCTGGAGGAGTGTCTGCCGTCGATCGCGATATGATCTGACGTGGTGTTGTGTAGGCTGTGCTTTCCAATGACCCGTTCAAAGATAGCTTCCTTACCCAGCCTCGCAATGAAATCTCCTAGAACGATTTTCCTGTCATAGCTGAGACATTGCGCATACGTTCTGCCTAGGAGATCATAGAAGTCGTCTTTATGTCGGTCATCTTTCTCCTTTGTGGGGGCGTGGACACATAGTAAGCTTATATTGCCGAGATTGACCTTGATGCGGATAGTTATGAGGCGTTCGCTTACATACTGCAAGCTTAAGACTTTTTTCCTGAGTCTGCCTTGAACAACAAATCCGCATCCGAATAAGCGTTGTTTATTTTCTCTGTAGCAGTTTCCGTAGTATATATTACAGTTTTTCATCCGCTTTTTGCCTGACCCATCCCATCGCACTTCTTGGTGCGCGGTAATGTCTGCCTTACAGCAGTCCAAAGAGTTGACCAGTTGTTCGGCTGCACCTGGTCTGTTGAGGGACCTAACGTTTTAGGTGCAGATCCGAAATTCGTTTCCTTTTTGACGATTGCGGGGGTCGTCAACAACAATCCGTCCGTATCCGAGGCTATTGGTTGTCTTTGAACAAAATTTTTGTTTTACGCGATAGGCATGTAAGCCCTAAGCGCAACCCCCAACCTGGAGGGCCAGGTTCCTCTTTCCCCAGGAACAAGGGGTCGGGTCGCTGCACACATTGGTTCACTACCTGGCGGGTGCCAGTATAGCTGTCCAGGGGAGGCCACGCGGAGGCTGTGTGTCAACTTGGATTGAGCAGGGACAGAGATCGAAGCTGGCGTTTGCCAAGTTAAACGCGATCAACTTCTTTGCTCTGTTTGCTCGCTCCCTTCTCCCCAATGTCCAAGCTATGATATCAAAATTGTGCTAGGAGACTTTAATGCTAAGCTGGGTAAGGAAAGCATCTTTGAACGAGTAATCGGCAAACACACCCCCTCCGATAACGGACACAAGCTGTTTGATCTTGCTACGGGGCGAAATCTCCGTCTAGCTAGTACGCGCTTCCCGCACCTCGATATACACAAAGGCACCCGGCGGTCTTTTAATCTATCGACTACCAACCAGATTAATAACATCGCGATCGACGACAGACACTCCTCCACTATTCTTGATTTTCGAACTTTCCGAGGGTCTAACATTGACTCGGACCACTATCTTGTAGTAGCCAAGATGCGCTTACGGATACCACGAACGCAGCGGAGTAGGGTAAGAATACCAAGTTATGACGTCGGAAAGCTACTATCGTCAGAAACCGCTCGTGCTTTTACCGATCGCGTCTCCCTTAAGCTCTCCAGTACACCTCAATCCTCCACGCTATCAATAGAACAGCAGTGGAGCCTTTGCAAAAAAGCCCTGAAAAGCTCTGCATCCGAAGTGTTGGGTTTCAAGGCTCCACCACGAAGAAACACCTGGTTCGATGACGAGTGCAGGAGGGTTCACACAGCGAAGCAGGATGCATACATATAAGGCCTCGGTGCCTAAAAGAACAAGAGCAGCTCGTGAGCTCTGCGAGTTAAAAAGAAGGGAGGAACATAACCTTCTTGGAAGATAGAAGAAAGAGCACGAGAAGCGCGCGATTGATTATTTGGAGAAGTGTTACTGCAGGCGTGACGTTCAACAGATAAAGCGAATATGCCAAAGATATAAAGCCAGAACGGAAGCCTGCAGGGATGAGAACGGACACCTAGTAGTAGAATTGCAGTCGATGCTGAGAATATGGAATATGAGAGAGTCTTTGAATCCAGCCCCGAGAGTTAAAGAAACAGAGGACGGCCGCACTTAAGGTGGCGCACACAGTTGGAAGGGGACCTCGGCCAACTGGGTGTGGGGCAATGGAAAAGGCTAGCAAAAGATCGTGCTAGTTGGAGGGGCATGTTTGTTGAGGCCCAGGTTCACTCCGAACTGTAGCGTCCATTAAGAAGAAGAGAACCATCCGCTTCGTTATCGCTCCACATTTGAGCCTTAGAACAGCTTGAATTGGACAACGATTTTCGGCGACCGATCGATCATCTTTTCTGACGCGGCGAATTTTCATCTCGGCTCGAAAAACCCGCACGTTATTGTCGAGAAGCCAATGCATCCACTAAGAGTGACAGTTCGGTGTGGATTGTGGACGTAGTGGTGGTATCATTGGACCATTTTTCTTCAAAAATGAGGCTGGGAACAACGATTCGGCCAACGGTGGGCGGTACAGAGCCATGTTAACCATTTTTTTTGTTTATTGAAATTGAAGACATGGATTTGGGCGACCTCTGGTTCATGCGCCGTGCCACAATCGATCTTTTGCGCACCAAATTCCCAAATCGTGTTATCAGCCGTCTTGGCGATGTAAATTGGCCGCCTCGGAGTTGCGATTTTACCCCTTTGGACTCTTTTTGTGGGGAACCGTGAAGGGCCGATGTAATGGCAACAATCCGGAAACGATTCAAGCACTTAAGGCCAATATCATCCATGCAATCCGTGAGTTACGGCCCGAAACCATCAATAAGGTCTTGGAAAACTAGAGGGACGGAATGCGCTACTGCGAAGCCAGCCGAGGCAGCTACTTGAACGACGTTGTATTTCATAAATAATGGGAATGTTTGTTCTTACTAACAAAGCCATAATACGTGAAAAAAATGTAATTTTGTTCATTTTATTGCATTTGTAAAAAAAACTTGTAACTGTAGTATTAACACACTACACATAACAGGCAGCAGGTCAGGTGTGTCATTCGACACATTGATTAAGTGTCTCACTTAACACGTTTGATCTTTTAAATTGAAACACTTATTCGTGTTAAAACTATAACACGTTCTATTGTGTGTCATGAATAAAAACTCTAATGACACTTTAAGTGTGTTGCAGCGACACACTTGTTCATTATAAACACACTTTAGATCAATCAATCAAACAAAATGGAAATTTTCCAACTATATGCAGCCTTGCCAGAAAGTAATTTGCTAGTCGGATCCTCGTTCAAATCTCAATGTCGGTAACCACCAAGAATCAAAGACGCTTAACCTCACCTAATTCAAGATGGATTGTGAGAGGCCATTGAATTTAAAGGCTCTAAAGAAATGGTATCAGCAGCTCATCGCGTCTTTTCTTTTACATTGTATTCCATATTTGGTTAGCCGGAATAGTGCTCCTTACGTCCATTTAAGATATGAAACCAAATTACGTGCAGATGTGTTCTTCGAAGACTGACTTTTTTATTGTTGATTTTCATAGCATTATGCTTGCTTGAGAGCACCGTGGCGCAGTGGATAGTGTGTTGGCCTCTGACGCCGATGACACGGGATCGAATCCCGACAACGGCCATGCCATCGAACTTGTTTTTCACGGTGCTTCTCCTCAGCGGGGTACCCGCTGTAGTATAATTGTCAAGAAAAGCTTCTCCAATTTCGCCGTTCGGAACCGGCAATATACTGTAGGTCCCTTTCATCTATTGGAAAATAAAATCACATACAACATGGGTGTTTGAGAGAAGCTCGGCTTTGGTCCTTCATGGACTGTAACGCCTACATACATACATACATTATGATTGCTTTGCTTCCTTGTTGTCAATTCGCCTGTTAAGCATCCGTTTCAGTTGAAACAGGAAACGCATGATTTTCTTCTGATGGTGTAGTGTAAGCTCCTGTGAGTTATTTTTACTTTTTCCGGTGCTTCCAAAGCATTATTTACATTTCTAGGAAATCTTTTGCTTCGCTGACTTTCATAAACATTTGTTTTGCCATACATCTAACTTTTAATTTCAAATAAATCGTAATAGGCTTTTCTCGCAAAGGCTTTTGCTCTATGCTTTCATTAGGCTCTATCCGATTTTAGGAAACCATTACAATATCTTTTAAGCTGCCTTTCCATATATCGTTAACACCACCATACTCCATATTTCTCTTGCAGTTAAAATATAAAAGACGTGTTTACAAGATGCTGAACCTGGATGAACGCCAACTAAAGGCGTTGCACACACGCGCTAATCTACGTCGATTTCTTGAGTGCATCAACGGCGGCCACGTGGAAAAAATCGCGAAAATGTGTGCCAAAGGGCTGGACCCGAATTTCCATTGCCCGGAAAGTGGTGAAACCCCACTGACCGTCGCAACTGGAGCTAAGAAACCAAATAAACTGCTCATCGCATTAGTTAATGGCGGTGCACTACTCGACTACCGGACAAAAGACGGGGCAACTGCACTGCACAAGGCCGTCGAAAAGGACTCCCTTGAAGCTGTAACGTAAGTATAGTTACTCCATACACATATTACGAATACACTATCTGAAACCACACATGTCGCGCCATACTTGATCGATTACGACACTACGAGTATATCGACCGCAATTGGTTAGATAAGGCTACTTGAGTCGATGGATTTATGGGTGTTATGGCTGTCGGTCGCTTGTTTTCTTCTTGATTGCCTCTTACACTACTTATCGTCTAATTAATCGCCAACTTGATCAAAGTTAATTTTGTCTTAATTCAGAGTGTGCGCCGCACGGTCCGTGTGCGAATGAGGCAAGTCGACAAGCCATCGCCAAAATCGACACGAAAGTAATTTCAAAAAGTGTTGGCCATATATGCATACCGCAGATACCACTCAAATGCTTCGAGTTAAATTGCTTGTACTACCAAGTACTGAAATATGGTGTTCGACATCAAGTCACTTGGCGTTTGTTGCTTCAGCTGCTACATATGTACATACGAAACGGAATACTTCTAATTGAATTGAATTGTTTGGTATTTTTCTGTTTATTTGCAGCACTCTTTTGGAGCTCGGTGCGTCGCCCAATTATAAGGATGGACGTGGTATAACACCGCTCTACATCTCGGTAACGAAGAAATGTGATCCAAAAATAACTGAGAGTTTGCTGCATGACCACGCAACTCTGGGTATCCAGGACAATCAAGGTTGGCAGGAGGTGCATCAGGTAAGTCTTGACCTTGGTAGGAGTTGGTTCAATGAATTCACACTCATCGCAGGGCTAATACAGTGGAACTTCATATATATCTTATTTTTCCTTAAGGATAATATATAGCAAAACACATATACGCATACATACCATTCATATAATTGCACAATGAATACAGGTTTAACTCAAATAGTTTCTTTTTTTAACAAGAAATAAAAGAATAAATACATTTCCTACTGATACTCATACCGGTGATGGAATACTCGGAAATACCATGTAGAACCCTAGTTTCTAGCGGGTGCTTTTAACCTTTTTCTCATTCACTTTAAATTTAGTTTAATTCAACAAAATTTTCTCCTAATTTCAATATCTCGAGTGACGACATAAAATTACTTTAATTTCTATTAAATTATTATAATATTAGGCATGCAAACATGGTCTAGTCCACCATTTGGAACATTTATTGTTTTATGGTGCGGACATGGATGGCCGTAACGCTTCCGGTAATACACCATTGCATGTATGCGCTGTTAACAACCAAGAGGCTTGTGCTAGAATGCTTCTTTTTCGGGGTGCCCAACGTGAGGCCCTTAATTATGCAAACCAAACTCCCTATCAGGTATTTATCTTCTATCTATTCATTTTAATATTCTTTTTTGTTCGTTTGTTTTTCTCCATTTTATTTTATCTTTTATTTAATGACAATGTTTCATACTAAAACTATTTTATTATTTTGCTTTCTCCGTAGTCTATCTTTTATCCTTGCTATTCTTTTGGGATTTGTGTGATTGTAGAGTGTGATTATCTAATCCTTTTTTTTCTTTCTTTTTCCTCTACTGAAATATTTGTAAATATTTTTTTGGAAATGAGTTGGTTTTTTAATTAATGTTTTTTAACTTATGTTTTTTTTATGTTTTAAATTCGAAAGGAAGCCGACAGTAGTAATTAAACTAAGAAAGCTGTTTATTGTATTATGTACGAAAAATGAATATTTGCCGATTGGACTCAAATTACATTTCGTTGGGGACATTTATTATGTATTATAGCCTCTACCGGTGAAGGGACTGTTTCTTGCAATTTAACTTTCGACCCAATCGACCCGACTGATAACTTTGGGCCTTTATTAGCTTTGTCACTGCCTTAGATTGCAATGACTTACTGATGGCAGTAATGTCTCACTTATGACTTCTTCTTCTTCTTAACGGGCGCTACAGTTCGGGGTGAACCTGGACTTCAACCAACATGCCCCTCCAACTAGCACGATCTTTTGCTAGCCTTTTCCATTGCCGCACACCCAATTGGCTGAGGTCCCCTTCCACCTGTGTGCGCCATCTTAAGTGCGGCCGTCCTCTGCTTCTTCGTCCCTCGGGGTTGGATTCAAACACTCTCCGGGCTGGAGCTGTGGTGTCCATTCGCCCTACATGGCCCAGCCATCTTAGGCGTTGAATCCGTAGACGCCTGACTAGACTCATGTGGCTGTACAGCCCGTAAAGCTCGTGGTTAAATCTTTTCCTCCATCCCCCGTCGGCGTTTATAGGTCCGAAAATCACGCGCAAAATCATTCTCTCGAACCGACAAAGGCCTCCTAATCCGCTTTTGATAGTGTCCATGCTTCCGCGCCATACAACAGGACCGGGATGATAAGGGTCTTATATAGAGTCAACTTTGTCGTTCGGGAGAGGGCTCTATTACTCAGTTGCCTCCTGAGCCCAAAGAAACAGCGATTGGCAAGAGTGATTCTGCGTTTGAAGATGGGAACTGATGTCGTTGTTCCAGGTTACTGCGGAGCCAAGATAGACGAAGTCCTTAACTATCACGAACTTATTACTGCAAATACGAACGTTCTGGCCGAGACGTCGGTTGTGAGCGTCCTTTTTTGATGACAGCATAAATTTAGTTTTGCCCTCGTTTCCCGCCAGACCAATTTTCGCCGCCTCCATCTTAATACTCGCAAACGCCTCATTGACATCTCGCTGTGGTCTACCTATTATGTCAATATCGTCGGCGTATTCAAGGAGTTGCGATGATTTGAGATAGATTGTGCCTCTTGTATTGGCCAGTGATTTTTGCACAATCATTTCTTATATGATGTTGAGGAAATCACACGACAGCGCAGCGCCCCTGCCTAAATCCTTTTTTGACGTCAAAACTATCGGCAAGGTGTTCACCGACTCGGATGGAGCAGCAAGCATTCTCCAAAGTCATCCTGCATAGTCTGATCAGTTTGACAGGTATGTCTAAGGTAGACATAGCGTTGCATAGCTCGTCTCTAATTACGCTGTCGTATGCGGCTTTGAAGTCGACAAATAGGTCGTGAGTGTCGACTTGAAATTCATCGGTTTTTTCCATTATCTGCCGTAGTGTGAAGATTTGGTCGATGATAGACTTCCCTGACCTGAATCCGCACTGATAAGGACCTATCAGCTTATTTAGAAAAGGCTTCAGGCGTTCACACAAAACGGCAGAGAAGATTTTGTAGGTGATGTTAAGGAGACTTATTCCTCTGTTGTTAGCGCAATCAGAGGGGTCTCGTTTCTTGTGGATCGGGCATACGATGCTAAAACTCCATTCTTCGGGCATGCTTTCCTTTGACCATATCCTACAGATGAGCTAGTGCATGCTCCTAACCAAGCCATCCCCAGATCTACGGTCTTCGTCGATTAGAAATGGATCATTCTGCAGAAGTGGTTTTTCCATATTCTCAGCATCGACTGCGATTCTATTACAACGTGTCCGTTCTCATCCTTGCAGGCTTCTGTTCTGGCTTTACATCCTTGGCATGTTCGCTTTATCTGCTGATAAAACTTTCGAACGTCACGCCTGCAGTAACACCTCTCCAAATCCTCAATCGCGCGCTTCTCGTGCTCTTTCTGCATTCTTCTGAGAAGCTTATGCTCCTCCCTTCTTTTTAACTCGTAGAGCTCGGTGTGTGAATCCTCCTGCACTCGTCATCGAACCAGGTGTTTCTTCGTGGTGGGGCCTTGAAACCCAAAACTTCGGATGTACTGCTTTTCAGGGCTTGTTTGCAAAGGCTCCACTGCCGTTCTATTGATAGCGTGGAGGATTGAGGTGTATTGGGGAGCTTAAGGGAGACGCGATCGGTAAAGGCACTAGCGGTTTCTGGCGATAGTAGCTTTCCGACGTCATAACTTTGTATTCTTACTCTACTCCGCTACGTTCGTGATATCCGTAGACGCATCTTGGCTACTACAAGGTCCGAGTCGATGTTAGGCCCTCGGAAAGTTCGGACATCAGGAATAGTGGAGGAGTGTCTGACGTCGATCGCGATGTGATCAATCGGGCTGGTAGTCGATTGATCAAAAGACCGCCAGGTGCCTTTGTGTATATCGAGGTGCGGGAAGCGCGTTCTGGCTAGAAGGAGATTTCGCCCCGTAGCAAGATCGATCAGCCTCATCCTTGTCTTCCGTGGGGGCGTGGACGCAGATCAGGCTGACGTTAAAAAACGTAGCCTTGAAACAGATTGTTATGAGGCGTTCGCTCACATGCCGAAAGCTTAGAACTTTTTGCCTTAGTTCACCTCGAACAAAAAATCCGCATCCGCTCTCCCTATAGCAGTCGCCGTAGTAAATATCGCAGTTTTTCATCCGCTTTATAACCATCGCATTTCCTGGATGGCGGTTATGTCCGCCATCGCATAGCCCTTTCCGTTCGGAGAAGCAGCTGCTTAACATTAAGCTCCCCGCGCACTGCCGTGTTTCTCACCGTATCCCGGCGAGTAACTCCCACAACAGCACGAAGAAATCTCATTTCGGCAGCTTGTACTCGCGATCTTATTCTTTCGGTCAATACCCAAATTTCATGACCATAGGTGAGAGTAGGAACAAATACTGAGTTAAAAACCGCTAACTTGGCTTTGTTACCAAGCTCGATCTTCCTGATTACAGATCTTCCAAGCTGGGGGGGGGGGGACATGATTTTCATCCAAAAAATCCTGCCTTCAACCAAGATCTGTCATTTGATGAGGTAACATACATAGTCTCTTTCATATTTATATATACAGATGGTACGGAACCCTTCGTGCGCGAGTCCGACTCACACTTGACCGGTTTTTAGGTTTTTCTTTCAGGCTACTTTTTTCCCGCGAGTAAATTATGACCGCACTTTATAAACTTTTTTTTTCTAAATTACACTTAAAAGACCCTACTGTGTTGTATCGAAATAGAGTTAAGTTACTGGCTTCCATTCGTGGTTTTTAATTGTTTGATTTGTGTTTAAATGTGTTTTTTGTTTTTTTTTTTTTTTTTTTTTTTGTTTTTGTGTACAGAGGTAACCTAACTATAAAAATATTTCAAATCTTAAGAATTAATCCATCTTCTTTTTAAAAATAGGTGGCAGTCATTGCAGGAAATCTGGAGTTGGCTGAAGTAATTCAGAATTATAAAACTGATGATATCGGTAAGAGACTTCAACTATTTTCTTATCCCCCTTAAATTGTTCGATTTTAATTCATTTCATATTTCAACATTGCATTTTTTAAGTTAATTATTAATTGTTGCAATAACCGCATTTAATTTTAAATTACTATTTAAATACAGTTGAGTATATATACTTGTACTCTTTTACATTTTTTTTTTTTTTTTTTTTTGGATTGTTTGTCGTTTTGTTATTAAAATATTAAAGTTACTACATAGACTATATAGTAAAATATAGATATTAGCTCTCCACTCCCATATACTATATTATTTTCTTGGTCATCCTTAGCATTTTTCTGTCTTCATTTTTATCTTTTCCTTATTTTATTTTTTTTTCTTCTCATCAATCAGTCAGCAACTCTTTTCTATTCATAGTCTCTACAGTCAACGTAGAAATGACGAGTTAAAAACCTGTGCATAGTTTCCAATATACATATTCCCAACTTCCTACGTTACGTGTGTCGGTCAATTGCTCCTTATGTAATACACTACACTAGGGCCCACTAAGTTGTTTGGTTTTTAGGGTTCCGTACCCAAAGGTAAAACGGAACCCTATTTCTAAGACTTCGCTGTCCGTCCGTCTGTCACCAGGCTATATCTCATGAACCGTGATAGTTAGACAGTTATATGAGGGGGGCTCCCATACAACGGACATGATTTTCATCCAAAAAACCCCTTGGTCACATACTGAACTAAGGTTAGTCAACAATATCCCACAACCAGTAGCAAACTTCACAGTTTCGATCTCTTTTGTGTCTTTGATGAATTAATCCTAGCTGCAAACCTTTTCCCCATATTTTCCATTATTGTTATTCACCTTTTCACATCGTTGCTGTCAAGTAAGATAATTGATTTGAATTCAATGGACACTTTGATGATCAACTATATCTCATCATGAAGATTTTTGATTATCAAAGTAATATGCCGATAACCTGCCTGCAACCAAGATCTGTCATCATACAAAAAATGTGATTTAATGTGATGACTGATGAGGTAACATACATAGTCTCTTTCATATTTATATATACAGATGGTATGGAACCCTTCGTGCGCGAGTCCAACTCGCACTTGGCCGGTTTTTATTTTTGCTTAGTATTAAGAAATTGTATTGATGAGGGATTCCTGTGTGCAGTTCTGCAATACTCGTGGGTTACGGAAGAATTTCTTGGCCACGTATGCCCATCTCTCTCTCGACAAACCGGCTGTTTTGGCACTTTGTGAAACACAGGTCGATCAAAAGTCTGATACTTCGGATTTTAGTCTTCCTGGATATAGCTTAGTGTCATTATTCGTTTCTCACCGCGGTCTCGCCATCTATGTCCGTAGTAACATTGCTTACCAGCTACTTCCACAGTAAAGCCAAACATCCACCTCGGAATTTGATTTCATATCGCTTAAATTCACATTCCGTAAGCACTCCGTTCACTACTGTTTTCTTTATAGAATCTAGATAGAAATGCAACATTTGATGCATTCGACGCACTGTCTGATTCCTTCCAAAGAATTGTTTCCTGTTGCTGGTCATACCGCCAACACACTGGACTTGTTTCTTACCTCTCAGTCTAACAAATACACGATCGATGTATTGTCGCCCCTAGGCTCGTCTGACCACTCCGTGATATCAGCAAAATTCTCGAACAAAAAGCTCCTAAGAGAACACTATGGTTATACGAAAAAGCCAACTCGTGTGGTCTTAACAACTTCTTTCGGATCTTTAACTGGTCGATGTGCTTCCTCGACAACGACGTGGACGCCGCAAATCGGCATGGCAAATTTTATTCCCAGCAAGATTAAAAGCACCAGGCCTAAGGATAATACCTGGTTTGACTTGAGCTGCAAAGAGGCTGTTAGGCTCAGGGAGCTAAGTTTTCGGGCCTACAAGACAATCAGTTCTGAGTAAAACCGAAAAAAGTACATACGAGCCAGAAATTACTGCAACACCCACATTCGACGGATTAAATTCCAATCCGACCAAAAATTAAGGCGTAAAATCCTTCAGTGTACGAAAGGTAGCAAAAGTTTCTGGTCATTTGTAAAAAACGTAAAAAACTCAATTACGTCGTCTATACCGACGCTCAACCACAATGACATTTAAAGCTGTCACCCCTTAGACAAAGCTAACCTACTTGCTGCCCATTTCGCAACCAGTTCTCAGCTCCCGCCTTGTGCTTTGTCTCCGCCTGTACTAGTGTGCGTCACTTCCACCACGGGACTAATCTACTTCCGCAATCGTACAGTCGCAAGGGTTCTTAAGAACCTCGACATATACAAATCCGCTGGTCCAGCTGGTATTGCCCCAATAGTTCTATAGTTCTGAAGAGGTGTTCTTCTGCTCTGGCAAGATCACTGCGTAATAGTTTTCACCTTTCCCACTCCTCTGCGAGTGGATGTGGAATCTTCATAGATACCAGTAGCCCGGGCTAAGGATGTCAGGAATGCGCCTACGTGCTAGGTACTACTTCGCGGGGCTGGTTAGCCTTTTAGGCAATACTCTGGTGTTTAAGCTATTCGCGTAACGTTGGCGCCTAAGGTAGCTTATTATGCGTACCGCCATATTGCTTACGATGTTCCAGTTTTCATCGTTCTGAAGCATGTAACTTATAATATTCTCAGGAGTGGGTCTCTCCCCAAACTGTTCTTGAAGAACGATCCTTTCCGATTAGGTGGAAAACAGCATTTGTCCAGCCTATACCCAAAAAAGGCGAATCATCTTCTCCCTCCAACTACCGACCCATTGCACTAATATCCCTTCTTTCCAAGGTCATGGAAACGCTGATTAACCGCCAGTTTATGAAATATCTTGAATCACGGAAGCTCCTCAATGACCGTCAGTATGGTTTCCGCAGCAACAGATCCACTAATGATCTGATGGCATATCTCGCCGAAAAGTGGAATCGCTCGTTCACCAAGCAGGTGAAAGCAAAATTGTTGCACTGGATATTTCGCAATGCATTTGACAGGGTTTGGCATGAAGCCCTATTGTCGAAAATGCGTGCTTTTGGGATCGATGGGTCTCTTCTTCAATGGATTAGAAGCTACCTTTCGAATCGCTCAATTCAAGTTGTTTTGGACGGATTCAAGTCTGATACTCACTTTGTAAATGCTGGTGTTCCCCAGGGCTCCGTTTTGTCTCCGACACTCTTTCTCATTTTTATAAATGACCTCTTGTATGTTACTTCTAATCCAAGCCACTCCTTCGCTGACGCTAGTACCCTCAGCTTCTCATATTCGTTCACTAGTTTAGGTTCCTGCACTTCAGTTGTATATTGTGAGCGGCAGCGTATGTTAAGCTCATGATATTCCGATACCGACAGCATCATGCAATGGAGTAAAAACAGTAGTATAACTAACCCGCAGTCATTATCCATGAATGGCATTTGCATCTCAGAAACCGAAAAGCTTTCCATCCTGGGTATGTGTGTTGCTAACAATCTTAATTGGAGCGACCTCATATTCAGTGTCGTCAAGAATGCTGCGAAATGCCTAGGCTTCTTATACAGATGCAAGAAAATATTTCTCACCCTTAGATCTGGTTACAATCTATAAGGCGTTCATTCGCCCCAAATTAGAGTTTAACGCTCATGTCTGGTCCGGTGCTTCCAAGACCTCTGGAACATCGCTGGAATGTTTCCTGCCTCTCCCTGTTTTATCGTTACTTCCACCAAAAATTCTCTGATGAATAGCCAGTTGCATTCCGCCCCTTCAACATTTCTCCCGCAACACACGTCTATCTAGGAATGCTCATCAATATACCCTGAAGCCGCTTACGGACGTACCGTCAAATATAGAGAATCTTTCCTTAACCGAACCACACGAATCTGGAATTCCCTGCCGGATTCGGTTTCCCCCTCTCCTCTATCCCTCTTCCATTCTACCTTCTGCCCGCACTGTGTCGCCGACATAATAAGGTTATTAGACCTTGAGTGCGCGCAAATTATTAAAGAAAAAAACAGTCAATACGGAAACATTTTTTTTATTCAAATTTCACACAAAAAACATTTTTTGGGAAAATGTACGAAAATTAAAAAAAAAAAAAAAATGATTTGTTGTTGATTTGTTTTGCTTAGTAGCGAGTAGGGTCTCCTCTACCCCGTATGTGCCTTTCGGATGCGTTACATTTTGTTGGGGTATGCGCTCCCAAAAGGCTTTTAACGCGTTTATATAAGCTCCTGTTTAGTGTTGACATGGCTGTGGTTTTCTTTGAGGCGTCTTTTTAATTGGTCCCATAACTACTCGATAGGATTGAGGTCTGGGGTCTTTGCTGGCCATGACAAATGTGAAATAGAGCTGTTTGGGTAATACGAGCCGTGTGTGGGCGAGCATTGTCTTGCATAAGAACAAACCCATCGCCAACTCGTTGTCTTAATAGGATCACAACAGGTCGTATTACCATCTCAACGTAACTGGCGATGGTAACCGTGCCCTCATCTAAGTTTACTAGCTCTGTTTTGCCTATCAAACTTATTCCAGCCCATACCATAACACTGGGGGCCCTAAATCGGTCACTTCCGTGAATGCACGGGTCGCTAAAACGTTCGCCTTGTCTTCTCCACACGCGTGCTCGTTTACTTACTTACTTACTTTGGTGGCGCTACAGTCCGTGGTGAACCTGGGCCTCAACCAACAAGTGTCTCCAACTGGCACGGTCTTTGGCCAACTGTTTCCAGCGCCGCACGCCCAGTTGGTTAAGGTCCCCTTCCATCTGCGTGTGCCACCGTTGATGCGGCCGTCCTCTGCCGCGCCTTCCTTCCGGGGTGGATTCGAAGACTCTTCGGGTCGGAGCTGTATTTTCCATGCGCTCTACATGGCCTAGCCGCTGTATCCGTAGACGTCGTACCAGGCCGATGTCGCTGAACAACCCGTACAGTTCTTCGTTATATCTTCTCCTCCATACACCGTTTGAACAAACAGGACCGTAGATAGTGCGCAGAATTTTCCTCTCGAAACGACCAAGGGCATCTTCATCGGCTTTTGTTAAGGTCCAAACCTCTTATATAGTGTCACCTTGGTTTTCCGAGAGAGGGCTCTACATCTCAGTTGCCTCTTGAGCTCAAAGAAACAGCGGTTGGCAAGAGTGATTCTGCGTTTTATCTCAGCGCTGGTTTTGTTGTCGCTGGTCATCAGTGAGCCAAGGTAGACGAATTCCTTGACCACTTTAAAGTTATATCCGCCCATGGTGACGTTCCGGCCAAGACGTCAGTGTTGACCGTCTCTTTTAGATGAAAGCAGATATTTGGTTTTACCCTCATTAACCTTGAGACCCATCTTAGCCGCTTCTACCTCAATGCTTACAAAGGCCTCATTGACGTCTCGCAGTGTCCGTCCAATCACGTCAATGTCATCGGCGTATGCAAGCAATTGCGTAGACTTGAAATAAATCGTACCTCTTGTGTTGGCCAGCGACTCTTGCACGATGTTGAAAAAGTTGCATGACAGCGCGTCACCTTGCCTAAATCCTTTTTTAACATCAAAGGTCTCGGTTTGCTCATTACCGACCTTAGTGAAGCAGCGAGAATTCTCCATTGTCATCCTGCACAGTCGGACGAGTTTGGCAGGGATATTAAAACTAGACATGGCTTTGTATAGCTCATCTCTAGATACGATGTCATATGCCGCTTAAAAACCGTCGAAGAGGTGGTGAGTGTCGTTTTGATATTCCTGGGTCTTCTCCAAGATCTGCCGTATCGTTAATATTTGGTCTATTGTGGATTTACCTGGCCTGAAACAACACTGATAAGAGCCCATCGGGATATCCACAAACGGTTTCAGGCGTTCACACAATATGGCAGAGAAGAACTTATATGCGATGTTAAGGAGACTTATTCTCCTATAGTTGGCGCAGTTATAAGGGTCCTCCTTTCTTATGGAACGGGCATACGATGCTGAGATTCCATTCGTCGGGAATGCTTTCCTCCGACCATACCTTGCAAATGAGATGGTGCATGCACCTTACCAGCTCATCTCCAGCCGCCTTTAGAAGCTCAGCAGATTGGCCGTCTGCGCACGCGGCTTTATTAGACTTAAGTCCATTTCTCCATCTCCTCGATCTCACGCTTTCCGTGCTCTCTCTTCTTTTTTCTTTTCCTCTCTTCTTTTCTGCTCATAGATTTCGCGAGCAGCTCTCGACGCCCATATAGTTTCGACTATCTCACGCGATCAGCGATCTTCTTGTATGATGTTACGGGCTTTTTGGATAATTTCCCCGTCGATCTTCTTGTATGATGTTACGGGCTTTTTGGATAATTTTCTCGACCACCACACCTACCAGGCGGCTTGAGCAGAGGTCGTCGAAAAAGGATATACGACCACGACCAATAGCCTTAAACACTATTGAGCCGATATTCAACTGTCGTCCTCGGTGATGCTCGCAAGTTTTTCGTTCTAAGTAATAAACCGGTACCACCACAGATTCCCATCTGATCTCCACTATCAAACTGCGTTGAGAATGATCGGTACTTAGATGGATGACCACTTGTTAAAAAAAAAAAAAAAAAGATTCTTCTTTTCCTTCCTTAAGCCCCTCTGCCCTAGCTGTGTTCTAATTAAGACTATGAATGTGTAAGGGTATTTCAAACCCCTTGAGTGCGCGCAAATTATATAAAAACAAACGATTCATGGCACGATACTGCTGTTTCGTTGTAACTCAAAACAAGTCTATCGCAAACGTGTCAAAATGCAAGATAATTAAAAAATGGCCGTACGAGACGTCGACAACAACTTGTTTTGCCAATACTGTATAGACAGTTTTAAACACGAGTATTTAGTGAACTATTCCAAATCGTCGGCCATAGTGTGTTGAATACTGTACCATATGCATCTTTACCTAGAAGCGAACTCGAAGTATACCAATATTTCCTTAGGTTAGGTTAATGTGGTCGGCATAAGCCACACGTAGGCCGAAATTTGCCCATTGTGATACCACATGGATCGTGGTACCCACATCCGCTACCAGACAACCAACTATAATGACAACCACCAGAGTACTTAAGGTTGTCCTTTTGGTTGCCACTAGGTCCCTGGTTCGTCTTAGGTTTAATTTAGGCCAGAGTTGTTTGGTGATAAAGTCGATATTACTCTCATTCCATTGGAGGTTGGTCGCCTCAATGGCTTGGAGTTTTATCATGTGCTTTACCGTATTAATTGGTGTTTCTAGGTACCCGAGGGTAGGTAGGCTGAGTGTGCTAGACCCTAACTTTGCGAGTTCGTCGGCCGCACAGTTTCCTGGAATATCCCTATGCCCGGGAATCCACAATACTTTAATATTGAACTGCTCAGCCATCTCATCTAGAGACAGGCGACAGTTAAGACATGTCTTTGATTTGTGGGTCACTACTGCCAGGGATTTTATCGCAGATTGGCTTCCCGTGCAATTGATAATATCCTTGGCGGATATTACATTGATCCTGAGCCATGCAAGGGCCTGCGTTATCGCTGTTATTTCAGCCTGATACACACTGCAGTAATTTGGGAGTCTAAAGGATAGGCTGAGGTTAAGCTCCTTGGAGAAGACTCCACTGCCTACACCCGACTCCATCTTGGAGCCATTGGTGTAGAGGGAGATCGAGTCCTTTGGTATGACTTTCCCTTCAGACCATTCCTCCCTGGATGGAAAGACAACCTCGAAGTTCCTAGGGAACACGTTCTGCGGGATGATATGGTCTTTGTCCATGGGTACTTGAAGTGTTTTAGAATGGTTGTGTGGTCTTTTTGTGATGTGGGCAATTTTGTTATGCTCCTCATCCTCAGGGCCGCGTAGGCAGCAATTTGTTTGCTGAAAAGGTTCAGTGGTGGAAGTAGTAACAGTATGTTTAGGGCCTCCGTGGGGGTTGATCTTATCGCTCCGCTTGTGTATAAGCTGGCCGATCTACTTTTCCCAGAAGGTCACGATTGTCATGACCGCCATGTAGAGCCAGTGCATAATGCTTGGTTGGCGACCCCACTTCTTGCCCACCACTTTTCTGCAGCTGTAGAGGGCAACAGTTGCTTTCTCGACGCGGTCAAGGATGTAGGGTTTCCAATTCAGCCTCTTGTCAAGGACTAGGCCTAGATATTTGGCCTGTATGTATGTAGGTTGGCGTTACAGTCCATGAAGGACCTGAGCCGAGCTTCTCTCAATCACCCATATTGTGTGTGATTTCATTTTCCCATAGGTGAAAGGGACCTACAGATTATTTCCGGTTCCGAACGGCAAATTTCGAGAAGCTTTTCATGACAATTTTACTACAGGGGGTTTTGTCAGAACACGTTCGATGACTTGGCTGTGTCGGGATTCGATTTGGCCTGCTCTTTGATTATTAGCTGTGTTCCACCCAGCCTCGGTGGGTTGAGGGGCGGAATTTTATATTTGTTAGTAAACAGTACAAGATCGGTTTTCTTAGGGTTCACCCCAAGTCCACAGTACTGCGTCCAGGTTTCTACTGTATGTAATGTACTCTGCGTAAGGTCGCATAGAGTGCTGGGAAATTTTCCTGTAGCGGCAATAGCAATGTCATCTGCATAGGCGGTCACAGCGTACCCTTCCTGTTCAAGCAACAGCAGTAGCTCGTTGACCACTACGTTCCACAGGAGAGGGAAGAGTACTCCACCCTGTGGTGTACCTCTGCTAACCATTCTAGTTGAGACGGCACCAGCGAAGTTGGCTTTGACAACTCTTTGTGTTAGCAGTTGTCGTACCAGTTCTATCACTGTTCCCGTAACACCCAGATCAGTCAGCGCGCCTAGGTGACGGCCCACGGTTCAACATTGTTAAAGGCACCCTCAATGTCGAGAAAGGCGACTAGAGTATATTCCTTACGTTCCAGTGACCTTTCTATTTTGCTGATCAGTGAGTGGAGTGCTGTTTCCCCGATTTGCCTTTGTTGTAGGCATGTTTCTTATCCGACAGCCATCTTGAGAGGCAGCTGTAACGATGTAATGTGTGCGTCTAGTTCTATCACTGATCCCGTAACACCCAGATCAGTCAGCGCTTTGGTGACGGCCCATGGTTCAACATTGTTAAAGGCACCCTCAATGTCGAGAAAGGCGACTAGAGTATATTCCTTACGTTCCAGTGACCTTTCTATTTTGCTGATCAGTGAGTGGATTGCTGTTTCCACCGATTTGCCTTTGTTGTAGGCATGTTGATTATCCGACAGCCTTCCTGAGAGGCAGCTGTAACGATGTAATGTGTGCGTCTAGTTCTATCACTGATCCCGTAACACCCAGATCAGTCAGCGCTTTGGTGACGGCCCATGGTTCAACATTGTTAAAGGCACCCTCAATGTCGAGAAAGGCGACCTTACGTTCCAGTGACCTTTCTATTTTGCTGACCAGTGAGTGGAGTGCTGTTTCCACCGATTTGCCTTTGTTGTAGGCATGTTGATTATCCGACAGCCTTCCTGAGAGGCAGCTGTAACGAATGTGTGCGTCTATAATCTTCTCTTGAGTTTTTAATAGAAAAGATGTAAGACTAATAGGCCTCAAGTCATTTGCATATGTCTGGGAGCTTTTGCCTGCCTTGGGTATGAAAATGACTTTGGTTACCTTCTACTTGCTAGGGATGTATGATAGGGAGAGGCAACCCTTGTATATGACTACAAGCCAGGAGAGGATGATATCTGCTACCTGCTGGAGCCCAGCTGGTATGATACCATCCGGTCCTGGGGACTTGTAGGGTTCAAAGCTTTTTATGGCCCATAGGACGTTGTTGTTGATGACCAGGTTGGGAGCACGCTCGAGGGAGGATGTCGTCGGCTGGATGACCTGAGGAGGTGTCACAGCCGAGTCACTACTGTCCGGAAAGTGTGCGCTTAGAAGAAGTTCCAGGTCTTCCGTTCTGGAGGTCGTCCAGGAACCATCATTTCGCATCAGGTGGGTCGAGGCCAGAATCTTCCTTATTTTTGAGGCTTCGGAGACCGTATTCATTTCGTCGAAGTAGCTCATCCAGGATTGTCTTTGGCCCTTCTGGTCTTAGGACCGTTATAAAACAGATTCATCTTTCTCGTTTACTTTCTTTTACACATTAACTGTTCGCTTTTTGTTTAAGTTACCACTCCTACTTCTTCATCACATCCGATCATGCTATCATATTGTACATTAAATGTTAACTGAATGCCCCTAGATACTTTTCCCTTCATTTAAGATAGTTTCATTCATTTGCACCCAAGTATGCACTCCTTCCGAAAATGTTAAACAAAAGAAATTAAGTAAAATACGTTCCCATGCATTCGTATCTTTAGATTGCTTGTTACGGTTGCGATTTGGAAGTTAAATCAAAATTAATCTTTTAAATCTACTCTGTTTTAGTACATATATTTGTTATTTGCCTAAATGTTAGATGTTCGCTGAATGTTCATTGTTGTTTATGCTCTTCATTTTTTTGTAGTGCATTTAATGAAAGACAAAACACAAGCAAATTAGTCTCTAGATTTCTGTTGTTTACTTAGATTAGAGGCGAAGAGCAACGTTATTGCTAAACGTAAGTAATTGAAAGTAATTTGTTTGTAAGCAAAGATCAATTGGTTATCGGAAAAGGGGATATGAAAATGAAAAATGTTTTTTGATAATTCAAAATTGTGATCTGTCTATGTGCGTCTCTAGTGAGGTGAAGTATTGTGTGCTGTCGGCATCGCTTTGTTGTTCTTTTTGTTTCCATTGTGTCCTAAGAACTTTTTTATATTGAAAATAGCATTTTATAAGAGATACAAAATCTGTTATTGGAATTCAAACCATTACTACAGAGTCGGGTACTTTTCAATATTTATTTGCGTAAATGCATATCTAAACAGTCACAGAAGCCAGATTGATTTATTTTATTTTTTGGAGCGAAGCTAACGTAGTTTACGGAGTGAGCGAAGCTCCCATAAGACCACTCGATACAAATTATGTGACGCCCTAACTTGGTCATTTCTTGAGCGATTCTCGAAATCTTTGATGCTAATCATATTGCAACAAAATTCTCCGTGTCGTGACGAAGCCAGAATTTTTATTTTTGATGAAATTAAAAAACTGTGGCCGAAAAACATGTTGTCTATGGGAAAAAACATTGAAATCAAAATCGCGCGCTTTTGCATGCAGCAAGAAATTGAATATTGAATAATAAAAATTTGAATTTGTCAATGTTTGACTTATTGCAAAATAAGTTCCAGAGAGACGATTTTGAGTATTTAGGACTTAAAAAATTCGGGAGAAATCATTGCTGAAGACCACGAGCTACTCAAATATCGATTTCTATCAAATGATCAGCGTAGTCTTCGAAATACAGAAGATGTCATTAGATTGATTTCTAGAAATGCTGAAATCCAATCATACAACCACGAAAAATTACGTCGAAATGGAAATGCTGTTGTGTTGATCAAGGCTAAGCACAATTATCCTCGGGCTGCATCGGCAACATCAGATGAGGCAAGAGGGCTCAGTAGTAAGCTTTATGTGTCGAAAGGTGCTCAAGTGATTCTGCGGCAGAATTTGTTTACAGCTGCTGGACTTTGTAATGGCTCAATAGGAAAAGTCGTGGATGTTATATACGCAGACGATTCTACTATTGACCAGTTTCCAGTGTGTGTAATGGTTGAATTTCCCAGCTACACTGGTCCGAAATTCAACGGCACAAACGTTCTGCCAATCCCTCCAGTCACTGTATCCTTCAGGCATGGAACCTCTACTTTCACAAGAAAACAGTTTCCCCTTCAACTGGCATATGCAATCAGCATTCACCGATCACTAGGTTTAACTTTAGATCAAGCTATTGTAGATATTGGCGACATTTGCATTATGGTTGTCATATGTTGCTTTTTCGAGAGCTAGTATCCATGGCTTATTCATCTCTCCGTCTTTTCCCTTTGAGAGGCTTTTGAAAATCAACAACAAAAAAGGCCTAACCGAAAAACGCGTTGAATTAGAAAGATTATTATCATTGAATCAATTACAAATTTCTATCAGTAAAGAAATAAAATATTTTCAATTTAATGATCTAAGACTAAAGCTTCGCTCCAAATGTGCTGCGAACATAGGTTCCACCTTTGAGACTGAGGCGACCTAGTTATATAAAAAGGTACTACCTATCAACATTCGTTTAGTTTAAAACATGAGTTTGACCGTGAATGTAAACGTTTTTCAAAGGTCGCACTTCAAGTTAGTTGGATCCCATGTTTAGTTCCTATTTCCTACATCGGAAGTAAAACTGTATGCTTTTCAGTCCAGCTTCTTCTTCTTCTTGACGGGCGCTACAGTTCGGGGTGAACCTGGGCCTCAACCAACATGCCCCTCCATCTAGCACGATCTTTTGCTAGCCTTTTCCATTGCCGCACACCCAGTTGGCTGAGGTCCCCTTCCACCTATGTGCGCCATCTTAAGAGCGGCCGTCCTCTGCTTCTTCGTTCCTCGGGGCTGGATTCAAAGACTCCGGGCTGGAGCTGTGGTGTCCATTCGCTCTACATGCCCCAGCCATCTTAGGCGTTGAAAATCCGTAGACGCCTGACTAGGCCCGTAAAGTTCGTGGTTAAATCTTTTCCTCCATCCCCCGTCGGCGTTTATAGGGCCGAAAATCACGCGCAAAATCTTTCTCTCGAACCGACCAAAGGCCTCCTAATCCGCTTTTGATAGTGTCCATGCTTCCGCGCCGTACAACAGGACCGGGATGATAAGGGTCTTGTATAGAGTCAACTTTGTCGTTTGGGAGAGGGCTCTATTACTCAGTTGCCTCCTGAGCCTAAAGAAACAGCGATTGGCAAGAGTGATTCTGCGTTTGAAGATGGGAACTGATGTCGTTGTTCCAGGTTACTGCGGAGCCAAGGTAGACGAAGTCCTTAACTACCTCGAACTTATTACTGCCAATACGAACGTTCTGGCCAAGATGAGCGTCCTTTTTTATGGACAGCATATATTTAGTTTTGCCCTCGTTTACCGCCAGACCAATTTTCGCCGCCTCCATCTCAATACTCGCAAACGCCTTATTGACATCTCGCTGTGGTCTACCTATTATGTCAATATCGTCGGCGTATGCAAGGAGTTGCGCGGCTTTGAAATAGATTGTGCCTCTTGTATTGGACAGTGATTTTTACACAATCATTTCAAATATGATGTGGAGGAAATCACACGACAGCGCAGCGCCCTGCCTAAATCCTTTTTTAACATCAAAACTATCGGTAAGGTGTTCACAGATTCGGATGGAGCAGCGAGCATTCTCCAAAGTCATCCTGCATAGTTTGATCAGTTTAGCAGGTATGTCAAAGGTAGACGTAGCGTTGTCGTATGCGGCTTTGAAATCGACAAATAGGTGGTGAGTGTCGACTTGAAATTCATTGGTTTTTTCCAGGATCTGCCGTAGTGTGAAGATTTGGTCGATGGTGGACTTCCCTGGCTTGAATCCGCGCTGATAAGGACCTATCAGCTTATTTAGAAAAGGCTTCAGGCGTTCACACAAAACGGCAGAGAAGGTTTTGTAGGCGATCTTAATGAGACTTTTTCCTCTGTAGTTGGCGCAATCAGAGGGGTCTTCTTTCTTGTGGATAGGGCATACGATGCTGAGACTCCATTCCTCGGGCATGCTTTCCTCTAACCATATCTTACAGATGAGCTGGTGCATGACCGCAACTAGGTCATCCCCAGCTGCCTTGAAGAGCTCAGCAGACAGTCCGTCTGCCGCCAGCAGCTTTATTCGACTTGAGTTTCGATATTGCAATCTTAACTTCATCGAGGTCAGGGGGATGGAATTCTCTGCGGTCTTCGTCGATTAGAAATGGATCATTCTGCCTGACAACGGCATATTGACTAAGATCGCCGTTATAGAGTCTGCAGAAGTGGTTTTTCCATATTCTCAGCATCGACTGCGATTCTACTACTAGGTGTCCGTTCTCATCCCTGCAGGCTTCCGTTCTGTCTTTATAACCTTGGCATGTTCGCTTGATCTGTTGATAAAACTTTCGAACGTCACGCCTGCAGTAACACCTTTTCAAATCCTCAATCGCGCGCTTCTCGTGCTCTTTCTTCTTTCTTCTAAGAAGCTTATGCTCCTCCCTTCTTTTTAACTCGTAGAGCTCACGAGCTGCTCTTGTTCTTTTATGCAGCGAGGTCTTATATGCATCCTGCTTCGCTGTGTGAATTTTCCTGCACTCGTCATCGAACCAGGTGTTTCTTCGGGTTGGGGCCTTGAAACTCAAAACTTCGGATGCAGAGCTTTTCAGGGCTTGTTTTCAAAGGCTCCACTGCTGTTCTGTTAATAGCGTGGAAGATTGAGATGTATTGGAGAGCTTAAGGGAGACGCGAGTGGTAAAAACACGAGCGGTTTCAGGCGATAGTAGCTTTCCGACGTCATAACTTTGTATTCCGCTGCGTTTGTGATATCCGTAGACGCATCTTGGCTACTACAAGGTAGTGGTCCGAGTCGATGTTAGGCCCTCGGAAAGTTCGGACATCAAGAATAGTGGAGAAGTGTCTGACGTCGATCGTAATGTGATCAATCTGGTTGGTAGTCGATTGATCAAAAGACGGCCAGGTGCCTTTGTGTATATCGAGGTACGGGAAGCTCGTACTGGCTAGAAGGAGATCTCGCCCCGTAGCAAAATCAATCAGCCTGTGTCTGTTATTGAATTTATTGAATGTGGTGTCGTGTAGGCTGGGTTTGCCGATAGTTCGTTCAAGAATGCTTTCCTTACCCAGCTTAGCACTGAAGTCTCCTAGTACAATTTTGATGTCATAGCTGGGACATTGGGCATACGTTCTGTCTAGGAGATTGTAGAACTCATCTTTGGCGGAGTCATCCTTGTCTTCCGTGGGGGCGAGGACGCAGATCAGGCTGATGTTAGAAAATGTGGTCTTGATCGTTACGAAAGCTTAGGACTTTTTACCTCAGTCCACCTCGCGCGACAAATCCGCATTCGAACAATCGTTGTCCTCTCTCCCTATAGCAGTCGCCGTAGTAAATGTCGCAGTTTTCCATCCGCTTTATACTCGGTCCATTCCATCGCATTTCCTGGATGGCGATCCGCAAGTTGTTCGGCTGCACGTGGCCGGTTTAGGGATCAGGCACAGAGCCGATTTTTGCAAGGGTCGTCAACATTAATCCGGTCCGTTTTATCCGAGGTTTGTTTCTTAGCAATTATGGGGTTTTCCGGTTATGGTTTGCTAGGCCATAGCCCAACCGACATTAATCCTGTTTTGTGGCACAGTCCTCCTTCTTTTGTAATTTCCATGGTACCACGAGGAGGTGGAAGTAAGACCTGGTTAACAGAGCTGCAAGGTGTTCGGCTGCAGAGGCTCTTACTCGCTTTTTTTTAGCGGACCAGCGCCCGTTGGCAGATGCTACCCCTGCGAGGCCTTTGTTAGTCTTTTACCATCCAAAAACGAAAGGTTTTCGGTGTTGGTACTTTTCTCGTTAAATATTGTACCAGACGTCAACAAACTTAAATTAATCGCTTCTGACATGCCCATTAAGAATATCCTTAAAAAGCTGCAAGAACACCACGATACGCTTTTTGGTGGCTTCAATAGTACAAGTCAGCGACGTGACTACTGGCTGAAAATGGTATTCTCGTTTTTGCAAAGTAAAAATCTTAAAATAATGCTTCATTAGCAACGAATCTTGCTCTTAGTGGAGCACACTAGTTCGTTCTTCTTACACTTACCCTATAATTTACCGCCGGTACTGTACTCTACAATATAGAACCACATCAATACGTATCATATATACATGTACAGCCAATTGGACGCTTTCCAGCGAACGTGCAGATTGTTTATTGCAAACCTTGCACAATCTACGTCAACGCCATGTATTCGCAATCGGGTGGCGTACGAAGTGCGACTATTAACTTGTTCTCTTCTTTTATTTATTTATTTATTTCATGTGTTTATGTTGAGTAGCTTTGATTTGTGTTACTAATTAGTTCTAATTTTAAACGACAAGCAATTCAAAAAAGAAAAGATTAAGTGTATCTCGCCCTCTCCATCGGGAGTAGACGCTAAAATCGTTCAAATAAATCAATGACCGCAGTCGAAAACGATGAATATTTCGAAATATTTCCCGAAACTCTTACAGTGCCGTTCCGTGGTCCGCCGCGTTATAATCCGAAGCGTCGTTCCGGAGTTGGATGGATGACTGGTAATGGTAGCCTGAGTGGCGGCGGCAGTTTAATGGGCACGTTGACTAGAAATAGCTCGCGCGGTCCGCCGTCACCGTGTCCATCCGAACATATGCCATACAGTTCGGCTAGCTCGAGTTTGTCCGAAGGATCCTCAGGCCATCGATCGCACGAGGACGATATCAGCATTGTCACAGGTATAATCAGATTTTTTTTAATTTCCTTTTTTGTTTTTCTGTTTTTTATTTTTATTTTTTTGTTTTCATGCTTTTGTTGTAATTTGTTTTCCTTTTGATGTGAGTGTGTGTATAGAGTGTGGTGGAGGATGTGCCTCGTATCTAACTAAAACAGAGTGAGATTGCCTTAGAGTACAAATTCATTCAATTTGTCATTGACTAATAGGCCTCTATCGAGGGTATTTGTACGAAGTTTTTGATGACTCTGTGCTGTCATTCCACTTTGTTCCATTCAAATAATAAACACAAAAAATGGATTCCCCATTGGCAACTCGATTTTATTATCCCAACAGCTTACCCATAAATCATGGACGATTTTTGCGATTTCCCAGATTACGCGATGCATTCCCAATTTATTTTTTCAATGCGCCATTGGTCCACCCCTAAAAACCTATCGGAATTGCATGCATCCGAACGATTCTTCCCTTTCATATTCGTATACTCCGATAAAAACACATATCTAGGTATACAGCAACCACTGCCAAATAGTAGGTCGTTACTTATGTGGATTTCGGATAAGTACTCGTATGCTCCTGCCAGCAAGCCAAAGGTATTTATTCTGCGACTATTGATCCTCATATAGTACTTCATCTTGCATGCTCGTGCTGCAATGTGAACTTCTTTTTTGTAGCATTTACGTCAATATTCATTTATCCTTCCCACTCAGAAATTGCATGTAATTTCATCCTGAAAATATCCTTGGCCTTGTGCCAGACGAGACCACACACCGACTTGGCACCGCACAAAAATCGAACCGAAGAAACAGCCGACCACATTAGAGAAGTCTCCTTGTGTGCACAAACTTTTAAATTGCTCTCTTTCTTTATCTATTCCCATTTCTGTGTAGATAAAAGTCTTGGTGACACCAGTGACATAATCAGCGACTCGTCCGGGGTGGGTACGAATTCGGATAGTGCAGCATGTTCGATCGGTCACCCGAGTACAACGGTGGTGTGTATCGAGCCATATGCCGGCAATTCGGTGGGACATATTCGGCTGCAACCGGGCGATGTTATTGAGGTCGTCGGGTCAACGGATTGTGGCCTATTAGAGGGCTATGTACGCGGTACGAATGCATCGGGATTTTTCCCAGTTGAATGTGTACAAGAGGTGAATATTCGCCAGAAGAATATTACGAACGTTTCAACAGCGTCAAGCATTTCGCATTCGCATCACCAACAGCAACAGCAGCCGCAACAGCAACAACAGCAGGAAAGCCACAATCAGCAATACCAAGGATCGCCGGGAATGCAACGACCGTCAGTGCCAACAACCAATGGTGGTGGTATTGGTGGTGCTAGCGGTGGTGGTCACTTTAACAGCTCAACAGCACCACGAATGAAGAAACAGTAAGTGATCATAGTCCTTTTAGATCAACATGAAATCCCATTGATCGATTTTTCTTTTTACAGAGCGATAGGTGAGCCTCGAACTGTTATCCTGCACAGGGCCAAACGCGGTTTTGGTTTTATTCTTCGCGGAGCCAAAGCCTCTTCGCCGTTGATGCAACTGAAACCGTCCGATCGATTTCCGGCTTTGCAATACCTGGACGACGTCGATCCCGGCGGTGTAGCCGATATGGCCGGCCTGCGTCCTGGTGATTTTCTGCTCGCAATCAATGGCGAAGACGTCCGAGCGGCCTCTCACGAAAAAGTCGTTGACATGATTCGGTCGTCCGGAGCACTCGTCTCCATGACAGTCATCTCGCCGCAATATCCACATCATGTGCAATCGGCCGCAGCAGCAGTTGCTGCTGCAGCTCAACAACAACATCATCAATTCCAAGTACAACATTACCAAGGTCCAAGCACGCCGCAAGCAGTACGTCAATGCTCCACGCTCCCGCGCAAAATGTCACTCGGTCAACCTGGTGTGGGCGGTAGTGGACGAATGCCAGCACCGATGCCGCCACGTCGCGACCCGAAAACCACCCTAAGTGTCGGTAGAGCTCGAGCCAAGTCAATGGTTGCCGGCTTGGAGAATGGCGGCGAAAAGGACGACGAAGACATTCCAGCGAAATCCAGCTCAATCGAATCCATATCGACAACGCCTACACAAAATCCCAGTACTCCGGTACAGCTGCGCACCGCGAGTATCAAAGCTCGCCCAACATCCAGTCGCATCACAGCCGCCGAACTAGAAGAACTTTTCCAACGGCAACAGGGCGAAGCTGCTGATGGCATAAATCGCTACTCAACCATGATGACCACGTCGCGATTCCAATCGGGCACCGATAGCGGAGCAGCAACTCCACCAAGTAGTGGTTCACCAATGAAAGGTCCACTTGTCTATGCCAGTGTTGCAGATATGAAACGGAAGAAGACTAAGAATGGTACGTTACGTGGCAAACCCTGCCCCATACCGACGGTTGGGCCGGGTGGCAGTGATTTAAAACGATTCCATTCTACGCCGGACTTGAATTCCCATTTGAATAACTCATCGTCGTCAATCTGGAATGCTGTCGGCAAGGGACATCATTCACAAGATGACGTCGCAACGTTACATGCCTCCATGCAGCGACTCAACCTACCACCGCCAACACATCCACCACCACCGCCACCCGTTGGTCAAGTAGTGAAAGTGGATGTATCGCGTGGTTCTTCAGAATACGAAAGTACCATAACGTTGCAGCAGAAATTACAGAAACGAGGTGATGTAACTGACAGCTGTGCCAGCGCCGATGGAGTGGCATCCAGTTTTAATCCGTCGGCTAGTGCTAAACTGTATGCATCTCCGCAGGATCTCAGAAATATGGTGGGATGGAAACTGCGACGAACCGCCTCCCAGGATGTAAGTAGATTTCGGTTAGGAATGAAAGTACCTTTGACGATATTTTGTTTTTTTTTTTTTTTATAGAACCGCCACAGCCATTTGATGAGCCAATTGAGTAATCTTACCGCTACGCAACAACCACCACCACCACCGCCACAACCAACAGCACAATCACAACAACAACAACAACAGCCGAAACAACAGCTGCCGCCAAGTAGCATGACTCAAAAATGCCAATACGCCCAACCAACACGACAGTTTGCCAATCCGAGTGCTGCGCTACATCAACAATTACAGCAACAGTACTCGCATCCGCAAAACGGTGCACCCCTACCAACTGGACCAGCACCGCCTATCCCTGAACCAGACTACAGCCTCAGTGAGTCTGATGGGGAGGACGAAAACTCGATATTGGTCGCGAGAAACACAAAACTCAACGAGAAGATTGCATTACTCGATATGCCCGAGACCAGCGGAAATAGCCATACGAGGTAAGTGTCCTACACTTAACCCAAAAAGCCACTTGTCTGAGTTTGTTTTTACCTTTTAGTGGCAGCAGTTCCGGCGGATCAATTTCGCACTCATTCTCTGTCGACGAAATCCAAAGAATCCGCACCAATTTGAAGACATCCAAATCCTATCCCAACGATCTACTCAAACCCGATAGTCAAAACGGTGGCGACCAAAACCAAACCAACAATAATAATAACGCACGTTCCCCGCCGAACGCCCATGAACACAACGAAGAAGGTGACAATTCATCATCCGGCGTCAGCAGTGACCAAGAAAATCCCACAAATGCTGCCCAACAGACGACGACCACCACCAACACCACCATCACCACCACCAACAATCAGGATACTATCAAGAAGAAACCGACTGCACTCACTGTCGGACCAACTACACTGAATCAACATGCCACCCTGACCAGGCAACATCAACAGCAACCAATAAACCCATCGACAGTAGCCGAAACCAAAGTGAAGACTCTACTCATCACGAGCAAACAGCTAACACCGGTCTTATCGTCGGCTGTCGCGTCCAAAATCACTGGACCGATTCTACAGAAGCACGAGGAACCTGTTACCACCGCAGCTAGTACCAAACACAACATAACCATCAACAACAACAGCAGTAATAATAATAATAACAACAACAATCGAAATGCAGACAGTGAGGAAGAACAACGCAGTGAAGATGACGGCGAGCTTAGTCCGAGTCCTCCGGCCAAGGCATTCCAGCGTCACAACTCGCTCACGCGCAAACAAGCCGCCAGTATTGCAATGGCACGTGCCACCCGGGCTGCCGTATCACTTGTGCAATTACCGCCGCCCATCGAAGCGGACAGTGACTCGGAAATGATGACTGGCTCCAATGGAGGTAGCGGCGCACCTGTAAATGCCGAGAACATTGTCCTCGCTCCACCGCCACAGTTTTGCGATTGTAACGATTTGAAACATTCCAAAGTTGGCGGTATTTCAACAAATACAGGAACCACTACCACAGCTGTCGGCCAAGTAGGTATTGGTGCCGTTGGTGGAGGCGCTCTTACGCCGAGCGGAAATCGTGTGCGTATCGTCGGGGCAGTGCCAAAAGCAAATCGCTTACATAGTCAATAGAGTACATAGAAAAACAACAGAAGAAACAAAACGAAGAAACGTTTAATGTACTAGTTAAGTGTTTAGTAAATTAATTATTGAATTACTACATAGTTCTACATACTTATATGCATATGGTATACAGGAACCAGTACCGGAAACGGCAACATGTTCGCACATAATTGGAATTATTACGAAGCGCGCGCGCGCGTAGTCAATGCGCTTTCTAGAGACTTGCATTGCATACACAAGACAGAAATAACGATATGAATCGCCAAGCAGCACTGTTGCACTTAGCATCGTTCACACACACACACATTAATACATCTAGTATATATAGTATATAAATTTAGAAATGTAACTATTTTTTTTCCTTTAAAACAAAAAAACAAAACAAAAATGTTCAAATAAAATTCTATAAAATAGTAACCGTTCGCGTAGAGCATATGTATGAAAAACGAGAGTCAGGCGTTGTATTTTTAATCGAGTATCGGATCGAGGGAAATGTTTGGATCAGGATACAAGAGGAGTTCATCATCTTCCAAGTTTTGTCAATAAATCTACAAGTTTTAACACGAAAGAGGAATTTTAGAAAATGGTCGTGAAAGCGTTTTATATGGGAAATTCACCACAGCTGGTTGCAGCTGTTTTTAGTGCGGTACACACCTTCGATCAAAAGTGACGTCAGTTTTGAGTGAAGTGCCTCATGTACACACTGTAGATCTTGTTTGACACGCAAAACATCATTTCGCGCAGTCACCATGGACAGCGAATTTGTATTTTTTCATGAAATTCACTAATTCCTGGCAACCTTCGTCTTTTTTGTCCCGACGTATACATATATTCTAAACACATTACGTCCCAGAGACAACGGTGAGACTCGTAAATATTTATAAATTCATCGAGAAATTGTCTGCTCGCATCCACTCTCATCCATGTCCAACGCTTGAATGACACAATTCATGTACACACTGTCGATCATAACCATCATGGCCGCTGATCGTCATGCAACCACGAAAAATTTTGCAATTCGTCACTTTTGATCGTCAAACCATCATTCACATGTACACACTACCGGTTTTGAGTGAGACTCAACTAAAACATCACTTTTGATCGAAGGTGTGTACCTCGCTTTTGGAAAGGAAGACGCTTAAATCGAAAAATATATATATTTCTCGCCCAATATACCGTTATTCGCCTCGTTAAAAAAATCCGCTAAAATAGTCGGTTATTACACAGCGCGTGTTTAGTAAAGATTAAAATAAGTGCGAAAGAGAGGGTCAGTGAAACAGAAAAACACTGGTACAGTAACTGCTGGAACACAATGAGGTCGCGGTCGCCTGTCAAAAGTTGAATATACGTAAATCCCATACCGTAAATACAATGATGTCGTGATCGCTGTCTTGGTCGTAGGGTGTGTCGCGCGAGTTGGCTAACTTTCAACTGGGTCGTACGACATTGTGACAGATGTGTAGATAAACAAAAAAAACAAAACAAGGAAATTTTCAGATCGGCGGTTGACGGTTCTTCGTTGTGAGTACAATGTGTCTCAAAAGAAAGTTAATATTTAGTGGATTGATTAAAAACGAAGTAAACATTCTATCGACAAAAATTGTATTTATCATTCACGTTCGCGAGTCGAACGTTCGCCAGCCGTCGAACTTCCAGGCAGGGATAAACAATAAGATACCAATCTTTCGTACGTCTGCCGTATACTATACGTGTTGTTCTCCGTTTAAAAACGACGCTTTTGACTAACACAATGACAGTCTCAAGCGTCGATGTGTAGAGTCAAGACGTGGCAAAATGCTCGTAACAAAGCAGAATGACATAGTCAAAACGCCGTCATATCGCAACGCGTTTGTAGGTGCAATCTGTCATGCCTGTGTCACAATGCTACTACACGGCGCGGCGACAGCGCAACTACAAACGCTGCCGTTAGCTGTGGTTGTAAAGTAGTTCAGTCAACACACAATGGAGCGACTTTCATCGGCGTTTTTTTTGACAGCAGGGTACTTCTGTGAGTGAAGTTGGTGGTGAATTCTATAGAGTGAAGTTGTCATCAGTAAAAAATTCGAAGATTGAAACTGAATTTAGTTCATAAATGGATCAAAATAATTTGAAACAAAAACATTATTGCTAACATCTGCGGCTGCTTTAGCATATAAAAAGTTAAAAGCGAAAACAAAAGTCAGAAGAAGGTGGTGGGTTAGACCAAGTTATCAAACGTATACCTCCAATATCGAATTCGAAATAGCAAAACGCCGTGTAGTTGCGACAGTTTTTCAATTTTTCGAAATTACAGCGCTGCGACACGACTATATACGTGCCTATGTGACTTACTCCATATAATTCCATTGAATGAATATGGATTTGACAGCTATGGCGTTTGTAGTTGCGCTGTCGCCGCGCCGTGTATCGATCAAAAGTGACGCCAGTTTTGAGTGAAGTGCCTCTCGTACACCAGGGATAAACAATGAGATGCCAAAGCTTCGTACGTCTGCCCTGTGATCCCCGGAAGGGATTTGTGCTGCTTTTGTAATACCAAACAAAAAACGATGACGCACAGCTGTTCACGGAGTGAGCAACCAATACATATAATTTCCATACTTCTTTCCTCTAATGCAATGCATTGAAAATCCATTTGGTTAATGTCCGAAAGATAACCCAAGCTTAAATGGTGAAAAGAAACTGAAATCCGAGAAAAAGATGAAACAGATCCTTAATTTCGACAACAAAATTGCTCTTTTTTCACGTTTTCTTTAGAAATGAACACACTAGCAAGAAGAAAGCGTTAAATTCTGACTTCAAAAAATGAAACGCTAAGAAAATCAGAAAAACAGAAACAAAAAATTAAATGTTCGCCCGAAATAGTGGGCAAATATATGAATAAAGTATAATCCAGCTGTAATTACTTGAATTGTGCACAGCTTACTCATAAATATTAAAATATTTGCCTTATTCCTGAATTGATTATCTAAATAACGTACGTTGTAACCGTCGTTAATTTAAAATTCAAAAAAAAAACAAAAAAAACAAGTGAACATGTCCCTTCCCACAATAATTGGTGTTATTGTAATGTATGTTAAATTGTTCCACGATCGGCCTTCCACACACGAATTTCCATTTTTCCACAAATTAGGCAAATTAGTAAAAAATGAACGCAAACCATCATTATCCCTGACGTACACACTGTAGATCTTGTTTGACACGCAAAACATCATTCAAGTACATAATTTCGCGCAGTGCAGGCCAAAGTGCAAAAGAGAGGGTAAGTGAAACAGAAATACATTGGCACAGTCACGCTTGGGTAGCTACTTCGTGCGTTTTTTTCACATTTCCTTATCTCCTTTACTTTTTGTTTTTTTTTTTTTTAGAGACTAGCGCAGGTTCAAGAGTTTTTTTGTTTTTATATTCCCTTATGATGTGTTTACACACACAACCTGAACGGAGTGTAGTGGTTGGGGTCGTTGATGTTCGTTCACTACCCTCAGGGGTGGATGTTCTAAACCTAGATAGGACGAGAGCCGACCGAATTCCGCGTTGGTTATAGTCCGTAATAATTCGTTCGAGCACAATAGTATTGCATACGCAGAGGATGAATTTAGGTCAACCATATACTGTGAGTGTTATGCCTGCAGCAGTACGTCTGGTCAGACCTTCCGCTCGGCGGTCGATGATGTTAACCACTGCACCACGGCCACCCCGACCACACGCGCCGTGTGGACTCGGACAAAGCGACCACATTGTGGGCGAAATTTTGCGAATCCTAACGACAGTAATGCCTGATAATGTCGACCGAGACAGCGACCGCGACCTCATTGTGTTCCAGCAGTAACGCCCGGGTAGGCTACTCCGTGCGTCTTTTTGACATTTCCCTATCCCCTTTTCTTTGTTTTGCGATGTTGCTTCACTCGTGTTTCTGATTTGAAAGTGTACTTTTGGATTCCATTCTTATAGGGGCCATACACTACGCAAACATGTATATTTTGTTGTTGCGCACAGACCGTCTGTGTCGTGTATTACCCCATTTACATGCGTAGTTGAATCCGAATTGAGCTATAGCATCGAAATACATGTAAACGCGGATCGAGTTCCAATAGAGTTGACTCAACTCGATCTAGCTAGCTAAGCTGGATCGAGTCGAAAAAATTCATATAAACCTGGGTCGAGGAGGCGAACTGACATTTTGTCTCTGTACGTGTGAGATATCTTGTTTGCTTTTCTTTCTCTTCGACATTTTGTTTCGCTTGTCAGTTCAGGTTGCCAACAGTGTTGTGTATGAATTAATTTAACGCAAGAATAACAAAATCAAAGTAAAAGGTCCGTATATACATATCATCTGTCACTTTAACTACGTTAGAACTCTTCGATTTTTCGACTACGTTGCGGAGAAACCTGGATCGAAATTTCAACTCAGTTTCGACTCGATCTTTCGACTACTTATGCAAACGGGGTATGTGTCCATGTCGCGAATTTAAATTTTTTTTGAATTTTTCTTGGTCTGCAACGACATGTCTGTGTCGTGTATGGTGAATTTTGAACAGACGAGCGAGAAAATTCACGGCGTAAACATGAACAAATAAAGTGAAAGACAATTCTGGGTAGCATTTTTTAGAAATTTATAAAAGCTTGCGGGTGCTGACCAAGATCACATATTTTTTTCAACCATTCCTCGATCCAAATTCTTTTTTTTTTTTCTTATTCCTATTTTTAGTTATATTTTCGGTATTTTTCCGACCCGACGACAACGATGAAACGATCAAACTAAAGTCTGCGCAGATTTTTTGCACCGTGTGTGGCGACTTAAGGCTTGCAACGACATGTCTGTGTCGTGTATGAGTCCTATTACTTTTCAAACTTCATCACAGGCTAACGCCAATGATATGTAAAACGGAATGTCAGAAAAACTCGGAATGAAGAAAAGCTCCATGTAATAACCCTTGCAACTCGGAATGTCAGTCCAAAAGGAAATCGTCGAGACTTGCACGTCAAAGAGACGCGCCGTGTAATAACCAACATGCCCCTCCATCTAGCCCGATCTTTCGCTAGCCTTTTCCATTGCCGCACACCCAGTTGGCTGAGGTCCCCTTCCACCTGTGTGCGCCATCTTAAGTGCGGCCGTCCTCTGCTTCTTCGTCCCTCGGGGTTAGATTCAAAGACTCTCCGGGCTGGAGCTGTGGTGTCCATTCGCTCTACATGGCCCAGCCATCTTAGGCGTTGAATCCCTAGACGCCTGACTAGGCTCATGTCGCTGTACAGCCCATGAAGTTCCTGGTTGAATCTTCTCCTCCATCCCCCGTCTGCGTTTATAGGCCCGAAAATCACGCACAACATCTTTCTCTCGAACCGACCAAGGGCCCCCTCATCCGCTTTTGATAGTGTCCATGCTTCTGCGCCGTACAACAGGACCGGGATGATAAGGGTCTTATATAGAGTCAACTTGGTCGTTCGGGAGAGGGCTCTATTACTCAGTTGCCTCCTGAGCCCAAAGAAACAGCGATTGGCAAGAGTGATTCTGCGTTTGATTTCGGAACTGATGTCGTTGTTCCAGGTCACTGCGGAGCCAAGGTAGACGAAGTCCTTAACTACCTCGAACTTATATCTGCCTATACAAACGTTCTGGCCGAGACGTTGGTGGTGAGCGTCCTTTTTTGATGACAGCATATATTTAGTTTTGCCCTCTTTTACCGCCAAACCAATTTGCGCCGCCTCCATCTCAATAGTCGCAAACGCCTTATTGACATCTCGCTGTGATCTACCTATTATATCAATATCGTCGGCGTATGCAAGGAGTTGCGAGGATTTGAAATAGATTGTGCCTTGTATTGGCCAGTGATTTTTGCACAATCATTTCTAATATGACGTTGAAAAATCACACGACAGCGCATCGCCCTGCCTAAATCCTTTTTTGACATCAAAACTATCGGTAAGGTGTTCACCGATTCGGATGGAGTAGCGAGCATTCTCCAAAGTCATCCTGCATAGTTTGATCAGTTTAGCAGGTATGTCAAAGGTAGACGTTGTCGTATGCGGCTTTGAAGTCGACAAATAGGTGGTGAGTGTCGACTTGAAATTCATTGGTTTTTTTCCAGGATCTGCCGTAGTGTGAAGATTTGGTCGATGGTGGACTTCCCTGGCCTGAATCCGCACTGATAAGGACCTATCAGCTTATTTACAAAAGGCTTCAGGCGTTCACACAAAACGGCATAGAAGATTTTGTTGTACTTTTCATTCAGGAGTTGATCCGACAAAGTTTTCCGTTTTGGGAGCACAGCTGCGTAAGATGGCTTCATAGATTTTACCATATTTTTGAAATGTGGTGATTCGATGTCGTGAATCGGAATATTACATCCGAAGAAAAAGGAAGCAATAGCTAAATCTATTTCATGCTTTTCTCCAGGTTTTAAACAGTCAATAAAAGCATTTAAATTTCCCACTTTCCTTGGCTTTGAAACTTTTTTGTAGTAGGTTTAACAGATTTTGTAAAAGACAAAGATGATCCTGAGGACATGAGAAGCGAAGATGACGATGTTGTAGCTGTACTTGCAGCCCTAGCCGTTGGTAATAGATGCTTTTCGGAATCGATATGAGCTTTGACTTCTTTATTTTCATTTCAGTGTTCCCTCCGATTGACATCAATTACTGATCTTGGTGTGAATAACTCTATAAAAAAAAAACAACATAAACAATCAGGGCTTCGAATTTTACTCTACTTTATCAAAGTAAATACTGTTGGAGGACGAATCCATATTACTGGTTTCCTCAGCAGCTTCATCTATGTTTTCGACTTAATTTTTACCGACAAACCCATTGCATCTTTTACTGTTTGGAGTATTAATCGATGATTAAACAATCCAATTGCACAGCTTATATACATACCGATGGCGCCAGTAATCGCGACTCTGCTGCGTTTTGCAATGTTTTTTTTTTTTTTACAAAAATTGCAACAAGCTGCATATTTTTTTCCTTCCCGAACTAGAGAAAAGTTATTTCCCTCAAAATTCACGGATCTTGGTCTTCCAGTGAAACTCATTTTTAGGGTTCCGTACCCAAAGGTAAAACGGAACCCTATTACTAAGACTTTGCTGTCCGTCCGTCCGTCACCAGGCTGTATCTCATGAACCGTGATAGTTAGACAGTTGAAATTTTCACAGATGATGTATTTCTGTTGCCGCTACCACGACAAATACTAAAAACAGAAGGGGGGCTCCCATACAACAGACATGATTTTCATCCAAAAAATCCCCTTGGTCACATACTGAACTAAGGTTAGTCGACAATATCCCGGAACCAGTAGCAAACTTCCCAGTTTTGATCTCTTTAGTGTCTTTGATGAATTAATCCTAGCTGCAAGCCTTTTCCCCATATTTTCCATTATTGTTATTCACCTTTTCACATCGTTGCTGTCAAGTAAGATAATTGATTTGAATTCAATGGACACTTTGATGATCAACTATATCTCATCTTTTTGATTATCAAAGTAATATGCCGATTATCAAAGTAATATGCCGATTATCAAAGTAATATGCCGATAAACTGCCTGCAACCAAGATCGGTCATCATACAAAAAATGTGATTTAATGTGATGACTGATGTGGTAACATACATAGTCTCTTTCATATGTATATATACAGTTGGTACGGAACCCTTTGTGGGCGAGTCCGACTCGCACTTGGCCGGTTTTTGATATAGGTAAATTAAATTGGTAATAATTCAAGACAAATGCAAAATGTTCTTTATTTATTTAGATTTTAACAGATATTGCAATGCCTCTCAGTTGCTCTCCTTTTTGTCAGTAATTTACTTTATTTACCTCTTCTTCACCTTTTTTACGAGTTTGTTTTACGTTTTTTACGGCATTTTTACGTTGTTTACTACGCTTATTTACATGTTTTTACCTACTCAAACGTAAAGAAGGTTTTTACACAGATTTGATCATCACTGCTCGTGTGCCGTTCGGTTGAGGCGAAAGACTTGGGATGTGGTGTGTTATCATAGAACAGATATCCGACTTTTGGCCAGGTTTTTAGTGGAATACTCCTATGTGCGACGGCAAATATTGTATTGTATTTCTCGTATTAAACTATACTCTCTTTCAACATCAAAAAACAAAGTATACTATTCTCACGTCGATATATTCACGCGTCGTAGATTGTCTTTTTTGTTTTTCTTGTCTAGTCCAACAATACATACACGAACACGTCCTCTACGGATTCAATTTCCAGACTGTAACCGTTCTGTTTAGTCAACCGACACTCGAGGATTTCATTTATGCCATTTGCATATCTAGCGAATCTGACCTAACTCATCCATCCTTTCACTTGCATTAAAGTCTTAAATTATACAAAAAAAAAAAAAAAAAACAAGCAGAGCTACAAAATAACTGAAGAAAATGAAACTATATATATAAAAAAACAAAATTCTTATACTAAATATTTGCACAGATTTATACGCAGTTAACGATAAATAAAGCATTTCCATTTCTAACCTCATTTCACTTAAAGAAAAAACAATTTCTCAAGCACATGCATACGATACATAAATAAATATATATTATATAAAATGGTAAATATGAAAATAGATAGTCGCGATGAAATAAAGAAAAGTATTAATATACTAGTGAATAAACAAAAAAAGAATCCTTAAAGCTAAGAAACAATAATTTATTTACAAGAAAAACTAAAAATAAATTTCTATTTAACGATTTCATCTCGTTTTTATATTTCTTCTATTTCCACGGAAAATACAAGTAACAACTGAATTTCTTTATATACATATATATATATATGAAATTAATGAAAGATAACAAATTTAACATTAAAACTAGACAATTGCGTAGAAGAACGTAAGTATGTATCGGTTAAGTGTTCAATTAAGCAAAGTATGGATATGAGTATCTACACAATTTATTATTTCAGCAATCACACATTTCTTTTTGTCATATTTTCTCTGTTCGCTTCTTGTTTGTTTATTTTTTTTTTTTGTTTTCTCTTTGCATCCAAACAGAAAAACATAATGAAATAAAGAGAAAATAAAAACAAAACATAATTTGGTACATGAGGAAACACAAACGAAAACAACTGGAGTTTAGTTTGTATTTTTTAAGATACATTCTAATGTATTATACAATTAATTTAGCAACACGAGGATAACAATTATTGTATTAGATTTATTACATTTAATATTAATTTTAGTATGAGAATGCATATACTATGTGAGATATAAAACAAAAGTCAAATAATATGTATTGAAAAAAATAATTACATTTTTGTTTCATTATTACAGTCTGCTCGAGGGCAAGTCTTTTGCGTTATTGTTCGATTTAGTGCTACCATTAGCAATACGGCACTGCGACTTTTGCAGATCTATTGTGCCTGCTAGCCGATTTAGCCGGGTAGCCTCTCCACTTCTATAATGAAGTTGAGAATGCTTCTCGTAGGAGCCAGGGTGATCCCCTCAGGAGTCATAACTTCACTGAGAAGGATACGTTTCCTAAGATGGCAGAGAGCAGCAGACTCACACAGTATGTGTTCTGCCGTCTCCTCGCCCTCACGACAGAGCCAGCACTCAGTTTCAGACCAGAGGATAAATTTGTTTAAATGATATCTCAGACCGCAGTGTCCCGTTAGATAGCTGACTAGTCTTCTGATATCCACCCTATTGAGTTTGAGTATGTCAATAGGGTGCTTGTTCAGGAGTCGTTTAAGTCGTTTAGATTGACGGAGTCCCCGAACGCTGTTCCAAAAGGACAGGTGTTGCAATTTTTCCCACTTGTCTAAGAAGTCATTTATCTTAGACCCGGGAGTGCCGCAGAATGGTTCCGGACCAAAATATTTGTCGCTGGAACCTTTCCTGGCAAGTTGGTCGGCAATTTCATTACCCTTGATACCTTTATGGCCTGGCACCCACCAACGTTTAACATTGTTTCTTTTGGCGAGGTCTTGTAGGGCGTCATGGCATTCCTTGACGGTTTTTGTGTTCGTGCTGTACGAACGCAGCGCTTTAAGCGCTGCTTGGCTATCAGAGAGTATGTTGATGGTTACTCCTCTGATGTCAGTCTCGAGATTTAAATTGACGCACGTTAGGATGGCATGCAGCTCTGCTTGGAAGATGCTGGGGCTTATTCTCAGGGCCTCCGAGATCTTGCGTTTTGGCCCAAAGATACCGACGCCAACGCCGGAAGCCATCTTCGAGCCATCCGTGTGCCACCTAACCCCTTTGACATTTAGCATGGGATCATTGTTTTCCCATGCTGAGCGGTTTGAGATCAGTATCTCAAATCTCTTATCAAAGGTGAAGGTGTGTGGCAATGCGTCCGAGACTGTAGTAATCATATCCAGCTCGGGAAGATGTTGTAATATGGACATGTGGCCTGCGGGTCTGCATGGCATATTTGTTCCCGAGCAGAGAATTCTGATTGCACTGCGTAATGCCGCCTTTTTGATAAAAAGGTGCAGTGGAGTGAGTCCAATGAGTGCTTCTTGGGCTGCCGTGGGGCAGGTTGGCATAGCGCCTGTGATGCCGAGACACGCTAGTCTCGGAAGGCGTTGAAGCTTAACAATTGTAGTTTTTTGCTCAACTTTTGTCCACCACACGGTAGGTGACGATCGGTCTTACTATCGCGGTATACAGCCAGTGGACTAGCTTTGGTTTAAGTCCCCAGGTTTTACCGCAGGTGCGTCGACAGGCCCACATGGCCTTAGTCGCTTTCATGAGTTTATTTCTCATATTGGAGTTCCAGTTGAGTCTACGGTCTGGGTTAATATCTACATACTTTACTTCCTCTGAAAATCATTTGCGTGTGCCATTTAGTAAGATTGAGCAGGGTTGTACCTTTCTGCTCTTTGTAAATGGGACTAAGATTGTCTTATTTGGGTTAATAGATAAGCCCTCCTTGCCACACCAGTCAGAGATAAGTTGGAGCGCAAGCTCATGCGCTCACAGGCAGTGATCTCGCACTTGCCCGTAACAATGACTATTAGGTCATCAGCATATCCGATGACCTCGTAGCCCCGAGTAGTTAGCTTGCGTAGTAGATCGTCGATGACTATCGACCAAAGCAGTGGTGAAAGGACTCCCCCTTGTGGGCATCCTCTAACCGCCGATACTGTCACTGAGACCTCTCCGCATGTGGCTGATATGATACGGCTATTTAGCATCGCCCTAATCCAGTGATTAGTGGGATGGTCCACACCCCTGCAGGATAGTGCAGTGCTGATCGAATCATAACCAGTATTATCGAAGGCTCCCTCTGTATCAAGGAAGGCACAGATTGCGATCTCCTTTTGTGTGAAACTATTTTCAATGTGCGTCACCAAGTGGTGTAGTGCATTTTCGGTAGATCGCTCTTTGCGATATGCATACTGGCTGGGATACAGAGGTATCTGATTTTCCATGATACCTCTAATAAGGAGCTCTATCAGTTACTCCATTGTTTTTAGAAAGAACGAAGTCAAACTGATAGGGCGATAGGATTTAAGTTGCTCACTTGGTTTCCCAATCTTGGGGATGAAGACAAGATTGACCTCTCTCCAAATTTGGGGTATGTATCCCAGGTCGAAGCAAGACCTAAAAAGAACTATCAGTGATGGTAGAATTATATTCAAGCCTTTCTGTAAGATCGCAGGAAAGACACCGTCTTTGCCTGGAGCCTTGTAGGATTTGAATGAACCAATTGCCCATTTGATCCTGTCAGGGCTGAAGAGTCTACCAGAGAGGCTATTTGTTTTACTGTCGATGTTATCTATGAAGTGAATTTGATCGTCAGAGGACATCGAGTAAGGAGTAGAACCAGGAAAGTGCACCTCGAGCAAAGTCTCCAGGGTTTCCCTGCGATTGACGGTAAAGGTGCCGTCTGATTTGCGAAGCAGCCCGAGCCCATTTGTGTGCTCTCGAGATAGTGCTTTGTGGAGTCGGGCCGCAGTTGGAAGCGAGTCTATGTTCTCGCAATGTTTCCTCGAAGACGTTCTCTTGGACTTCCTCAATTCGAGGTTGTATTTAGTTAGAGCAGATCTATAATCAGTCCAATTATTATACCGTTTAGCTCCGTTAAACAGTGATCTCACCTGTTTCCTTAGGGACTCAAGCTGAATATTCCACCAGGGCACACACCGTTTGTGTGTAGTTGTCCTGGGTGTACAGCTGTCTCTGAATGATCAGATGAGTGCTGCATTGAGCTGGTAGGCCGCTTCGTCGATATCGTCTGTCGATTCAATCGACTTAAGAAGCATATCCTCTTTAGCGGCGAGTTGAGCTTGGAACCGAGCCCAATTCGTTAGTTTGGGCTGATATCTGGGCTCATCCTCATTAACCTCACCGGAGATGTTAAATCTGATATACTGGTGATCAGACAGTGAGGCTTCATTGGAGACATGCCAGTCCCCAATCACATTTGAGATAAATGGGCTAGAGATGGTGAGGTCAAACACCTCTTCTCTAACCGCATTTATGAATGTGGGTTTGTTGCCTCTATTGGCAACGGTGAGTTCGTTAATTATTAAAAATTCAAGGAGTGACTCAGCTCGTTTGTTGGTATTGCTGCTGCCCATATGGTGCGCGTTGGCGTTGCATCCAATTACCAGGTGGTGTTTTTTCTGGTTGCAATACCTAACCAGATCCTGGGCTTCAGTGGGAGGGATTTGTTGGTCGTCTCCAGGAAAGTAAGCGGAGGCGCATACAACCTCCCTTACTCCTCCATCGGTGGGGACTTCCGCAATGACGGTTGCCAGGTCCCTTGTGATGAATTCTGGAATGGGGAGAACATTTAGATTAGTGCCGATCACACATGCGGCCCTAGGACGAGAACCTCCTGTGGCCTAAATTAGTTTACACGACCTGTTTTGCAGGCCCATAATCTTACCTTTATGGACCCATGGTTCTTGGATTAGCCCAATGCTGATCCTGTCGCGGTACAGTCGCAGGCTAAAGGTGTCCGAGGCACCTTTGGCATGGTGCAGGTTGCCCTGCAGCACACGCAGCCCACCCATTATTTGCGACGGTAGGCCGGATTCTTCATTCTGTAAGGCTTGTTGTTTCCTCGCCTGAAGTTCCAGCCCGATGGGAGTGATCCTCTGATCTTCTTCCCATCGAAGATTCCCCTTGTTTAGTTGGGGGACGTTTGTTTCTTTTATTTGGGCGACCCTTAGTGGTCGCCGACTCAGATGTGGCAGCGGGTTTTGGCCCGTTACATCTGGGCGTTTCTACTACAGCAATAGGTGCAACCACCATATTACATGCTGTAGGTTTTTCTACTACAGTAGTAGGTGCAACCACCATACTACTGGTTGTAGGTTTTCCTATTTCGGCAGTAGGTGCACCGACCATGCTGCTGGTTGTAGGTTTTCCTACAGCGATTGGTGCTACATCCAAGGATGTTTTCACCTGGCTTTTGATAATCATCTTTATGATTTCAAATCTGTAAGCCACTTGGAACTTAAGTTCTATTAGTCGAGCCAGGGATTTGTCACTGACTGCCAGAACTAAGTGCAGGAGGTTTTTCTCCTTATTTGACGTGCTCTGCATGACTCTCCAGTTCTGTGCGTGTAAGCCGTCATTTTGAGAATCCAGCGTCGCCAACACCTTCGTGATGGGTAAGCCGGTGCTTTGTGGGAAGTAGCCCCGTACGATATGTGGCTTCGGGAAAGCTTTCTCTTCCACAAGCATTATATCAAGTCCACTCTTGTCCTTGATGGCCGTAAAATTTGTTTTCATCCAATCGGCCGTAGATGGGTTGTCACACACAAAGTATAACCACCCTGACTTGTAGGTCGATCCCCTAAAGCGAGGGTGCCTTACCCAACAGCTCGATGGAGGTGTCGACTACAGCCTCCTGAACGGCTGCCATCTGCGCTGTTGGAAGGGGGTTCGTTCGCAAGTCCATGGGGACGATGCCGTAGTTACATTACTGTAGCTCTTTTTATCGACCTGCTGGTTGCGGATTTTGCTGCGTTTAGCAACCTGGTTTGGTGGAGTAGTGTCTGCAGAACGATCACGTTTCAATTCCGGACCTTTGGTTGCAGGGGTAGATTTTGCATAAACTAGAGCCTCATCTCTGGTTTTGCCCTGCATTATAGCGGCTCTAAAACGTCGCTGCTCCGACGATTTGAGTTTGACGAAGCCACTAGGTAGTACAGGCTTTTCCTTTACCTGCCTGACGGTTTCGTTCTTTGTTACACTTGGGAGTTCATCTGAGAGCATACTCACAGAATCCCCGCCAACTGTAGTGTCGAATCAGAAAGTGAAGACACGTCCCCTGCTTTCCGCCCAGCTGCAATGTCGGCGAAAGGTGCCGGCATCACTTCCGGTTTTTGAGCCGCTGAGGACTCACAGGCCCTAGCCGGCGATGACGTTAGAGAGTCATCAGTCTCTTCAAAAATATTTATTTTTTCAATGGTTCCCACGAACTCACGGGAAAGAACGGTCACCTGCAGCGGAGGCCGAGACACTACAGGAAGGCTTTATTTAAATCGGAGGTCGCCCGGTATCCGAAGTTCGCATACTAACAGCTAAGCACCCTCTTAGCCATGCATCCGTCGGCGTGTGCTGTTCCACCTAGGAGTTAGGGGAGTGAGGGAGTGATGGGTACAAGGAAGCGGAGAGGTGGGGAGGGGTCTGCTTCGGGTTCCTCTAGAGATGGACTCTCGAGAGTCATTACCTGTACTGAGCCTCCGTACCACGACAAGGTGAGCAATTGTCACGGAGGGTAATGTTCGATTAATCTCTCGTTGTTTTGCCTGGGGGAACGTTAGGATGGTTTAGGTACAGTGGTGTTCAGATAAATAGCACACCCGTAAGTTCTCATACATTATGTTGCGCCAAAAGTCTAAAAAGAGGTACAGTTTTTTTTGTTTTATAACTGATAATGTGTGAGACATAGTTCCTTTAAATTAACTTCTTCTTCTTTTGGCGCTACAGTTCATGGCGTACCTGGGCCTCCTTCAAAAAATCTCTCCAACTTGCACGGTCTTTCGCCAGCAGTCTCCAGTGCCGCACGCCTAGTTGGTTAAGGTCCTCTTCCAATTGGTTGCGCCACCTTAAATTTGGCCGTCCTCGACCGCGTCGCCTCTCGGGGTTGGATTCATAGACCTTCCGGACCGGAGCTGTGCTTTCCATGCGCTCAACATGACCTAGCCGAAGACGCCGTGCTACGTTCATGTCGCTGTACAGCCCGTAAAGCTCACTATTAAGTCTTCGGGCCGGGCCGAAAATCACACGCAACATTTTTCTCCCAAAACGACCAAGGGCCTGCTCATCCGCTTTCAATAAGGCCCATGTCTCTGCGCCATAAAGCAGGACCGGGATGATAAGGGTCTTCTATATGCTCACCTTGGTTTTTCGAAAAACCTAGGTAGAAAAAGTCCTTGACTACCTCGAAGTTATACCTGCCAATGTGTGTGCCCTGGCCAAGACGCCCGTGGTTCGTGTCTTTTTTCGACGACTGCATATATTTCGTTTTGCCCTCATTTACCACCAGTCCCATTTTAGCCGCTTCCGTCTAAATGCTCGTAAAGGCCTCAATGACATCTCGCTGACTTCGTCCAATTACGTCATTGTCATGGGCATATGCAAGAAGTTGTATGGACTTGAAAAATATGGTGCCCCTCGTATTGACCAGTGAGTTGTGCACTATCCTTTCAAGGACGAAGTTAAACAAGTCACACGATAGGGTATCGCCCTGTCCAAAACCTTTTTTGACTGATGGAGCAGCGAGAGTTCTCCAAAGTCATCCTGCACAATCTGACGAGTTTGGCGGGGATGTCAAAACTAGACATGGCATTAGCTCGTCTCTATTGATACTATCGTATGCAGCTTTAAAGTCGACCAACAGATGGTGGGTGTCGATCTGGAACTCGTTTGTTTTTTCCAGGATCTTCCGTAGTGGAAATATTAAACTATAGTGGACTTCCCGGGCCTGAAACCACACTGATATGCCGCAGTGGAAATATTAAACTATAGTGGACTTCCCGGGCCTGAAACCACACTGATATGGACCAATCAGTTTATTAAGGAACGGTTTCAAGCGTTCGCACAGAACAGCAGAGAAGATTTTATAAGCGATGTTCAGAAGACTTATTCCTCTGTAGTTGGCGCAGGCAAAGGGGTCTCCTTTCTTGTGGATCGGGCAAACGATACTAAGATTCCATTCATCGGGCATGCATTCCTCTGACCATATCTTACGGATGAGCTGGTGCATACCCCCAACCAGGTCATCTCCAGCTGCCTTAAAGAGCTCGGCAGGTAGTCCGTCTACTCCAGCAGCTTTGTTGGATTTAAGCTTAGAAAAAGCATTCCTAACTTCCTGGGACGGAATTCTCTGCTAACATCGTCCGTTGTGAAAGGATTATTCTGCCTGACAGCGGGATCTGTTTCGTCATCGCCGTTATACAGTCTGCAGGAGTAGTCTTATTCGTTGATAAAACCTCCGAACGTCATTCCTGCGATAGCATCTCTCCATTTCTACGATCGCGAGCTTCTCATGCTCCCTTTTTTGTGTTTGGAGAAGCTTATATTCCTCCCTCCTCTTCTGCTCATAATGCTCACGAGCAGCTCTCGTCCCTCTATGCAGCGCCTCTTGATAAGCTTGCTGCTTTGCTGCGTGTGCTCTCTCACACTCGCGATTGGCATAGGCTCTGGCGATCTCTTGCGATTGTAGCATTGCGACGTTGTATGCCGCTCGCCTTATTCGATTTTTCTGGGCCAGGCATATTCGAAGTCGCAACCTGGCTGACACAAGATAGTGGTCCGAGTCGATGTTGGCTCCTCTAAAAGTTCGCACATCCAGAATGTTGCATGTGTGTCTGCCATCAATCGCAATGTGGTCAATCTGGTTGACGGTTGATTGATCCGGAGATCGCCAAGTCCATTTGTGGATGTTGAGATGTGGGAAACGCGTGCTAGCAACTAGAAGATTTCGCCCCGTGGCGAAGTCTACCAGCCGAAATCCATTTTCGGATGTGGTGTTGTGTAGGCTTGCCAATAACCCTATCAAATGCGACTTCCTTGCCCAGTTTTGCGTTAAAGTCTCCCAGTACGATTTTAACATCGTAACTGGGACATTGGGCATATGTCCTATCTAGTAGGTCGTAGAAGTCGTCTTTTGTAGCGTCATCCTTGTCCTCGATAGGGGCGTGAGCGCAAATTAGGCTGATGTTTGCGAATTTAGCCTTGATGCGGATTGTCATGAGGCGTTCGCTTATATGCCTAAAGCTCAAGACTTTTTGCCTAAGTCTACCTCTAATAACAAATCCGCATCCAAATAAGCGTTGCCTTCTTTTCTTGTAGCAGTCGCCGTAGTAGATATCACAGTTTCTCATCCTCTTTTTGCCCGGTCCATCCCATCGCACTTCCTGGATTGCGGTAATATCTGCCTATAACAGTCTCCGCAAGTTGTTCGGCTGCACGTGGTCTGTTGAGGGACCTTACATTCCACGTACAAAGCCGAATATCATTCTTCCTTTTCCTTTGGTTGTTTCCTGGATCGTCATCGGTTAATCCGTCCGTTTTTTTTGCATCCGAGGATTTCATTGGGTTTTTTGGCTTCTTGGTTTTTTTCCAGGTATGGCTTGCCGGCCATAGCCTAACCGACACTTATCCTGTTTTGTGCCGCAGGAAACGCGCCATTCGCCTTTTTCCATTCGCGATTTCAAAATAGAAATCCCTAGGTGGCACCACGAGGAGGTGGAATAGGACTTACTAACAGAGCTGCTAGATGTTCGGCTGCAGTGGCTTCTGCTCGCTATTTTATAGGTCAGCGCATGTCGCATACGCTACCCCTACGAGGCCTTTGTTAGTCGTCTACCACCTCTCTGCCTGTACTAGAGTGCGTCAATTCCACCACGGGACTAATCCACTTCCGCACTCGTACAGTCGTACGGGTTCTTAAGAACCTCGACATACAAATCCGCTGGTCCAGACGGTATTGCCCCAATAGTTCTATAGTTCTGAAGAGGTGTTCTTCTACTCTGGCAAGACCACTGCGTAATATTTTTCACCTTTCCTACTCCTGGGAGTGGATGTGGAATCTTCATAGATACCAGTAGCCCGGACTAAGGATGTCAGGAATGCGCCTACGTGATAGGTACTACTTCGCGGGGCTGGTTAACCTTTTAGGCAATACTCTGGCTTGAAGCTCTGGTGTTTAAGCTTTTAGCGTTACGTTGGCGCGCTATGCCCCTAAGGTCGCTCATTATGCGTACCGCCACCTTGCTTACGATGTTCCAGTTTTCATCGTTCTGAAGCATGTAACTTATAATATTCTCAGGAGTGGGTCTCTCCCCAAACTGTTCTTGAAGAACGATCCTTTCCGATTAGGTGGAAAACAGCATTTGTCCAGCCTATACCCAAAAAAGGCGAATCATCTTCTCCCTCCAACTACCGACCCATTGCACTAACGTCCCTTCTTTCCAAGGTCATGGAAACGCTGATTAACCGTCAGTTTATGAAATATCTTGAATCACGGAAGCTCCTCAATGACCGTCAGTATGGTTTCCGCAGCAACAGATCCACTAATGATCTGATGGCATATCTCGCCGAAAAGTGGAATCGCTCGTTCACAATGCAGGTGAAAGTAAAATTGTTGCACTGGATATTTCGCAAAGCATTTGACAGGGTTTGGCATGAATCCCTTTTGTCGAAAATGTGTGCTTTCGGGATCGATGAGTCCCGAAGCTACCTTTCGAATCGTTCAATTCAAGTAGTTTTGGACGGATTCAATTCTGATATTCACTTTGTAAATGCTGGTGTTCCCCAGGGCTCCGTTTTGTCTTCGACACTCTTTCATATTTTTATAAATGATCTCCTGTCTGTTATTTCTAATCCAATTCACTCCTTTGCTGACGACAGTACCCTCAGCTTCTCATATTCGTTCACTAGTTTACGACCCTGCACGTCAGTTGTAGATACTGAGCGGCAGCGTATGTTAAGCTAAGCCCGATATCGACAGCATCATCCAATGGGGTAAAAACAATAGTGTAACTAACCCACAGCCATTATCCATGAATGGCATTTGCATCTCAGAAACCGAAAAGCTTTCTATCCTGGGTATGTGTGTTGCTCACCATCTTAATTGGAGCAACCACATATTCAGTTTCGCCAAGAATGCTGCGAAATGCCTAGGCTTCTTATACAGATGCAAGCAATCTTTCTCACCCTTAGATCTGGTTTCAATCTATAAGTCGTTCGTTCGCCCCAAATTAGAGTTTAACGCTCATGTCTGGTCCGGTGCTTCCAAGACCTCATTGCACTTACTAGACAGAATACAAAAACGCGCGATAAAACCGATAGGTGACTCCAGCATTACCAAAACATTAGACTCGCTGGAACATCGCAGGAATGTTTCCTGCCTCTCCCTGTTTTATCGTTACTTCCACCAAAAATTCTCTGATGAATAGCCAGTTGCATTCCGCCCCTTCAACATTTCTCCCGCAACACATGTCTGTCTAGGAATGCTCATCAATATACCCTGAAGCCGCTTTCGGACGTACCGTCAAATATAGAGAATCTTTCATTAGTCGAACTATACGATTCTGGAACTCCCTGCCGGATTCGGCCCCCCCCCCCCCCCCCCCCCCAGGGCGCCGTGGCGCAGTGGTTAGCGTGTTGGACTCTGGCGCACGATGAGCGAGTTCGGATCTCGATAACACCAACGCCATCGAATGTTTATTTCGCAACGGTCCTTCTCGGCGGGGTACTGACCCCCCGTAGTAAACTTGCCATGAAAAAGCTTCTCGACTCACGCCGTTCGGAATCGACATTAAACTGTAGGTCCCATTCACCTGTTTAAAAAAAAAGTAAATCACACACAACATGGGTGACTGAGAGAAGCTTGGCTCTGGTCCTTCATGGGCTGTAACGCCACCAATGAAGAAGTCCACCAATCAGCTTCATGTATCACGAGCGGCAGTTTTTATTTTCCACATCATCGCATTTTGATTACAAAAAATCGAATCGTTAGTCGGCGCTGAGATCATCTACTTGTACCATGCAATTTCATTTTAGTTTGAGGAGTGCTTAGTTGTGACGTCATTATCAAAATGACAGCTATTCTCGCGCCAACTGTTTTTAGTGTAGCCGTCGGATAAAATAGCTGTCAGATAAGCTTAGATTCGGATAGAGTAACTGTCAGCTCTAACGGATATACAGCACGTGTTGTCGGCTGTATCTTTAATAATTTGACGTTTCGCCGTAGCACATGTGGTTTATCTCATTATTTGGCCAGAAAATAATTTTGCTTTTCTCGGGTGAATATTAAAAGCATAGAAGAAATCGTAATGGAAGCAGTCAATGAAGTTGACGCAAACGGTGTTGCATCTGGTAATTGAACACAGATCGCTTTGGTTTTGTCATTCTCACTTTCGTTCTTGTGTTTTTAGAACCAGCTAAAGGTAATGAAACAACCTTGTCCTGCACAGAAAGTGAAAACACAACACAAAGTTTGAAGCTTCCAAGTAGTGCGTGCACTGAAACGATTGAAATACAGGAAGCTCCCGAGAAAGTAGATGTTTGTGAGGGCAAGAAAGACGAAAACGTGCCTAATCAAGTAGATAGAGATGAAGTGACACTTGCCCAGAACCCTAATGACGATCAAGAATGTGTCGATGTGCTTACCCAAGCGAAAGAAGTCACAGCATCTCCGCTGGCGACTGATAAGCAAGTCACAGTACACGGACTGTCTGAGACGGATACTTGCGTTCAGCCCGTAGATCCTTCCAAGGAGTCTACTGAATCTTCTGAAATAGACCTCGTCCCTGAGCGTGTTACCGGGAAGAAAGATACTCAAATCGAATTACCTGGGACGCCTACAAAACAGGTGGATGGCACAGAAATAGAACCTACGGCCACACCACAAGAGGCGGATGAAATGTCTTCACCTCACGAAACAGTAGTATTGAACTCACCCGAAGACCAATCGAACGCCCAGCAATCGACGACTGGCCTTTCTTTGCTACGCGCTTACTATATCTCAGACAGTGACTCCGACGACGTTTGCGAAGTGCCAACGTCCCACCAAAACTATCAAAACCGAGTGGTTGAAATCGATTCTGATTCAGTTTCATCCGAGTCAGATGTAGAATGTTCTAGTAGCCGCCGCAGTTCCGTCGATTTAAGCGCAATAGAAGCAAGTCTCGTCGAAGCGGAAAATGAAGAAAATTCACGAAACGTGCGGCCACCGAAAGTCAAAGGTGAATTTGATCTGAACGACCTTCCCCCAATCGAAGATCTTCATATCAGTGTGCCAGCCGAAGAATGCACCGAACTTGGGCAGATTCAATCGATAATAGAACAGCTCGTCGTTATTAATTCTATTCCAGGATCTGTCTTACTTGATCTGGATACAGTTCTCTTTCTCGAGGAAGGCAAGCAAGTTTTGGGAAAGATTTTCGACGTTCTGGGACAGGTCTCTGAGCCAATGTACTGTGTTCGTTTTAATTCAAACAAAGAAATCATTGAAAAGGGTATACAAGTAGGCCAGAAAGTGTACGTCGCACCAAAGACAGAACATACTCAATTCATCGTCTTGGCGAATGTGATGAAAGTAAGAGGTTCCGACGCAAGCTGGGAACATGACATTGAGCCTCCCGAGAAATATCTCGACTACTCAGACGACGAAGAGGAACGTACTGCCCGACGTAGTATACGAAACAAAAACAGACCAGTCGATCCCGATGAAGAAATGCCGAAACGTCCTCGTACATTCGATCCAAATCACAATCCACACCGTCCACACTATCAATCGGCGAGACCATATAGACCATTCCATGCTCCACATATCAGACAGCCGTTCTATCCATCGCCGGGTAATTACAACATCGATGGCAACAGTTGGCATTCAAACTACTATCAGAACTATGGTTATCCACAATATCCGCAAGGACAGTATCAAATACCAATGCAATCGCCAGTTGGATATGGTACGCCACCATATAGAATGCCAAACGGAGGAACAGTCCTGCCACCGCCACCACCAGGCACGGTAGTGAATCCGTATGCAATCTATCCACCTCCGCAGGCTATATATCAGCATCCACCGCCGTCGTTGACCAGACCTCCGCCTCCACCGCCACCTCAAATGTAGACTTATCCCCTGTGTAGTTATGTTATGTACATATATACTATAATAAATAGAAGTTGCTCTATATGAAGATCCAAATACTCGATGCGCTTACTTACTAAACCACATTCCGTTAGGTATTACAGGCTAGCAACTTATGCTATGTGCTCCAAGTTAGCCGTTTCAGCTCTTCTTTTTCTTTCCGGCCTTCTTAGCTCGTTTTGCACGCTTCTTATAAATTAGCACATCTCCAGCCAGTAGTCCTCTGAGTTTATCATACGGCTCATTAGAAGCTCTGGGATCGGCAGGTCCATCCTTGCTTCTGCAAAACGTCTGCGGTGGAATATGGCGTGTTCCGCGTCTTCTTCCTCTGGACATTCTGGTCCCGTGACCTGACAGGAATTGCGTGTGCTGTCTTTCACCAAACCTTGATCGTAGAGATCAGCTTATGGGGCCATCAGCCTTTTGTCGTGTTGTCCTACCTGGCTTACCACAATGCCATGGATGTTGCCCTTTCTTCGGCTTTTATCCTCCGGATAATACTGATCTCTTGCCGGTCTGTGGTTCGCCTAAGGTAAACCCTGTGCATCTCATTGGCGAGGATGTCGACGGGAACCATATCCGCTATGACACAGGCTGCCTCATCCTAGATTGTTGGGAAGCCGCATATTGTCCTTATTGCGCAGAGCCGTTATGCAGCCGAGAGCTTTCTTCTCGTCTCCTTTGTAAGGGCTTCCGCCCAAACCGGCGCAGCGTATAGGAGCTTACCACTCTGGAAAGGAGAATCCTCCTCGCATATCCTGGTCCACCGATGTTCGGCAGCATTCTGGAAAACGATGCCTGTATTTGTGACGACTTTTTACTGCAGTATTCGATATGGGCCTTAAAATTAAGTCGGTTTTCGTGCATTACCTCCAAGTATTTTAAGGCCTCTTTGGACTTGATTGGCTGGCTGCCAATTCGTGAGTTTGCGTATTCCACGGTCTCTCGGCTGGTTAAGGTCGGCAGACTCTAGCCACTTTTTTGATCCTGACGACCGCTTTATTTGTGGCAGACTCGACCTCATGAATGTCTTTCGTTACAGTAACTATGGGGAGTTCGTCAGCGAAACTGGTAATCTTAACTCCCCGTGGCAGTGCTAATCGCAGAGTTCCGTCATACATTATGTTCCACAGAAGGGGTGTAAGTACTGAGCCCTGAGGGACTCTAGCAGAAACATTGTAGTACTTAACGCCATCGTCCGCCTGACACCTCAGCTTCCTGTTAGTGAAGTAGCTAAGAATTATCTTAGTAATGTGGCGTGTCCATCCTGGTCAGAGACCTCTTAATACAAGACCAGTTTGCGGAGTTAAAGGCATTTTTTACGCCCGGTGCTACTACCGTATTGCTTCAGCTGCTGTTTCTAATACCTCTTTTATGGCATCGACGTTAGAGCGCGATTTCCTGAAAGCATATGGGCGGTTGGACAAAGCTCCTCATTCCTCTGCCACGGCGATTAGCCTGTCATATAAGAAACGTTCCAGGACCTTTTCTGTTGTATCTAGCAGACATATTGGCCGGCACGCCGAAAGTTCTCTTGGTGGATTGTTTCCCTTGGGTAGCAACATCAGATGCTCGCCCTCTTGTATCCGTAGTCCATATGTATATCCTTCTCGGTAGTGATCTCATCAATGTCCTTGATTTCCAACGTCGTTCTGTGTGTCAGCGATGAATGATTATTTACTTAGGTGGCGCTACAGTCCATGGTGAACCTGGGCCTCAACCAACAAGCGTCTCCAGCTGGCACAGTCTTTGGCCAGCCGTTTCCAGTGCCGCACGCCGCAAGTTGGTTAAGGTCCTCTGCCGCGCCTTCCATGCGGGGTGGATCCAAAGACTTTTAGGGTCGGAGCTGTATTTTCCAACAAACAGGACCGTAGATAGTGCGCAGAATTGTCCTCTCGAAACGACCAAGGGCATCTTCATCCGCTTTAGTTAACGTCCAAGCATCTGCGCCGTAAAGGAGGACTGGGATGATTAAGGTCCGATGATTAGTGTCACCTTGGTTTTCCGAAAGAGGTCTCTACTTCTCAATTGCCTCTGGAGCCAAAAGAAACAGCGATTGGCAAGAGTGATTTTGCGTTTTAGCTCAGCGCTGGTGTTGTTGTCGCCGGTCATCAGTGAGCCAAGGTAGACGAATTCCTTGACCACTTCAAAGTTATATCCGCCCATGGTGACGTTCTGGCCAATACGTCGGTGTTGTCCGTCTCTTTTAGATGAAGGCAGATATTTGGTTTTACCCTCATTACCCTTGAGACCCATCTAAGCCGCTTCTACCTCAATGCTTATGCAATGCAATGGCCTCATTGACGCCTCGCTGTGTCCGTCCAATCACGTCAATGTCGTCTGCGTACGCAAGCAATTGCGTAGACTTGAAATAAATCGTACCCCTTGTGTTGGCCAGTGATTCTTGCACTGATCTTTTCAAGCACGATGTTGAAAAAGGTGCATGACAGCGCGTCACCTTGCCTAAATCCTTTTTTAAAATTAAAGGTCTCGGCTTGCTCATTACCGACCTTCATGGAGCAGCGAGAATTCTCCATTGTCATCCTGCACGAGTCATCCTGGACGAGTTTGGCAGGGATGTTAAAACTAGACATGGCTTTGTATAGCTCATCTCTATGCACGCTGTCATATGCAGCTTTGCAATCAACGAAAAGGTGGTGTGTCGACTTGATATTCCTGGGTCTTCTCCAAGATCTGCGGCAGCGTAAATATTTGGTCTATTGTGGACTTACCTGAACTGAAACCACACTGATAAGAGCCGATCAGGTTATTCCATAACGGTTTCAGACGTTCACACAATACGGCAAAGAAGATCTTATATGCGATGTTAAGGAGACTTATTGCCCTATAGTGGACCTGCAGTGGACCGGGCGATGCTGAGATTCCATTCGTCGGGCATGCTTTCCTCCGACCATACCTTGCAAATGAGATGGTGCATGCACCTTACCAGCTCATCTCCAGCCGCCTTAAGAAGCTCAGCAGACAGACCGTCTTCGCCCGCGGCTTTATTAGACTTAAGTCTTGATATCGCTATTTTGATTTCGTCTAGGTCGGGTGGACTGAATTCTGTTACTTCGTCGTCCATTACGAATGGCTCGTTCTGCCTGACAGCGGTGTCTTGTCTATCATCGCCGTTATACAGTCTGCAGAATTGGTCTTTCCAAATTCTCAGCATCGACTGGGACTCTACTACCAGTTCTCCATTTTCATCCCTACAGGCCGCCGCTCTGGCTTTGTAGCCATGGCATGTTCGTTTTACCTTATTGCAAAACTTACGGGCGTCATTCCTGCGGAAGTATCTCTCCATCTCCTCGACCTCACGCTTCCCGTGCTCTCTCTTCTTACTTTTGAAAAAGAAATAGCGATGTTACCCCCAAGCACAACCCCCAACCTGGAGGGCCAGGTTCCTCTTTCCTCAGGAACAAGGGGTTGGTTGCTGCACTTGGCGGGTGCCAGGGTAGTATCCAGGTGTGAATGGGGGGGGGGGGGGGGGGGGCAGGGTTACACCTACCTCATCCCCAGGCAAATCTGGCCCCGGCTCGACGGTCAACTGACTAGGACTATCTCCCTAAAAAGAACTGACTTCTATGAAATAGTTTGTGTTGCCACAGGTAACTGCCTTAATGGCAGACACGCGCGCAAAAACTAGGAATAGTTCCGAATGATTTCTGCAGAAGCTGCCTAAATGCAGAAGAGGTTGAATCCATTCACCACCTTCTCTGCGCCTATCCGGCATCCTGCACAATCAGGAAACAATACCTAGGATCACACTTCCTTAACGACCGTACAGATGTTTAGCAAGTAGGGATATCCAACCTTCTTAACTTTTTAAGAAGCACTAAATGGTTCCACGAATAGGGGGATAAGCCCCCTCGCAGCTGCACAACGGGTCTCTCTGGCCTATGTGTATTCTTCTCTATTCTGGGAAGGATATCAACAAACGAACCTACCTACCTACCTAAGCCCGAGTCAATCTGCAAGCCCCAGTGCCGTTATGGGTCACTAGTTTATGCTAAACATCCCAAAAAGCTTGGCATTAGTGAGATGTCTACCAGCATACTATGCTGAAACGAAGGCGCACACCAACGTGGTGAGCTCCGAAACGCCTTGCTCTATATCACTAAAAACTCCCACAATTAGAAACAAGAGTCAGTTTCAATGAACGATTTTTATACACGCTCACGGCAAGCTCACGCTACAAGTACAAAATTTTATAGATTATCCAACATGTCATCTAAAAATTTAAAGACGAACACCTTGTGTTGGGGGATAATTTAGGTTTAGATGAATCTAACTCTGCTCAAACACTGTTGAAGAGCTTAAGCAATTCCTCTTCCTTCTGTTTAATGCGGTCATATGCTCCCATCGCTTCTCTGGTTCTTGACTCAAATCGAGCTTGGTCGTCAATCGGATTCTTGAGAATTGGAGGTTCAGGCCTGAAAAACAAAAATGATGACACTCCACTCATATAAGCAACCCTTAAATACCGACTTTCGTTCCACTGCTCCAGTATCCAAAAACTTTTGCAAGTTCGTCAAGTGTGCCTCCTGCTTCTTCTCGTGTTCCTCAAAATGTCTAGTCTCACTCAGCCGCGCCTTAAGTTTTTGCTCCTTCTTAAAACGACGCATTCGGTCGACCTCCCGCATAACCTTTGCCGAAGGTAGCCGAATAACCAGTGGTTCATCGCCACCTTCATCATTCGTTTGCCTACAATCAGTTGCTAGTATTTGAATTTCCTCCACCTGAATTCCCTTGTCAGCCTTGGCCACTTCAATCGAATCAGGATGCGCCTGAGACTTAACCTTGGCGGTACGGTCGGTCGCCTTCTTAGTGCTCCGTATGGAAACGGAAATATTTGAAACTCCGATGACCGACTGTTTAGTCGTACTGCTACGAGACTTATTCTGAGGCTGTGGATTCGTATTTGAATTGGTATTTGAATTTGGGTTTGATTTCGAAGATTTCGCAGAACTCTTGGGTATACCCCCAGCACTCGAATTTCTCGCGAGCATTTTCCGAGTTCCTAAATAGTTGCCGACAGATATGTAAAGAAAAATGAAAATAATTGATGAAAACTGCGCTGATGGATTTAGCAAAGGACGAAAACGTTCAAATTTAAATTTGAGGCTACAGTGGTTTTCAGGTGTACAGTTAATTTTCGAGTTATGTGTTACTTCATATTTAATAACAATTACGTCCCCTTCTGGGTAATTCTCCTCGCTTTGTCCAATCCTCGGAGCACATCTGATATTTGCTTCTTGACATGGTGTTGAGTACATCCAGTGATTGGATTTGTATCTCCTCAAAGACAATAGGTCTCTGTTCTTTATTAGCAAGAGAAAGTCGTGACATGTCTGGTGAATTATTTGGCTGAGGGAGTGAGGGATCATTACGGTATTGTTTTTGGTCACAAAACTATGCTGAGACATCGATGAGTGAGCCGGAGCATTATCGCCATTAACTTCTTTTCCACAAATCGAGACGTCTTCTAGCTAAAGCTATTCTTACTGTTCTTTCTTGACCATGTGACCTTTCAGCAAGAACTCACGTAATTGTAATTCAGGAAAACAGTGACCAAAGCTTTCACATTTGAGTGAACTGACTGTTATAACCATACGAGGTGTGGGCAATTTAGCCAAAACTCGAAAACTGGTAACAGTGCGTCTTTGGTCAACATACGGATGGATTACATGTTGACGACCTCCGCAAACGTCAAAAATGAAACGAATTCCGGATCTGCACCGGGAACGTTAGGTCCCTTAACAGACCACGTGCAGCCGGACATCTGGTCACCTCTTTGGACTGCTATAAGGCAGACATTACCACGCTCCTAGAAGTACGATGGGATGGGCCAGGCTAAAAGCGGATGAAAAACTGTGATATATACTACGGAATCTGCTACAGAGATCCTCCTTATTCGGATGAGGATTTGTTATTCGAGGCAGACCCTGGAAGGAAGGCGCGGCAGAGGACGGCCGCATCATCGGTGACGCACGCAGGGGGAAGGGGACCTTAACCAACTACGCGTGCGGCGCTGGAAACAGCTGGCCAAAGACCGTCCCAGCTGGAGACGCTTGTTGGTTGAGGCCCAGGTTCACCACGGACTGAAGTGCCACCTAAGTAAGTAAGTAAGTAAAGCTTTTTATAGCCCAAGTAATTTTGTCTTAGTAACTGGAGAAGTCCGAGTCCCCCTTTTTGCTCTGAGTTTTGTATTTCAAAGCATCCTGGGGAGTGCGTGTTAAAGAGAGTATTAAGTGTTCTTCTTCCGACGTTGTCCATACTCCATTAGAGAGTAGGCAGCTAGGATTTGAAGGATCTTTAAAGAGGATTTTTCTTAGTTATCTGAGATGTCTTGCAGACTGCTGCAGAAAGGCCTCCATAATTTCCTTTGCTCTATCCTTAGGGATTTTTTATTTTTATTTATTTTATCTTATTTATTTATTTATTTCATTCATTTCAGTTTACATTCATAATTCATAATTTTTACCTTTACATATATTCATTAGGCTAAGTTAAACATTTTTCATTATCATTACTTAATACAGCAACAAGGCAATAGAGAATTTTGACCATGAATTATTGAAATGAATTTCGAGTTTAGCACTTGTGGTATAAACACCAGTTTTAAGTGCAATTCATACTAAGTATCTTTTTTCTAAGTTGAGAGTCGCGCAAGGAGTAAAATTGGTGATAGTGTGTAATGGGCAAAAACGAAGATTTAGTCAAGGCTGATGTTTTTGATATTGACACATAAATTTGTTCAAGAGGCGATTTACGGGTTTTTATGATACCATTTAATTAATGTTTAAAAACAACAACTTAACTAAGAATGTATGAGAAATAGATCTTCAACATCTGATTTGGATAGTAGCCATTTTCTTAGATTTTTTAAGAACTTGTGAGTTTCCAATGCTCTACGTATATATTCAGGAAGTTTATTGTATAATTGCGGAGCTACAACAGTTATGGAACGTCTAAAAAACTCAGTTTTGGCTCTTGGGACAAAAACATTATTTGCTGACCTTAAGGAGTACATTATATTACTTCCAGATAAGTTGTTATAGCCACTACGCAAATAAAACAATCTTAACACTTTGTACACGTATAAATGTCTAAGAGGCAGAGCGTTAACTTTTTGAAATAATGGGAAAGAAGTCTCCCATCTGGATTTGCCGAGGATAGCTCTGATTATTTTTTTCTGTGCTGTTATAAGAGGCCGAAGATTATTTATGTAAGCACTGCCCCAACAGGAAATTCCATATTCTAAGCGGGAATTGACCAATGAATAGTAAATTGATCTAAGTAGGTTTTGTGGGACTAGCTTACGGAGGTGATATATTTTATTTAACGCGATGTATAAGAACTTCTTTACATTTGTTATATGTGCTTTCCAGTTGAGCTTACAGTCCACAGTAACTCCTAGATACTTATATTCGAGTACAGATTCAAGTTGCATACATGAATTATTGCAAGTGGTACGATCACACCCTGCATCATGTATACCAACTCCTCGGATAGAGATTTCGTTTGTTAGGGAGAAGCACATCATCTTAGATTTATAATCTCTTAGGGATTGTATAGGCTCCAATTTCGGTACTCTTCGCTTTGTTAAAGAGTCTACGACATACTTTTCGGAATCTGCCTAGATTAGCGTTCCACCAAGGTGGTTTGTGTCTTGCACAGCTGGTAATTCCTGCGTTGCCCAAGGTTTGTGTTAGGATATCGTCGACCAACGTGTTAATATCCAACGGAGAGTGTGGAGGGTCAGGGATTGCTTTCACTACTGGTAGGCAACAGTGCCTTATAACACTTCTAATCTAATTTCCTTGGATTTGGAGGAGAGCTGATTGGAGATCGGACTGGTGTTTTTAGACTGTAGAGAAGGCAAAGCCTACACGACACCACATCCGATAACCGACACAGGCTGATTGATCTTGCTACGGGGCGAAATCTCCTTCTAGCTACTTCAGTACTACGCGCTTTCCGCACCTCGATATACACAAAGACACCTGGCGGTTTTTTGATAAATCGACTACCAACCAGATTGATCACATCGCGCTCGACATCAGACACTCCTCGACTATTCCTGATGTTCGAACTTTCCGATGGGCTAACATCGACTCGGACAACTATCTTGTAGTTGCCAAGATGCGCTTACGGATATCACGAACGCAGCGGAGTAAAGTAAGAATATAAAGTTATGACGTCGGAAAGCTATTATCGACAGAAACCGCTCGTGCTTTTACCGATCGCGTCTCCCGTAAGCTCTCCAATACACCTCAATCCTCCACGCTACCAATAGAGCAGCAGTGCCCTTAAAAGCTCTGCATCCGAAGTTTTGCAGGAGGATTCACTCAGCGGAGCAGGATGCATATAAGGCCTCGCTGCATAAAAGAACAAGAGCAGCTCGTGAGCTCTACGAGTTAAAAAGAAGGGAAGAGCATAAGCTTCTCATGAGAAAGATGAAAGATCCTGAGAAGCGCGCGATTGAGGATTTAGAGAGGTGTTACTGCAGGCGTGACGTTCGAAAGTTTTATCAACAGATAAAGCGAACATGCCAATGGTTATAAAGCCAGAACGAAAGCCTGCAGGGATGAGATCGGACACCTAGTAGTAGAATCGCAGTCGATGCTGAGAATATGGAAAAACTACTTCTGCAGACTGTATAACGGCGATGTTGGTCAATATACCGCTGTCAGGCAGAATGATCCATTTCTAATCGACGAAGACGGCAGGGAACTCCATCCCCCTGACCACGACAAAGATAAGACAAAGTGAACATCTGAAGCCTTTTGTAAATAAGCTGATAGGTCCTTATCAGTGCGGATTCAGGCCAGGGAAATCCACAATAGACCAAATCTTCACACTACGGCAGATCCTGGAAAAAAACAGTGAATTTCAAGTCGACACTCACCCCCTATTTGTAGACTTCAAAGCTGCATACGGCAGCGTAATTAGAGACGAGCTATACAACGCTATGTCTGCCTTTGAATTGCCTGCTAAACTCATCAAACTATGCGGGATGACTTTGGAGAATGCTCGCTGCTCCATCCGAATCGGTGAACACCTTACCGATAGTTTCCATGTCAAAAAAGGATTCAGGCAGGGCGATGCGCTGTCGTGTGATTTCTTCAACATCATATTTGAAATGATTGTGCAAAGATCACTGGCCAATACAAGAGGCACAATCTATCTCAAATCATCGCAACTCCTTGCATACGCCGACGATATTGACATAATAGGTAGGTCACAGCGAGATGTCGATGAGGCGTTTGCGAGTATTGAGATGTCATCAAAAAAGGGCGCTCACCACCGACGTCTTGGCCAGAACGTTTGTATTGGCAGATATAAGTTCGAGGTAGTTAGGAACTTCGTCTACCTTGGCTCCGCAGTGGCCTGGAATAACGACTTATTTACATATCAGGCCAGCGATCCATGGAGGATCTGAGCCTGAGCTATAGCTGCCTTCCATCCTTGACGGTCCCGGGCACGCTGCTTCCAGTTGTCAAGACCAAGATGTCTTACATCCGCGATTACTTGGTCTTTATACCGGAGGTTCGGTCTTCCTCTTCTTCTCGAACCAGGAGGCTCGGAGTCGAAGACCCTCTTAGCTGGAGCGTTGATGTCCATGCGCTCGATGTGGCCGAGCCATCCACATCCACATCTTGGTACAGCTCGTAGAGTTCGCGGTTGTGTCTTCCTTTCCATTCACCTTCCTCACAGACAGGACCAAATATCCGGCGCAGAATTTTTCTTTCGAAAGAACCCAAAATCAGCTCCGCTGTCCTGCTTATCGTCCAGCTTTCGGCTCCGTACAGCAAGACTGGCAGAATGAGCGTTTTGTAAAGCATGACTTTGGTCTTTCGAGTGAGGAGTTTTGACCCCAGTTGTTTGGACAAGCCGAAGTAGCAACGGTTGCCAAGGGCGATTCTATGCCGGATCTCCACTGTGGTGTAATTTGTGGAATTTACGTTTGCCCCGAGGTAGACAAACTCCTTAACTACCTCGAAATTGTAGCTGTCAATTGTTATGTTTTGCTTAAATACATCCACTATTCCCTGCGGGTCGGTGACAAGATTACTCTCGCAGTTTCGAAGAGCCAGGGTGCCCTTTTTGAAGCCTCCTGCAAGGCCTTTGGCTTTCTTGTAAAAGGCTCGTATTTTATGTTTATAGACTCCTAGACTCCTCGATATCCTTGAGCTGGGAGGCTGCGAAGATTCTTTTCTTTTGTCGCAGTAGTTTTTTCTCCTCCCTTCTTCTGGCTCGGTACTCTTCTTGCGCTGCCCTGGTTTTCCTCTGCAGTGCCTTTTGGTACGCCTCGTCGGTTGCTGCCTTTTTCTGCTCACACTCGCCATCATACCACGGGTTTCTTGTCGGAGGTGGTAGGTATCCTAAGGAACAACGACATCAGTTCCGAAATCAAACGCAGAATCACTCTTGCCAATCGCTGTTTCTTTGGGCTCAGGAGGCAATTGAGTAACAGAGCCCTCTCCATAACGACAAAGTTTACTCTATACAAGACCCTTATCATCCTGGTCCTGTTGTACGGCGCGGAAGCATGGACACTATCAAAAGCGGATTAGGAAGCCTTTGGTCGCTTCGAGAGAAAGATTTTGCGTGTGATTTTCGGCCCTATAAACACCGACGGGGGATGGTGGAAAAGATTTAACTACGAACTTTACGGGCTGTAAAGCGACATGAGTCTAGTCAGGCGTCTACGGATTCAACGCCTAAGATGGCTGGTCCATGTAGAGCGAATGGACACTACAGCTCCAGCCCGGAGAGTCTTTGAAGCCAGCCCCGAGGTACGAAGAACCAGAGGACGGCCGCACGTAAGATGGCGCACACAGGTGGAAGGGGACCTCAGCCAAGTGGGTGTGCGGCAATGGAAAAGGCTAGCAAAAGATCGATCACGGAATGTAGCGCCACCTAAGTAGGTAGTATAGCCAGGCTAGAGAGTACGTCTCGAACGTTGAGACTAAAAATCACACTGTACTTTTACATATATTTTATTCGAATTTAAAATGTTTTGTGTCTACAAGTATTTTATAGTTTTCTAAAAGGGATGAAGAAACATTTGTTTAAATTACAAAAACAATTAGAAACAATTGCAAGGAAATTGTGACCACTACTGTTATTGGATATAAAAATATATTAAATTTGTATATACGTATTTCCCCGTGTATTTTTGTGGTTAAATGTAAGTTAAAAACTGTACTCTACATATTGTTCTTAAAACTTAACTTCCGTCCGTAAAATAGCACTTTTTGTTCAATTCTCTTTCTCTCATTGTCTGTCTATATATTTTGTATCTTTGCAATCAGCGCCGTCTGTCAATGGGTGAATTACATTTATATATGAAAAGCAGAAAAATAGAATTGTTTAGAAAAGATAGTTTATGCGAAAAACGTTAAATTAAATTAAATTACGAAAAGCATTTTCGAGAATTAGACAAAATTACAAGACTAGGAAAACGAATTTTCTTCATTTTGTTTTAAACCATTAGGTATATTAGTAAGATGTATGCTCAGTCTTGTTAATAATATTTAGATATTTTAGCTTTAACGTAACGTAACGAAATTTAAAAAAAAAAAAACTCAAAAATGTTGTAGAAATACGGTTTCTTTTAAACTTGAATTTACTTGTCAATTCTACTTGTAACTCAGAGTTAAGTTCCCCTTGCCTTACTAAAGCGCTCATCACTGTGGGGCTACATTCAGTATGCATCTAGGACTACACTTATACATCCATTGCGTTTTGATATTAGGAATTTAGCGTGAGTGTATTATTGATTTATTTATGTGCTAGAAAATACATAAATCTGTTTATTTCTACACTATTCACACATACACGCATACAATGTTAGTGCACAATTACATGTCATTACATCATGTAGGAAAGGATATACGAATATTTTATTATGAATTTATTTTAAAACTATTCGTCTAACCCCGCAATCCATACAGAATTTGGCCTGGTCCAGGACGAATCTACTTCCGCACTCGTGACAGAATTTTGACAATTTGATGGTCGGCGAGGTGATGGGCACGTTTTGCGGATGATCAAAGTTGTTGACGCTATTTGGGCTGATGGCGATCATTTGTGGCGATGGAGTGTGACGGATTTTATTCTCTTGGCCCGGTTGATTGCGGTGGAACGAATGTTGATATTCATTTGATTGGGGCGGCTGGTATTCGTTGTGGCCGTGGATGTTATCGATCGGTGGCAGGGAATTGTCGGAACCGCTGCTTGAACTACCAATGCTAAAGTTACGGCTACGAAATTTAGGTTGATCATTTTTATTTAAATTGGTATACTTGTATGATGGTGATGTGGGACTCTGGTAGGGTGATTGTCGGGGAGATTCCTGGGGCGTCGCTGTCCGTGTACGGCTTGTTAGTTGTTCACTACGGTGGTAGGAGTTCATGTCGCCTGTTGGACTTTGCCGCGAAAGGCTGAAAGGAAACAAGAACAATGTAAATATTTGTACCTGTACAATTTAGAAGAAAAAAGGCTTCGGGTTGACTCATGGCTAGGGCCTTATAACGTTTTCAACGTTGTGCGAGCGAAGGTAACAGGGAGAGGGAGAGTTTCGCGCAGGTTGATGTTTTTCCACACAACCTGAACGGAGTACAGTGGTTTTTGGGTCGTAGATGTTCGTTCACTACTCTCAGGGGTGGTTTGTCCTACATAGGACGAGAGCCGACCAAATTTCGAGTTGGTTATAATTCACAGTAATTCGTTCATGCACTTTTGGTGTTAATATTGCATACGCAGAGGATGAATTTCAATTGACCATGTACTGTGAGTGTTATGCCTGCAGCAGTACGTTTGGTCGCTTTCCATTCGCAACTGTGTTGCATACAACACTTGGATTTTTCCGCCAACTTTTTGTCGACTTTAAAGCTATATATGTATGTATAGCTGTGTCTGTAAACAGAGCTGAACTGAACCTTGCCACGGTAATGGAGAATTAAGCTCCATTAACAACGACAGCGGGCTAATTGAGACGTCCGATGTCAAACAGAGATTCAGGCAGGATGACCCATTGTTATTGGATTACATTATCACCGTTCTAGAGTGATTACCGTACTCACTGTCTTGGGATTGAAATAACTTTTTGGATAAATAGGGCCCAGGTTAGGTTTGGTTAGGTTGACGTGGTAGGCATAAGCCACACTTAGGCCGAAGCCGGCACATTGTGATACCACCTGAGGGCCCAAGTCATAAACAAACATACCACTCGACAGACGACATTTTGACCATACGCCAATATTAGTTCCTATAATTCCGAGTTTTCCAGACTGAGCCCACACTAAACAACAATAAGCAGTGATGACATCATTATGTTGTTTGGACTTAAACGAGTGGATCCCTTTCTGGAAAAATCAAGCTGATTTTTATAAAATTTCCTCAACAGCACAGGGGTTTGGACCATGCTATATAGAAAACAACCAGTACTTGTGTGGCGCTGGAAGCAGAAAAAGCCGGGGAAGATGATAAAAAATAGTAAAGAGGGCATCGTGGCGCAGTGGTTAGTGTGTTGGACTCTGTTGTACAATAAGCGAGTTCGGGTCCCGATAACACCAACGCCATCAAATGTTTATTTCGCGGTGTTCCTCCTCGACGGGGTACTGACAAAAACCCCCGTAGTATACTTGCCAAGAAAAAGCTTCTCGACCCAAGCCGTTCGGAATCGACATTAAACTGTAGGTCCCTTCCACCTGTTTAAAAAAAAAAGTAAATCACACACAACATGGGTGATTGAGAGAAGCTTGGCTCTGGCCCTTCACGGGCTGTAAAGCCACCAAAGCAAACAAAGAGCAAGAATCACGCGCAATCAGTTACTGCATGGTTCTGTCTCTGGTTTAATCAGTTGGATATCACATGAAGCCTCACGACTTACGACTGCGAATGAGATGAAACACGGAATTTTCAGAGAGTCGCGGTAAAATTGCCTACGACACCTTTAAAAACTCTTGTGCACACATTTTGTGGATGGCAAAAGACTAACAAAGGCCTCGTAGGGGAAGCATCTATCCGACGGATGCTGACCTGCTAAAAAGCGAGAAGAGCCACCGCAGTCGAACATCTTGCGGCACTATTAGTAAGTCCTATCCCCACCTCCTCGACGTGCCATCTGGAGATTTCCTATTGAAACTGCAGACGGGGAAGGGCGAATGGCGAGCCTCCTGCGCCAAAAAACAGGATTAGTCGGTTGGGCTACGGCCTAGTAAGCCGTAACCGTAAAAAAACCACAAACTCCGAAACAACCACAAGTCTCGGATATAACGGACCGGATTAATGTTGACAACCCTTGCAAAAAACGAAAAAAGGACAATGATCTTCGGCTCTATACGGGGAATGTTAGTTCCCTAAACAGGCCACGTGCAGCCGAACAACTCGCGGACACCCTAGACCGCTATAAGACGGACATAACCGCCATCCAGGAAATGCGATGGGATGGACCGGGTATAAAGCGGATGAAAAACTGCGATATTTACTACGGCGACTGCTATAGGGAGAGAGGACAACGATTATTCGGATGCGGATTTGTTGTTCGAAGTGGACTAAGGCAGAAAGTCCTACGTTTACGGCATGTGAGCGAACGCCTCGTAAGAATCCGTATCAAGGCTACATTTTTTAACATCAGCCTGATCTGCGTCCACGCCCCTACGGAAGACAAGGATGACTTCGCCAAAGATGAGTTCTACGATCTCCTAGACAGAACGTATGCCCAAATGACATCAAAATTGTACTAGGAAACTTCAATGCTAAGCTGGGTAAGTAAAGCATCTTTGAACGAGTCATCGGCAAACATAGCCTACACGACACCACCTCAGATAACGGACACAGGCTGATTGATCTTGCTACGGGGCGAAATTTCTTTCTAGCGCGCTTCCCGCACCTCTATATACACAAAGGCACCTGGCGGTCTTTTGATCAATCGACTACCAACCAGATTGATCACATCGCGATCGACGTCAGACACTCCTCCACTATTCTTGATGTTCCAACTTTCCGAGGCGCTAACATCGACTCGGACCACTATCTTGTAGTAGCCAAGATGCGCTTACGGATATCACGAACGCAACGGAGTAGAGTAAGAATACAAGGTTATGACGTCGGAAAACTACTATCGCCAGAAACCGCTCGTGCTTTTACCGATCGCGTCTCCCTTAAGCTCTCCAATACACCTGAATCCTCCACACTATCAATAGAACAGCAGTGGAGCCTTTGCAAACAAGCCCTGAAAAGCTCTGCATCCGAAGTTTTGGGTTGCAAGGCTCCACCACGAAGAAACACCTGGTTCGATGACGAGTGCAGGAGGATTCATACTCATACAGCGAAGCAGGATGCATATAAGGCCTCGCTGCATAAAAGAACAAGAGCAGCTCGTGAGCTCTACGAGTTAAAAAGAAGGGAGGAGCATAAGCTTCTTAGAAGAAAGAAGAAAGAGCACGAGAAGCGCGCGATTGAGGATTTGGAGAGGTGTTACTGCAGGCGTGATGTTCGAAAGTTTTATCAACAGATAAAGCGAACATGCCAAGGTTATAAAGCCAGAACGGAAGCCTGCAGGGATGAGAACGGACACCTAGTAGTAGAACCGCAGTCGATGCTGAGAATATGGAAAAACCACTTCTGCAGACTGTATAACGGCGATGTTAGTCAATATACCGCTGTCAGGCAGAATGGTCCATTTCTAATCGACGAAGACCGCAGAGAACTCCGTCCCCCTGACCTCGACGAAGTTAAGATTGCCATATCCAAACTCAAGTCGAATGAAGCTGATGGCGCAGACGGACTGTCTGCTGAGCTCTTCAAGGCAGCGGGGATGACCTGGTTAGGAGCATGCACCAGCTCATCTGTAAGATATGGTTAGAGGAAAGCATGCCCGGGGAATGGAGTCTCAGCATCGTATGCCCGATTTACAAGAAAGGAGACCCCTCTGATTGCGCCAACTACAGAGGAATAAGTCTCCTTAACATCGCCTACAAAATCTTCTCTGCCGTTTTGTGTGAATACCTGAGGCCTTTTGTAAATAAGCTGGTCCTTATCAGTGTGGATTCAGGCCAGGGAAGTCCACCATCGACCAAATCTTCACACTACGGCAGATCCTGGAAAAACCAATGAATTTCAAATCGACACTCACCGCCTATTTGTCGACTTCAAAGCCGCATACAACAGCATAATTAGAGACGAGCTATACAACGCTATGTCTACCTTTGACATACCTGCTAAACTTGTCAGATTATGCAGGATGACTTTGGAGAATGCTCGCTGCTCCATCCGAATCGGTGAACACCTCACCGATTTTTTCAACTTCGTCTACCTTGACTCCGCAGTGACCTGTAACAACGACATCAGTTACGAAATCAAACGCAGAATCACTCTTGCCAATTGCTGTTTGTTTGGGCTTAGGAGGCAACTGAGTAATAGAGCCCTCTCCCGAACGACAAAGTTGACTCTATATAAGACCCTTATCATCCCAGTCCTGTTGTACGGCACAGAAGCATGGACACTATCAAAAGCGGATGAGGAGGCCCTTGGTCGGTTCGAGAGAAAGATTTTGCGCGTGATTTTTTGGCCTATAAACGCAGACGGGGGATGGAGGAGAAGATTCAACCACGAACTTTACGGGCTGTACAGCGACATGAACCTAGTCAGGCGTCTACGGATTCATCGCCTAAGATGGCTGGGCCATGTAGAGCGAATGGACACCACAGCTCCAGCTGTGGTGTGAGCTGTACACTCAGAGTGTACAAGCAAGATCTGAGGAAAGAACAAAGGCTGTCTTGGAAACTCTTCTGCAACAGTATGGAGAAAATTTCAGACGCCTACAGATTGAGAAAAATACTCTCGAAAGATCCACAATCTCCGAGTTGCCTCACGACAACGTCTGAGGAAGAAATTCTAAATCTTCTCCTTAACACGCACTTCCCAGGCTGCTATGAATCGCAAGACTCGCATTCGCGAGCAACCCACTTCTCCTCCGCGACAGTGGGAAAGTACGATCATATCATATCCAGAGAGAAAATTATATGGGCGTTAAAAACCTTCAAGCCCTACAAATCGCCAGGTCCGGATGGAATTTACCCTATCGAACTCACACAAACTATGAAATGGACTATACCATGGCTAGAGATTATCATTAAAGGATGCCTAGCTTGGAGTCACATTCCAGAAAAGTGGAAGTGCGCAAAGGTGCTTTTGATCCCCAAGGCCGGCAGGAATTCTCACACTTCCTCCAAAGATCTAAGGGCTATTTGTCTATCATCCTTTCCACTAAAAACTTTGGAAAGGCTGATAGACTTACACATACGCCACAACTTGGATCTGTCCCTAATTTCTAAGGCACAGCACGCCTACTGTAAGGGTAGATCTGTCGAAACAGCCTTGCATACACTAGTGAGGAAAATCGAAAGATCAATCCATCTTAAGGAATACACTATAACCACCTTCCTTGACATAGAGGGCGCCTTTAACAACGTTACTCCGAAAGCAGTAATAGAAGGGTTAGAAAAGCTAAAGGTGGAGAGGACTCTGATAGAGCTGATCAGCGAGTTATTATTAACATGCAAGATTGCCTCCAAATGGGGAAGCCAAGTAACCACCAGAGTGGTTACCAGGGGAACCCCGCAAGGAGGAGTTCTCTCACTTCTTCTCTGGAATGTAGTTATAAACGAACTACTAATTAGACTGGAGAAAGAAGGCCTGGACATTACTGCCTACGCTGATGACGTTGCCATTTCAATCTCAGGTAAATACCTATCCACACTGAATGACCGTATGCAAATGGCATTCTTAATCCTTTGCAAATGGGCGCATAGCAACGGGCTCAGGGTGAATCCCCAGAAAACGAAGCTCGTGCTATTCACCAAAAAGCATAGCATCCCGGAACACTGCTAAAAAAGCAACTATAGCTCTCTACACATGCAAGAAAGCCATAGGGAAAAAATGGGGATCCAATCCCAAGATCACCCTATGGCTCTACATCACGGTCGTCAGACCCATACTAATGTATGGAGTGACAGTCTGGTGGACAGTACTGGACAAGACAACATACCTCAAGCAATTCGAGAAGGTACAAAGTTGGCGTGTATGTGCATTACCGGCCCTTAGGTCCACCCCAACGGCTGCGCTTAACATGATACTCGACCTTAAACCACTCGATATTTTCGGCAAGCAAATTGCCACACAAATAGCCATTAGACTCAAAGCCAACTCGAACTGGACGAGCTATGTCACTGGCCACTCCTCCATCCTGAATAGTCAACAATGGCAGAAAACTTAGACCTCACAGAACCCACCATAGTCTTGGAAAAAAACTTTACAACGATCTACCCAGACAGACAAAAATGGACTCGCCAGACTCAACCACGCAGAAACTGCGTAGATTTTTACACTGACGGGTCTAAAACCAAGGACGGGGTGGGTAGTGGAGTATTCTGCAAACAACTTAAGCTGAATAAAGCTTTTAAATGACCAAATCACTGCAGCGTTTTTCAGACGGAACTATTGTCAATAAAAGAGGCCTTGTCCTAGCTGAAGTGGAACGTGATATCCACTACCAATATCCGCATTCTCACGGATAGCCAAGCAGCCTTAAAGTCGTTGGAGTCCTATGTGTACACATACACAAACACACACAAACTAACGAGATGGCCGAACAGTTCAAAATACAACTTATTTGGATACCAGGACACAGCGACATTCCAGGGAATGAAAGAGCCGACACACTCGCCAAACAGGGAACGACGCTACAATCAATCGCGGCTTGTGAGGGAATACCCCTTGCAATCATTAAACCTAATCTGACAAATCTCGCCAGGGCCGAGAGGAACCGGAGATGGACTCAGGGACATCCTGCGTCATCGCCAGGCAAATCTGGCCCTGGCTCGACAGTCAACGGACAAGGAGTATAATCTCCTTAAAAAGAACTGACATCTACGAAGTTATAAGTGTCATCACCGGACACTGCCTTATCGGCAGTCACGCGCAAAAACTAGGTATAGTTCCGAATGATTTCTGCAGAAGCTGTCTAGACGAGGAGGAGGTCGAATCCATTCACCACCTTCTCTGCACTTGCCCGGCATTCTGCACAAACAGGAAACGATACCTAGGCTCTTACTTCCTTAACGAACTGACAGAGGTTCAGCAAGTAGGGATACCTGATCTTCTTAACATTTTAAGAAGCACAAAATGGTTCCACGAATAGGGGGCTAAGTCTCCTCGTAGCTGCACAACGGGCCTCCCTTGCCTATATGTGTTCTTCTCATTTCTGGGAAGGTTACGATCCTACCTACCTACCTACTGAAACAGGTTAGAAGCAGCTAATCTGTACAAGAAAATATTTACACAGCGCGAGATTGAAAAATCGGATTGGTCTGATCAATCCATAAGAAGGAACATCATATTGATTGCGTTATACATCGAGGGATAAGACACCTCTGCGAATTTTCGTGAAAGCTTAAATCAGTTCTAGACTAGAAGTATGTAAACATTAAGCAAAGCTCGTACCATTTTTTTTTTTTTTTTTTTTTTTTTTCTAATAATTTGCGCGCACTCAAGGTCTAATAACCTTATTATGTCGGCGACACAGTGCGGGCAGAAGGTAGAAAGGAAGAGGGACCGAGGAGATGCCGATGGACATTGATCTTAAATGCTTGCATGTTGCATTGAGGGGGGAAAACCGAATCCGGCAGGGAGTTTCAGATTCGGTTCGGTTCGGTTAATGAAAGATTCTCTATATTTGACGGTACGTCTGAAAGCGGGCTTCAGGGTATATTGGCGAGCATTACTCGAGAGACGTGTGTTGCGGCGGAAATGTTGAAGGGGCGGAATGCAACTAGCTATTTCATCAGAAAATGTTTGGTGGAAGTAACGATAACACAGGGAGAGGCAGGAAACATTCCTGCGGTGTTCCAGCGAGTCTAATGTTTTGGTAATGCTGGAGTCACCTATCGGTTTTATCGCGCGTTTTTGTATTCTGTCTAGTAAGTGCAATGAGGTCTTAGAACACCGGACCAGACATGAGCGTTAAACTCTAATTTGGGGCGAATGAACGCCTTATAGATGAGGGTGAGAAAGATGGCTTGCATCTGTATAAGAAGCCTAGGCATTTCGCAGCATTCTTGGCGACACTGAATATGTGGTCGCTTCAATTAAGATTGTGACCAACACACGGAAAGCTTTTCGGTTTCTGAGATGCAAGTGCCATTCATGGATAATGGCTGCGGGTTAGTTATAGGCTTTAACGACAAGGGACAGCATTGTGTTTTGAATGCATTAAATTCCACTCTATTGTTTTTACCCCATTGGATGATGCTGTCGATATCGGAATTAAATGAGCTTAACATACGCTGCCGCTCACTATCTACAACTGACGTGCAGGGTCGTAAACTAGTGAACGAATATGAGAAGCTGAGGGTACTGTCGCCAGCGGAGGAGTGAATCGGATTAGAAGTAACAGACAACAGATCATTTATAAAAATAAGAAAGAGTGTCGGAGACAAAACGGAGCCCTGGGGAACACCAGCATTTACAAAGTGAGTATCAGACTTGAATCCGTCCAAACAACTTGAATTGAGCGATTCCCTGTTAAATGCTTTCGAAATATCCAGTGCAACAATTTTGCTTTCACCTGCTTGGTGAAGCGAGTGATTCCACTTTTCGGCGAGATATGCCATCAAATCACCAATCGATCTGTTGCTGCGGAAACCGTATTGACGGTCATTGAGGAGTTTCCGTGATTCAAGATATTTCATAAGCTGACGGTTAATCAGCGTTTCCATGACCTTGGAAAGAAGGGACGTTAGTGAAACGGGTCGGTAGTTGGAGGGAGAAGATGATTCGCCTTTTTTGGGTAAAGGGTGGACAAATGCTGTTTTCCACCTACTCGGAGAGGATCGTTCTTCAAGAACAGTTTGGAGAGAGACCCACTCCTGAGAATATTATAGGTCACATGTTTCAAAACGATGAAAACTGGAACATCGTAAGCAATGTGGCGGTACGCATAATGAGCGACCTTAGGCGCCTAGCGCGCCAACGTAACGCGAATAGCTCAAACACCAGAGCTTCAAACCAGAGTATTGCCTAAAAGGCTAACCAGCCCCGCGAAGTAGTACAGGCACATTCCTGATATCCTTAGCCCGGGCTACTGGTATCTATGAAGATTCCACATCCACTCCCAGGGGAGTAGGAAAGGTGAAAAATATTACGCAGTGGTCTTGCCAGAGTAGAAGAACACCTCTCCAGAACTATAGAACTATTGGGGCGATACCATCTGGAGCAGCGGATTTGTGTATGTCGAGGTCCTAAAGAACCCTTGCGACTGTACGAGTGCGGAAGTGGATTAGTTCCATGGTGGAATTGACGCACTCTAGTACAGGCGGAGACAAAGTACAAGGTGGGAGCTGAGAACTGGTTGCGAAATGGGCAGCAAGTAGGTTAGCTTTGTCTAAGGGGGTGACAGCTGGAATGTCATTGTGGATGAGCGTCGGTATAGACGACGTAGTTGAGTTTTTTACGTTTTTTTACAAATGACCAGAAACTTTTGCTATCTTTGGGACATTAAAGGATTTTACGTTTTAATTTTAGGTCGGATTGGAATTTAACCCGTCGAATGTGGGTGTTGCAGTCATTTCTGGTTCGTATGTACTTTTTTCGGTTTTCCTCAGAACCGTTTGCCTTGAAGGTCCGAAAACTTAGCTCCCTGAGCTTAATAGCCTCTTTGCAGCTCAAGTCAAACCACATATTATCCTTCGGCCTGGTGCTTTTAATCTTGCTGGGAATAAAATTTGCCATGCCGATTCGGATAATATTTGCGATAATATCAGTTGCGGCGTCCACGTCGTCATCGAGGAAGCACGACGACCAGTTAAAGATCCGAAAGAATTTGTTAAGACCGCACCAGTTGGCTTTCTCGTATAGCCATAGTGTTTCTCTTAGGAGCTTTTTCTTTAACTGGATGGTGGGAGTTCGAGAATTTTGCTGATATCACGCAGTGGTCAGACGAGCCTAGGGGCGACAATACATCGATCGTGTATTTGTCAGGCTGAGAGGTAAGAAACAAGTCCAGTGTGTTGGGGTATGACCAGCAACAACTATATGTCAAGAAAATGTTCATACCTTTGTATAAACTAAGAGAAATCAGAAGTGATGTATCAGAAACGCTTAGCCTTACCTGACACCACCCCATGACCGTCATTGTTAATAAAAACTGTCATTCACTGCTGCGTCAGAGCTACATATGTAACTCAACGATATGTACAAGGTCGCTAGAGTGCTGAACGAAGATATCAAATCATTCATTTCTCTCTTTCGAAGTAAATTATGTTGTAGAATTATAAGGCTTCAAATGGTCCTATTTATATCGTGCACATGTTCAGGCTATCTCACATCGACCACCCTTCATTGAAAATCACAAAAAGGTGCCCTTCGACTTGACTAGGAATCCCTTCACACCTTGTGCTGAGACATCACATTAACGTCAACCACAGAATTCTGTTCACCCGCCCCTTATGGGCCGACGTGTGATATATGTACATACATATGTATATTCATAAATCTCCTTCAGGAAGCTGTCCAATCGATCTAATTATACCGCTGGTCTTGAGATAATAATAAAAAATAGAAAAGCAAAAAGGAATTAGAAAACAAACTCACCTTCCATAAGCTGAATCAGCACTATGCTTTGATTGAACAATATTGTCGCCTCCACCGTCTCCGCCTCTTCCGCCAGCTGCGCTAGTACTGCCACCTCTGTTGATCTGCACGGGATAACACTCAATACTGCTGATCTCATCTGAATCAACTGGATAGAGTGAACTTTCGGTTATCTGTCTAACACTATTACCATTCATCTCATCTTCGGCATTAGTCGCAGCTGCCACAGCAGCCGCACGCAGATCCCGGAAGTCCTCGTGCATTTGCTGAATCAGATTCTTCGCATTGTTGACTTTAACATTTGGAAAATCGTTCAGCAAATTGATGCGTCTCATTCGTAGGCGATCGCCGTCCTCTTCTTCACGACCAGCGATACCGCCAACTCGACGACGGTTTCTATTGCGGTTCTCATCATCACCCACCTGCACTCCGTCACCGACTACGTCGTCCTCGTCTTCGATCTTCCGGAACTTGTTGTCATTCGCATCGACCTCCTCCACCTGAGCCGTCGGATTGGCCGTAACTAAAGGATCGTTTTTCGGATGAGGATCATTCTCATTCTGATCGGTTTCAATGCTAATGAATATCTCACCGCGTTTTTTGTTGTCTTCATTGTTGAGAATCTGTTCCACATCCTGTTCATACTTCCGGGCCGAATGGTTGAGCACCTCATTCGTAGATCTGTAGGATGACAATTTATCGATGTTACAGCGTTTGTTCAACGTCGATCGATTCATCAGGAACTCCCGACAGTCTTTAAACAACGACGGGAACTTGTCGTCGTCGTTGTCGAAAGATGAGAGGAACTCTTCGAAATCGAATTCATCAAACGTGGACGGGGAGAATGGTGGCGTCATGTGTGTGATAGATGTCGTTGCAGTGTTGGTAGTGTTTTGCGGACAGAGCGGATTGTGCTGTTGATATAATTTGCGTCGTTCGGTCCGTTCGGTCGCGCACGGTGATCGATGGTGATGGCCTTCATCGTCGGCATCATTGTCGTGAGCCTCATTCTCGGGCGATGCATCGTAGAGGAATTGATTGCGACCGAGACGTATCTTACGTTTTAAGAGGTTACGACTATCACCGCTCGAACTGCGATTGCTGTTGGAGCAGTTATTGGGGACAACATATGTCGACTTTGACTGTGGTGCGGGTGATGGTGCTTTTTTGAACGTTTGCGTGCTAGGACTAGAGTTAGATGATGAAGACGATAGCAGATGGGGTTTGTTTTCGGCAGAATCGGTCTTCTCAGTCAAGCAATTATTACGATCATCACCGGTCGAGGATGCTGATGAAGATGAGTTCGAAGAGAGCGGAAGACCTTTATCCAGATCCATGGGCAGATTGTCGCAAACGTTGATTAGTTTCGGATCTATGTAGTCGGTGTCATTGGTGGTCCGACAGGCACGCTCCGTAGAGTCGATAATCAAATTTAGATTGACTGGTTTAGTATCAAGGGGCGATTTGACAGTCGGAGGTGTTTGTTTGATGACAATCTGTCTGGTAATTGGTTCAAGTTTAATGCAGTGGAGATTACCACCAGCGATATTGGAATTATCGCTCTTTGATGGGGTATCAGTGGTCCGATTGGTGGACCCTTGTTGTTCGTCTGTTGATATGACGCTTTTGGCAGAGTTCTGCTTGCTTAGCGTATTGCTCTTGTCTTTCAACTCCTTGGTATTGATAACCGGGTTCTCAACCGATCTCGCTTCGTTCTCGTATTTCAAGAATACTGCTAATGAATCTGTTTTCGACAAGTTGCTGTTGCCGATGCCAATGCCAATCGGAGGCGTCAAAGAGTTTTCTTTACTACGCTGGCCAGCAGCCGGGATGTGGAGTCGCAGATTTTTACGATTCGCTGCAGCATTGGAATCCCGCCGGATCACCTTGGGCGTATTGGATATGGCAAAATCGTTAACGCAAACCGAACGTACTGGCATCTCGTCGTACTCCTCGGGTTTGAGGAAATTCGACGAGATCGGGCCCTCATCTGAAAGTCCACGTTGAATGGTCGGTCGTTGTTTCTGTGATGTTGGGAAGAATATCGGACGCGATGTCATTGGAAGTGGTGAGCGACGTGGTGCTCGGAGTGATGATGTACGCCGGAAATTCGATTTGACGGTGGTCAAGGCGCGTCGCGGATTGGACAATGATGTGGTGGATGTGAGAGATGTGGTCATCTTGTTTGGTATAGTAGGTGTAGCTGGTTGTGTCGGTGTTTTTCCGGATAGGTTGGATGCGGCGAATAATGTGTCAGTTGGTGATGAAGGAGAGCAAAGCTCTTCCAGTTGCCTTTTGGCCGACAAGAATGGGTCATAGTTGTCCGATAATCCGCTGGAAAATACAGAAATGTTATATTAATCAAATGCATGTGTACAATAAGCGTTCTGCCTTAAAATGTATACACGATACTGTCAGGAGGGTAATGTAGTTGAGGACTTGCACTTATGAATGACACCAGATACTCTTTCCTACGAGAACACTCTACAAACCTCACAACAAATGATTTATTCTTGGGTAAGCAAGCCGGAACTTGTTCGATGGGCATCATTGATGTTGTGTGACACGATGCGCTTGATGATGCCGACGAGGAACTGTTGAAGAACTCGATACGCTCCTTAATAAGACGTCGTCGCTCGCTGCTTGATTTCTCAAGTATCGGTGACGCTTCGGGCGACATGAATGGAGTTTCGGATCTTTTCGTTTTCTTAGTGGATTTGCTTGACTCTAATTTGGCTGCGACAGAAATAGAAGTTCCATGACAGGAATGAAATTAATTCATGGCTTGTGTATTGGAAAATTGGAATTTATGTGATTTTGTGTCCGGAAACTCGTGTGCGTGTGGTTAATTTGATAATTGATAGCAGGGTTACCGCTTTGGTTCTGACGAGGCAATGTTTGCGTTAGGATACAAGCAAGCGATTAGGTTTACACAAGAAACACAATAGCGAAAGTTGATTAGAAACACAAAAATGAATTTTAATAAATATTTTCGATTGACAAATGCTAGCAACAAGAGAAAGAAATAAAATCTGAATAAAGTGAGAATTTGATATAGAAATTGACGGCTGTAGATTGCCTTCCGATCATAAAATTAGTCATAGAGATGCCAAGTGAGCAGTTGAACTAGAAAAAGCTCTCTTTTGTGAATCGAGACAATATTAAACAGAAAAATAAATACGTACAGCCTCTTGAAGCAATGAACACAGATCTTAATCTGCTAATACTATCACATATCATCTGGAGCTGGTCAGGAACATGCAACAACTCATCTGCAAGATATGGTCGGAAGAATGCATGCCCGATGAATGGAATCTCAGTATCGTTTGCCCGGTCCATAAGAAAGGAGACCCCTATGACTGCGCCAATTACAGAGGGATAAGTCTCCTGAACTTCGCGTACAAGATCCTCTCTGCCGTACTGTGAAAGCGCCTGAAACCATTCGTGGACAATCTGATAGGTTCCTACCAGTGTGGTTTCAGGCCAGGAAAATTCACGATAGACCAAATATTTACACTACGGCAGATCTTGGAGAAGACCCATGAATTCCAAGTCGACACGCACCATCTTTTTGTTGACTTTGAAGCCGCGTATGACAGTGTTTACAGAGACGAGCTATACAGAGCCATGTCATGTTTTAACATTCCTGCCAAACTAGTCAGACTGTGCGGGATGACTATGGAGAACTCTCGCTGCTCCATTAAGGTCGCAGGTGAACTAACCGACCCCTTTGATGTTAAAAAAAGGTTTTAGACATTGTGACGCACTGTCATGTGATTTCTTTAACATTATTCTTGAAAAGATCGTGCGGTACTCTGCGTCCAATACAAGAGGTACGATCTACTTCAAGTCTACACAATTGCTTGCCTACGCAGATGACATTGACATTATCGGACGGACAAAGCGAAACGTCAATGAGGCGTTCGCATGCACTGAAGCAGAAGCGGCTAAAGTGGGTCTTAGGGTAAATGGGGACAAGACCAAATATATGCTGTCATCAAAGAAAGAAGCGCAACACCGACGCCTTGGTCAGAACGTCACCTTCGACAGCTATATTTTTGAAGGAGTCAAAGACTTCGTCTACCTTGGCTCGATAGTGACAAGCAGCAACGACACCAGCGCTAAGATAAAACACAGAATAACTCTTGCCAACCGCTGCTTCCTCAGGCTCAAGAGGCAATTGAGTAGTAGAGCCCTCTCTCGAAAAACTAATGTATCCCTCTTCAAAACCGTAATCATCCCTGTCCTCCTCTACGGCGCTGAGGCTTGGACATTATCAGAAGCGAATGAAGAGGCTCTTGGGCGTTTCAGGAGGAAAATTTTGCGTGCAATCTTTGGTTCCGTTTGTGTAAACGGAGAGTGGAGGAGTTAGACGTCTTCGGATCCAAGGTCTAAGATGGCTAGGCGAATGGACATTAACGCTCCGGCCCGAAGAGTCTTCGACTCCAACCCAGAGGACGCAGCAGAGGACGACCGCATTTAAGGTTGCGCGCACAGGTGGAAAGGGATCTCAACCAACTGGGCATGCGTCACTGGAAGCAGCTCGGCAAAGATCGGGCCGGCTAGAGAGGCTTGTTGGTTCACCCCGAACTGTAGCGCCATCAAAGTAAGTAAAGTAAGTATCATCTGGAACCAGGTGTAATCGTCATTATTGCTAGTGATCAGCCACTGAGAACGACCTAGATCTGGGTTCCAGTAGTCACAATTTGTTTTCACGATCAACTACCCAGGACTTTGAGGCTTTCTACGAAAGGCCAAAGGACAAGCGAATGTTCGCTACTTTCAGCTGTACCCGTCAAAGCTCTATTTCAGCGAACGCGTCCTAAAACCACTAATGCCACCGATGCAATAGTACACAGTTCAATAAGATCATCTCTTTCGCTGCTTTAGATGGAAAGAACAGAAGCGCTAGTATGCTTTATCAGTATATTTACGAGTGCCTAGCAATTTTATAACCGTAGAAAGCCGTACTGCTATATGTTAATATGGCGAAATATCATAACTGTAAGTTGAATGACGATAGCAAAGGACTAACAAAGGCCTCGTAGGGGTAGCATCTATCCGACGGATGCTGGCCTGCTAAAAAGCGAGAAGAGCCGCCGCAGGCGAGCGTCTTGCGGCACTGTTAGGAAGTCCTATCCCCACCTCCTCACGGTGCCATCTGGAGATTTCCTATGAAAATTGCAGACGGGGAAAGGCGAATGGCGAGCCTCCTGAGCCAAAAAACGAAAACGAAAAAAGGACAATGATCTTCGGCTCTATACGGGGAATGTTGGTTCCCTAAACAGGCCACGTGCAGCCGAACTCGCGGACGCCCTAGACCGTTATAAAACGGACATAACCGCCATCCAGGAAATGCGATGGAATGGACCGGGTATAAAGCGGACGAAAAGCTGCGATATTTACTACGGCGACTGCTATAGGGAGAGAGGACAACGATTATTCGGATGCGGATTTGTTGTTCAGGGTGGACCAAGGCAAAAAGTCCTAAGCTTTCGGCATGTGAGCGGACGCCTGATAACGATCCGCATCAAGGCTAAATTTGTTAATATCAGCCTGATCTGTGTCCATGCCCCCACGGAAGAAAATGATGACTCCGACAAAGATGAGTTCTACAATCACCTAGACAGAACGTATGCCCAATGACCCAGCTATGACATCCAAATTGTACTAGGAGACATCAATGCTAAGCTGGGTAAGGAAAGCATCTTTGAACGAGTCATCGGTAAACATAGCCTACACGACACCACATCCGATAACGGACACAGGCTGATTGCTCTCCTTCTAGCCAGTAAGCGCTTCCCGCACCTCGATATACATAAAGGCACCTGGCGATCTTTTGATCAATTGACTACCAACCAGATTGATCACTCGCGATCGACGTCAGACACTCCTCCACTATTCTTGATGTCCGAACTTTCCGAGAGCTAACATCGACTCGGACCACTATCTTGTAGTAGCCAAGACGCGCTTACGGATATCATGAACGCAGCGGAGTAGAGTAAGAATACAAAGTTATGACGTCGGAAAGCTACTATCGCTAGAAACCGCTCGTCCTTTTACCGATCGCGTCTCCCTTAAGCTCTCCAATACACCTCAATCTTCCATGCTGTCAATAGAACAGCAGTGGAGCCTTTGCAAAGCTGAAAAGCTCTGCATCCAAAGTTTTGGGTTTCGATAACGAGTGCAGGAGGATTCACACAGCGAGCTCTACGAGTTAAAAAGAAGGGAGGAGCATAAGCTTCTCAGAAGAAAGGAGAAAGAGCACGAGAAGCGCGCGATAGAGGATTTGGAGAGGTGTTACTGCAGGCGTGACGTTCGAAAGTTTTATCAACAGATAAAGCGAACATGCCAAGGTTATAAAGCCAAAACGGAGGCCAGGAGAATATGGAAAAACCACTTCTACAGACTGTATAACGGCGATATTGCTCAATATACCGCTGGCAGGCAGAATGATCCATTTCTAATCGACGACTACCGCAGATAAATCCGTCACCCTGACTTCGACGAAGTTAAGATTGCCATCCAGAAGAAAGGAGACCCCTCTGACTGCGCCAACTAGAGAGGATTCAGTGCAGATTCAGGCCAGGGAAGTCCACCATCGACCAAATCTTCACAATACGGCAGATCCCGGAAAAAACCAATAAATTTCAAGTCGACACTCACCACCGATTTGTCCACTTCAAAGCCGCATACGACAGCGTAATTAGAGACGAGCTATACAACGCTATGTCTATCTTTGACATACCTACTAAACTGATCAGACTATGCAGGATGACTTTGGAGAATGCTCGCTGCTCCATCCGAGTCGGTGAACAACTTACCGATAGTTTTTATGTCAAAAATGGATTTAGGCAGGGCGATGCGCTGTCGTATGATTTCTTCAACATCATATTGGAAATGATTGTGCAAAAATCACTGGTCACTACAAGAGGCACAATCTATTTCAAAGCCTCGCAACTCCTTGCACACGCCGACGATATTGACATAATAGGTAGGTCACAGCGAGATGTCGATGAGGCGTTTGCGAGTATTGAGATGTCATCAAAAAAGGGCGCTCACCACCAACGTCTTGGCCAGAACGTTTGTATTGGCAAATATAAGTTCGAGGTAGTTAGGGACTTCGTCTACCTTGGCTCCGCAGTGGCCTGGAATAACGACATCAGTTCCGAAATCAAACGCAGAATCACCCTTGTCAGTCGCTGTTTCTTTGGGCTCAGGAGGCAACGAACGACAAAGTTGACTCTATATAAGACCCTTATCATCCCGGTCCTGCTATACGGCGCAGAAGCAGGGACACTATCAAAAGCGGATGAAGAGGCCCTTGGTCGGTTCGAAACAAAGATTTTGCGAGTGATTTTCGGGCCTATAAACGCAGACGGGGGATGGAGGAAAAGATTCAACCACGAACTTTACGGACTGTACAGCGACATGAGTCTAGTCAGGCGTCTACGGATTAAACTCCTAAGATGGCTAAGCCATATAGAGCGAATGGACGCCACAGCTCTAGCCCGGAGAGTCTTTGAATCCAACCCCGAGGGACAAAGAAGCAGAGGACCTCAGCCAACTGGGTGTGCGACATTGGAAAAGGCTAGCAAAAAATCGTGCTAGTTGGAGGGGCATGTTGGTTGAGGCCCAGGTTCACCCCGCCCGTTAAAAAGAAGAAGAAAAAAATATCAATAATCAAAATTAGAATTTTGCGCCATTGCGGTAGTGTTCCTAGTGAAAAACAGAATTCAGAGTCGTTAAAAATATAGCGATAGACGAAAGTCACGCCTTTTTATTGTTGAACAATATCTTTAAAACAAAATGTTTGCAGTTTTAGTTAGAAATTGTTATGCAAAATATAGATCAGTAAGGAATCTTAAACTCTTTCTTTAATAATTCGCCTCAGCAGCGAGCATCAAACTTTAGATTTAACATCAGCAAGGTGAATATCTCAAATCTAACTTCGTCATCGCAAGGCTTGTCCCTTTTAATGGTAATCGCACCCGGAACATTTTGCTGTACGAGTGTTATTTGTGTTGTTTACAGGTACCTGAAACATTCATCTACAGAACGAAGGTTGTTCAAAATCGGTTGTTGTGCCAGAAAAAAATCGATGCTGTGCGTGAATTGATATTGCAAGATCGTCATGTGGCATACCGTGAAGTTAAGACATACTTGGGTATTCGTTCCACAATGTGATCGTCAATATGATTCCTTCGTGTTAGACACCGCATAATTTGACAATTGCTCAAAAAAGCCTCATGTCATTTGGTGCCTCAAAAACGATTTATAAGACCATAACAGGCGATGAATCGTCTGTCGACTGTACGAGTCTGTCCAGATTAGCCTCAAGAAGCAGTTAATGCGTTTAAAAGCTGATACAAGCGCATGTAAAAGTAATAAAGTCGTTTTCGATTACAAATTCTTACTTGTCTATACTAAAACTTAAATATGTCTCAAAACTTAAGTAGCAACCTACGATCGTGGCTGAATTAAGAATCAAATGTACTAAATGTTACAGATCTTGGTTTGGAGATATCCAATCATCGAATCACTCATTTTCGATGACGCGGCTGACTGAGCAAAAGCAGTAAGTTAGAAGAAAAGGATAAATTATTGCAAGGGTTCTCTTTTGGTCTATATCGCGCTCGCCTTGAAGTAAAGAGGAAACTGAGTCCTATATTGGCGAAATTCAATTGCATTTATGCTAAACAGTAATGGAGCATTTCGAAAAAAAAGCAAAAGCAAGGTACGTACCAAAAAAGCTGTGAAAGTTATGTGCCACTCCGACTGGGAATCTGGCATGCGTTGGAGAGTCCAAGTCCACTAGTGGACTGCGAATATTTTGCTAGTGTTAAGACAACACTTGTACACAGTGGAAAAGGGCAGATCGCTGATAATGACTTTGACATGCGCCAATGATGGATTAAAATATCCTAGAGATACAGGGGAACTATAGCCGTAATTGACAGACAACAATGAGGTAAAGGTACACCATAAACGTCACAATTTGGAACAAAGTCAATATACTGGAACAAAGCTGTCCCTCTTCAACTAACCATTATTGCTCTTACACATCAAATAATGCATATACCTACCCTGCACGATAGCCGAGTTCCATTCTTAAAAAGTAAAAAAAAAAATCACAAACAAGTGCCAAGTAAAGCTAATGAAACGGCCTCTAACCATGTCGTTTCCACTCGACAGATTGCACTAACTACAAGTACGTCAAAACCAAACTGCAAACAACATACACGTACATAGAAATACTCATATAGCCAACTAAGTAACACAACATGAAGATACAATACAACGCATCATAGCGGTTGCTATGGGAATACCTTGCGTGTCCGCATGCCTATTAACTGCATCCAAACTGGTGTTGCTCTGAAATTCCTTCTCGTATAATTGCTCTAAATCACCATCACTCATGGGCGTCGTAACCTCATCGTCGGTAACTGTTTTCGAAGATATGCTCCTTAACGCTTCAGTTCTGAGTTTAGCCGTTGTACCTCTAATTGGATTGTGCGGCTCACCACCGCCGCCCACGGAACGCTTTTTGTTCTTGGCCGATTCAGGCGGCGTTGGCAGTACTCGTTTTCCGGTTGGCGTTTGTGATTTCTTAAGTGGATTCAGCAGCCTCTTCATCTGCTTGCTTTTTTTATGAATGGAGAATAGGGTTTGTTATCCTGACAGTATCACTTTTTTTTTTTTTTTTTTTTTTTTTTTCATGGGAGATTGATGGCTAACAAGCCGAAGTGAGAAAGGGAAATTTTGTGTTTTCGTACTTACCCATCGCTCATGATTGACGAGTTCATCGAGGATGACATGTTCGACGAAGAATGCGGTTTCGGAGGCAAGCGATGGTCCTCCGTCATAGAGGTATGCATTTCGCTATTCTCACATGAGTACTTATCTCTATTCATGGATCGCTTGGTTCTGAAAAGAGAATTTGATCATATCTAATAGATGTCAACTTAGGAGAAATGGTAACGTACTTGAGACATGGTGCTCGGTATTTGGTTCGGGCTTCTAGACGTTCTTTAGCTGCAGCTTGTGTCTTGGTGTTATTGTGTTTCATGGACGCAATTAGGGCTTTCTCCTTGCACCATTCCACATGACGATCGTAGGCCTTCACTCCAAAGCAACGTTCACAGTAAGGACATGGCTCGGCGGCAGGAGGTTGAATACGTTTGGGTGCGGCTGCAGCACGGGTTCGTTCCTTCGGCGCCGACGTGGACGAGCTTGAATGGCTACTTAACAGATTCGTGTTTGTTGGAGAAGGACTTTCAATCTTTTTTGTATGCACCGGGGTTGCGGATTTCACAGGAGGCGGTGGTGTACGGACTTTCTCTTCTGGCGGTTTCTTCAGCGAGATGACCGGTGGTAGCGGTGCCTTCAAAACCACATACATAAATACCGAAAATTGAGTACGAACGAAAAGTGATATAGAAGATGGGACTGGTTAAGGATTACCTGTGCTGGTCTAGGCGACTGACCTCTCTCTGGCTTAATAGGTGGTAAACCATAATTTTTCGGTAATGGATACGATGCCAATTCGGTACCTTCTCTTCGTTGCCGTGACGAATCAAATACTTTACGCTTCCTCACGGCCATTTTTTCGCATATGGGCATATGCTTGTTGAGGGTTTTCGGAACAAAGGTGCGACTGCATATTGGGCATGGTATCAGCTCGAGGCTGACAGGTTCTTCGCTCGCTTCAGTCGTGATGTCTTTAAATTAGAAAATAAAAGGAAATATAAAAAAATATCTATCGTTGTTTGTGTATAGAGTGAATGTATACTTCAAAAAAGTAATTTCATTTTTTCAATTTACGCCTTAGCTCCCTTGCATAGGGCTATTTGGATTCGTAGACGATTTGTTTGTTTAAAGTGAGTCAGCAGCTGTGATAGAAGCCAAACGGCTTGGATGGTGGAGACATCGTTTCGACTTAATGAAAAGCAATTTGCAACAAGCTTTATGGCATTGGGTTACATTAGCTTGTTTACAGAACATTACCTAACACTATTGTGGTGAACAAGTAATAAATCCAACAAATTCCCAAGAAAAAGATACACAATTCATAAGAAGAGCAGAAGAACTTGTTGCACTTAGAAACCAGTTTTCTTCATGGCAGACACTGACCGTTCCGCAGTGTTCCCACTGACCTTTTCGCGGCACTCTTTCGCGCTATGGAAACAATTAGTTAAACAAGACGATTCGGGTTCAGGTTCGGGTCATTTGCCGAGCGCCGAGTGGACCTTTCACAATATGAAAGCACATGTGAACACTTTGCTGCAAGAGTTATGCGTCATCTACGATAGATAGAGTTTATCTTTGGAACAAGCATGCATGCCGAGAGTCGAGGAGCCATGACAGCATGTGTGTTGTACTGCTTTTAATTAAGTGAATCTCCTCGACCATTTGGGCACATGAGTTCTACTTCTGACGCAATCTTCTCTTCTCGTATGCATCAAGTTTCTTCATGTAATATTCACTTGTTGTGCCTTAAGATACGCATCAAGTGACTGCACAAGTACACCGCGCAGCCGACCCATGAACAGTCATTTCATCTGTTTGCTTGCGTTTGAAACAAATATTTGATTGTTTTGCACGTACCCGTCCAGAAGTCTTAATTTAGAACGATTGGCTTGGAGTGCTCGTGTGTCTCATCGTAGGATTTAAAACCGCAAGTCGGTAGAGGCAGCATGCTGCTAGTGTATATTTCCCTACGGTTTGTCAAATACAAATTGTGTAGACGATGCAGCTCAAAACAAAAACAGAGAGGAACTGCGGTCAATCAGATGCAGATTGCTAGCGATAAATTGTTAAGAGTTCGCGTTAGGTTTGTGGCGGGAAAGTTCTACGATGCAGACAAGATACATAGTGGTTTGGTTTTACAAAGTGACGAAAGGGCTTCTTCATTGAAAGAAATGTGGACTGAAATTGCTTTGGTATCCGGTGATGACTAACCACGAGGTTAATGGTTTCGTTTAGAATGTTGCAAGTAGAATGTCAAGTGGGGATGCTTATTGTTGCAAGGAGGATAGTAGTCATGTCTGAGTACTGCGTTCAATTCAGTGAATTTAGGGACCATTTTGTGGCATGGGGTGGTCCCAATAAGTATTTCAGAAATAGAGTCTGGTTACTTCTATTCTTATTGAATTGCGGTTGTGAGAAATATAGGGATGGTACCTTAAGGCAGTCTCTATTACGTTTAATTGTTTCCCACTACGACAGATATTTACCTTCCAAACTAAATGAAAGACACTCAAATTGTCGCTAGGCAAGTGTATCCTTCATTCCATATATTTTGGCATTGCCCTTCGTGAACGATAGTTTTGACATTTCACCACAAAACTTGATTCTGCTGTGGTTTACGAAACATTGTTGTCAGAGGCTTCTGCTCTATACACATCTGTTGGAGCACTCAGACGCAAATACTGTTCCATGTACTCCAGACGAAACATTGGTATCACCTTGTTGGAAGTTGGCGCCTGTATTCAATTCAATAACTGAACTCAACCAGTTGAAGTTGGCGGAGGTAGTATCAAATCTTTGAGCTACAACTACAACTTCTGTCAGCACCTCTGAGAATTTCCTATTAAGAGAGTTATTAGATTTGATCCAAGGAGGAGATGGTATCAAAAATCCAAAATTGACTTTCTATGCGAAAAAGTTACTGCTCAACATCTCCGTATCTCGATGTCTTTAGCCCGGTTTGAGTGAGTGTGCTCTTTGGAAATAACCCTAGCCTGACAGTGTTTTATGGCTAACAGTAGTGTTCATTAGAATAAGAAAATGATTAGAATGACTCCTTTGGCCTAATACAACCCATTGCGTCTACAAGAGAGGGTGCAATAGGCCTAATGACAGAGCTAAGATTCCAGGTGAAAGGCACTGATCTATTGGCGTTGACTCGAGGTAACAACTGTTGTATTCTCTGAGCTTGCGCGATGTATTCACAAGCCCCGTCGAAATTTAAAAGTTATGCGCAGATAGGTATGACTGATTGTGCTCCTGTCCATACGAAGATTATAGTTTTAGAGACCTAGTTTTGACTTGGCCAAAAATCAGGGTTTTATCCACCTTTCACCTTCCTCGATATAGCGCCCTACTTTACTCAGTGTCTTGAGCATTCCCGGATGGTACGTTTACGACTTATAGCACAATAAAAGCCAAACTGACCCTTTCACCTTTTGACAACTGTTGCTCCACTCTAACGAATAAAAAGTGGTCATCTTTGAGGATTGAGAGCACCGCGGGGCAGTGGGTAGTGTGTTGGCCTCTGACGCCGATGACACGGGATCGAATCCCGACACAGCCATGTCATCGAACGTGTTTTTCACGATGTTTCTCCTCAGCGAGGTTCTGACAAAACCCCCTGTAGTAAAATTGTCATGAAAAGCTTCGCGAAATTCGCCGTTCGGAGGTAGTCAAGGACTTCATTTACCTAATACGAACAATGTCAGTACATAGATTAAACGCAGAATAACTCTGGGTCTTTTCGAGAGGTAGAGCGTATGGACAACATAACACCGGCCTGAAGAATCTTCGAATTCGAGTAATTGGGATAACGCAACAGAGGACGCTCTCGACTCAAATGGCGCACACAAGTGGAGAAGGACCTCATCTTGGTGTGCGTAACTTGAGATGGCTGGCGAGAGATCGTGCTGGCTGGAGTCACTTGTTGGTTCAGGCCCAAGATCACATCGGCCTGTAGCGCTACGAAGAAGAATAAAAAGGATAAAAAGATTCCGTATTAGGATAGTGGCCAATAGTGGCAATTGCATCAGATTTTTGTCATTAAGATCCCAACGGGGGGCTTTTTAGGGGTTTACTTTGGTCTTAATATGGGGCTCTATGTTCTTAGACGTCATTCTCTTAGTGCGTTTCTTATCTGCAGTAGTGTTAAGAGAAAGTGTCATTGAATCGTCGTTGCCATCGTCTCAAAGAACTTTGCTAAGGTCTCAGTTTTATTCAAGTTTTCTCAAGACGACATCGTGTTCGTTATTTGTTTCTTGGCCTTCCATAGAGAGCAAGGTTGGCTTCTGGGTTCTCCTTTGACTATATTAATTAATTTTGTGTTGTCAATAGGCCATCGAGTCAGTTGTCATTTTTGTCCCAATTTCCGTTTTTCTTCTTCTTCTTTGGTGGCGTTACAGCCCGTGAAGCACCAGACTCCGAACGGCGTGAGTCGAGAAGCTTTATCATGGCAAGTTTACTACGGGGGTTTTGCCAGTACCCTGCCGAGGAGGGACGTCGCGAAATAGTCATTCGATGGTTACTGGTTTTTCAATGTTTAGAGTCGAGGCGGAATAGTTCGACTTGTATTCTATAAGAGCGTAGCAATATGACTCCCATCGATTGTCGTATCATTTACATACACTATGGTACGTATTTTCAATGTCGTCTTGGGATTTGTGGGGCATGAAGGTAGGGTAATACGAGTAGCAATATGATATCTATATTTGCCCCTGTCAGTTTTAGAGTTGTACATTTTGGCCGAAATTATTGTCCTCTTAAGTCTTAAGCTTCCGAGATATAAGCGAACGCCTCATAACAATCCGCATCAAAGCTTAATTTGGAAACATTAGCTTAATATGCGCTCACGCCCCAAAGGAAGAAAAGGACGATGAACTCAAAGAAGAATTTTACGATCTCCTAGACAGAACATATGCCCAATACCCCAGCTACGACACAAAAATAGTCGTAAGAGATTTTAATGCAAAACTGGGCAAAGAGGACATATTTGAGTCGATTATAGGAAAGCATAGCCTCCATAACACCACATCCGACAACGGACTTAGGTTAATCGATTTCCTAGCGGGGCGTAACCTCCTTGTAGCAAGCACGCGATTCCCCATCTCAACGTCCACAAGGGTACCTGGCGGTCTTTTGATCAATCGACCACCAACCAGGTTGATCACATTGCGATCGACGCCAGACACTCCTCCGGTATTCTCGACATACGAACCTTCCGAGGGGTCAACATCAACTCGGACTACTACCTTGTTGTAGCCAAGGTACGAATGAGGATATCAAGAATGCTTAGAAGTCGAGTAACACTACGTAAGTTTGACGTCGGAAAGCTACAATGGCAAAAGACTGCCCGAATCTTTGCCGACCGTGTCTCCTCCAAGCTCTCTCAAAATCCGCCCACAGCAGCACAAACAATAGAGCAGGAATGGGCGCATGCCAAAGCGCCGTAGGAGACGCTGCCTCAGAGGTGCTGGGTTTCAAACTGCTACCACCTAGAAACCCCTGGTTCGATGAACAATGCGAACAAGCCCATGCAGCAAAACAAGAGGCATATAAAGCCATGCTGCAATGACGGACGAGAGCTGCTCGCGAAATCTATGAGCGGAAGAGAAGAGAGGAACGCACGCTTTTCAGAAGAAAGAAGAGAGAGCACGGAAAGCGTGAGATCGAGGAGATGGAGAGATGCTTCCGCAGGAATAACGCCCGTAAGTTTTACAATAAGGTAAAATGAACACGCCATGTCTACAGAGCCAGAGCGGCGGCCTGCAAGGATGAAAATGGAGAACTGGTAGTATAGTCGCAGTTGATGCTGAGGATTTGGAAAGACCACTTCTGCAGACTGTATAACGGCGATGAAAGACAAGATACCGCTGTCAAAATAGCGATATCAAGACTTAAGTCTTATAAAGCCGCGGGCGCAGACGGTCTGTCTACTGAGCTTCTTAAGGCGGCTGGAGATGGTGCACGCACCATCTCATTTACAAGGTATGGTCGGAGGAAAGCATGCCCGACGAATGGAATCTCAGCATCGTTTGCCCAGTCCATAAGGAAGGAGACCCCTATAACTGCGCCAACTATAGGGGAATAAGTCTCTCGTATATAAGATCTTCTCTGCCATATTGCGTAAACGCCTGAAACCGTTTGTGGATAACCTGTGGCTCTTATCAGTGTGGTTTTAGGCCAGGTAAATCCACAATAGACCAAAAATTTACGCTACGGCAGATCTTGGAGAAGACCCAGGAATACCCAATCGACACTCACCACCTCTTCGTCGATTTCAAGGCTGCATATGACAGCGTTTATAGAGATGAGCTATACAAAGCCGTGTCTAGTTTTAACATCACTGCCAAACTCGTCCGACTGTGCAAGATGACAATGGAGAATTCTCGCTGCTCCATTAAGGTCGGTAATGAGCAAACCGAGACCTTTGATGCTAAAAAAGGATTTAGGCAAGGTGACGCGCAGTCATGCAACTTTTTCAACATCGTGCTTGAAAAGATCGTGCAAGAGTCACTGTCTGAATTCGTCTACCTTGGCTCACTGATGACCAGCGACAACAACACCAGCGCTGAGATAAAACGCAGAATCACTCTTGCCAACCGCTGTTTCTTTGGGCTCAAGAGGCAATTGAGAAGTAGAGCCCCCTTAAACGTGTATGGAGGAGAAGATATAACGAAGAACTGTAAGGATTGTACAGCGACATCGGCCTGGTACGACGTCGACGGATACAGCGTCTAAGGTGGCTAGACCATGTAGAGCGAATGGGAAATACAGCTCCGACCCGAAGAGTCTTCGAATCCACTCGGAAGGAAGGCGCGGCAGAGGACGCCCGCAGCAACGGTGACGCACGCAGGTGAAAGGGGACCTTAACTGGGCGTGCGGCGCTGGTAACAGCTGGCCAAAGACCATGCCAGCTGGAGGCGTTTGTTGGTTGAGGCCCAGGTTCACCACGGACTGTAGCGCCACCTAAGTAAGTAAGTAAGTAAATCGTGTGGAGTATGGCGAACGAACCTTAATTTTGTATTGCATAAATCAATGAGACCGGGACTTTTTGTTGTACCTGTTGGCCATTAGGAGGGTTCACCAGAGCTGATACGCCGATGCTTATTGCCTTTAGAAGACTCTTGCCTCTCCTGGAAAGAGCAGGAGTGCTTATTCGCACCAGAAAAAAATGTACGTTCTGTTCTGCCCTTTTTCTAAACGGTAGCCTATTTCATGCATCTAAGTTTGTAAAAAAAACTTAATGTAGCATGCAAATCTCATACAGGTCCGCTCCTGCCTATTCAATTTCACATACGGCGACCCTACCCAAAAGGCCATCAACTAAACATAATTTCAAGCATACAGCATAAAGTTTTTCTCCACCCATTTCCAAGTAAATACATCGAGCTCCGCGGATCCACAAAACCTCGCTTTCATAGTACGCCAAACACATCCATTAGCATTTTACAGTTTACACTTGATTAGACACTCATCTCAGCTTGGAATTAATTAGCCATACATATATCAAGGCGTCCAACAGCTCTGAAACAGCCACTCAAGCATTTGAAATTTATGCGCCGTTTGTTTTGGCCGCCATAATTAAACTCACGTCAGAGTCCTCTCCGGGCACATACAAGCGCTCAATCTGAGATCTTGCTTAAGATACATACTCGTATACTGGACTTCAACGCCAAATTACTGATTTGTTATCTGTCGAAATTGATACGTCGACTTTTTCGCACACTTTGCATTTCGTAGTGTAGGAAGCGCAGAAGCAAAGATCGAAGACCAGTAGTAGCCGCAGCAGGCGTTTTGGCGTTGCATGATGCATGCAGCATGCATACAAAGACTGAAACAGTTTCAATTGCTTAATGGGAGTGTTCTGGGTGTCGATGGCATGCAATACGTTGTTGGCATTGTTTCGGTATGTTAGTCGCATGCAACGAACGTGTGTTTGTGTTGAAACGTGGTAAGATTGGCTTTAGGTCTATACATCTTCATTCTAAATACAAGGTGTTGTGCCGGCGGGTGGTGCTGGGCTTCGAGCCAAGCCAGACCAGACTCATTAGCGTGGCGAGCAGAAACCAAAACAATAGAAGTGACAATACGCTCACATGATATTCTAGTCAAGTTTATGACTGTCTGGATCACGTACCTTATGCGCAATGTGAATTAAGTCGAAATGATACGGTTGGAGTGTGGAAATGCTAGGTAAACAACTGCTTGCTGGTGTTGGAGTTCTTCCTTGGACTGCTTACAATACGAATATGATATGACGTGCTTCAGTAGGTAATATGCTGAGTGAACAATGTAACAAATAGTCCGACCTGATTTTAGTGGGAAAGATCAGTAACGAAGCGATTAGGTTCTGTGATTTGTGGCATAGTTAGTTGGATTGTATTGTTAATTACCAACAAAGTTATCTGTAAACAGTAGATAAAGAAGGTAAGCGAGAACTTTAAGGTTTTCTCAGTAAGTCACGGTAATACTACTCAATAAAGGGATGAACGGCAATCTAAATGTGCTACAAAAGGGGTAATTGCAGGAAATGATAGCAAATCGTTACAACAATTAATTGGCTTGTGCGCCAAACTGTTCCAACATGAGCGTGATAACGATAGTGGATCAAAGAAAGTGGCGCATTACTAGACATAATAATAGTAAATTGTTGCGTACACCTATCGGACGTAAACTAAGCGCCTCTAGTAAGATAAGACTTTGTACTAGGAAAACAACCTCTACGCAGTTTTTGTAATTGGTTGACACGGTTTTGTTTAAGCGCGCGTCAAAGATGGCCACCATGGGAAAACAAACTTTTCAGTGTTTTACCAATAGGGACGAGTGCTTCTCTGGGAGAGGAATAATGGAAATACGTTCAAACATTTGATCTAATCTTCTTATAAGGCCTAATTGTTTGAAAAGTTTGTTAAGAGATAAGCGCGTTCCGAACAGATTTATGACAGCCACTTACTACTAGCTAAGCAAGTGCCTTCTTGATTACTGTGTAGCCTACTTGGAAGACACTGCAGTGATCCAAAAGTCTAATGAACTACAAAAAAAACTAGATAAGACCACCGCCAAGTCTGAGTCCCTTTTGTGCTTGTCTTTTTAGATACATCCTGGAGTAAAAACAGGTATCGAAGTCTACAGCAACAATGCTTTGTGTTCAAATGTCTATTTTCTAGAGAAGCTTAAAGAAGCTAGTGGAATGACTCATGCATTAAAGAATGTCGTCCACCATACTGTGACACCAAACATAACTATGACTCCAATGGAATAGGCGTAACTACTTTACATATTGGTAAACACTCTCTTAGAGAAGTACGATGCTATGGTATTGGAGTGCTTCTTGACCCGTGCAAGAATGTTTGGTTTTCAGCGGGATTTCTTGTTTAGTCCCAAGGGTGTCGTTGTGCCTACTGGTCACTCAGCGATCCGTGAGAATGTTTGTGTACATATTTGCTATTTGCGAGAAATAGCTATCCCTCAATAATGGCAGTAGTTCGCTGATAATTTTAATCAAATGCTACAACGTCCTTCTGCGCACGCTGCTTGATGGTGACCGAATCGTCAAAAGTGAATTTGATAGCTCTCCCACATCCAGTGTTAGGCTAAATGGGTCGAAAATTAAAACACCATTTGGACGTCTAATAATTTACCAACCATCAATGCAGTATGTCTGCAACATTGACGATAACGATAACATCATAAACCTCATATTATGATAGGATGCCGTGATCTATTGTACGTAATACAATTTACCAAGGGCTGGACGTAGCTAACCAGGCTCTCTGCAGTTTGTTTCTTAAAAGCATGCCCGAAAACGCATTTAGCTGCATATCATCGAAAATAATCACACATACGCCCTAGAGCGGGTTGTGGTCCATAACACAGGGTAAATTATTAAGCGCTTCCTATCTTTAAATTTAAATAAAACAAAGTATGTATGAGATATCATCGACATTTTTTATTCGTTTGAAAGGCCTATCGATGCCATTATGTACAAAATACCACATCGCTCAAAGGTTTTCCGCGAGTGGCGCATATCCGAATTGTCTAAATTTCCAAATTTCTAAATTTGATCGATGGCATAGGTTAGCTATGAGGCCCGCTTTAGTTTGCGACTTATTCGCATGAACATGCGACTTAAAAAAATCCCACAAGAAAAAGTATAACGGGGTCAAATCGCACGATCTCGGTGGCCAGTTCACATTACCTCCACGTGAGATGACCATGCCCTCGAACAGCTCCTGCAGAATTCCCAATTTGGCGATTATGTATATCATACAATTCAGGCCAAAAGGAGTTCATATTCATCGACCTGTAGCGGTCGTTGCCGGTGATGGCCTGGCCAACGTCATTAACAAAGAAATATGGATCGACAGCCCCGCCAGCCCAAAATCTACATCAAACAGTGACTTTTTCAGGATGTACCAGACGCTCTTGGATCTCATGTGGATTGGTATCATCCCAAATTCAACAATTTTGTTTGTTGACATAGCCAATTATCCATCGCTGAAGATGATTTTTCTATGAAAATTGGGGTCAACTTCAAACTGCTCCAGAGCCCATTCAGCGAACACAAATCGTTGTCTAGGCTCGTTCACCTTAAGCTCATGGGTTAGTTTAATTTTGTACGGGTGCAGGCCCAAGACACGACGCGAAATTCGCCAAGTTGTGGTTTGCGAAAGGTCGAGTTCTTGTGAATGACGCGAAATCGACTGCCTCGGATTCTCCTGCACACTCTATCGCTCAGCGGCGATGTTTTCGGCAGATCTTGCGTTTCGTCGACGTACGGGTGTTGGTTTATCGTTTACTGAACCAGTGGACTCAAATTTATCCACCTCACTACGAATATTCCTCTCGGTAGGATGATTATGGCGACCGTGAAATGGGCGAAGTCCGCGGAACGTTGTTCGTTGCCTGAACAGAACCCTTATTTTGATAAAACAATTTTATCATTTGCACATGTTGTTGAATACTATGTCTATCCTTAGGTAACTTGGCAACAGACTAAATAATGGCAATTGAATGGATCTAGCTTCAACAGTATGGCCACTATCAACTGTCAAAGTTCGGAAGTCCCTATTGGAAGATCCTATGATATTCCTTGACCTAAGCAGTCGATTCCGCTTATAGTTAAGATAAGAGACTCAGTACCACGACCGTCGTGCCACTTAACTCCTAAAAGCATTGGGCTAGTTCCAAACACAGATGTACATTTGAATAATTCAACCTTAATACCCAGGATAAGAGATGTTCGTGAAAATGTAAACAAATATGAAAAGCCTTTCGGGGCTAACTACATTTATCACTACAGATGTCAGAAAAAGTTGAACGTCCAATTACATCAAAAGTGATCAAGTGGCTTCATGTGGCTTATCTTTTAGACAGGAGGCATCGTATCCTATAAGGGGTGAGCCATCTAGTGTTTTTTTTTTTTTTTTTAATCATAGGTTATTTTGACACTGACAGCTGTTTACCGCTAGAAATCTTGACAGAAAGTCAGTTCATACCTCCGCGGAACGAAATGAGTCGCTTTACGCTTGAACAACGTTGGGAAATATTGAAAACTTATTTCCAACGTGAGTGCTGTGTAGCCCAAATAATGCGTTTTTTGAAAAGAAGTTGTTGCCGAAATGAAACACCCACCGCGACCGCTGTACGCAAGTTTGTGCAAAAAGTTTGTGAGACTACTATGCTAGTGGACAACACTTATGGTCCCCTAACACAGATGAGAGTGTGAGACTCAATTCACGAACATCAACTACTCGCCATCGACCTCAACAGCTCAACATTTCACGCACTAGCCTAAGGAGAATCCTGCACAAAGATTATTCGCTTACAAGGTCCAATTGACCCAGCAATTGAAGGCGCACGAAAAATCATCTTTTCTCACGAGGCGCATTTTCATCTCGGCGGCTACGTTAACAAACAAAATTGGCTCGGAAAACACGCACGTCACTATCGGGAAGCGAATGCATCCCCAGAGAGTGACAGTTTGGTGTGGATTTTGGCGTGGTGCCATCATTTTACCATTTTTCTTCGAAAATGAGGCTGGGAACAATGTTTCGGTCAACGGTAAGCGTTACAGACACATGTTAACCGACTTTCTTTTTACTGAAATTTGAAGACATGGATTTGGACGACCGCTGGGTCATGCAGGATGGTGCGCCATACTACACAGCCTATGCGACAATTGATCTTTAGCGTACCAAATTCCCAAATCGTGTTATCAGCCGCCTTGGCGATGTGAATTGGCCGCCTCGGAGCTGCGATTCGACCCTTTTGGACCGTGAATATCATCCAAGCAATCCATTAGCTACAGCCCGAAACAGCAACAAGGTTTTGGAAAATTGGGGTGACAGAATGCGCTACTGCGAAGCCATAGGGTATATAATGGGAATCTTTGCTTTTACTAATAAAGCCATAACACATGGCATTTTTCAAAAGGAACTTGTATTTGGAACTTGTATGTATGTCCTGGTTCTATTGGGGATTGCTATAAAATCGACTACTCTCAAATCGAGATACATCCCCTTTAAAAAATGGGAATGGGTCCAAGATTTGACACGTTTCAACCAAAGTTGCTGACTATGTTTAGAGAACTTACCAAAAAAAAAAAAAAAACAAATCGACGGCCTTAAGCTATAATAGCAAGTAAAGAATGGAGTCTCAGCATCGTATGCCCGATCCACTAGGATCGCTAATTGCGCTAACTACAGAGAAATAAGTCTCCTTAATATCGCCTACAAAATCTTCTCTGCCGTTTTGTGTGAACGCCTGAAGCCTTTTGTAAATAAGCTGATAGGTCCTTATCAGTGCGGATTCAGGCCAGGCAAGTCTACCGTCGACCAAATCTTCACACTACGGCAGATCCTTTGTTGACTTCAAAGCCGCATACGACCGCGTAATTAGAGACGAGCTATACAACGCTATGTCTACCTTTGACATACCTGCTAAACTGCTCCATCCAAATCGGTGATCACCTTACCGATAGTTTTGATGTCAAAAAAGGACTTAGGCAGGGAGATGCGCTGTCGTGTGATTTCTTCAACATCATATTGGAAATGATTGTGCAAAAATCACTGGCCAATACAAGAGGCACAATCTATTACAAATCCTCGCAACTTCTTGCATACGCCGACGATATTGAGATAATAGGTAGATCACAGCGAGATGTCAATAAGGCGTTTGCGAGTAATGAGATGAAGACGGCGAATATTGGTCTGGCGGTAAACGAGGGCAAAACTAAATATATGCTATCATCAAAAAAGGACGCTCACCACCGACGTCTTGGTCAGAACGTTTGTATTGGCAGATATAAATTCGAGGTAGTTAAGAACTTCGTCTACCTTGGCTCCGCTGGGACCTGAAACACCGACATCAGTTCCGAAATCAAACGCAGAATCACTCTTGCCAATCGCTGTTTCTTTGGGCTCAGGAGGCAATTGAGTAAAAAAGCCCTCTCCCGAACGACTAAGTTGACTCTATACAAGACCCTTATCATCCCGGTCCTGTTGTATGGCGCAGAAGCATGGACACTATCAAAAGCGGATGAGGAGGCCCTTGGTCGGTTCGAGAGAAAGATGTTGCGCGTAATTTTCGGGCCTATAAACGCCGACGGGGGATGGAGGAAAATATTTAACCACGAACTTTACGGGCTGTACAGCGACATGAGTCTAGTCAGGCGTCTATGGATTCAATGCCTAAGATGGCTGGGCCATGTAGAGCGAATGGACACCACAGCTCCAACCCGGAGAGTCTTTGAATTCAACCCCGAGGGACGAAGAAGCCGAGGACGGCCGCACTTAAGATGGCGCACACAGGTGGAAGGGGACCTCAGCCAACTGGGTGTTTCGGCAATGGAAAAGGCTAGCAAAAGATCCTCCTAGTTGGAGGGGCATGTTGGTTGAGGCTCAGGTTCACCCCGAACTGTAGCGGCCGTTAAGAACAAGAAGAAAGAAACCTCTGCTTACACCCAATACATAATAACGTACTTATTGAGCCCTGTGTCAATAGCCACCACAATTGTTAAACCATTTTTACAGTGGCAACATTCAAAAAGTCTCAGTCAAAGGTTTTTATGGTTTCTGTATGTATAGATATTCAGCGCAATTATCTAATTTTTAAAGTTGATACACAGTCAGTTGTCAAAGTAATTTTTAATCTCGACAACTTCATATTTTGTTATGTGTTCCCATATGCAGATGATTGCACTGAACCCTGATCACAAAAGAGTTCCAAGACCTCCTTATACTGGGGAATAATTATATGTTCTGAAGTGCAGGGAATACGAATGAAATCACTGTCTATTTATTGATCGGTATTTCTTTTATCTTAGTGTCAATGACACATTTGATGACAACACCGTATGTTAAACTTGTATACAATTTACTCTTTCATGATTTCTAATAACAGAAAGGCCACTGCTAAAAGTTTTCATATGTCTATTTACGCGGTCTTATCAAGCCAGGCAAACAGTTGCCGAAGATAAGCGAGCAATACGTGCACAGCACGGCTCCAATCTTCTGTCAAGAGTGTTCCTCTGTCTATGTCGCCATACGTATGTTGACACAAGTCTTCTTGTTAGCTCATTATTCTTTCGTATTTTGTAAATAGCCAAGAATATGAATTTAAGCAACCTACTTATCAGTTGAGTTGTGTTTCAATTAATCATTTCCCCTGTGTCCGAAAACAGAAAAACGATAATTGTGTTCACATGATGTCATTGTGGGTATCTATCTTCAAGCGAGGTTTTGCGAAAATGCTTCTCGCTATTAAAAGTTTAAAAGCGGACTACCTCAGCTTAGCTGTCTACGCAAGTCTACGCAATTCCTTACTATTTTCTTTCCTTTTAAAAGAAAGGTCTTATGCTCTGTACGTATATGTATATACAAAGCAATTTGGAAAGTGAAATTTCACGAGATGTTCGTGCAATTTTTTTTTTCTGGAAATTGTAGATTGGATAACAGCAACAATAAAGACACAATTTGAGATTCAGATTGAGCACTTACCAAATGATAATGGTAGGCGCGAGCTAAATGATTATTCCTCTTTCATGAGCAAAGTGGAAAGTCTTGACGATAATTGGCATTTTTTCAAAGCCTCTTATATGGTAATGGGTTATTAGAGCATCCATAATATGTATGATGGCAATGTTACCGCATAGGGGTAACACTAGAAGGTCGAATACACAAAAAAGAAAACTGGTTATGACGCTAAAAAATTTGAGTATCAAACTTAAGAACAAAAGAAGTCTACGTCCAGGTCTGCTGAGTCGGAAATGAGATAATCAAGGTGCCGATGTGATGGATGAGCACGTTTACAATACGACCTTCGACCGCAATTAAGACTAAAAAAAAGCTGAAAGATGATATACGCTAGAAATGAATAGCAATCACAGCTCTGGACAAATGGGACAAAACACAAAATTGAATCCACAAGGGAATCGAATCGATAAGAGATAATAGAGATAATAGAACGGAAGCTGCACATTTTCAGTATTGAAAAGAGCTACAAGGAACTGCAAAGAAGTACGAATTATGCAAATAATGAGGACCACTGTAAAGCATTACATGTTTGTAGCACAAGCTCGACAGTGAACAATGGTACTAAAGTAGGTCGCGCCATCATATTCAGTCACTTTGAGTTGCACCCAGAGTATGATCTATAAATACACGTGTTTTTAGAGCGTACGATGTTGCTGAAGAAAGTTGTTGTTACACTGTTGTAACTTAATTCATTAAGCTATAAATGTAGCACATTTCACACAAGTTCAGCTAATAGTTTACATAGAACATGTATCTGCGTAGGTCGAGGTTTGTGGTTTTAACAATGAAAAGAATCGTTCTGTAATTTGCTAATAACGCTTGAATGATACAAAGGTACTAGTGGACTATTCGCCATTGATGATTGATAGATAAACCTTCAACAATATTAAACGTCGTACGTTTGTTATTGATGGCAGGGCCCAGTCTGACCAGCAAATTGTCCTAAATGTACACAAAATCATGCTCGCAGACCGCCAAATGAAAGTGCCAAAATAGATGTGACTGCTGGTGTGTCACAAGGCAATTGGAATCAGATTGGAATGGGAATGTCCTAATGGGTGCCACATTTTGTAATAATTAAATTCTTCTTCTTCTTCTTCTTGATGGGAGCGACAGTTCGGGGTGAACCTTGGCCTCAACCAACATGCGCCTCCAACTAGCACGATCTTTTGCTAGCCTTTTCCATTGCCGCACACCCAGTTGGCTGAGGTCCCCTTCCACCTGTGTGCGCTATCTCAAGTGCGGCCGTCCTCTGCTTCTTCGTCCCTCGAGGTTGGATTCAAAGACTCTCCGGGCTGGAGCTGTGGTGTCCATTCGCTCTACATGGCCCAGCCATCTTAGACGTTGAATCCGTAGACGCCTGACTAGGCTCATGTCGCTGTACAGCCCGTAAAGTTCTTGGTTGAATCTTCTCCTCCATCCCCCGCCTACGTTTATAGGCCCGAAAATCACGCGCAAAATCTTTCTCTCGAACCGACCAAGGGCCTCCTCACCCGCTTTTGAAAGCGTCCATGCTTCTGCGCCGTACAACAGGACTGGGATGATAAGGGTCTTATATAGAGTCAACTTTGTCGTTCTGGAGAGGGCTCTATTACTCAGTTGCCTCCTGAGCCCAAAGAAACAGCGACTGGCAAGAGTGATTCTGCGTTTGATTTCGGAATTGATGTCGTTGTTCCAGGTCCCTGCGGAACCAAGGTAGACGAAGTCCTTAACTACCTGGAACTTATATCCGCCTATACAAACGTTCTGGCCGAGACGTCGGTGGTGAGCGTCCTTTTTTGATGACAACATATATTTAGTTTTGCCCTCGTTTACCGCCAAACCAATTTTCGCCGCCTCCATCTCAATACTCGCAAACGCCTCATTGACATCTCGCTGTGATCTACCTATTATGTCAATATCGTCGGCGTATGCAAGGTGTTGCGAGGATTTGAAATAGATTGTGCCTCTTGTAGTGACCAGTGATTTTTGCACAATCATTTCCAATATGATGTTGAAGAAATCATACGACAGCGCATCGCCCTGCCTAAATCCTTTTTTGACATCAAAACAATCGATAAGTTGTTCACCGATTCGGATGGAGCAGCGAGCTTTCTCCAAAGTCCTCCTGCATAGTCTGACGAGTTTAGCAGGTAGCGTTGTCGTATGCGGCTTTGAAGTCGACAAATAGGTGGTGAGTGTCGACTTGAAATTCATTGGTTTTTTCCGGAATCTGCCGTAGTGAGAAGATTTGGTCGATGGTGGACTTCCCCGGCCTGAATCCGCACTGATAAGGACCTATCGGCTTATTTACAAATGGTTTCAGGCGTTCACACAAAACGGCATTGCGTACGTTCCTTCTTGGTGATTCTCAAGTAGTCGAACAGATTCTCATATTATGTCCGACTTTGCTTTAAAAAAGTGTTCGATTATCAATTGTTTGATTTCGATAGGGAAAGAAGTGCTGTTAAAGAAGAGATTTTATAGGCGATGTTAAGGAGACTTATTCCTCTGTAGTTGGCGCAATCAAAGGGGTCACCTTTCTTGTGGATCTCCATTCCTCGGGCATGCTTTCCTCTAACCATGTCTTACGGATGAGCTGGTGCATGCTCCTAACCAGGTCATCCCCAGCTGCCTTGAAGAGCTTAGCAGACAGTCCGTCTGCGCCAGCAGCTTTATTCGACTCGAGCTTCGATATGGCAATCTTAACTTCGTCGAGGTCAGGGGGACAGAATTCTCTGCGGTCTCCGTCGATTAGAAATGGATCATTCTGCCTGCCAGCGGTATATTGAACAACATCGCCTGCTGAAGTGGTTTTTCCATATTCTCAGCATCGACTACTAGGTGTCCGTTCACATCCCTGCAGGCTTCCGTTCTGGCTTTCTAAAATTGGCATGTTCGCTTTATCTGTTGATAAAACTTTCGAACATCACGCCTGCAGTAACACCTCTCCAAATTATCAATCGCGCGCTTCTCGTGCTCTTTCTTCTTTCTTCTAAGAAGCTTATGCTGATCATTTCTGTTTAACTCGTAGAGCTCACGAGCTGCTCTTGCTCTTTTATGCAGAGAGGCCTCATATGCATCCTGCTTCGCTGTGTGAATCCTCCTGCACTCGTCATCGAACCAGGTGTTTCTTCGTGGTGGAGCCTTGAAACTCAAAACTTCGGATGCAGAGATTTTCAGGGCTTGTTAGCAAATGCTCCACTGCTGTTCCCTTGATAGCGTGGAGATTGAGGTGTATTGGAGAGCTTAAGGGATACGCGATCGGTAAAAGCACGAGCGGTTACTAGCGATAATAGCTTTCCGACGTCATAACTTTGTATTCTTACTCTACTCCGCTGCGTTCGTGATATCCGTAAGCGCATCTTGGCAACTACAAGATAGTGGTCCGAGTCGATGTTAGCCCATCGGATAGTTCGAACATCAAGAATAGTCGAGGAGTGTCTGATGTCGAGCGCGATGTGATCAATATGGTTGGTAGTCGATTGATCAAAAGACCGCCAGGTGCCTTTGTGTATATCGAGGTGCTGGAAGCGCGTAGTGGCTAGAAGGAGATTTCGCCCCTTAGCAAGATCAATCAGCCTGTGTCCGTTATCGGACGTGGTGTCGTGTAGGCTATGTTTGCCGATGACTCGTTCAAATATGCTTCCCTTACCCAGCTTAGCATTGAAGTCTCCTAATACAATGTTGATGTCATAGCTGGGACATTGGGCATACGTTCTGTCTAGGAGATCGTAGAACTCATCTATGGTGGAGTCTTCCTTGTCTTCCATGGGGGCGTGGACGCAAATCAGGCTGATGTTAAAAAGTTTACATGTACATGTTTCTTATACATGTATATATGGATATTATGTTCGGTACAAACTATCAACTTGATGTGTCAGCTAGGTGGAAGCATCTTTTCCGATTAACTTAAAGCCGCATTTAAGGAATCTCTTGAAGAGACCGGTAGTCTTAACTAACTTACCTAGGTGGCGCTACAGTTCGGGGTGAACATGGGCCTCAACCAACAAGCCTTTCCCGCTAGCACGATCTTTTGCTAGCTGTTTCCCGTGTCACACGCCCAGTTGGTTAAGGTCCCTTTCCACCTGTATGCGCCACCTTAGTTAGAGTTAGAGAGGGTAAGGGGGTGGGACAAAGTCGCTTGATCCCTGCGGCCATGAGTGGTCGTGATGTCCCCCACTTACAGTTCACTCAAAAATCCTGAGTTAGTGATAAAACTTAGTATGCTTTTGAGTGAGCTAGAAGCGATTTCTTCAAGATAATACTTGCCTAAGTGACGACGACGTGTATTAACAACGCAGTTACAGTGGCACAGTATGTGCTCTGCTATTTCTTCGTCCTCATTACACATTCTGCAAGTGTCATCTTGTATAATGCCCATTGTTTTGAGGTGTTTGTTGACTGGGTAGTGTCCAGTAAAGAAACCTGTGATTAAGCGAATCTGACTCCTCGAAAGCATGAGGAGTTGTTTCGTTCTTCTGAGAGATGTAGTTGGGAGGAACAACTTGGCTTGTCTGCTACCTTTCGTTTGTAACCAGTAGTGATCCGTCGTGTTCCTTAACCAATTGTTTATGCAGCATTTGGTGGTGCTGATGGGTATGCCGCAGAAGGGCCGTGGCATCATAAATGGTGATGCAGAGCCTCTCCTTGCTAGTAGGTCCGCCTTTTCGTTGCCTATATGGCCGCTGTGTCCAGGTATCCAAATGAGATGAACTCTGTTTGTGCTGGCCAGCTGGTGAAGTAGCTGTAGGCAGTTCCATACCAGTTTGGAGGTGATTTCATAGCTCTTTAGGGCCAGAAGTGCAGTGCAGTGTCAGAGAGTATTTAAATGTTTTTGTTAAATATATTTCTGTTTATATTTTCTCTAAGGTAGAGTTGTATAGCTAATATCTCTGCTTGGAAAACGGAGTTATATCTGCCCATACTGACGTAGATGCATGTGCCTGTATTTGCTCCGTATACTACAGCCCCAACGTCTTCGTTCGTTTGGGAGCAATCTGTGTACCACATGTAAGATCCACGATTGAAGGAGGGTCTATCCTGTTCCTAGTTTTGTCGGTTGGGGAATGTGAGCTTGTAGTTTTGGCTGAAGTTGTATCTGGGGAGACAGTTGTCTGCGAGAGATATCTTTAGGATTTCATGCCTGTTTAGTTCGGTAAGGGTATCAGGCTGAAAGAGCCCACGGTTAGAGTCATCCTCCGCGATCAGTCTGTGGGTGAAGACCATTTCTTCAGTTGGAGATAAAGAGGTGGCAGGTCCGTGATGACTTCTAGTGCTGCTGGTTGTTCTCATGGCCCCGGTGATACAGATACACGCTAGTCTTTGCAATTTGTTGAGCTTGGCTTGCACTGATACTTGTTTTGTTTTGTGCCACCAGACGGGCGCAGCATATGTGAGAATTGGTCTGGTGATTGCTGTATATAGCCAGCGGGATATTTTGGGGTTTGTGCCCCAGTTTTTGCCAGTGAGACTTTTGCTGGTCCATAAAAAGATCCTGGCCTTCTCAATGGTCTTTGTAATGTGAGAGTTCCAAGTGAGCTCATCGTCTAGAGTTATCCCTAGGTATTTGACGTCTTTTGCGAACTCTATCGCTTCACCAAAGAGGGTAGGTTTGGTAAATTTGTGCCTATTCTTCCTTTTGGTAAAAGCGACTATAGTGCTTTTCCTAGGGTTGACCTTTAGTGCAATCTTTATGCACCAGTTTGCAACAAGGTTTAGGTTGGAGGAGTTCCGAGACTGTGTTTTCGAATTTGCCGTCTGCGCCCTCGGCTTTATTAGACTTAAGTCGTGATATCGCTATTTTGACTTCGTCTAGGTCGGGTGGACTGAATTCTGTTACATCGTCGTCCATTACGAATGGCTCGTTTTGCCTGACAGCGGTATCTTGTCTATCGTCGCCGTTATACAGACTGCAGAAGTGGTCTTTCCAAATCCTCAGCATCGACTGCGACTCTATGCATCCCGAAAAAGTCACCGTTTGGTGTGGATTATAGGCTGGTGGCGTCGTCGGTTCATAATTCTTTGAGATCGACGTTGGCCAGGCCATCACCATCAGCTTCCGTTGGCCTGTATTGCATGATATGGACACCAACGACATGTGGTTTCAACTGGTGGTGGTAATGTGAACTGACCACCGAGATCCTGCGCCTTGACCCCGTTAGACATTTTTTAATGGAGTTTTCTGAAGTCGTAGGTCTATGCGAATAAGCCACAAATCAATGCTATACCCGTACACTAATTCATCATAAGACTTTTTATGTGAATGGATCCCACACCCATTGAAAAGCTCTGCATCCGAAGTTTTGGGTTTCAAGCCTCCACCACGAAGAAACACCTGGTTCGATGACGAGTGCAGGAGGATTCACACAGCGAAGCAGGATGCATATAAGGCCTCGCTGCATAAAAGAACAAGAGCAGCTCGTGAGCTCTGCGAGTTAAGAAGAAGGGAAGAGCATAAGCTTCTCAGGAGAAAGAAGAAAGAGCACGGGAGGCGCGCGATTGAGGATTTAGAGAGGTGTTACTGCAGGCGCGACGTTCGAAAGTTTTATCAACAGATAAAGCGAACATGTCAAAGGTTATAAAGCCAGAACGGAAGCCTACAGGGATGAGAACGGACACCTAGTAGTAGAATCGCAGTCGATGCTGAGAATATGGAAAAACCACTTCTGCAAACTCTATAACGGCGATCTTACCCAATATGCCGTTGTCAGGCAGGATGATTCATTTCTAACAACGACGACCGCAGAGAATTCTGTCCCCCTGACCACGACGAAGTTAAGATTGCCATATCGAAACTCAAGTCGAATAAAGCTGCTGGCGGCAGACGGACTGCCTGCTGAGCTCTTCAAGGCAGCTGGAGATGACTTGGTTAGGAGCATGCACCAGCTCATCCGTAAGATATGGTTAGAGGAAAGTATGCCCGAGGAATGGAGTCTCAGCATCGTATGCCCGATCCACAAGAAAGGAGAACCCTCTGACTGCGTCAACTGTGTATGTATGTATGTTGGCGTTACAGCCCATGAAGGACCTAAGCCGAGCATCTCTCAATCACCCATGTTGTGTGTGATTTAATTTTCCCATAGGTGTAAGGGACCTACAGTTTATTGCCGGGTCCGAACGGCGAATTTCGAGAAGCTTTTCATGACAATTTTACTACAAGGGGTTTTGTCAGAACCTTGCTGAGGAGAAACACCACGAAAAACACATTCGATGACATGGCTGTGTCGGGATTCGATCCCGTGTCATCGGCGTCAGAGGCCAACACACTACCCACTGCGCCACGGTCTTCTCGACTGCGTCAACTACAGAGGAATAAGTCTTCTTAACATCGCCTACAAAATCTTCTCTGCCGTTTTGTATGAACGCCAGAAGCCTTTTGTAAATAAGCTGATAGGTCCTTATAGTGCGGATTCAGGCCAGGGAAGTACACCATCGACCAAATCATCACACTACGGCAGATCCTGGGTGACTTTGGAGAATGCTCGCTGCTCCGTCCGAATCGGTGAACACCTTACCGATAGTTTTGATGTCAAAAAAAGATTTAGGCAGGGTGATACGTGTGATTTCTTCAACATCATATTAGAAATGATTGTGCAAAAATCACTGGCCAATACAAGAGGCACAAGAGGCTTGTCAGGCGTCTACGGATTCAACGCCTAAGATGGCTGGGACATGTAGAGCGAATGGACACCACTGCTCCGGCTCGGAGAGGCTTTGAATCCAACCCCGAGGGACGAAGAAGCAGAGGACGGTCGCATTTAAGATGGCGCACACAGGTGGAAGGGGACCTCAGCCAACTGGGTGTGCGGCAATGGAAAAGGCTAGCAAAAGATCGTGCTAGTTGGAGGCGCATGTCGGTTGAGGCCCAGGTTCACCCCGAAATGTAGCGCCCGTTAAAAAGAAGAAGAAGACAGACTTAGACGAAGGATGTTGTTGCAAAAGGAAGGTGCGACATAGCATTCATTGCAGTGTTTGCGAAAAGTGCTCATAACGCAATGTGCAATGTAGAATGACCGCTAAGATCATGCAGTTTAACGTCCTTAAACCTTTCCTCTCCGTTCACGGCCCAATGACAACAAACAAACATTGATTAACTTGAAAACAACATAAATCGAACATTTCGGGAGTACTATCGGAAGCCATGCCATCAAGACAAGCTTTGACGTCAAAACTTCAAATCACTAATGACTAATAAGTAACATGTATATCATTCTAAAAATGGCAAGTAAGCTCTACATAAGTAAATCCTTATAACCAGCTCATAACAAAAAAAAAAGTAACACAAGTCCAGCTTAGATGAGACACAAATTGTTGTTCAAACAACAACTTCCCCATCAGAAATCACTTCAAATTGTTAAATAGCACGCCTAGCAAGTTCAAGACGACGTGACGGCAGCAATCTCTGAATCGAAATTCACCAGACAATGCCACTGAGAGTGGATTCAATGACGACGTCTGTCAATGCAAACAAATTCCTACTCATCTGCCTCGTGCCTTCTGATACCACAACCCTGGATAGATAGCGATACAAGATAGAATAAGGTATGCAAGTAAGGTATATCGGTCGTCATCGCTCAAGGAATGCGTCGAAAACAAACCACGTAAATAACTCATACCTGCTTGGGCTAAATTTGCAGCGGTGGGTGTAGTAGTCTTGTCCATAATGGGACCACCAACACTTTCCGTACAGTGATTATTCCCATTTATATGGTGGTTAGTGGAAAGTAGATTAGTCGATGTTGTCTTATCCAAAGCGACCGCGTTCGTGTTCAATTGATTGCTTTGATTCTCCTTCGAACCCCGCTTGAGTGTGAACGTATTGACCACTTTGGAGAACTTTGATGGCGTTTTAGCCGGACTACCATTGGTATCTAGTGCTGCCTGTTGGCGGCATGTTGATTTTGCCTTAGCGGGCTGTTGTTGTTGGCAGCAATTATGGAACTCCTCATAGTAGCTCAGGCGATTCTCGGCCGCGATTAAGGTGGGCACTGTGGGTATCGATGATTTTTTCGAAATTCCCGGGCTCTTGTTCGTCGATGATTTTGTTTTGAAAATACGATTCCACATTTTTTTACTCATTCTGAATTGATGACACCACAAGCACTCTCTCTATATTCACGGATTCACAACTTCATCACATATCTCCAGGTGACAAAAATAGATGCACCCAGAGCACTGAGTAGGAAAACAAATACTTTACATAACCGCTCGACCCGTGACAGACAATAGACATGGAAAGGACATGAATACGATGTGATGGGCGCGATACAAGATGTGCACGCGGTGAATTTTCGACTTGTTATTCGTATCGGCGAAGAACTGCACGGCAGACGTTTCGGCAGAAGACTGACTGTGCCGCAGAGATTGCGCGTCGTGCTAGGGCAACACAACACGGCAGCGAGCAAACAGCGAAGTGGTGTGTTGACGATGACGCTGACTGGTGTGTACTTGCTCGTGTGCTTGATTCTATGTGGCTGATGTGAAGAATCATCTCTTCTTCTTCTTTTCTAGCTGAAGTTAGCTTAGTCGACTTGATTGCTTCTTCATCTGGCTGATCGTCGTGCTGGTTGCTTAGTTAGAGTAGCAGCTGACGATGATGATATTCGTATAGAATCGTGACGAGGTGAAGCGCAAAGCAGCACGCGGATGATAAGGTTGTGATTTTGCATGCAAACAAAGCAAAGAACAAAAAAACACTGGAACTCAAATGGAGCATGGCAGTGGAGGAGTCGTAATGTAGCTTTATGAATTATGGCGCGCAGATTTGCAATTTAGTTTTCTTCTTAGTTTACATATATGCATCTTGGTGTGGAGTAATCTGATATGTTGGGCTCACTGTTTGATCTTTCTGTAAGGTACAACCATTGTTATGTAAACAAGTTATTCACAGGACCAAATAGATTAATTATCTCTGAAAAACCTGACATGGAACTGGTTACTATGGTGGACACACCTTGGATTCTGAATGCACTTACATACGACAACGCGCTTAAGTTTTTAGTCATATCATGAGGCCATGAAGAAGTATAATTGCACATAAGTTAAGAGTTCGTCATATGTACATACATATGTATGTGTCAATTAATAATCGTTGAGTTCGGGGAAGAACCATGTCCTTTAGTAGCCCCAAACTACCACAACTCCACCACTATACGCCAGAAACGAAATATTATAGTAGTCTAGGCAGTGGTGAAAGCCAGAAGTTCAGCGCTGAAGAAAGCAAAGTCGATGAGATCTGCCAGAAAGGTAATGGCCAGCGTGTTTTGGGATGCGAAATAGGGCCTTTTACCTTGCGAGTACTATTACTCAAACATTCTTGACCATCTGGCTTGCCAAACTTGGTGAGAAGATGCCTGGTTTGAGGAACCATCTCATCTCATCTTTCTTTCGGACATACCGTGTAAAGTTGTTGATTGCTCTCAACTTGGCGAGATGCCAGCAACGATCTCTGTTTCATGCCCGGATCAAGTTGACATATAGCCTCCGCGCAGTGCCCTTTGGATAGTCTCTACTTCAACCGTTGGGAGACAAACAAATGTATGCAGCTATCGCCCTAGGCAAGAGGGCGCTACAATACCAGATGTTGTCTTGGGCCAAAAACCGGCCCATGTAAAAACAAAAACATGTTTTGAATAAGCAATATGCCTCGGATAAACGGACGGAAAAGGAACACGATTTGCGAGTATGCTCCTGGAATGTCAGAACTCTGTATACTCCTGGAAAGAATTCTCACGCAGTACAAGGCGGATATTACTGCGATCCAGGATAAACGCTGGATAGGAAACGGTATGATCAGAAAAAAAGGTTGCGATATCTATTACAGCTGTGACAAAAGATTGCACAGGTAAGGGTGCGGATTTGTTGTGGGAATGCGGTTCAGGTCGAAGGTCATCGACCTTCATATCATAATCCGCATCAAAGGCAATACAATAACAGCCTCATATGTGCACACGCTCCTACCGAAGAGGCTGAAGATCCCATCGAAGGGGATCCTCTATGATCTCTTGAACAACGCCTAGGGAGCTTGTCCGGAGTATGATATTAAAATGGTACTCGAGACATCAATGCTAAAATCGGTAAGGAGAGCACACAGCACAGCCTCCACGATACAACACCGGATAACGGCTTCCGGCTCATGGACTTTGCGACAGCTCGTAATGCAGTGATAAGTAGCAAAAGATTTTCCCCGCTAGCGAATCCACACAGCAACCTGGCTAGGTCGAGCACAAATGTCAACAATATGTGGCTTCAATGCCGTTCAGCCATTGAGGAAGTAGCCAAAACCATGTTAAGCTACCTACCGTGCTATGATGGCGAGTTTGAGCAGAAAAAGGCAGCAACCGACGGGGCGTACCAAAAAGCGCTGCAGCGGGAAACCAGGAACCAGTGACTATGGAAAAGAATCTTCGCGACTTTCCAGCTCAAGGAAATCGAGGAGTCTAGGGACAAAAATAATATACGGGCCTTTTATAAGAAAGCTAAAAGCCTTGCAGGAAGCTTCAAGAAAAGCACCTGGGCTCTTCGAAATTGCGAAGATAATTTTGTCACCGACCCACAGGGAGTGGATGTATTTAAGCAGCTTTTCCAGTAGTTGCTTAACGAGTGTGACTAAGCGAGGATGGTAGGGACTGAAGTAATCCCAACTCCAGCCGCTGAAGTAGTCCTCCCATCCAGCAAGGAAGAAGTCGGCAAAGCTATTCAAAAGCTGAAGGTCAACAAAGCTGCAGGCTGAGATGGCTGCCATCATAGCTCTTCAAGGCTGGCGGCGATGTTCTGGTAGGAAGCATGCACCAGATCGTATGTAGGATTTGGGAAGATGAAAACATACCCGACGACTGGAATATCAGCTATATTTGCCTTCTGCAAGAACTATAGAGGTATATTCAATGTCGCATGCAAGATCCTGTTCAGCGTACTGTGTGAAGATGTAAAGCTCTTTTACACCGGACTAATCGGCAGCTACCAGTGCGGCTTCCGGCTGGACAAATCGACTATAGACCAGATCTTCACACTTCGACAAATTCTGGAAAAGACCAACGAGTTTCAAATCGACACACTCCATCCCTTTATTGAATTTAAGGCCGCATACGACAGCATTCATCGCAGAGAATTGTTTGATGCAATTGCCGAATTCGGGATCCCAAGCAAAATGATTCGGCTGTGTCGCGTCACGCTACAAAATACGCGATGCACCGTGTAGTTCCGTTCCGTGCATGTGCCGTTTAAAACATGCACTGGATTTCAGCAAGGAGATGCGCTGTAGTGTGACTTCTTCAATTTGGTGCTAAAGCAGATAGAACGAGTTGGTCTTAAAGTCAACGAGGATAAGACAAAGTAAACGGATAAAACCGCTACGTTGCTTACCACCTGAGACAATATATAGCGGTTGACAGCTATAATTTCGAAGTAGTTAAAGAGTTTGTCTACCTCGGGGCAAACGTAAGCTCCACAAACGACACCACAGTGGAGATCCGGCTTAGAATTGCCCTTGACAACCGCTGCTACTTTGTATGTATGTATGTTGGCGTTACAGTCCATGAAGGACCTGAGCCGAGCTTCTCTCAATCACTCATGTTGTGTGTGATTTCATTTTCCCATAGGTGAAAGGGACCTACAGTTTATTGCCGGATCCGAACGGCGAATTTCGAGAAGCTTTTCATGACAATTTTACTACAGGGGGTTTTGTCAGAACCCCGCTGAGGAGAAACACCGTGAAAAACACGTTCGATGACATGGCTGTGTCGGAATTCGATCTACTTTGGTTGCTGCTACTTTGGTTTGTCCAAAAAACTTGGGTCAAAATTCCTGACTCGAAGAAACAAAGTCAAGCTATACAAAACGCTTATAATGCCAGTCTTACTGTACGAAGCCATAAACTGGACGATGAACAGGACGGCAGCTGATTTTAGGTTCTTTCGAAAGAAAAATTCTGCGCGGGATATTTGATCCTGCCTGTGAGGAAGGTAAATGGACGAGAAGACACAACCTTTAACTCTACGAGCTGACCAAAGATGTGGGTATAGTCCGGATATTTGGTTAGTGTGGACATAGTTGGCTCGGCCACATCGAGTGCATGAACACCAATGCCCAGCTAAGAGGGTCTTCGACTCCGAGCCAAGAAGAAGAGGAAGACCGAACTTCCGGTATAAAGACCAAGTAATAGCGGATGTAAGACAACTTGACCTTGATAACTGGAAGCAACGTACCCGAGATGGTCAACGATGGAAGGCTATAACTCAGGCTCAGATCCTCCATGGATTGCTGGCCTGATAAACAAGTAAGTACATAAGTATGATTTGCTCGCCTTATTCTACTGATCTTGCACTCTTAGACTTCTATCTGTTCCAAATTTGTAGAACTTTTTTTCTGGGAACCGCTGGACGTTGAGAACATTTTCACAGCCTTACACACTCTTACTTATGGGAAGGAATATTGGAATAGGGGCGACACTGGACCAAGTGTATTATATCACGGTGCCCTCAGCCCGACCAACAAACTTCCTGTCTTAATATGCACAATAAGCTCCTGTTATCAACGTCTTACTTGTTAACTTCAACCATTACGAATTGGAGTCACATCTGCTCTATAAACACTTGCTTGATGATATTCATGTGAACACCCGACGTTACCATTGCCAACTTCTACATTAACCAAAAACGTTATTTGAATAGTGGCATGACCATAAAGCAGTGGACATTGCCAATTTTTTTCGCCATACGAAGCACTTTACATTTTATTTTAGCTGTTGTCGCCTCATTTACATACATGGATCCCATGATTTCCGCGGACTGGTTTCATTCAGTTGCCATACACACCGACCGAAATCACTGTCTTCGAGGGATATTTACCATCTGCCCTATTTCCAGGTACATAATAAAAACAGCTAAAGCTATGAGAGTTGAATGACAAGATCATGAACTAGGTTGCCACTTTGAGCGCCACCAGCGTTCCTCGCTGAAAGATTTCCTAGGCAAATGCCATAATCGCCCGTTTCATTTCACACATCGTTGCCGTGACAGTCTTATTGACACCGTCACATCCCCAGATTGCACGATCACGGCAATCACTTCCATTTTCGTAGAACCTGATCACTTCACCGAGTGGCAACATCTGTGACCGTAACTGTTTTTGGGCAGGACAACAACCGCCACTGGTTGCAATGTGTGCCATCGAAAGTTAATTGCATAACATATCCATCGAAGATCACCAAGTCGACACGTTCTGTCATCAACTGCAGAAATTGGTCAAAACTTCTACCAGTCGTTGATGCTCCCTACTCCGTGCTTTGGCTTGATGCCAATAAAAACTATCTGAAAATAGATTGTACAGTTGGAAGCATGGAAGAAGCACAATGCCCTCCCGACTTCATTATAAATTCAAATCTAGATGACTCCCAATGCCTGCCTTAAGTCTTCCCATTTAGCAACTGAATGCAATGCCTTTAGAGTGGGCATAACCGCGCAATCGTTCGACTAATTGAAGCGACCATACATTTTAAAATGCGATCACAGAATGTCTGCCGATCGTACTCTAGTGCAGATCATTTAATTCGGATCAATTGAATGCGTTCTCCAATGAACCGACAATTAATCAATTGAAATCTGTATCTTTTGTCTTTATCAGATGACTTTTCTGCTTTTCGTTCGATGCCCGTGGCCAAAACAACAACGTGAAGGAAAAGTGAAAACACTGACGCTCCTGGGAGGGCAAGCGATTTATGTGCGATTGTTTGTCAAGTTGGGGAACAAAGGTTCCCTTCACCTTTGGATGCGGATTTTGCTTGTGATTCAGTGTGGGATTGTCTTGGCTGTGCGGAACGGATGCGACTCCGATAACGATATTAACTGTTTTCTTCTTCTGGCAAACTGGCGTGGAATACACTGAAATACATAATCCGCTTGAGGTAGAGCGTGTATTTAGTTAGTTTGTCCTTCAACTATAGTTACCTTTGCCCGTGAGGCATATGTGCATGACTTTCGCTAATATTTTCGAAAAAAAGTTTGTTTGTCGATGGATTTTATCGATCTAACAAATACGACGTAGGTTGATTAGATGTCGATTTTTTGTCGGTAAAGTTCTAGAAATACAGTTTGCCCTTTCGCTAGATTGTGTATGTACGAGTCAATACTTACTTACTTACTTATCAGGCCAGCGATCCATGGAGGATCTGAGCCTGAGCTATAGCTGCCTTCCATCCTTGACGGTCTCGGGCACGCTGCTTCCAATTATCAAGACCAAGATGTCTCTCATCCGCGATTACTTGGTCTTTATACCGGAGGTTCGGTCTTCCTCTTCTTCTCGAACCAGGAGGCTCGGAGTCGAAGACCCTCTTAGCTGGAGCGTTGGTGTCCATGCGCTCGATGTAGCCGAGCCAGTGCAGTCGATGTACGAGTCAATAGTTAGTATTATTCTCAGGGTAGGAAGTTCTTCGTCCCTCGGGCTGGAGCTGTGGCGTCCATTCGCTCTAGATGGCCTCGCCATCCTAGGCGTTGGATCCGTAGACGCCTGACTAGACTCATATCGCTGTACAACCCGTAGAGTTCGTGATTGAATCTTCTCCTCCAACTGTGTCTATAGGACCGAAAATTGCACCCAGAATCTTTCATTCGAAACGACCAAGGATTTCTTCATCCGCCTTAGACAAAGTCCATATTTCTGCGCCGTGTAGCAGGATCGGGATGACTAAGGTCTTATATAAGGTCAACTTGATCGTACGAGAGAGGGATCTATTGCACAATTGCCTTCTAAGCCCAAAGTAACAGCGGTTGGCAAGAGTAATTCTGCGCTTGATTTCGAAACTGGTGTCGTCGTTCCAGGTCACTGCGGAGCCGAGGTATATGAAGTCCTTAACTACCTCAAACTTATATCTGCCAATATGCACGTTCCGGCCAAGAAGTCGGTGGCAAATGTCCTTTTTCGATGACGGCAGGTATTTAGTCTTGCCCTCATTAACTGACAAACCAATTTTTGCCGCCTCCATCTCAATACTCGCAAACGCCTCATTGACAACTCGCTGTGATCTACCTTTTATGTCAATGTCGTCGGCGTATGCAAGGAGTTGCGGAGTTAGATTGTGCCTCTTGTATTGGCCCGTGATTTTTGCACAAACATTTCACAAAAATCACACGACAGCGCATCGCCCTGTCAAAATCCTTTTTTGACTTCCAAACTATCAGTCAGTTCTGCACCGATTCGGATGGAGCAGCGAGCGTTCTCCAGAGTCATCTTGCAAAGTCTGACGAGCTTAGCCGGGATGTCAAAGGTAGACATCGCGTTGTATAGCCTCTCTAAGTACGTTGTCGTATGCGGCCTTGAAGTCGACGAATAGATGGTGATTGTCGACTTGAAATTCATTGGTTTTCTCCACACTCTGTCGTAGTGTGAAGATTTGGTCGACGGTAGACTTCCCTGGCCTGAAGCCACACTGATAAGGACCTATCAGGTTATTTACGAACGGCTTCAGGCATTTACACAAAACGGCAGCGAATTTCTTGTATGCGACACTAAGGAGACTTATTCCTCTGTAGTTGGCACAGTCAAAGGGGTCATCTTCTTTGTGGATCGGACAAACAATGCTGAGACTCCACTTCTCGGGCATGCTTTCCCCTGACCATATTTTACAGATGAGTCGGTGCATGCTCCACCCCAAGCTGCTTTGAAGAGATCAGTAAACAGTCCATCTGCGCCAGTCCATCAACTTGAGATTCGACACGGCAATCTCAACTTCGTCGAGCACAGGGGGACGGAATTCTCTGCGATCTTCGTCATTAAGAAATGGATCATTCTGCCTGACGGCGATTTATTGGCTTTCATCGCCGTTATACAGACTGCGATTCTACTACTAGGAGGGTACGGGCTTTATAGGTAGCCTTGAGACATTCGTTTTATCTGTTCATAAAGCCTTTGAACGTCGTGCCTGCAGTAGCGTCTCCTCAAATTTTTAATCGGCCGCTTCTGGTACTCTTTCTTTTTTCTCTTGAGAAGCTTATGTTTTCCCTTTCTTTTAAGCTCGTAGAGCTCACGAGCAGCTCTTGTTTTTTTATGTAGTGAGGCTTTGTATGCCTCCTGCTTTTCTGCATGAATCCTTCTATACTCGTCATCGAACCAGGTGTTTCGTCGTGGTGGAGCTTTAAGGCCCAGCCCTTCTATTGCTGTGCTCTTCAGGGCTTGTTCGCAGAGGCTGTATTGTTGCTCTACTGACTGAGTGGAGAGAGAATCGAGATATATCGGAGAGCTTAAGGGAGACACGGTTGGCAAAGGCACTGGCGATTCCCGGCGATAGTAGCTTTTCATAACTTGGTGTTCGGGTTATCCTTTGACGTATCTTGGCTACTACAAGATAGTGGTCTGAGTCGGTGTTCGCTCCTCGGAAAGTACGAACATCAAGAATAGTGGAGGAGTGTCTGACGTCAATCGCGATGTGATCAATCTGCTAGGTGACTGATTGATCTGGCGACCGCCAGATGCCTTTGTGTATTTGTGTATATCGAGGTGAGAAAAGCGCGTGCTAGCTAAAAGGAGATTTCGCCCGGTGGCAAGGTCAATCAGCCTGTGTCCGTTATTGGATGTGGAGTTGCGTAGGCTGTGTTTGCCGATGACCCGTTCGGAAATGCTTTCTTTACCCAGCTTAGCGTCAAAAACTCCGAGTATAATTTTAGTGTCATAGCTAGGGCATTTGGCATACATATCTTCTGTCTAGGAGATCGAAGGAATTATCTTTGATGGAGTCATCCTTGTCTTCCGTAGGGGCATGGACTTATATGAGGCAGACCGCTGACGTTACAGAATTACATTACATTACATTACATCGCCCATTTCATCGCATTTCCTGGATGGCGGTTATGTCCGCTTAATAGCGATCTAGGGCGTTCGCAAGTTGTTCGGTCGCACGTGGTCTGTTTAGGGACCTAACATTCCACGTACAGAACCGAAGGTCTTTATATATTTTTAGTTCTATAAAAGGGTCGTCAACATAGGTCCGTTCCGTTTGTTTATCCGAAGACTGTTTTTGGCTTCTGAGCAATTCGCGCTTTTACTGTAATGGTTTGCTAGACCATAGCCCAAGCGACACTAATCCTGTCTGGTGTCGCAGGATACTCGCAATTCGACCTCTTCCGTCAGTAAATTCCCTTGTAAGAAAATTTCCAGATGGTACCACGAGGAGTTGGAAGTAGGACTTGACTAACAGAGCTGCAAGGGGTTCGGCTGAAGAGGCTCTTACTCGCTTTGAGTTTGTTGAATAGTTAAAAGTCTCACGGTGCCAAATAAGGTGGATACGACGGTTGTGGAACAATATGGGTCAAGGTTTTGGCGAACTAGTCACGAAGAGTCAATGCAGCCAATTCCGCCACATTTCCGGCCTCTTTAGGTGTGCAACTTCATGCAAACGACACATAACGCTCAAGTAATATTCTTTGTAGACAGTTTGACCCGATGGAAGGAACTCAAAATGCATATCATCACAATAATAGAAGAACGACTTTTTTAATCGTGCCTCATATTAAGCACGATATTCTCTGGCTTGATCAGTTCTTCCCGTGCCGTAGGGATACACTCAAGTCTCATCTCCTGTAATAATGCATTACACCTTGTCCTGATAGTTAGAAAGCATTGTTTCACACACTCTAACGAGATTATGTTTTTCCAAAAACTTGAGTGTTTTCGTTACCAACGCATTGTATGAGTCTCAAATGATACAGGTGCACGTTTAAAGGGTTCAACGCCTTTTTTTGGACCAGTCTTCTGCAATTGCGTTTCCGCTTCGACATGGTTTTCGCTCCAATTTTCTACACACCTTCTTCACGTTTTCAGCTAATGTTACAGTTGGTCGATGCCCATCACTGTCGGTATCCTGATATCGATTCATAGCTTTATACACGAAAACACGATTCACGTTTAGACGTCTCAACTTATGAACTATCGAAGTCGATTTTTTGCAAATTAAAGTGCGATCGAGGAATCGCGTTTCATTGGCAAGTCCATAGCGTTGGTTGGTGTAACTTATATCTCAAGAGAGTACTTGTACTTGACAGGCAATTACATCAACACGTCTGTATATTCCACGAAACTCATTAAGGGTAACGTTTAAGCTTACCAAGCGTTGCCTAATTTTTTGCGCTTAATTAGTACTTCATTCGTTAATGGCCTTAGTTCTACTATCCACCCAAGTGACTGAGAAGGTGAGGGCAGTCTCGTTTGCAAACAAGGTCATCGAGTTAGTGCTATTAGGACAACCTCCGTAACGAAGGTAACCACTTCTCTCTTGCTTTTGTCATAGGTCTCTAGGTCTTATTTTCCGGCTTTAAAAACAGACTACGTATTTCGGGATAGCTATTTGTCATCGTTTCTCCAATTTTCTTTAATGTGCAAGATTTTTCAGGGGGGAGGGAGCGGGCAAACAGAGCAAAGAAGTTGATCGCGTTTAACATGGCAAACGCCAGCTTCGATCTCTGTCCCTCCTCAATTCAAGTTGACACACAACCTCCGCGTGGCCCCCCCTGGATAGCTACCCTGGCACCCGCCAGGTAGTGAACCAATGTGTGCAGCGACCCAACCCCTTGTTCCTGGGGAAAGAGGAACCTGGCCCTTCAGGTTGGGGGTTGTGCTTAGGGGTAACATCCTTATCACGTAAAAACCTAATTGTTCCGAAACGACAACAAGGAATGTGAGGTCCCTTAACAGACCGGGTGCAGGCGATCAATTGGATCAAACCCTCAACTGCTATAAAGCAGATATAACCGCACTCCAAGAAGTTTGATGGGATGGGCCAGGCAAAAGGCGGATGAAAAACTGCGACATCTACTACGGGAACTGCTACAAGGAGAACAAACAGCGCGGTGCGGGGGCGGGTGCGGATTCGTTATTCGAGGAAGACTCCGACCAAAAGTCTTAAGCTTCCGAGATATAAGCTAACGCCTCATAACAATCCGCCTCAAAGCATAATTTGGAAACATTAGGTTAATATACGCTCACGCCCCAAAGGAAGAAAAGGACGATCGACTCAAAGAAGAATTCTACGATCTCCTAGACAGAACATATGCCCAATGCCCCAGCTACGACACAAAAATAGTCCTAGGAGATTTTAATGCAAACTGGGCAAAGAGGACATATTTGAGTCGATCATAGGAAAGCATAGCCTCCATAATACCATATCCGACAACGGACTTAGGCTAATCGATTTCCTAGCGGTGGGTAACCTCATTGTAGCAAGCACGCGATTCCCCCATCTCAACATCCACAAGGGTACCTGGCGGTCTTGTGATCAATCGACCACCAACCAGATTGATCATATTGCGATCGACGCCAGACACTCCTCCTGTATTCTCGACGTACGAACCTTCCGAGGGGCCAACATCGACTCGGACCACTACCTTGTTGTAGCCAAGGTACGAATGAGGATATCAAGAATGCTTAAGAGTCATGTAGGACTACGTAAGTTTGACGTTGGAAAGCTACAATCGCACTGCCAGAATCTTTGCCGAACGTGTCTCCTCCAAGCTCTTTCAAAATCCGCCCACAGCAGCACAAACAATAAAGCAGGAATGGGCGCATAACTAGAGCGCCGTCAGAGACGCTGCCCCAAAGGTGCTGGGTTTCAAACCGCCACCATCTAGAAACCCCTGGTTCCATGAACAATGCGAAGAAGCCCATGAGGCAAAACAAGAGGCATATAAAGCCATGCTGCAATGAGGGACGAGAGCTGCTCGCGAAATCTATGAGCGGAAGAGAAGAGAGGAACACACGCTTTTCAGAAGAAAGAAGAGAGAACACGGAAAGCGTGAGATCGAGGAGATGGAGAGATGCTTTCGCAGGAATGACGCCCGTAAGTTTTACAATAAGGTAAAACGAACCTGCCATGGCTACAAAGCCAGAGCGGCGGCCTGCAGGGATGATAATGGAGAACTGGTAGTAGAGTCGCAGTCGATGCTGAGGATTTGGAAAGAACACTTCTGCAGACTGTATAACGGCGATGAAAGACAAGATCCCGCTGTCAGGCAGAACGAGTCATTCATAATGGACGACGATGTAACAGAATTCAGTCCACCCGACCTAGACGAAGTCGAAATAGCGATATCAAGACTTAAGTCTTATAAAGCCGCGGGCGCAGACGGCCTGTCTGCTGAGCTTCTTAATGCGGCTGGAGATGAGCTGGTAAGGTGCATGCACCATCTCATTTGCAAGGTTTGGTCGGAGGAAAGCATGCCCGACGAATGGAATCTCGGGCATCGTTTGCCCGGTCCATAAGAAAGGAGACCCCTATCCCCTGCGCCATAGGGGAATAAGTCTCCTTGACATCGCATATAAGATCTTCTCTGTCGTATTGTGTGAACGCCTGAAACCGTTTGTGGATAACCTGATCGGCTCTTATCAGTGTGGTTTCAGGCCAGGTTAGTCCACAATAGACCAAATATTTACGCTACGGCAGATCTTGGAGAAGACCCAGGAATACCAAATCGACACTCACCACCTCTTCGTCGATTTCAAGGCTGCATGTGACAGCGTGTATAGAGATGAGCTATACAAAGCCATGTCTAGTTTTAACATCCCTACCAAACTCGTCCGATTGTGCAGGATGATAGTGGAGAATTCTCGCTGCTCCATTGATGTTAAAAAAGGATTTAGGCAAGGTGACGCGCTGTCATGCAACTTTTTCAACATCGTGCTTGAAAAGATCGTGCCAGAGTCACTGGCCAACACAAATGGTACGATTTATTTTAAGTGTGCGCAATTGCTTGCGTACGCCGACCACATGGACGTGATTGGACAGACACAGCGAGACGTCAAGGAGGCCTTTGTAAGCATTGAGGTAAAAGCGGCTAGGATGGGTCTCAAGGTTATTGAGGGAAAAGCCAAATATCTGCTTTCATCTAAAAGAGACGGACAACACCGACGTATTGACCAGAACGTCACTATTGGCAGCTATAACTTTGATGTAGTCAAGGATACCTTGGCTCACTGATGACCAGCGACAACAACACCAGCGCTGAGATAAAACGCAGAATCACTCCTGCCAACCGCTGTTTCTTTGGGCTCAAGAGGCAATTGAGAAGTAGAGCCCTCTCTCGGAAAACCAAGGTGACACTATATAAGACCTTAATCATCCCAGGCTTGGACCTTAACAAAAGCGTATGAAAATGCCCTTTGTCGTTTCGAGAAGAAAATTCTGCGCACTATCTACGGACCCGTTTGTTCAAACGGTGTATGGAGGAGAAGATATAACGAAGAACTGTACGGGTTGTACAGCGACATCGGCCTGGTACGACGTCTACGGATACAGCGTCTAAGGAGGCTAGGCCATGTAGAGCGAATGGAAAATACAGCTCCGACCCGAAGAGTCTTCGAATCTACCCCGGAAGGAAGGCGCGGCAGAGGACGGCCGCATCAACGATGGCGCACGCAGGTGGAAGAGGACCTTAACCAACTGGGCGTGCGGCGCTGGAAACAGCTGGCACGAGACCGTGCCAGCTGGAGACGCCTGTTGGTTAAGGCCCAGGGTCACCAAGGACTGTAGCGCCACCTAAGTAAGTAAGTAAGTAAGTAAGTAAGATTTTTCAAATGAAGCGGTTGTACTGGAGTGTTGCCTTGAATTGCCTTGAATTGTAAAAAAACATCGATGCAGTCTATGGACATTTCCTCTTTCTTCCATTGCAATGCATTATTGTCAGTTCTCCTAATCGAAAGCTCTAAAGCTAGGTATAAGCCCGTGAGGGCGAATAGCCCCTGGTAGCTACCTCTTAATTTACTTCAACTCAAAGTGCGTCGTAAATTGATTGAATTGATTGACAGAAAATATAGAGTAGGCCAGTAACTAGTCTCCCAATTCGTACGCTGTCTCCAGCCATGTCTTACATAAAGCTCATAAACAGACTAAATGTCCATTCGTGTGCGACAGCCTCCTTTTAATTGCATATCTTTGGAATTGCACTGGCGCCATATACCGAAATCAAATGCAGCCTGAACAATAGCATGTCTGCCCCCATCGCACATAATTTAATTAAGGCCATCATCTTAAGACTGTCACAGTCTCCTCTCCCAAAAAGAAAAATGCTGGAAAGTGACTAAAATGCATCGACATCACCGGCACTTCACGTCTGTCAACGCGAGAATGGCGCTTTTATTAATTGACGACAGATTCGTCATTTCCTCACATGGAAACGAATTGAATTCAATTAGGCGAGATAAAATCTAATTATGCAACGACAAGCTGAGGAAATGCACAGTCAAGCTGTGAGGAGTGGCCAGAAGGCAAGGAACTTTATGCTCATCTACCCTTTCCAAGGGCTTTTCAGCTTCACTAAGCATCGAGAACAGGAAGCGTCAGCGTACACTGCTTGCTTACCTCACCTTTTGCATGAGATACGAGTTCTTGTCTGTTTCTAAATTGGGATACTGAATGCAATTAGATGTACTCTACAGTGCAGTCGATTAGGGTTTCACAATTTTCGGAAGAAACTCGCTAAAGAACAACTCTGACTGGATGGGATAAAAAAAGAGTTCAGGGCTCTTCCGAGAAGGTAGTCAGTCGGTCAGTCGACTGTCGGCGGTATTAAGCAATATGTACGTGTATACTATATCGCTGCATCCATACGTATCTACACTTTCGAAATATCTCGCTTTGAAATCTGAAAATTGTATTGTCGAAGTGCTTTTCTTGTTCTTTTTCTCGTGTATATTTTTAGCTGGCCCTAAAGGTGGCATGATGGCACGATGCCACACGGTTGCAAGGTTTTATACTTTTGACAGTTCATATATAGCTTCTTCCTTTGATGCGGCTATAGCAGGCGCTTCATTTACGAGTTGATGAAGTTTCTGTTTTTTTTTTTATGCGATTATGAATGAGTAGCAAAGTGGTACGGAAGTCGCAAAGAGATCGTTTAGCTGGGAACTAAGGATTGTTTGTTTATTTTTTTTATGGTGGAAACGGCAGACGTAAGTTTGTTGTTCGGTGTGCCAATAAGGCACTCATGCCGAAACCCATTAAGGGCACGTTTACAACCTGATTGTCGTAATACATCACTCCTAAAATAATAACGACAAGTTTTTTCGTTTTCTTTTTTATTCGTATCTATGTTCCGCAGTTGAAATATCTATTTTATTGCCCGATATATTTTAGTGCTCTTAAAAATTCTTAAATGGGGATGGGGATGGGGCGGTGAGCTGATTTTTCATTCTCATCCTCGACGCCCACCGAGAAATTAACGCATTCGTGGTGCTGTTTAGCTGATTGATGGATCTCGGTGGGATCGAATGCAATAATTATTTGTCGAACATGAGATGGATATAATTTTTTAACAAAAGAATGCGCACTAGGCCTTGGGGCGGATGACTGGGAATTATCTAAAGCTTGTTATAGTACCATCATAAATTAGGGATTATACGATAGATCATGTATGGTACCAAAAGCAAAGTGTAGTCCTTATTATGGGCACACCTGACAAAATTCTAATTGGTTGGGGCCTGTACATACGTACATATGTATGTGCTTTAGTCGAGCAACATCATCATAAGTACGGATATCTTATGCCATAATATACGCGGAATACACATGATAGTAACATAATACCTTGCCAAGCTAACAGATCTGAAAAAACGTGCGTTTTCTCCAGAAACCATGTGCTATGGCCCTCTAAGTTCGCTACAGCGGTTGGGTGATCTCTGATGCTGAGAATATGGAATACACCGCTATCAGGCATAATGATCCATTTCTTAACGACGAAGATCGCAGAGAATGCCTTCCCCCTAACCTCGAAGAGGTTAAGATCGCCATATCGAAACTCAAAGCGAATAAGGCTGCCGGCGCAGACGGACTGTCTGCTGAGCTCTTCAAGGCAGCTGAAGATGGCCTGGTTAGGAGTATGCACCAACTCATCTGTAAGATATGGTCAGAGGAATGCACATAGTTTGCCCGATCCACAAGAAAGGAGACCCCGTTGTCTGAGCCAGAGGAATAAGTCTCCTTAACATCGCCTTCGAAATCTTCTCTGCCGTTTTGTGTGAGCACCAGAAAAGCCTTTTGTAGATAAGCTGATAGGTCCTTATCAGTGCGGATTCAGACCAGGGAAGTCCACCATCGACCAAATTTTCACACTACGGCAGATCCTGGAAAAAACCAATGAATTTCAAGTCGATGCTCACCACCTATTTGTCGACTTTAAGGCCGCATCTTCTTCTTTGGTGGCATTACAGCCCATGAAGGACCAGAGCCAAGCTTCTCTCAATCACCCATGTTGTGTGTGATTTATTTTTCGCACAGGTGAAAGGGACCTACAGTTTAATGCCGATTCCGAACGGCATGAGTCGAGAAGTTTTTTCATGGCAAGTTTACTACGGGGGGTTTTGCCAGTACCCCGCCGAGGAGGAACGCCGCGAAATAAACATTCGATGGCGTTGATGTTATCGGGATCCAAACTCGCTCATCGTGCGTCAGAGTCCAACACACTAACCACTGCGCCACGGCGGCCCCGTAAAGCCGCATACGACAGCGTAATTAGAGACGAGCTATACAACGCTATGTTTACCTGCTTTACCTGCTAAACTCGCCAGACTTTGCAGGATGCCTTAGGAGAATGCTCATTAATCTATCCGAATCGGTGAACACTTGAACGATAGTTTTGAACTCAAAAAAAGATTTGGGAAGGGCGATGCGCTGTCGTGTGATTTCTGCTCAAATCATTGGCCTACACAAGAGGCACAATTTATTTCAAATCCTCACAACTCCTCGCATACGCGGATGAAATTGACATAATCGGAAGAACACAGCGAGGTGTCAATGAGGCGTTTACGAGTATTGAGGCGGAGGCGGTGAAAATATGTTTGGCAATAAATGGCGGCAAAACTAAATATATGCTGTCATCAAAAAAGAACGCTCACCATTGACGTCTCGGCCAGAACGTTTGTATTGGCAGATAAAAGTTTGAGGTAGTGAGGGACTTCGTCTACCTTGGCTTCCCAGTGATCTGGAACAACGACATTGGTTCCCAAATCAAACTCAAGCATGGACACTATCAAAAGCGGATGAGGAGGTCCTTGGTCGTTTCGAGAGAAAGATTTTGCGTGTGATTTTTGGCCCTATAAACGTAGATGGGGACGCCCTCAGCTTTATTGAATGGATCATTTTACGCCCATATGACAAGTCTGTTACGTGAAATTATGCGCTCAGCAAATGTTTCCCGCAACTGCCTCGAGCCAACTGTCACCTGAGAAAAGGAGAAGTTGGAAATCTAGTTTCTATAGCGTTCTCCATTTACGGTAACTTTTTGGCCGACATCATCCTTAAAGAAATTTAGACCGATGATTACACCAGCACTTAAAGCACACCAAATAGTGAGTTTTAATGGTTGAACCATCCGCAACTATTAATTCGTTGTGTGCCTTTTTCGTTATCCCGGCTATAACTTATTGACCTAACGTTGCAAGTTAACGCGAAATGCCCTAATTAAGGGCTAATGCGACTTTCTCACTTACAGTAGCAATATTCAGCTTAACGTTCGTCACTTAGTCGCACTGCTTACTTTCCTTTCTATGCTTGACGTCAATAAACAATTCGTGACAAATGGTTATCAGTAATTTGAAAAGTTAAGCGGAGGTTGAATTAACCATTTTCTAAATATGTTGCTATAGACAATATTTGACGTACAACACGCACACCGTCATTGTTAAAATACTTAGCTAAATATACACTCTAGTCGCCTTTCTCGACATTGAGGGCGCCTTTAACAATGTTGAACCATGGGCCGTCATCAAGGCGCTGTCTGATCTGGGTGTTACGGGTTCAGTGATAGAACTGGTACGACAGCTGCTAATACAAAGAGTTGTCAAAGCCAACATCGCTGGTGCCGTCTCAACCAGAATGGTCAGCAAAGGTACACCACAGGGTGGAGTACTCTCCCCTGTTCTCTGGAACGTGATGGTCAACGAACTACTGCTGTTGCTGGAGCAGGAAGGGTACGCTGTGATCGCCTATGCGGATGACATTGCTATTGCCGTCACAGGAAAATTTCCCAGCACTCTATGCGACCTTATGCAGAGTGCACTACATACAGTAGAAACCTGGACACGGTACTGTGGACTTGGGGTGAACCCAAAGAAGACCGATCTAGTACTGTTCACTAACAAATATAAAATTCCGCCCCTCAACCCACCGAGGCTGGGTGGAACTCAACTAACAATCAAAGAACAGGCTAAATATCTAGGCCTAGTCCTTGACAGGAGGCTGAATTGGAAACCCAACATTCTTGATCGGGTCAAGAAACCAACTGTTGCCCTCTACAGCTGTAAGAAAGTACTGGGGTCTCCAACCAAGCAATACGTACTGGCTCTACACAGCAGTCATAAGGCCTATCCTCCTGTATGGCGTCGTAGTCTGGTGGACTGCTCTGGACAAAGCAGTCAATCGAAACCTTCTGGGGAAGGTACAAAGATCGGCCAGCTTATATATAAGCGGAGCGATCAGATCAACCCCCACGGAGGCCTTAAATGTTCTACTACATCTTCCACCATTAAACCTTTTCAGCAAGCAAGTTGCTGCATGCGCGGCCCTAAGGATGAGGAGCATAAGAAAATGGCACACATCTCAAAAAGGCCACACCTCTATTCTAAAACACTTCAAAGTACCCATGGACACTGACTACATCAACCCGCAGAATGTGTTCACCAGAAACTTCGAAGTTGTCTTTCCATCCAGGGAGGAATGGGCTGAACGGAAAGTCATACCAAAGGACTCGATCTCCATCTATACCGATGGCTCTAAGATGTAGTCGGGTGTAGGCAGTGGGGTCTACTCCAAGGAACTTAACCTCAACCTATCATTTTGACTCCCAAATTACTGTAGTGTGTTTCAGGGAGAAATAACTGCGATAACGGAGGCCCTGGCATGGCACAGGATCAATGTAATATCCACAAAGGATATTATCATTTGCACGGATAGCCAATCTACGATAAAATCCCTGGCAGCGGTAACCCACAAATCAAAAACATCCATTAACTGTCGCCTATCTCTAGATGCACCAGCTCATCTGTAAAAATGGTCAGAGGCATGCATACTTGATGAATGGAATCTCAGTATCGTTTGCCCGATTCTCAAGAAAGGAGACCGAATTGCAGAGGTATAGGTCTCCTGAACATCCCTTATAAAATCTTCCTCTTTCTTCTTTTAAATTCATTGTTATTTTGACAAACTTATAACTATCTTACGCGCTAGACAAACTAGCTTACATCATAACTACATTACGTGTCTTACTGACCCTAGGCGGGCACTCTAAAATAAACAATATTTGTGTACTGCTGCTCTGTGTGAACGCCTTGAACCGTTCGTTAATAAACTGATTGGTCCATATCAGTGTGGTTTCAGACCCGGGAAGCCCACTATCGATCAATTATTCACACTGCGGCAGACCCTGAAAAAAACCAACGAGTTCCAGATCAAGACCCATCATCTGTCGACTTTAAGGCCACATATGATAGCATACAGGGCATGGGAGGGCATGGGCTCGGACATACAGGGTAAAATTGTTGATTGCTCTCAACCTGGCGAGAGGCCAGCAACGATCCCTGTTTAAATGCCCTGGTCAAGTTGACATACGGCCTCCTCGCGGCGCCCTCTGGATAGCCTCTTCGATAATCGTTGGGAGGTGAACAAACGTATGCAGCGAAAAAACCCCGACCAGAATGGCGGTTGTGCGGCGGGTTATCAATCCGCCCACATGAAAAACCTAAAGTTATGAATGAGCTAGATGCCTCGGATACACGGACGGATACTCGACGACGACAACGCACGAAAAAGGAACACGATTTGCGAGTATGCTCCTGGAATGTCAGAACCCTGTACACTGCCGGAGCTGCTCATAAACTGGAAGGACTCCTCACGCAGTACAAGGCGGATATTACTGCGGTCCAGGAAATACGCTGGATAGGAAACGGTATGATTAGGAAGAAAAACTGCGACATTTATTACAGCTGTCACAAAAGGTTGCACTTACTGGGATGCGGATTTGTCGTGGGAAAGCGGTTAAGGTCGAAGGTCATCGACTTTAAGCCTATAAGTGATCGCCTGGCTGTGATCCGCATCAGAGGCAGATTTTATAACATCAGCCTTATATGTGCACACGCCCCTACTGACGAGGCTGAAGAGCCTATCAAGGAGGACTTCTATGACCTCCTGGACAACGCCTACGGAGCTTGTCCGGAGTACGATGTAAAAATCGTGCTCGGGGACTTCAACGCCAAAATCGGTAAGGAAAACACCCTTGGCGGAGTGATCAGAAAGCAGAGCCTCCACGATACAACAACAGATAACGGCTTCCGACTCGCTGACTTTGCTACAGCTCGTAATGCGGTAATAAGTAGCACAAGATTCCCTCGCAAACGAATCCACACAGCAACCTGGCGATCTCCGGACGGTCGAACCGCCAACCAAATCGACCATGTGCTCATTGACGCAAGGCACTCGTCAAACATCCTGGATGTGCGAACATTGAGAGGGGCAAATGTCGACTCTGACCACTTCCTCGTAGCAGCAAGATTCAGAGCTCGACTGTCCAATGTCAGAAAGCTGCACCAGCCCATCAGGAGGAGGTTCGACATTGGGCGCCTGAGCACACCGGAGGTTGCCAGAGTCTACAGGGAGCAGCTGAGCGAAAGACTCTACGGTATGACTACGTCGAACACAAATGCCAATAATATGTGGCTGAATTGCCGCTCAGCCATTCAGGAAGTAGCCGAAACCACCTTAGGATACCTACCACCCCTGACAAGAAACCCGTGGTATGATGGCGAGTGTGAGCAAAAAAAGGCAGCAACTGACGAGGCGTACCAAAGGGCGCTGCAGAGGAAAACCGGGGCAGCGCAAGAAGAGTACCGAGCCAGAAAAAGGGAGGAGAAAAAACTACTGCGACAAAAGAAAAGAATCTTCGCAGCCTCCCAGCTCAAGGATATCGAGGAGTCTAGGGATAAACATAAAACACGAGCCTTTTACAAGAAAGCCAAAGGCCTTGCAGGAGGCTTCAAAAAGGGCACCCAGGCTCTTCGAAACTGCGAGGGTAATCTTGTCACCGACCCGCAGGGAATAGTGGATGTATTTAAGCAGCATTTTCAGCAGCTGCTTAACGAGCATGACCAAGGGAGAGTAGTAGGGACCGAGGAAATCCCAACTCCAGCCGCTGAAGTAGTCCTCCCACCCAGCATCGAAGAAGTCGGCACAGCAATTCAGAAGCTGAAGAACAACAAGGCCGCAGGCTCAGATGGCTTGCCATCAGAGCTCTTCAAGGCTGGCGGCGATGTTCTGGTAGGGAGCATGCACCAGATCATCTACAGAATTTGGGAAGATGAAGACCGAACCTCCGGTATAAAGACCAAGTTATCGCGGATGTAAGACATCTTGGTCTTGACAACTGGAAGCAGCGTGCCCGGGACCGTCAAGGATGGAAGGCAGCTATAGCTCAGGCTCAGAACCTCCATGGATCGCTGGCCTGATAAGTAAGTAAGTAAGTATATGATAGCATACATAGAGAAGAACTAATCAACGCTATGTCTAGTTTTGCTATCCCTGTCATACTCGTCAGATTGTGCAGGATGACATTGGAGAACTCTCGCTGCGCCATCAGGGTCGGAAGCGACTAGACCGATACCTTTTATGTCAAAAAAGGCTTTAGACAGGGCGACACGCTATCGTGTGACTTTTTCAACATCGTCCTTGAAAGAATTGTGCAAAACTCACTGGTCAATACGAGGAGCACCATATTTTTCAAGTCTTTATAACTGCCGATGACATTGACATAATTGGACGAAGTCAGCGAGATGTCATTGAGGCCTTCACGAGCATTGAGGCGGAAGCGGCTAAAATGGGACTGGCGGTGAATGAGGGCAAAACGAAATATATGCTGTCGTCGAAAAAGGACACGAACCACCGGCGTCTTGGCCAGGGTGCACATATTGGCAGGTATAATTTCGAGGTAGTCAAGGACTTCATCAACCTAGGCTCCGCAGTGACATGTAGCAATGACATAAGTGCCGAAATCGAAACGCAGAACAACTCTTGCCAACCGCTGTTTCTTTGGGCTCGTGAGGCGATTGAGAAGCAGAGCCCTCTCTCGAAAAACCAAGGTAACTATATAAAAGACCCTTATCATCCCGGTCCTGCTTTATGGCGCAGAGACAGACTTAATCGAAAGCAGATGAGGAAGCCCATGGTCATTTTGAGAGAAAAATTCGGCGTACGATGTTCGGCCCGACCTCATAAATGGGGAGTGGAGAAGAAGACTTAATAGTGGATTGTACGGGCTGTACAGCGACATCAACATAGCACGGCGTCTACACGTCATGTAGAGCTCCGGCCCGGAAGATTTTTGAATACAATCCTGAGGGACGACGCAGGCAAATGGAGGAGGACCTCAACCAACAAGGCGTGCGGCACTAGAGCCTGCTGGCGAAGGACCGTGCCAGTTGGAGAGGTTTTTCAAAGGAGGCCCAGGTTCCCCATGAACTATAGCGCCGAAAAAGAAGCAGAAGAAGGGTCACCCCTAACACCAAACATTAAAGGTGCCTATTTGTATTCGAATTTTGAACTATTGCTATCTTTCGAGGACAACAAGAAAAAAAACTCTCTCATTAGTCAGTAATTTCTATGCCGCATAGATATCACTGTGTAGTCCATGTATAGTAAAAAAGATGTTCAACCGTTGCCTTCAGTGTCAAAATTAATAATGACTTTATTTTCCACCTTGCGTAGGTACAACGCATAATTATCACTCGATGAGCTACTGTGAGAACAATTGATGTTTGCGGTTCACTAGACGTAATCCGAGCAATCGTCGTTGCTTACAAAACAATTCCCACGATAAAGGGGATTCGAATAATCTCTGTCACACAGTAGCTCCCGTTACAAAGATTGAAATAAAATATGTACAATGTAAACTTAAAAATTAGGAAAGTATTTACAAGTTCGTACATACACCCCTCCTTGGAGGTTCTTAACCTTCAATTCAAATATTGGCTTCAAAGCGAGGAACTGTTCTTCGTTGAGCTGGAATCGGCCCTTTCTGATGTCGGCGTCGGCAATAATATACTATTATTCCAATGGTAATCGACAGCAGCAGGTAGCTCAAACTGTAGTGATGGTAATCGTGTATGTTCAATTGCGGTTCTTCGGGTGCTCTCATGTCTTTCTTAAGGTCTTCTATTTCCTGTGTAATATTTTTAAATTGATCATGTTCAATGGTGCTTACCTTCAATGGGGGGACAAGGTCTTTTGTGAAGTTATGGTTTTCGATCCAGTTGTTGATTTTTGCACTCGGAACGAACGAGTTAGATATAACTGTTTTTAAGTTTGAGCGTCCGGTTATAATCGTGTTTCCAACTTTAAGAGTGCACATCTCTTTGAATTCTATCACTCCATTGCCTGCTAAGGCGATGCTGCTTGTAACTCCATTGCAAATGAGTAGACATGTGGAATTAGTAATCAATGAAAATAGCCAGCTGTTAGTTTCTTTGAGTGCGATCCAACGATTTTGAGATGGTATTTCGTTTAAGATGCAATCGGCCAATGCATTATTTTCATGATTCATCAAGGCCATTTCACATACTTGCAAATTGTGTTGATGGATATTAGTTGGAACAATCTGAGTACAGAGATGGGTTCTCGCAGCTATAAGCTTGCAAGATGAGAATTCAAACTCTGTTAATCTAAAAAATTTGTCTCTTGCTAATGTAACTGCAAGGTATGGTTTAGGTATATCCACTAGGAGGCTGATGTTGTAGTGAATGATGGGTAATGGAATTAGATTGAACATCTGGAATTCTTGGTCGTCAGCTAATGGTATGAGCATTTCAAAAACGATTGAATCATGAAGTGTCCGTCCCCTGACTGTTATTATTTTAAACATGTCCAAAACTGAAACATTAGGTAATCTCAAAGTTGATGGGAGGTTTCCTTGAATAAGCTGCAGCTGGTCATTGAGTTGCCTTGGTGTGATAAGCTGAGGGTTAATTTTTGCATGATTCAAGTCAAGTATAACATCAAGTAGAATATCTTGAGTGCGCTGAAAGTTGGATAAAATCATAATTAAATAAGACGTAAGCGATACAAAGTGTTGGTTTGTGCCAATGTTATCTTGCTGTTTTTCGATTACATTAAACGTCCTGGCCAAATATGTGTTCAGTGTCTGGAATTGCCTTTTGACTTCCAATGAATTTTGCCTCAAAATATTAACAGTGGAATCTGAAATGGAACTTTGTTTTTCAATGAGAGCAGCTAAGTGAGTTTCATGTTTATTCGCCAAGTTGATCTGATTTTGAATGTGTTGAGCCTCTTCTTGATCAAGGATGCCAAACAAACTATGTGCTACACTACCAACAAAATCGAATCGAGACCTGCGATGTCGAATCGCTGCCCGACTTGAAGTATTAAACCCGTGAATGAATTCGTTATTTTGATCAATGATAGCTACTCTTTGTCGAAAAATGTCAACCGTCGAATGACAGTAGTAAATCTTGTCCGTTTTATCTGTCGTGCAAGCTTTTTCCAGTTCATTTATATACGTTTTAATTTCATTTAATTCAAACCAATAATTGGTAAGATTGTAAAAAACATAAAGGCTCCAAAAATTGTTGACGATTCGAAGAGTTCCAATGTCTTCAAAGTAGATTCCGACTGCATTATCGAGCTGATTTGTAAGGACGTGGTTGTCTGTGTATGTTGTGTTAACTGGTCCAACCAACATTGCAATCAAAAATGACACCAATAAAGTTCCCGTTCTAACCTTGCCGTTTCTGAGTTTCCGTGATGTTGGTTCTCGTTCATTTCTTAGATATGGCTCTTTCTCATGCTCATCTGCTGGAGACTCCGCCTCAGCTGTTTCTTCTAACGGCAGAGGACACAAGTTATGAATAGCTCGCTGGAGAACTCCTCCTTGGGTCTTAATGTTAGCAACACGAACCAATCCATCGTTTCCTTTGATAACTTCTAGTACACGTCCCAACTTCCATCTTGTTGGTGGCATATTAGATTCCTTTAATAAAACAAGAGTGTTTGGCTTCAAGTTTTGGGATTCAGTTTTCCACTTAGTTCGTTGTTGTAAGTTATGTAAGTACTCACTCGACCATCTCTTCCAAAAAGACTGTTGAACATGCTGGATTTGTCGATATTTATTTAGAGAACTTACCCTTTTATCAGTGACATCGGGCTCAGCTATTGAAAGGAGTGGCGCTCCTATCAGAAAATGTCCAGGGGTAAGAGCTTCTAAATCATTTGGATCCGATGAAATTGGCGTCAAGGGTCTTGAATTGAGTATAGCTTCTATTTGAATTGTGATCGTGTTGAGCTCTTCATATGTTAACGAAGCCTCACCCAGGTGTTTAACCAACAATCCCTTAGCAGATTTTACAGCTGACTCCCAGAGTCCCCCGAAGTGCGGAGAACGGGGAGGAATAAATTGCCAATTAATTCCCGCCTGAATACATGATGATTGAATGGCTGACTCCATTCTCTTTGACTGCATAACTTCTTTAAGCTCCTTAAGTTTATTGTTTGCACCAACAAAATTAGTTGCATTATCGCAGAAGATAGTGTGGCACAATCCTCGTCTGCCTACAAACCTCTTAAGGCAGTTTATGAACGATTCAGTGGAGAGATCTCCAACAACTTCTATATGGATTGCCTTCGTTGAAAAGCACACAAAAATTGCTAAATAAGATTTTGAAGGAGTCTTACCCAAATTAAATCCAAATTCAAATTGATCCAGCGTTGGATCCCAAATCAGTCCCAGGGTTTTGATTACGTCAGACTGATGGAATCTTACTAACCTTTCTTTGTGCGTGTCAGGAATGTTCTTGAGAATATTGTTATCATTTGCACAGAATTTTCTTAGCTCAAATTTAGCCTTTCCTAGAAGATGCGTTATTTCTTCCAGCAGTTCTCTGGCTTCTGAAACTGTGTCCATTCCAGTAAGTAGATCATCGACGTAAATATTTTCACGGATAGTTTGGGATGCTCTTTCATGAAGTTGTTGATAATTGTCTGCAAGTTGAACAAGACATTTTGTTGCTAAATATGGAGCACATGCTGAACCGTAAGTCAACGTGTTAAGCTTATATGCCTTCAGAGGTTGATTGCTGTGAAATCTCCAAAGAATTAGTTGAAAGGCTCTATCTTCTGGCCTTACCAATACCTGTCGGTACATTTTGCTTACGTCTGCTGTAAATGCATACCTTTCTAACCTGAAATTAATAATTATTGCAAACAAGTTATTCTGGACTGTTGGCCCTATGCCAAGAACATCATTGAGAGAAACTCCAGATATCGTTTTTGCTGAACAATCAAAGACCACACGCAATGCTGTTGAGGAGCCTTCTGGCTTCAGCACACAATGATGCGGAATGAAATAATGATTTTGAGGAATCTCATCGTTCTCGATCGGACTCATGTGGCCTAATTCCTCGTATTCTAGCAGGAACTGAGAATAAAGTTCACGCAATTCATTATCTCCTTCAAATCGGCGTTCTAATGAAAGAAATCTTTTCCGTGCCTTTTCGAGAGATGCACCTAAACAAGTCGGATTCCTTTTGAAAGGAAGACTTACCATAAATCTTCCATTTGACAAAGTTTTTGTGTTCGATTTAAAATGTTCCTCACAGTTATGTTCTTCATTACTCATACGTTTCACTTCCGTCTCATGGGTTTCGTACTCCCAGAATCTACTCACCAGTTTCTCTAATGAAGATAGAGATGGCTTCGTGGCAATGGTGCAAACAACATTTGAGTTTGTAGCCTGTATGCCACCCGCGACAATCCATCCTAGTTTTGTGTTACGGAGTTTAGGAAGCTGAGGTCCAATAGTTATTTCCCCTGGGAGAAGAAGATCGAAAAACAACTCAGCACCAATAAGCATATCTATTTTTTGATTAGACATGAATCCTGGATCAGCCAATTGAATGTGGATAGGGATATTCCAATTTCCTGATTGAACCTCACGTAGCTGGTAATCTGTAATCCTAGCCATTATGTTTGCTTCAATACTTGCCTTGAAACTTGAATTGTGTGCTTGAAAAGTGAGTCCTATTGCAAATTGTGTTTTTGTGCCATGTCCTCCTATGCCGCTTATTGAATTTTCTGATTGATACTTTGGAAGACCCAGTGCTTGTGCAAAAGCTGCAGTCACAAAATGGATTTGCGATCCTGAGTCTAACAAAGCACGACAAGTAAGCCATGTTCCGCATGCGGACTTGACATTAATTAAGGCTGTTGCTAGATAAACTTGGCGTGATTTATTTCTCGAATAGCTAGCTGCATTGGCTGCTTGAGCTTCTCTTCTTTGAACTAGCTGATGCTGCTGATTACTTATGGAATTCGTATAATGGTTGGTTGATTGACCTTCCCCCCTTTGAGCTGATTGCACCAATGGTTGAGCTAGTTGCTGCTGTTGACCACCTATGGAATGATTATGGTTATTAATTGGTTTTGTTTTCAAAGATTGCCTTGAATCTTTTTGATAGTGTAGGAGAGTATTATGTTTGCCATTACAACTTTGGCATCCTCTCGAGTGACATGTGTTGGAGGCATGTCCCGACCTAAGACAGTTTCGGCAAATTCCAAGACGTTGAACAGCTCTCTCACGATCGCCACCTGAAAGAGATAAAAATGTCTTACAGTTAAATATTTTATGGTTACCTGAGCTGCACATTAGGCAGCCATCAACTTTAGCTGCTATAACTGTTGTGGGCTTCCTTCTATCGTCTGCACTATTAATTGTTTCAAGTGTCTGAAACCGGGATTCAATGAACTTCAGCAATTCTGTTAGCGAAGGACTGCATCTCGGATCAATCAACGATTGCTCAAACAGCGTTCTGCTTTCCTTATCCAGTTTCTTCAGTATTAGATGAACTACTATGGGGTCCCAGTCATGAGCTTGATATCCCAGATTAGTAAGTGCCTGGATACCTTCCTTTGTATTGTCGTGAAGTTTCCGTAAGCTTGATGCAGTTCCTGATGCTGATGGTTGCTGTAGTAGCTTATCCAACTGTGCTGACAATAGAAGCCGCTTATTGTCGTATCTATCAATCAGAGTCTTCCAAGCTGTTTCAAAGTTGTTGTCTGTAGCCGGAAATCCTTGTATTAAGCTTAGCGCTTCTCCTGTTAGATTAGCACGGAGAAAATAAAGTTTTTGAGCAAGTGGTATAGGTTGTTCAAGGATCATTGGCTTAAACAGATCGTGAAATTGGCGCCACTTAAGGTAATTTCCGTCGAACTTGGGCAACTCAATTTTCGGTAGCTTTAACGTAGTACTTGATGGTTGATCCTGTGTAACTCTTACTAGAACCTCACTTAATCGCAACTCCAACTGCTCTTGAAGATGGAAATATGTTTCGATATCTTCTTCTTTTAATTCACCATCCATTCGCCGATACATAATTTTTAATTCTTCAAAATTCTCCTTGATATTGTTTACCTTAACGTTGAACATCTGGGGGTTGGTGTCTTTCAAATTTGGTGCACACTTATCCAATGATGTTTGGAAATATTTTGAAAGCACCTTAAATCTTTCTCTAGTGGAAAGTGTGTTTGTCTTTGAAGATTGAATGTCCTGATGCCTTTGTTTCGCTTCAGGTGGATTCATCTTTGTTGCTGTTGATGATGGTGTGACCGATGATCCTGATGGCGGTGTTGCTGGTGACTCCTCCTGGATCTGGTCTGCGTCCCGTCCTTGCAAATTTATTAATCGAGTGATAATGTCTGACTTCATGTTTTCGTACACCTTCTGAATCTCGTCGTAGTACCCCTTAGCGAAGTATTCATGTTGTATCGAGTCCGCATACTTATCTCGAATTTCACTGTCGTTGGTGTCGAAACAGTCCCACAAGTTTTCTAATTTTTCCCTCCTTTCATGTAATTTTTTAATGGTTTTGCGGCTGTCACTATCCTTCCCATAGTTTCGAGCGAGGATGCAGATCTCCTTTCCTACTTGCTCTTGCAGGTCAGTTAATTCCTCTAGTGTTCGAACCATGATGATTGATAATTTGTATGAAGCGTCTGTGTATATTTAAGTCTATTTTTGTTAGGGCTTAACACTGTGCACTAGAATTCAGTTAGTTAATGAGCACTGAAAATTGAATACACGACACAACAAATGATTTGGTATATCTTTGATTGAGAAGATAAATGTTTGTTAATGACCAGACACTCAAGTTAATGTATGATTGATTATAATTTTAAACACACTGCTTTTCTGTTAATATTCAGGCACACTAAATTCTTTTAGTAGTGTCCTGTCACGGTCGCCAAAAAATGTATAGTAAAAAAGATGTTCAACCGTTGCCTTCAGTGTCAAAATTAATAATGACTTTATTTTCCACCTTGCGTAGGTACAACGCATAATTATCACTCGATGAGCTACTGTGAGAACAATTGATGTTTGCGGTTCACTAGACGTAATCCGAGCAATCGTCGTTGCTTACAAAACAATTCCCACGATAAAGGGGATTCGAATAATCTCTGTCACACAGTAGCTCCCGTTACAAAGATTGAAATAAAATATGTACAATGTAAACTTAAAAATTAGGAAAGTATTTACAAGTTCGTACAGTCCATAAGTCAATGTTTAAGCCTTTATTCTACCCTCTATCAGTATAAACGTGACTAAAGATTATACAATGGTCCTCTAAAACTGGGCGAGTATCTTTTCAAGTCTTTGTCAACAATTAATTAAGAAAACCGAAACCTTTTTTGAAACCTGGTATCATTTTTACTTGGCCACCTTAAGGTAATAGTTATTAATGTTTTTGCCAAAACTTTGGTGGAACCCTTGTGTAGACTTGAGGTCATTTATCCCTACATATGATTGTCTAGGCATTTCCTTTCTGGTGGAGCTGACTAATGACAATTAAGTTCCGGGGCTTCAGTCATAAATCGGGAACTGGCAACACTGCGCCGTTCGTCAACATCTGAAGTCGACAACACGTTTTGCTTGTGTGCCGTGCGTATTTTTCGAGAAAAAAACTTTTGGTGGCGTCACAAAAATGAGTGACTCACATTACAAGTAACGTGTTGGGATTCAATTTGTAGTGAAATGTGGTGAAAAATCCTCCGAAAATGATGGGTGGCATATGGTGACAAGGGGGGAAGGAGCGAGCAAACAGAGTATAGAAGTTGATCGCTGGCAAACGATCTCTGTCCCTGCTCATTCCAAGTTGACACACAGTCTCCGCGTGGCATCCCCTGGATAGCTGCCCGCGAGGTAGTGAACCAATATGTGCAGCGACCCGACCCCTTGTTCCCCTGGAAAGAGGAACCTGGCCCTCCAGGTTGGAAGTTGTGCTTAGGGGTAACATCCCTATCACGGAAAAAACTAAGCATATCCTCGCAGACGGACGGATACAAAGCTGACAACCCCTGCAAACGACTAAAGAACTTGAGAGTCTGCACCTGAAATGTGAGGTCCCTTAACAGATTGGGTCTAAGCGATCAATTGGAGCAAGCCCTCAGCTGCTATAAAGCAGTTATAACCGCACTCCATTAAGTGCGATGGTATGGGCCAGACAAAAACCGGATGAGAAACCGGATGAGAACGGGAACTGCTACAAGTAGAACAAACAGCGCTTATTCGGATGCGGAATCGTTATTCGAGGAAAACTCCGACGAAAAGTTTTAAGCTTTCGGGATGTAACCGAACGCCTCATACCGATCCGCATCAAAGCTAAGTTTGGAAACATTAGCTTGATATGCTACGATCTCCTAGATAGAACCTTTGCCCAATGTCCCAACTACAACACAAAAATAGTTCTAGGAGATTTTAATGCGAAATTGGGCAAAGAGGACACGGGGAAATATATCCTACAAGACACCACATCCGAAAACGGACATCGGCAACTCGACTTCCTGGCGGGGCGCAATCTCCTTCTGTCTAGCGCACTATTCCCGCATCTCAATATTCACAAAGGAACCTGGCGATCACCTGATCAGTCTACCAAAAATCACGTTGTTATCGTCGCCAGACACTCCTGCAGCATCCTAGATCTACGAACCTTCCGAGGAGGCAACACCGACTCGGATCCCTACCTTGTTGTAACCAAGATACGAATGATGATATCAAGGATGACACGGAGTCGAGCTGGTCAACGAAAGTTTGACGTCGGGAAGCCTCAATCGCAGAAGACCGCTAGGACCTTTGCCGATCGAGATTCCCTCAACCTCTCACAAACTCAGAACAACAGTGGAAGCATTGCCAGCGTTCCATGTGAGATGCTGCCTCTGATGGATTGGGTTTCAAGCCACCGTCAGCTAGAAACCCCTGGTGTGATGAACAATGCTGGCAAGCCCATGTAGCAAAGTAAAACGCTTACAAAGCCATGCTACATAGACGGACGAGAGCCACTCGTGAACAGTACGTGCAGAAACGGAGAGAGGAACACACTCTTTTAAGGAAAAAAAAAATACAGAAGCCTGTAGGGATGAGGACGGACAGCTAGTCGATGCTGAGAATATGGAAAGGACACTTCTGTAGACTGTTTAGCGGCGATGAAAAATCTAATATCGCTTTCAGGAAGAATGATATATTCAATTTCGTCCACCCGACCTAAATGAAATTAAGCTAGTAATTTCAAAGCTCAAGAAGAATAAAGCCGCGGGCGCCGAGCCATTTAAAGCGGCTGGAGATCATCTGGTAGGGCGCATGCACCAGCTCATCTGTAAAATATGGTGGGAGGGAAACATGCCCGACGAATGGAATCTCAGCATCGTTTGCCCAGTCCACAAGAAAGGAGACCCCTATAACTGCGCCAACTACAGGGGAATAAGTCTCCTTAACATCGTATACAAGATCTACTCTGGCGTACTGTGTGAACACCTGAAACCCTTTGTAGATAATCTGATAGGTTCGTATCAGTGTGGTTTTAGGCCAGGTAAATCTTCGAGAAGACCCAAGAATACCAAATCGACACCCATCAGCTTTCCGTCGATTTCAGGGCCGCATAGAGACGAGCTATACAGCGCCATTTCTAGTATTGACATCCCTGCCAAACTTGTCAGATTGTGCAGAATGACAATGGAGAACTCTCGCTGCTCCATTAACGAGGGTAGCGAATTAACCGAGGCCTTTGATGGTAAAAAAGGATTTAGACGAGATGACGCACTGTCATGTAACTTCTTCAACATCGTGCTCGAAAAGAACATACGAGACTCACTGGCCAATACAAGAGGTACGATCTATTTCAAGTGTGCGCAACTGGTCCCCTTCTTTGTAATTATAGGTTCTCTGTAAAGTTAAGGCTTGTTCTGCTGTTCAGCCTGTTTGGCAATGTGTAATTGTGGGAGGTTTAGTATTGCTTTCAAACCTGCAATCGGAGTAGTTCTCATTGCTCCAGTTGTGCATATACACGCTAACCTTTGTATTTTGTTTAATTTGTTCACTGGCACTTCTGTGTTCACATTTCTTACACCATACAGCAGCGCCATAGAGTTGGTTGGTTCTACAAACTCTTCTTTGGGTTTAGTCCCCATATTTTTCCAAAGAGGATCAGAGGGCCTTAATGGCCTTTGAGTATGCGTGCATTCCAGGAGAGTTTTTGGCCCAGTGTTATTCCCAGAAACGTTACGTCTTCCTTAAGTGCCTAGCTTGAAGAAGAAAAAGAAGTTTTCACCATGACGATTGGAAAACTGCAGGAATTGGGGTACGATTCGGTCGACTATCCCCCTATTCGGTGCTGATTTGGCACCCTCAAGTTCACTTTTTTTTTTTTTTTTGGGAAGCACTTCAAATCCAATGAAGAAAATGGATATTTTTACAGCCTCCCTGATGTGGACGAAACGCGCATGAAAGCAATTGATAAGAGTATAACATGGGACACATAAGCAGTGATGTCCCAAAGCATAATCATGGTCCATAGGCTTTCACAAAATTGATTATAAGTAACATTTAAGTAAGAAAAAGTTAAATCACATCCTTAACACACCATTGTTCACGTTAATATACATAAAAGTGTTTAGCTTGCCTGGTAGATCATCGATAACTATCGACCAAAGCAGGGGTGAGAGGACCCCCCTTGTGGGCATCCTCTAGCCGCCGATACTGTCACTGAGACCTCTCCGCATGTGGCTAATATGATACGGCTATTTAGCATCGCCCTGATCCAGTAATTAGTGGGAAGGTCCACACCCCTGGATGATCGAATCATAGCCAGTATTATCGAAGACTCCCTCTATATCGAGGAAGGCGCAGATTGCGATCTCCATTTGTGTGAAACTATTTTCAATGCGCGTCATCAAGTGGTGTAGTGCATTTTTTTTTTTTTTTTTTTATATATATGGGGCTAGTGCTACCATTAGCAATAAGGCACTGCGACTGCAGATCTATTGTGCCTGCTAGCCGATTAGCCGAGTAGCCTCTCCACTTCTATAATGGAGTTGAGAATGCTTCTCGTAGGAGCCAGGGTGATCCCCTCTCAGGAGTCATAACTTCAGTGAGAAGAATACGCTTCCCAAGATGGCAGCGAGCAGCACACTCACACAGTATGTGTTCTGCCGTCTCTTCGTCCTCAAGACAGAGCCGACACTCAGTCTCAGATGAGAGGCTAATTTTTTTTAGATGACACTCAGACCGCAGTGTCCCTTTAGATAGCTGACTAGTCTTCTGATATCCACCCTATTGAGTTCGAGTATGTCAATAGGGTGCTTGTTCAGGGGTCGTATAAGTCGTTTAGATTGACGGAGTCCCCGAACGCTGTTCCAAAAGGACAGGTGTTGCAATTTTTCCCACTTGTCTAAGAAATAATTTATCTTAGACCCGGGAATGTCGCAGAATGGTTCCGGACCTATATATTTGTCGCTGGAACCTTTACTGGCAAACACGCTAGTCTCTGAAGGCGTTGAAGCTTAACAATTGTAGTTTTTTACTCAACTCTTGTCCACCATACGGTGGACCCGTAGGTGACGATAGGTCTTACTATCGCGGTGTATAGCCAGTGGACTGCCTTAGGTTTAAGTCCCCAGGTTTTACCGTAGGTGCGTCGACAGGCCCACATGGCCATAATCGCTTTCATGAGTTTATTTCTCATATTAGAGTTCCAGTTGAGTCTACGGTCTAGGTCAATACCTAGATACTTTACTTCCTCTGAAAATCCTATGCGTGTTCCATTTAGTAAGATTGAGCAGGGTTTGTACCTTTCTCCTCTTTGTAAATGGGACTAAGATTGTCTTATTTGGGTTAATAGATAAACCCTCCCTGCCACACCAGTCAGAGATAAGTCGGAGCGCAAGCTGCATGCGCTCACAGGCAGTGATCTCGCACTTGCCCGTAACAATGACTACTAGATCATCAGCATATCCGATGACCTTGTAGCCCCAAGTGGTAAGCTTGCGTAGTAGATGGTCGATGACTATCGACCAAGGCAGGGGTGAGAGGACTCCCCCTTGTGGGCATCCTCTAACCGCCGATACTGTCACTGAGACCTCTCCGCATGTGGCTGATATGATACGGCTATTTAGCATCGCCCTGATCCAGTGATTAGTGGGATGGTCCATACCTCTGCAGGATAGTGCAGTGGTGATCGAATCATAGCCAATATTATCGAAGGCTCCCTCTATATCAAGGAAGGCGCAGATTGCGATCTCCTTTTTGTGTGAAACTATTTTCAATGTGCGTCACCAAGTGGTGTAGTGGATTCTCGGTAGATCGCTCTTTGCGATATGCATACTGGTTGGGAGGCAGAAGTGTCTGATATTCCAAGATACCTCTAATATGGAGCTCTATCAGCTTCTCCATTGTTTTTAGAAAGAACGAAGTCAGACTGATAGGGCGATAGGATTTAGGTTGCTCACTTGGCTTCCCAATCTTGGGGATGAAGACAAGATTGACCTCTCTCCATATTTGGGGTATGTATCCCAGGTTGAAGCAAGACCTAAAAAGAACTATCAGTGGTGATAGAATTGAATTCAAGCCTTTCCGTATATCGCAGGAAAGACTCCGTCCTTGCCTGGGGCCTTGTAGGGTTTAACCCTCTGATGCATGGTGATTCATATATGAATCGTTACATTTTTTTAACGATTTCTTTTGAACTATTAGCCAGAATGAAAAACGGTATTCTGTCTTTGATTCATTGAACTTTCTTCTTCCAAGTATGGTTATTTACAGATTCCGAGAACACACATTCCTTTTAATTTTGTGATAAGTTTAGTGCGTGGCGCATGTGATGTGAATAAGTGAAAAACATATTCTTTTGGGAGCAAAAAAAAGTAATAATTTATTTAAAAAAGTGAGTAAAAAAAATATTTTCATATTCTTTGGATTCTTGGCTGTTGACTTACTTTTATTGTTTATAGATTGAGAATGATGTATCTGTGCAATACTGATTATTAGTAGTGATTCATATATGAATCACCATGCATTAGGGGGTGTTGGTTTTCTGTACTATTTTGTTGTTGTGTATTTGTGTTCTTATACTTGTAGTGTATTACATGCATTCTTACACGCCTTATTTATGCGTATATATGTATGTTCAACCTGGTTATAGTAATTTTCTCTTAAAGATATTAATTCAAATTTTTAATTTGAAATACTTTGAGATCTGAGCTTTTAGTGTAACATTTATTTTATTTATTTCAACTTGTACTTATCTTTTTCTTCTATTTATTTTGCATGGAGTTTGTTTTTTCTTTGATAACGAATTACTTCCTTATTTTCTGAATCTATTTAATTTATATGCCCCATCCACAAAAAAAAGGGATCCTACCTCTTGCAAGAACTATAGAGGTATATCCCTGCTCAATGTCGCATACAAGATCCTGTCCAGCGTATTGTGTGAACGTCTAAAACCATTTTGCACCGCACTAATCGGCAGCTACCAGTGCCGCTTCCGGCCCGGCAAATCAACTATAGACCAAATTTTCACACTTCGACAAATCCTGGAAAAGACCAACGAGTTTCGAATCGATACACACCATCTTTTCATCGATTTCAAAGCCGCATACGACAGCATTCATCGTGAAGCACTGTTTGGGGCGATGGCCGAATTCGGGATCCCGGTAAAACTGATCCAGTTGTGTCGCGCCACGCTAAGAAACACGCGATGCACCGTGCAGCTCGGTTCTAGGACCTCGGAACCATTCGCAACATGCACCGGATTTCGGCAAGGAGATGCGCTGTCATGTGACTTCTTCAACCTGGTGCTGGAGCAGATAGTGCGACGGGTAGGCGTCAACAGGGAAGGCACTATCTTTTACAAGTCCATCCAGCTGCTAGGATACGCGGATGATATCGACATCATCGCGTGTTTTCGCCGTGACATTGTGGAAGCATTCACGGCGGTTGAAGAACAGGCGAAACGAATTGGTCTTAAGATCAATGAGGACAAAACGAAATACATGCTGTCAAGCTAAAACCAATCCGTCGCTCACCACCTGGGACAAAACATAACAATTGACAGCTACAATTTCGAGGTAGTTAAGGAGTTTGTCTACCTCGGGGCAAACGTAAATTCCACAAATGACACCACTGTGGAGATCCGGCATAGAATCGCCCTTGGCAACCGTTGCTACTTCGGCTTGTCCAAACAACTGGGGTCAAAACTCCTCACTCGAAAGACCCAAAGTCATGCTTTACAAAACGCTCATTCTGCCAGTCTTGCTGTACGGAGCCGAAGCTGGACGATAAGCAGGACAGCGGAGCTGATTTTCGGTTCTTTCGAAAGAAGAATTCTGCGCCGGATATTTAGTCCTGTCTGTGAGGAAGGTGAATGGAGAAGAAGACACAACCGCGAACTCTACGAGCTGTACCAAGATGTGGATGTAGTCCGGAAGGCAAGGATTCGTCGACTACCCTGGCTCGGCCACATCGAGCGCATGGACATCAACGCTCCAGCTAAGAGGGTCTTCGACTCCGAGCCTCCTGGTTCGAGAAGAAGAGGAAGACCGAACCTCCGGTATAAAGACCAAGTAATCGCGGATGTAAGACATCTTGGTCTTGACAACTGGAAGCAGCGTGCCCGGGACCGTCAAGGATGGAAGGCAGCTATAGCTCAGGCTCAGATCCTCCATGGATCGCTGGCCTGATAAGTAAGTAAGTAAGTATTTAATTTATTTAATTTTTAAGTTACTTAATACTCAATTTTGTCATACTTCTACTTATTTATGAAAACAAAAAGAATTCCTGATCCAAAGTGTTTATTTGAGAAAAGATGGTCTCAATGCATGGTGATGCATATATGAATCACTACGTTTTTTCGGTTTTTTTAATACTAAATCTCAATTGTGTGAATTTTTCCAAAACAAACTTTGTTTTTTGAGCGATTTCCTTTCCCGAAATATTTTTTATTTTGAAAAAAAAAAAAATCATGCATCAGAGGGTTAAATGAACCAATTGCCCATTTGACCCTGTCCGGGCTGAAGAGTCTACCAATGTCTACTGTGGATGTTATCAATGACGTTCATTTAAACGACAGAGGACCTCGAGTAAGGAGTAGAACCAGGGAAGTGCATCTCGAGCAAAGTCTTCAGGGTGTCCCTGCGAATGACGGTAAAGGTGCCGTCTGATTTGCGAAGCAGCCCGAGCCCATTTGTGTGCTCTCGAGATAGCGCTTTATGGAGTCGGACCGCAGTTGGAAGCGAGTCTATGTTCTCGCAATGTTTCCTCCAAGACGTTCTCTTGGATTTCCTCAGTTCGAGGTTGTAGTTAGAGCAGATCTAAAATCAGTCCAACTATTTTACCGTTTAGCTCTGTTTCCTTAGGGATTCAAGCTGAGTATTCCACCAGGGCACACACCGATTCAATCGACTTGAGAAGCATATCCTCTTTGGCGGCGAGTTGAGCTTGATATACAAGTTAGTCGCGCATAAAAGTGACTCTACTCAAATTAAATTTTAGCTCGTTTTTGCCGAACATTTACGAAAGTTGATTTCACCGTCCAGGGATCCTGTTTGATCTACAAAGTGAATGGCTTTGAGCTGATTTTTTTTATAGATGCACATAAGTAAACTTTAAAATTATGCTAATTGAGTGTCACAATAAGCGACTACAATTGAGTTCACTGTACGTGCAATTTATTTCACATGCTCTTTTTACGATCCACGCGATAATTAAATCATACCGGATTTTAATAATAAAACCATTGTATATCACGGCATTCAACTTTCATACGGGTGTCATGAAAGTACGAATTGCGATTACAATTATGGAATTCAACATTTGGCTGTTTTTATGCATCCAGACACTGTTCATCAAGCTATTTTCAAATTCAAACGTCAACGGAAAAATATACACCACCTTACCGATAGTCACAGAACATCCGGTTTCCATTTTTTCGCATCGTTATGGCATAAGTTGACAGTGACAAGCACACAAGAAAAAAATAAAAACAATTCTCAACATGTTTGTGTAAGCTCTTCAGCACAATCAATGCTATCGGTAGCGTGGCCGAGCGGTCTAAGGCGCTGGTTTAAGGCACCAGTCTCTTCGGAGGCGTGGGTTCGAATCCCACCGCTGCCATAAAGCTTCTTTTTGTTTTTTTTTTTACTTTCCACCCCATCATAGGTGCATTTTCCCAAAACATCTATTTTCCTCAAGCCGATTAATGTGCGGCTTCTGAACTCATTCCTCCCTTCCATTGTAAATGGGGTAATTATGGTTAATAGTCATTAGGCGCGCTACCGAGCTGGAATTGCCCAGTACGTCGTCGTCAGTGCACATGTGATTATTTCATCGAGTGTTTATTGATTTTTTCCCTCTTTTCTGTTTCTGGAGCAACAACCTGGTAGTGGAACTCCAAGCCAGCCGGCAAGAGGTCACATTGGACGAAGAATTATTATCGATTTTTCGACGGTTACACTCCACTGTACGTGGGACTGGGCATGGTCGTATGCGAATATGTGTGCGGTGAGCTTCAGCTAATGAGGAATTAATGATGCTTCATTCTAAAAATATATCTGCTGGCGACGGGGAACGTTTATCTTTTTTTTTTTTAAACTTATTAAAAAGTCGAGTAAAGATATTTGTTTGTAACGATAACGTCGGCAATTGTGGTTGTTGTCACACAAAACCAAAGCTTGGCTCTCGATTTCTCTTTGTTGCGTTTTATGAAAACAGAGGCTGGTAGACCGTTAAAGTTCTTTACGACGTTCTTAACGAGGTGGCAATTAAAGTGTACTAGTGCAGAGAATAATTTGAAAATGATAACTTTGCGCTTAACTGGCTGTCACTCTCTACAGCCGTGACTAGGTTAAGTAGATAAGCAAGTGGTCTGAGTCGAAAAGAGTGAAGTCACCGTGTTACTCACAAGGGATATTATCATGGTACAGTTTAGAGAAAGTGCACACGTAGCACAGGTCTAAGCTAACGTATAGCACTTGTATGTAAAGTCATGTTGATGTACTTTATAGAACAAAGACGAGCTTTAAAAGCATACTAAGTCTATACCCTGTCATAGGCCCTATATTTGCGCCAGGCAGATTAGAATAAAGCCGTATACGTATATACGTATGCACTCCAATTTAAGTAATGGAAAAGCTCTTGAACCACTTTCCAAATTAGTCTTATATTAGGTTTTTTCGTTTTTTTTTTTAGTTAAGAGGCTAGTGATAACAAATAGCAGGAGGCACTGCGACCTTTAAAGATCCTCCATTTCCTTAATGAAGTCGAGAATGCCCTCATATTAGCTGAGGTGATACCCTCAGGAGTCATCATTTCACTGAGAAGGATACGCTACCTGAGATGGCACGGAGCAGCATACTTACACAGTATGTGCTCTGCAGTCTCTTTGCCCTCAAGACAGAGTAGACATTCAGTTTCAGGCGAGAGGTTCATTTTATGGAAATGATATCTCAGACCGCCAGGACCTTCGCCGATCAAGTCTCCCTCAAGCTCTCTCAAGTCCCGATGCAATCTGCACAAACCATAGAACAGCAATGGAGACGTTGTCAGAACGCCATCAGAGAGGCCGGCTCAGATGTACTCGGTTTCAAGCCACCACTTTCGAGAAACCGCTGGTTTGATGACGAGTGCAGACAGGCCCATGGAGAGAAACAGAATGCATACATGGTTACACTGCATCGACGGACGAGAGATGCCCGCGAGCTCGTTCGGATCCAACGTCTAAGATAGCTAGGCCATGTAGAGCGAATGGACATCACCGCGCCGGCCCGAAGAGTTTTCGACTCCAACCCCGAGGGACGACGCAGCAGGGGACGAACGCATATAAGGTGGCACGCCAGGTGGAAAGGGTCCTCAACCAACTGGGCGTGCGGCACTGGAGGCGGCTGGCCAAAGATCAGGCCGGCTGGAGAGGCTTGTTGGTTGAGGCCCTGGTTCACCCCGAACTGTAGCACCTCGATATACACAAAGGCACCTGGCGGTCTTTTGATCAATCGACTACCAACCAGATTGATCACATCGCGATCGACACTCCTCCACTATTCTTGATGTTCGAACTTTCCGGGGGGCTAACATCGACTCGGACCACTATCTTGTAGTAGCCAAGATGCGCTTACGGATATCACGAACGCAGCGGAGTAGAGTAAATATACAAAGTTATGACGTCGGAAAGCTACTACCGCCAGAAACCGCTCGTGCCTTTACCGATCGCGTCTCCCTTAAGCTCTCCAATACACCTCAATCCTCCACGCTATCAATAGAACAGCAGTGAAGCCTTTGCAAACCAGCCCTGAAAAGCTCTGCATCCGATGTTATGGGGTTTCAAGGCCCCACGAAGAAACACCTGGTTCGATGACGAGTGCAGGAGGATTCACACAGCGAAGCAGGATGCATATAAGGCCTCGCTGCATAAAAGAACCAGAGCAGCTCGAGAGCTCTACGAGTTTAAAAGAAGAGAGGAGCATAAGCTTCTCAGAAGAAAGAAGAAAGAACATGAGAAGCGCGCTATTGAGGATTTGGAGAGGTGTTACTGCAGGCGTGATGTTCGAAAGTTTTATCAACAGATAAAGCGAACATGCCAGAATGGAAGCCTGCAGGGATGAGAACGGACACCTAGTAGTAGAATCGTAGTCGATGCTGAGAATATGGAAAAACCACTTCTGCAGCCTGTATAACAGCGATGTCAGTCAATATACCGCTGTCAGGCAGAATGATCCATTTCTAATCGACGAAGACCGCAGAGAATTCCGTCCCCCTGACCTCGACGAAGTTAAGACTGCCATATCGAAACTCAAGGCAAATAAAGCTGCTGGCGCAGACGGACTGTCTGCTGAGCTCTTCAAGGCAGCTGGGATGACCTGGTTGGGAGCATGTACCAGCTCATCTGTAAGATATGGTCAGAGGAAAGCATGCCCGATGAATGGAGTCTCAGCATCGTATGCCCGATCCACAAGAAAGGAGACCTCTCTAATTGCACCAACTACAGAGGAATAAGTCTCCTTAACATCGCCTACAAAATGTTCTCTGCCGCTTTGTGTGAACGCCTGAAGCCTTTCGTAAATAAGATGATAGGTCCTTATCAGTGCGGATTCAGGCCAGGGAAGTCCACCATCGACCAAATCTTCACACTACGGCGGATACTGGAAAAAACCAATGAATTTCAAGTCGACACTCAACACCTATTTGTCGACTTCACAGCCGCATACGACAGCGTAATTAGAGACGAGCTATACAACGCTATGTCTACCTTTGACATACCTACCTGCTAAACTCATCAGACTATGCAGGATGACTTTGGAGAATGCTCGCTGATCCATCCGATTCGGTGAACACCTTACCGATAGTTTCGATGTCAAAAAAGGATTTGGGCAGGTCATATTGGAAATGATTGTGCAAAAATTAATGGCCAATACAAGAGGCACAATCTATTTCAAATCCTCGCAACTCCTTGCATACGCCGACGATATTGACATAATAGGTAGATCACAGCGAGATGTCAATGAGGCGTTTGCGAGTATTGAGATCGAGGCGGCGAAAGTTGGTCTGGCGGTAAACGAGGGCAAAACTAGATATATGCTGTCATCAAAAAAGGACGCTCACCACCGACGTCTTGGCCAGAACGTTTGTATTGGCAGATATAAGTTCGAGGTAGTTAAGGACTTCGTCTACCTTGGCTCTGCAGTGACCTGTAACAACGACATCAGTTCCGAAATCAAACGCAGAATCACTCTTGCCAATCGCTGTTTCTTTGGGCTCAGGAGGCAACTGAGTAATAGCGCCCTCTCCCGAACGACAAAGTTGACTCTATATAAGACCCTTATCACCCCGGTCCTGTTGTATGGCGCAGAAGCATGGACACTATCAAAAGCGGATGAGGAGGGCCTTGGTCGGTTCGAGAGAAAGATTTTGCGCGTGATTTTCGGGTCTATAAACGCAGACAGGGGATGGAGGAGAAGATTCAACCAAGAACTTTACGGGCTGTACAGCGACATGAGCCTAGTCAGGCGTCTACGGATTCAACGTCTAAGATGGCTGGGCCATGTAGAGCGAATGGACACCACAGCTCCAGCCCGGAGAGTCTTTGAATCCAACCCCGAGGGACGAAGAAGCAGAGGACAGCCGCACTTAAGGTGGCGCACGCAGGTGGAAGGGGACCTCAGCCAACTGGGTGCAAAAGATCGTGCTAGTTGGAGGGGCTTGTTGGTTGAGGCCCAGGTTCACCCCGAACTGTAGCGCCCGTTAAGAAGAAGATGAAGATCCGACCAGCAAGTTAGTCGATCATAGTAATGTGTCGAGACTTAACTGACGGAAGCTGGTCGGTAAATTTTTGTTGAACGTAATGAGTTGAGGCAATGTAGTGGACGATGTCATATTCACCAACTCAAAGCCTCGCATTGGGCCACATCTTGTCTAGAGTAATTAGAGAGTCAAAAATGACTCGAATGCTACTTAGATGAAAGTAAACTTTTTCCTTGCGAAGGAATACTTAATTTCATGTCACTTCTGGTCATCGCCTAGAGTTGCTTTAATATACATAATTGAGTCATCACTTTCCGTCTGACTGGCCACTTGGACTAATTGCCTTCAATTACCTGTGCCTGAGCACCAGTTCTCCATGCATCTGGTCATCATTACTCTTACTCTTTTCTTTATATTTATCAACAATCTCTTTTGGCATTGAACATTTCCGGCTCTAATTCCGGTCTCAAATGCTGGGCGCGCAAGGTGGCAAGCGCTTAACGCGGAAAAAAAGAATGATGCGAAAAACGTCAAGACGACATTAACAACAATTTAATTGAGTATAATTGTGAGAATAAGACAGAACAACAACTGTAATGTATGATTCTACCATCTCAAGGCCGGACTTGAGCACTATAAACGCGGCTGTGTTTACATATAAGCCCGCGTATCCATGCGTACATGTACATAAACGGGGGACACCCGCTTTTCGCTTGCGGAAAATTAGCAAACATGTGTCGAATATGAAAATCAATATGTATCTTTCTATCTACTCCCATGAGTGATTTGAGTATAATGTATTCATATAGCCTACCTGGGCAGACTCTAAACAACGAACTTCACATCAATGGCTATTTGAATTCCAGAGTACGATCAGTATTTGTGGCAAAGATATTACTTCACGCTTGTGCGAAAGATAGCAAAAGCGGCATAGAGAATGACAAACAAAAAGATACAATACGTGATGTGGTTATTAACTTTGTTTGCAGGTGGTTACAAGGTGGCGGTTGGCAGACAACTGGACGATTTCGCTTGCCTTTTGGATATCCACACCGACCTACTGCCTTGTTTTGAAGGTACATTTCGCCGGTTTCTTTCACTTTTCGGATTATGTGAAAAAGTCGTACATAAGTGCATTTAGATGCTCTCGAACATACGTGGGACTGTTGTCCTTGTGGTACCGCATAGATATTAATTTATATCTTTTATGTTTTCAAACGATTGACTTACACCTGTTTGATGCCTGAATAAGGTAAGTGGCTTGTAAGTGTAAATAGCCGACAACAGGCGATGAATATCAATAAGCAAACTCGTAAATAGGGCCTATGAAATGGTTTTGTCGGCTTAAAGATAGATGGTACGAATTTGAGTTGCAGAACACGTAAACTCTGATTTCCATTACAATGGGTTATTGAAACTTAATCCGGGTAGCCATTAATAGGAAAATGTTGTCGAGCTTGGGCGAAAAATGAGTTTATCGTTAAAAAATATATCGAGATTTCCGTCTACTTTAATACGATTCTTCTCCACATATACCAACAACAAATCAGAATAAGATCAGATATGAAGAACGTTGAAGCACTATTACAACTATACAATTTATCAATTGGATCCATTTCGAAGGGCCTAATCCGTTGAGTTATATCGTGCGCATATCACAGTTTATTCGGCACAAGCTCAGGAACAGATAACTATCCGGGCCAAGAGTCTTGTAAAGGCTTAAGCGCCCTGTAGTTCTCTGACGAAGGCAAATGCTGGTCAAGACCGAAAATCCAATCGCAAAAATTGTAGCTAGCTTTGTTCGCACCACGAAATATCTAGCTACCGTCATGGTTTAGGAAGTTGGGAGCAACGAAGCACATGGTGCCTTTCCTACTATACTCCAAAAAGGCATAGGCATCATTCTAGCACCATTGATATCTCTTTTTAGGATCTGTTTCAACATGGGATACATCCCTCAATTATGGAGGGATTTCCACCATGTTTTCATCCAAGTCCTATCGCCCTATCAGCGTAACACCTCCTACTAAGAGCAATGGAAAAATCGATAGAGCTCCATATTAGAGGTATACTACAGAATCGAATACCACTGCATCCAAATCAGCATGCATATCGCAAAGAACGATTTACTGAGAATGTGCTACATCACCTAGTAGCGCATGTTGAAAATAGGTTCACACGCAAAGAGATCGCAATTTGCGCCTTCCTCGATATAGAGGGGATTTTTGATAATACTTACTTACTTAGGTGGCGCTACAGTCCGTGGTGAACATGGACCTCAACCAACAAGCGTCTTCAGCTGGCACGGTTTTTGGCCAGGTGTTTCCAGCGCCGCACGCCCAGTTGGTTAAGGTCCGATTCCACCTGCGTGCGCCACCATTGATGTGGCCGTCCTCTGCCGCGCCTTCTTTCCGGGGTGGATTCGAAGACTCTTCGGGTCGGAGCTGTATTTTCCATGCGCTCTACATGGCCTAGCTACCTTAGACACTCTATCCGTCGACATCGTACCAGGCCGATATCGCTGTACAACCCGTACAGTTCTTCGTTATGTTTTTTCCTCCATATACCGTTTGAACAAACGGGACCATAGATAGTGCGCAGAATTTTCCTCTCGAAACGACCAAGGGCATCTTCATCCGCTTTTGTTAAGGTTCAAGCCTCTGAGCCGTAAAGGAGGACTGGGATGATTAAGGTCTTATATAGTGTCACCTTGGTTTTCCGAGAGAGGCCTCTACTTCTCAATTGCCTCTTGAGCCCAAAGAAACAGCGATTGGCAAGAGTGATTCTGCGTTTTATCTCAGCGCTGGTGTTGTTGTCGCTGGTCATAAGTGAGCCAAGGTATCCTTGACTACATCAAAGTTATAGCTGCCAACAGTGACGTTCTGGCCAAGACGGCGGTGTTGTGCGTCTTTCTTTGACGACAGCATACATATATTTGGTTTCTCCCTCGTTTACTTTCAGACCCACTTTAGCCGCTTCTACTTCAATGCTCACAAAAATTTCATTGACGTCTCGCTGCGTTCTCCCAATTACGTCAATGTCATCGGCGTATGCGAGCATTGTGCAGACTTGAAGTAGATAGTGCCTCTTGTATTGGCCAATGAATCCTGCACGATATTTTCAAGAATGATGTTGAAAAAATCACACGACAGTGCGTCGCCCTGTCTGAATCCTTTTTTGATATTGAAGCTCTCAGTTAACTCCTTACCGAGCTTAATGGAACAGCGAGAATTCTCCATTATCATCCTGCAACACCTGACAAGTTTGGCAGGGATGTCAAAACACAACATGGCTATATAAAGCTCTAGACACTGTCATATACGGAGTTGGCGCAGTTATAGCGGTCTCCTTTCTTATAGACCGAGCAAACGATGCTGAGATTCTATTCGTCGGGTATGCTTTCCTCCGACCATACCTTGCAAATGAGATGGTGCATGCACCTTACCAGCTCATCTCCAGCCGCCTTAAGAAGCTAGCAGACAGGCCGTCTGCGCCCTCGGCTTTATTAGACTTAAGTCGTGATATCGCTATTTTGACTTCGTCTAGGTCGGGTGGACTGAATTCTGTTACATCGTCGTCCATAACGAATGGCTCGTTCTGCCTGACAGCGGTATCTTGTCTATCGTCGCCGTTATACAGACTGCAGAAGTGGTCTTTCCAAATCCTCAGCATCGACTGCGACTCTATTACCAGTTCTCCATTTTCATCCCTGCAGGACGCCGCTCTGGCTTTGTAGCCATGGCATGTTCAAAACTTACGGGCGTCATTCCAGCGGAAGCATCTCTCCATCTCCTCGATCTCACGCTTTCCGTGTTCTCATTTCTTTCTTCTGAAAAGCGTGTGTTCCTCTCTTCTCTTCTGCTCATAGATTTCGCGAGCAGCTCTCGTCCGTCGTTGCAGCATGGCTTTATATGCCTCTTGTTTTGCTGCATGGGTTTGTTCGCCTTGTTCATCGAACCAGGGGTTTCTAGGTGGTGGCGGTTTGAAACCCAGAACCTCCGAGGCAGCGTCTCTTACGGCGCTCTGGCAATGCATCCATTCCTGCACTATTATTTGTGCTGCTGTAGGCGGATTTTGAGAGAGCTTGGAGGAGACACTATCGGCAAAGATTCTGGCAGTCTCTTGGGATTGTAGCTTTCCGACGTCAAACTTACGTAGTTCTACTCGACTACTAAGCATTCTTGGTATCCTCAATCGTACCTTGGCCCCTCGGTAGGTTCGTACGTCGAGAATACAAGAGAAGTGTCTGGTGTCGATCGCAATGTGATCAATCTGGTTGGTGGCCGATTGATCAAAAGACCGCCAGGTACCCTTGTGAATGTTGAGAAGGGGAAACCGGGGGGTTGCTACAAGGAGGATACGCCCGGCTAGGAAATCGATTAGCTTAAGTCCGTTGTCGGATGTGGTGTTATGGAGGCTATGCTTTCCTATGATCGACTCAAATATGTCCTCTTTGCCCAGTTTAGCATTCGAATCTCCTAGGACTATTTTTGTGTCGTAACTGGGGCATTGGGCATATGTTCTGTTTAGGAGATCGTAGAATTCTGCTTTGAGTCGATCGTCCTTTTCTTCCGTTGGGGCGTGAGTGCATATTAAGCTAATATTTCCAAATTTAGCTTTGATGCGGATTGTTTTGAGGCGTTCGCTTATACCCCGAAAGCTTAAGACTTTTTGTCGGAATAACGAAGCCGCACCCGAATAGGCACTGTTTGTTGTCCTTGTAGCAGTTCCCGTAGTAGATGTCGCAGTTTTTCATACGTCTTTTGCCTGGTCCATCCCATCGCACTTCTTGGGGTGCGGTTATATCTGCTTTATAGCAGTTAAGGGTTTGCTCCAATTGATCGCTTGCACCCGGTCCGTTAAGGGACCTCACATTCCAGGTGCAGACTCTCAAGTCCGTTAGTCGTTTGTAGAGGTCGTCAGGTTTGTATCCGTCCGTGTCCGAGGCTTGCTGTCGTTTCGGAACAAGTAGGTTTTTACGTGATAGGAATGTTACCCCCAACCTGGAGCGCCAGGTTCCTCTTTCCCCAGGAACAAGGGGTTGGGTTGCTGCACACATTGGTTCACTACATACCTGGCGGGTGCCAGGGTAGCTATCCAGGGGGGACCACGCGGAAGCTGTGTGTCAACTTGGATTGAGCAGGGACAGAGATCGAAGCTGGCGTTAAATGGTGCTAAATTTGCTTAGAACTACATTCTTTCCGACAAATATTAGTTCAGTAAAAGAATTAATTTTAAAAAATAGCTAAAGAAGGCTATATGCAAGCAAACTTTAAGCACTCATGTCACAGCTAACGTCCTAATTAGTAATTTCAAAATTAAAACAATAAGTTTTAAGAAACATTCGGATTAACTACCTGCAACTAATCCGTTCATTTAAATTAGCTTTACCCAGAACCGTTGCTGCGGACTGTTCCTATTGGAAAAATAGCAAAATCTCATCTGATGTAGCGCGATGGAACAGTAAAAAAATGGTAAATAGTCGGGCAAGTGGCCTAACTGGACAGCATTTTGCATTTGAAGAGATGGGATATATGCAAATCGTTTTAGAAATAATATAAAAAGCTGAAAACAAGTTAGATAAAATATTCAAGTGGCATTCTGTTACCATATCGGTCAATCATTCCATCACATATTCACTATGCATTGCTGTGCCCCGACATATGAAACCTGTACGACGTAGATATTTAGGCAGATATGTAGATACACTTCCTCTTTTAAAGCAATTTCTACGTCTATGTACGCCGCCCCACCTTTCAAACGTCACATGAGGGCGGCATATACATACGTACATATATGATACTAGCACATAAGCCCAATATCCCACAGGCGTCATTAAGGCGGTTTGATAAATCAACCGCAACCAACCCGGCATTCATTGCAAGCTACGCACGTGTGAAACCAGTTCCGGTAGACGACTCAGTCGCATTCAAACTGCATTAACCATTCAACACTGCATCCACGGCTCAGGAACTAATTGCTTCTAATTTATTGAGTCTTTTCTCCACTCCAATACCAACCGTATTCTTCTAATAAGTCATGCATAGATGCAAGACATATCGATGCTTTCGACTCTCTGGACACGACAATCCATTTGTCGTGGGCGCACAGATTGTAATCAGCGATGCGGCCTTTATTTTTCATTACAATAGACACGTTATATGACGATCTGGGGTGGTCGTGGTGCAGTGGTTAACATCATCCACGTCTATAGTTCAAATTCGCTTCATAGCCAAGAAAAAGTAGTTCCTATACGGACAAAAAGTATGCAACGCAGTTGTGAATGGAAAGTGACCAGACGTACTGCTGCAGGCATAATACTCACAGTAGCGTGGCATTGAAATATGGCAGGAGCGATGGAATCAGTCAACAAAGGGAAGATGGACCCATCGACTTATACCGGACATATAAAGTTGGATAAACCGGCATCACAGAGGAGTAGATTTTTATCTCACCCAGTTCATAACCGGACATGGCTGCTTCCGAGCCTATCTTTACAGGTTTGGCCCTGATGAATCTCCTATCTGTGCAAACTGTGGAGAGGCTAGAGAAGATGCAGAACACTTATTTTTTCAATGCTCACATTTCGAGGCAGAAAATAAATATCTCGAAGATAAAATTGGAGAAACACCGACTCCCGAGAACACCATAAAGCATATGCTGACATCGAGAGAAATATGGGACGCTGTGAAAGAAACCGCAGCGAGAATCATGAAGGAACTCCGGCGTCTGGAGAGAAACAGGGAGAGCAACCAAAACCAAACGGCAGCTCCCTTGGAACAGGAAACTCCAGCTAGAGAAAGAAGGGCATAAAGTGCAAACCAGCCCCGCGAAGTAATACCTAACGGCAGTCCCGCGGGGAGAGTGGTTGAAGGGTGTGGTTAAGTATGTATGTATGTATGTATGTTGGCGTTACAGTCCATGAAGGACCTGAGCCGATCTTCTCTCAATCACCGATGTTGTGTGTGATTTAATTTTCCCATAGGTGAAAGGGACCTACAGTCTATTGCCGGTTCCGAACGGCGAATTTCGAGAAGCTTTTCATGACAATTTTACTACAGGGGGTTTTGTCAGAACCCCGCTGAGGAGAAACACCGTGAAAACACGTTCGATGACATGGCTGTGTCGGGATTCGATCCCGTGTCATCGGCGTCAGAGGTCAACACACTACCCACTGCGCCACGGTGCTCTCGGTGTGGTTTAGTACGTAGGCATATTCCTGGCATCGATTATTTAGGCTTGCGAATCGTACATGCCAGTAGGCCGGGCTACTGGTATCTTTTGAAGATTCCACATCCGTTTGGCGCAACCAGAAAAAAAAAAATAGCACGCACAGTATATGGTCAACTGAAATTCATCCTCTGCGTATGCAATACTAAAGTGCTTGAACGAATTACTACGGACTATAACCAACGTGGAATTTGGTCGGCTCTCGTTAAGAGTTAAAGTACATCAACGACCCAAACCACTGCACCCCGTTCAGGTTGTGTGTATATAACACATCATAAAAGAATATAAGCTCTTGAACCTGCGCGAAAAAAAAAAAAAAAAACAAATAATAATCATAACAACAAACCTGGTCGTAGCCAGCCTGGAGTAATCCCGCACCTAATGGCGAGTAATTAGAGTTTTGTGGGTAAGACATGTACAAGTAGTTTGCGGGCTGACGCTTCGCTGTTCTTGGAAAGACTGTGATACTTGCTGTGTACTTGTAAATGGTATGCTAATGGACCGCCGGCCTACGTTTTATAGATTTTGTGTTCTTTTCATTCTTACTTTTTGCATGTATTAGGGTTTTAAGCTTGTCTTCGATATTGTGATATTGTGAGATGGAAGTTGTAAACAAGCTGCTGACAGTTAAGCTGCGTCTCTGACAAAGCGCTAATATCTCAATAAATCTGGCTCAACCATCGGATAAACCTGTCGTTGTTGTGCTAGTCACGATCTGATGTCAAATCTTTAACTCCCATTTAGTTCTTGACCGGTTAATGATTAATAGAAGTCTCTCCTGTGTTGTTAAGATCGCTGCCAGTTAGTTTTAGCTAAACGACTACACTTATAGGGTTTTGGCTTTATTGCATTATTATGTTGGCGAGTTCTGGTCAAGTGAAGGCTTTTCATTGTTAAACTGGCCATATATGGATAAGGTACTCAGAAAGTATACGAGAAGTTAGAACTTTACTCCATCCTAGATGGAAGCTCTATCTTCTTTGATGGCGTTACAGCCCATGAAGGACCAGAGCCAAGTGAAGGGAATCTACAATTTAATGCCGATTCCGAACGGTGTCGAGAAGCTTTATCGTGACAAGTATATTACAGAGGTTTTGCCTGTACCCTGCTGAGGAGAGACATCGCGTTAAAAAAATTCGATGGCGTTGGTGTTGTCGGGATCCGAACTCGCTCATCGTGCGTCAGAGTCCAACACCCTAACCACTGCGCCCTCTATAAATACCTTTTTTCTTTTGTCGGAGGCTTCTGCTATCTGTTGGAATACTCCAGACAGACACCTTATATTAATGTATTTCCCCCGATCCGGAAAACAACACAATTGTTGTAAATGAGAAGTGATTTTACCTACTGATGAAGGCATAACACTCACAGTATATGGTGAGTGTTACACCATATACTGAAATTGCAATTCTAATATAACACCATACACAAGTGTATGGAACAGTTGCTGAGAATTACAACCAACGTCGATTCCTTTCCTCTTATCTAGGACAACCAACCTGCGATTTGAAACAAAAAAAGGCCTCAGCATCCTGCAATGACGGGTATTCTGCAGTCAATTCTCCTTAGAGGCAGGAATAATGCAGCGGATTTCTTGCAGGCCTCAGGGTTTTTTTTTTTTTTTAAAGGCTTCTGCTATCCGCTGGAGCACAAACGCAAACACTGGTCCACTGTAGTCCAGACAGACACCTTACATTACTGTATTTTCCCCGTTTTCCGGAGAAAATTTTGAAGGAGCTTTAGTGATGTAGAACTAAGGGATTCGGCACACACGACGTCGGTTCCAAGGGTGCGCCACCGTATGCGAGCAAAGGCGGGACAATAACAGAGGAAATGCTCTGCAGTATCATCCTCCTCTTCGCCACATGCAGCACAGGTAGGCGTCTCACTGATGCCGAGCACGTAGAGATGCTTGGCAAAAGTGTAATGGCCCGTGATAACTCCCACAAGCCTTCTGCAGTCGATTCTCCTTAAAGACAGGAGGAATGCTGCAGATTTTTTGCAGACATCAGGGCATACGCGCTTAGTCATCCTGCAACCCGGACAATCCCTCCATCTACGGTTGTGTGTGTTAAATACACAATCGTTAATGTAGGAATTTACCGTGGATGTAGGTAGACCTAGAGCGGGTTCAGGTCCTGAGAAGCTCTCCTCTGAACCCATTCTAGCGAGTTCGTCAGAGGTCTCATTTCCTGGGATCCCAGAGTGGCCTGGAACCCATACAAGCCTTAATGAATTTAGTCTGCCGACTCTGTTCAAGAAGGTCTTGAGTTCAAGCACTAATTTGGAGCTAGTTAAGGGGTTACACACAGCTTTTAGTGCAGCTTGGCTGTCACTACATACGCATATGCTTTCCCCCTTCCACCTGTGCTTCACAACATAGTGCATGGCCATTAGGATTGCGTATATCTCTGATTGGAAGACAGACGCATATTTTCCTAAGGAAAAGTGCAGTCGAATGTTTTCGCGCTCAAAGAAGACCCCAGCACCGGACCCCCGCCCAGACCGGGAGCCATCGGTGAAAATGCGAAGACCATCCTTTCCAGGTTCAGTATCCAGCCATAGCCAATCCTGACGCCATGGAAACTCGACTGTGAAATGACCAAAAGCCATTTCTCTCCAGGCGAGACATGGCTTTCAGAACACACCCTCTGATGAATATATCAAGAGGTAGAAAGCTCATCATAGCATCTAGAGCAGCGCCCGGAAAGGCCCCCGTGCAGCTGAGACAAACTGTTCTTTCGAGTTTGGTGAAAGAGACTACGACGTGTTTGCGTTTTAGTCTGTTCCATCAGACAACCGATCCATATGAGATTATAGGTCTTATCATTGCCGTGTAGATCAAGAGGACCTTTTCCGGTGATAAGCCTGGCGCGCATTAAATTCTTCCAATCAGGTTTTGAAGCGCGGTCTCGCAGGATCTTTCGCGCTGAAAAACATGTTGCATCTCGGAAAGAGGATGCATTTGAAGAGCAACTTTGCGCACGTGCATCTCTACCAGTCTCTCCATGCTTTCCAGCAGGAAGGATGTTAGACTAATTGGTCTTAAACTCTTGGCAAGTGAGTAATCCTCTTGTCCTAATTTGGGAATAAGGACCACTTTCACCTTGCGCCAAGGAATATGTACATATGTGGGGAAGAGCCAGACTAGCAGTGAAAATTCTTTTCAAATTTGGAAGCAGCTGTCTCATACCTTTTTGCAACATAACAGGATATATCTAATCGGTGCCTGTCGATTTGAAGCCATCGAAGGATGCCACAGCAAATTCAATGGCTTCAGTCGTAACCACGCGCGACGCAATATACATATCAGCTACGCCGAGTTTTTTTCATCGTTTCAGTTGCAGTTTCCCTTGAAGGAGTGTGCAACCAGCAAATGGCGATATGATCTTGCGGGAAATGAGTCTGAAGCAGTAAACTAAGAGTTTCCGCTTTAGACCCAGTAAAGGTACCATCCGATTTTCTGGGTATATCCAGCTTTGTCGATTTTTCCCGTTTGAGGGCTGTAACCAACTTGCTAGTCGCACTCAGAGACTTGATCTCTTCGCGGAAGGTCTCATAAGTGTCATTTTTCGATCTACGAATTTGAAGGGGTACGTCTTTAACGGCGAACATTCGAGAAAGTAGATCGAAAGTAAGCGCGAACGCTCGCCCTCGGGGGCATTCAGTTCCCGGGATTCAGTAACGAGTGAGCGGCCGGTAATCAAGCCATCTAGCGAGATGTGAAGCGCACAGATAATTCATCTGAGGCGAAATAATAAAAGTGTGTGTGTATTGAATTCGAATAAAAAGTAGACAGTTGTAGTTTATCGCAATCCAGTGATACGAACCTTATTCGAAGTGGGGTTCATTTTCGTAACAGTATTATATATTACGTTCCACTTAAGCGAAGACAGAGCCTCCTTTATTGCCAACAACTACGCCTGAAAAACGCTGCAATAAGCCGGTAGTTTTAGAGCTTGGCTCAAGTTTAGTTGTTTGCAGAATACTCCACTACCAACACCGTCTTTGGTTTTTGACCCGTCAGTGTAGAAATCCACGCAGCCCCTGCGAGGTTGCGTTTGGCGGGCCCAATTCCGTCTGTCTGGGTATGTTATCTTGAATTTCTCCTCAAAGACTATGGTGGGCTCTATGTGGTGCGAGTTTTCTACCATGGTTATCTATCCTGTTGTTCAGGATGGAGGAGTGGCCAGTGATATTGCTCGTCTATTAAGAGTTGGCTTTTAGTCTTATTGCCGTATATGTGGCTTGCAAAGTATATCGAGTGGTGTAAGATGAAGTATTATGTTTAACGGTTCCGTTGGGGTGGTCCTTAGGGCCCCGGTGATGCCAGCCAGCCTTTGTGCCTTCTCGAATTGTTTATGGTATGTTGTTTTGTCCAGTGCAGTCCACCAGACTACCACTCCATACGTTAGTATAGGTCTAACGACTGTAATGTGGAGCCATAGGTTGAGCTTGGGGTTGAATCTCCATTCTTTCCCTAAATGCTTTTTTTGGTCTCTCGGTTGTGTTGTTCTTCCAGGTTAGTTTCTTGTCTAGTACAATGCCAAGGTATATGGCACTGGGGGAGTAGGTTAACCTGGTGCCAGCTAAACTGATTGGGCAGGTTTCCTGAATTTTGTGCACAAACTCGGCCTTCTGGAGATTTGCATTTGCATAGTATGGAGAATGCCGTTTGCATACGGTAATTCAGTGTGGGTAGGTATTTGCCCGAGATGGTAATGGCAACGTCATCAGCGTAGATCAAGAAGGTGTGAAAGTACCCCACCTTGTGGGGTGCCCCTGGTAACCGCTCTAGTGGTTGCTTGGTTTCCCCATTTAGAGTGGATTTTGCGTGTTGAGAGCATCTCGCCGATCAACTCTGTGAGAGTTCTCTCCACTTTTAGATTTTCTAGCCCTTCTCTGATTGCTTTCGAAGTGACGTTGTTGAAAGCGCCCTCTATGTCTAGGAAGGCTGTTAAGGTATATTTTTTAAGATAGATTGATCTCTCGATTTTCCTCACTAGTGTATGCAAGGCTGTTTCGACAGATCTACAATTACAATAGGCGTGCTGTGCCTTAGAAATTAGGGAAGGATCGAAATTATGTCGTATCTGTAAATCTAATAGCCTTTCCAGGGTTTTTAATGTGAAGGTCTAGATCCTGGGGGGAGGTGTGATAGCTCCTGCCAACATTGGGCACGACGAGTACCCTTGCGCGATTCTACTTTTCTGCAATGTGTCTCCAAGCTAGGCAACCCTTAAAGATAGTCTCTAGCCGTGGTATAAAATGCTTTATTTTAAATGTTGTGGCAGAACATGTATGCAATACTAAAGTGCTTGAACGAATTACTTCAGACTATAACCGCGGAATTGGTCGGCTCTCGTCCTACCTAGGTCTAGGACAACCACCCCTGAGAGTAGTGAACGAACATCAACGACCCCAACCACTGCACTCCGTTCAGGTTGTGTGTGTCAACACATCATAAGAGAATATAAAAACTCTTGAACCTGCGCGAGTCTCTAAAAAAAAAAAAAAAAAAAAGAACCACCCTGGGATGAAGGTAAATGATATTTGCGGAAACCTATGAAGAAAAAACACTGTGCTAAGGTTTATTTATCTTTAAATAAATTCAGACATTGCTATTGTAGATTAGCCAAACTATTTCTAAAAAAATGTATCAGCAACCTTTAAATAATCCATACTCGGTGACCAATCACCTTACATGTTTTCTCCAATGCCAGCAAACATTTTAAAATTCTATGGAAGTATTCCGAGCTGTAACCCGCTTAGCGAATAAAGAATAAAAAATTAACATTGCAGTGCTTTCGAGTACTTCTGGCAATAATGTTGCCCTTATTTGTGTTTTAGACAGCCATGCAGTCTGCCAAAGTAAATAGCTTTGTGTAGGCTCAACAGCCATAGATTACAAAATGATATTGACTATCAACCTGACAATTGAATAATACCCACACGAACTTGTCAATACTGTATCTACGTAGGTCATTTTACCCACACTATCCCTTTATGGACTTTTGCTATCGAAATATCTTAAGCAGTGTACTGAGAAATACGTCGATTTCTAAATTTTCGTTCGAGTGTTTTCAAATACAATTAGTCTTCTAGTTGCAGAAAAATTCGCTAATCCATGGTTACCAATTAGCGTTGACGAAATTTCTAAATTCAATGCGAATTTCTTAGATGCTACTTCATTGCCAAAGAAGCAATAACACTGAACTCATGTGTGTTGTACTAAGAATTTATGTAGTCAAGATATGGTCTCAACAATTTTTCGACTTTTTATTAAAAAGGACATTTGAGTTGTAAAGAGCACGAGCACGTCTTACATTTATTAATTATTGTGGAAGACACATCCTGAATCAGTCTTTGTATCCAGATTTTACTACATGCTTTTGTGAGACGACTGGGGACAATATCAACTCCAAGTTCGTTTGTTATTCGAACTCAATAATTAACATTAAACGAATGTCATCAACCCATATGTGCCTACGAGCTCGGTTTCTGTATCAATATCGCCCACATACTGGTTTCTCTTTACGAAGTCTCTCGTCTTTGTATTCTCGGATTGTGTAATGCGTCATGTGTTTCGAATATTTAAGTATTTGAAGTCGTGTGTTTTTTTTTTATTGGTTTTATTCCTTTTTGGCATAATTATGCATTGATGTCATCTTGCACGGCGTATGCTGTGTTTATTACCTTAAAACCATTGGTTTAATGCCTTCCCTACTGGTTCAGGGCCTTACTGCAAAACACACCTTAGTCATATGAGTATGATTTGCCAAGTGAAACTAATGCGGTTTCCTAATTTAGGATAATGGGCACGTACAAGTTCGACTGTTGACATAAACATGCCTGAAGTGATGTTGATGCAACTAAAGCAAAATAAATATTTAAAAAAGAAATTTGTTGACAATGTGTTGTTTACAAGTTGGAAGAAAATAAACACAAATTTCGTAGTTCAGGACATATAGTATGACATCCGGTAATACATGGGAAGCTTGTACTAATACCATTAATAAACATTTGAGTTTTTATGATTTGCTTTGTTGCCTTGTTTAAATAAACCAAAGAGATATGAAAGTAATTTCGAGATTGATAAATAATTACACAAGGAACTATTCACTGAGTTATAATACTTATTAGCTTCCTTATTAGATGGCAAAGGACTAACAAATGCCTCGTAGGGGTAACATCTATCCGACGGATGCTGGCCTGCTAAAAAGCGAGAAGAGCCACCGCGGTCGAACATCTTGCGACACTGTTAGTAAGTCCTATCCCCACCTCCTCGCGGAGCCATCTGGAGATTTCGTTTGGAAATTGCAGACGGGGAAGGGTGAATAGCGAGCCTCATGGGCCAAAAAACAGGATTAGTCGGTTGGGCTACGGCCTAGTAAGCCATAACCGTAAAAAAAAAAAAAAAAAACACAAACTCCGAAACAACCACAAGCCTCGGATATAGCGGACCGGATTAATGTTGACGACCCTTGCAAAAAACGAAAAAAGGACAATGATCTTCGGCTCTGTACGTGGAATGTTAGGTCCCTAACCAGGCCACGTGCAGCCGAACATCTCCCGGACGCCCTAGACCGCTATAAAGCGGACATAACCCCCATCCAGGAAATGCGATGGAATGGACCGGGAATAAAGCAGATGAAATACTGCGACATTTACTACGGCGACTGCTATAGGGAGAGAGGACAACGATTGTTCGGATGCGGATTTGTTGTTCGAAGTGGACTAAGGTAAAAAGTCCTACGCTTTCGGCATGTGAGCGAACTCCTCGCCTCATATTAATCCGTATCAAGGCTAAATTTTTTAACATCAGCCTGATCTGCGCCCGAGCCCCCACGGAAGACAAGGATGACTTCGCCAAAGATGAGTTCTACGATCTCCTAGACAGAACGTATGCCCAATGTCCCAGCAATGACATCAAAATTGTACTAAGAGACTTCAATGCTAAGCTGGGTAAGGAAAGCATCTTTTAACGGCAAACATAGCCTACACGACACTACACACAATAGTAAATATAAAACTTAAATTGTAAGATCATATATATATGTATACCGAATTTTGAGAATAAAGAACATATCAATCAACATCTGATAACGGACACAGGCTGATTGATCTTGCTACGGGGCGAAATATCCTTCTAGCCAGTACGCGCTTCCCGCACCTCGATATACAAAAAAGGCACCTGGCGGTCTTTTGATCAATCGACTACCAACCACATTGATCACATCGCGATCGACGTCCGACATTCCTCCACTATTCTTGATGTTCGAACTTTCCGAGGGGCTAACATCGACTCGGACCACTATTTTGTAGTAGCCAAGATGCGCCTACGGATATCACGAACGCAGCGGAATAGAGTAAGAATACAAAATTATGACGTCGAAAAGCTACTATCGTCAGAAACCGCTCGTGCTTTTACCGACCGCGTCTCCCTTAAACTCTCCAATATACCTCAATCCTCCACGCTATCAATAGAACAGCAAAGGAGCCTTTTCAAACAAGCCCTGAAAAGCTCTGCATCCGAAGTTTTGGGTTTCAAGGCCCCACCACGAAGAAACACCTGGTTCGATGACGAGTGCAGGAGAATTCACACAGCGAAGCAGGATGCATGCAAGGTTATTAAGCCAGAACGGAAGCTTGCAGGGATGAGAACGGACACCTTGTAGTAGAATCGCAGTCGATGCTGAGAATATGGAAAAACCACTTCTGCAGACTGTATAACAGCGATGTTAGTCAATATACCGCTGTCAGGCAGACTAATCCATTTCTAATCGACGAAGACCGCAGAGAATTCCATACCCCGGACTTCGACGAAGTTAAGATTGCCATATCGAAACTCAAGTCGAACAAAGCTGCTGGCGCAGACAGACTGTCTGCTGAGCTCTTCAAGGCAGCTGGGGATGACCTGGTTGGGAGCATGCACCAGCTCATCTGTAAGATATGGTCAGCATCGTATGCCCGATCCACAAGAAAGGAGACCCCTTTGATTGCGCCAACTACAGAGGAATAAGTCTCCTTAACATCGTCTACAAAATCTTCTCTGCCGTTTTGTGCGAGCACCTGAAAAGCCTTTTGTAGATAAGCTGATAGGTCCTTATCAGTGCGGATTCAGGCCAGGGAAGTCCACCATCGACCAAATCTTCTCACTACGGCAGATCCTGGAAAAAACCAATGAATTTCAAGTCGACACTCACCACCTATTTGTCGACTTCAAAACCGCATACGACAGCGTAATTAGAGACAAGCTATACAACGCTATGTCTACCTTTGACATACCTGCTAAACTCATCAGACTATACAGGGTGACTTTGGAGAATGATCGCTCTTCCATCCGAATCGGTGAACACATTACCGATAGTTTTGATGTCAAAAAAGGATTCAGGCAGGGCGATGCGCTGTCGTGGGATTTCTTCAACATCATATTGGAAATGATTGTGCAAAAATCACTGGTCACTACTAGAGGCACAATCTATTTCAAATCCTCGCAACTCCTTGCATACACCGACGATATTGACATAATAAGTAGATCACAGCGAGATGTCAATGAGGCGTTTGCGAGTATTGAGTTCGAGGCGGCGAAAGTTGGTCTGGCGATAAACGAGGGCAAAACTAAATATATGCTGTCATCAAAAAAGGACGCTCACCACCGACGTCTTGGCCAGAATGTTCGTATTGGCAGTTATAAGTTCGAGGTAGTTAAGGACTTCGTCTACCTTGGCTCTGCAGTGACCTGGAACAACGACATCAGTTCCGAAATCAAACGCAGAATCACTGTTGCCAATCGCTGTTTCTTTGGGCTCAGGAGGCAACTGAGTAATAGAGCCCTCTCCCGAACGACAAAGTTGACTCTATATAAGACCCTCATCATCCCGGTCCTGTTGTACGGCGCAGAAGCATGGACACTGTCAAAAGCGGATGAGGAGGCCCTTGGTCGATTCGAGAGAAAGATTTTGGCGCGTGATTTTCGGGCCTATAAACGCCGACGGGGGATGGAGGAAAAGATTGAACCACGAACTTTATCGGCTGCACTACTTAGGATTCAACGCCTAAGATAGCTGGGCCATGTAGAGCGAATGGACACCACAGCTCCAGCCCGGAGAGTCTTTGAATCTAACCTCGAGGGACGAAGAAGCAGAGGACGGCCGCATTGAAGATGGCGCACACAGGTGGAAGGGGACCTCAGCCAAATGGGTGCGCGGCAAAGGAAAAGGCTAGCAAAAGATCGTGCTAGTTGGAGGGGCATGTTGGTTGAGGACCAGGTTCACCCCGAACGGTAGCGCCCGTGAAGAAGAAGAATAAAATTGGAGGTGCTTGGAAGTCTGTTTGCCATAATAGACCGCTGTTTTCGTCCTAAGCAGAACCTTGGGTTCCTCTCGTCTTTAGTTGTTGATTTTAACGGCTAGTATATCGCAAGTTCGGCATACCAGGCTGGCACATTCTGCTAGGGATTCGATCTTAAATTCGATTTTCGTGCAAATCATATCATATCCATTAACGTATTTATTGATTAGGTCTGCCGGTAAGTATTTAAGTTTTCTTGCCGATATGAATCTATGTACATAGACGAAATTGGTTGCATTCATTATCTTGCGAAAAATATACAAGTAAATGATATAGCGATTTGGAAATTGGTCGATTTGGTCGTCCCAATCTATGTCTTCAATTTCAGTAAAAAAAAAAAGTCTGTGACGCCCACCGTTGGACGAAACGTTGTTCCCAGCCTCATTTTCGAAGAAAAATGGTCCAATGATGCTACTACTCCACTATCACCACCAAACTGTCACTCTCTGTGGATGCATTGGCTTAACGTGCGGGTTTTCCGAGCAATGTTGTTTGTTTACCTAACCGCCGAGATTAAAATGCGCCTCGTCAGAAAAGATGATTTTTCGCCCAAAATCGTTGTCAAATTCAAGGTGCTCTAAGGCCCGAATTGCGGAACGATAACGTAACGAGTGGTCGCGCATCATCAATGGCTGAGTCAATTGAACCTTGTAAGGGAATAATCCGAGATCTTTGTGCAGGATTCTCCTTAGGCTAGTGCGTGAAATGTTGAGCTGTTGAGATCGATGGCGAGTTGTTGTTCGTGAATTGAGTCTCACACTCTCGGCCACACCAGTCACATTCTCATCCGTGCGCACAGTACGGATGTCCACTAGCGTACCAGTCTCACGAACTTTTTGCACAAACTATGTTTACAGCAATCGCGGAGGGCGATTCATTTCGACCACAACTTCTTTTCAAAAAACGCACTGCTTGGACTACACAGCACTCACTTTGGAAATACATAAGTTTTCAATACTTCCCAACGTTGTTCAAGCGTAAGCGACTCACTTCGTTCCGCAGAGGTATGATACTGACTTTCTGTCAAGATTTCGAGCGGAGAACAGCTGTCAGTGTCAGAATAACCAGCGATTTAAAAAACAAAAAAACACTAGATGGCCCACTCCTTTTTAAGGTTCCGTACCCAAAGGTAAAACGGAACCCTATTACTAAGACTTCGCTGTCCGTCCGTCCGTCTGTCACCAGGCTGTATCTCATGAACCGTGATAGTTAGACAGTTGAAATTTTCACAGATGATGTATTTCTGTTGCCGCTACCACGACAAATACTAAAAACAGAACAAAATTAATATTTAAGGGGGGCTCCTATACAACAGACATGATTTCCATCCAAAAAATCCTGCCTGCAACCAAGATCTGCCATTTTATGAAGTAACATACATAGTCTCTTTCATGTTTATATATACAGATGGTACGGAACCCTTCGTGCGCGAGTCCGACTCGCACTTGGCCGGTTTTTTTTTTTAATACAATTTATCCAAGTAAGAAGCTTCGTTTATAAAAACATAATTTAAATGAATAGAGTTGCAAGGAGGCTATCACCACTGTTTATATTTAATCAATAATTCAATATTCCTACATCCATCTGTTTAGATTGAGAGTACTTACATGAATCAATCTGACATCCCGGCGACACCATCACCATATTCTCGTCTGACACTATTCCATATTCATAGCTCATTGTTGCTGATGATTATACGAGTATGTACTGCTGCCGATATTGCAACCGATGGCGGTCGGTATTGCATTAAGTCATTTCAATAAATCACTTCAACTTCATTTTTTTAATGGAAACACACGTTTTCTATGAATTTCAACGTACAACAAAACACAATATCTACGAGTACATTGTTGTAAAAAGTAAAAAAACGACAAAACCGTTGCTAAACGTTTAACTTCTCTCTATTTGAAAATGAAAAAGATACACATGAATTCCAGGCAATCGCCCACACGCGAAGCTCATGTATTAAATATCACCCCCACTTTTCAGTGGAATCACACAAATGGGGATGCGAATTCTACCGATTGTGTCATGCGGCTACCATACACTGACTCAACACTATACCTAGAGACACCGAACTATGCGCCTTTAGTGGTTGTTGAATTCGTAATGAGACTTATGCACTATCACGAAAATTGCTATTCGCGTTCGCGTTGGGTATTCACCGTATTCACCCAAGTCAGGTTGCAACATTTGTATCTCAAAAATCCGTACCCGAAAGCAACAAACCAATAAAATTCCGAAAACGGAAACTCGTCTCAACAGTCGCGACTCGTATAGATAACTATCCGCGTGTCTGAAAGTCTGCGAATTGGGTATTGTTCGCGGATTACGCCGAATGCCGCATGTAAACGAACGAGTATTGTTTGTGCCACTGCTTCTGTGTATTGTATTATTAGATCATCATGTTCTGAGCTTAAGTTACTCGTACAAGTCGATACACTGAGTTTGAACTTGAGAATTGAATAAGCTAGTTATTGTAAGAAAGTTTCACTAAACTCATCTGTTGGTATTGCTCGGTGACGAGCTACTGTACATACATATGTATGTGGATATATGAGTTGTTGGTGGGAATTAATTGGTCACTCCGTTGACTAATTGTATTGAAACGCATCAATCATACATATACACAGTACTCATAAGTCACAGAGTCTGACTACGGCGAGAATGTGAAAACTGGACAGTGAGAACAAAGATTCATCACTGGTAAATGCTTTGGGTAATTGCATGTTCTTAGAAATTCGGCTTGCCTTCGACAAATTAAAAGTTTCTATGTCAAGGTTTTCTCCATAGCTGACAGGTGGTTATTGTTGTGAAAGAGGAAAAGAAGAGCACGGTTAGTGTAAAAGAAGTCTAATCAGAGCCTTAAATACTAAGTACCAACTAAGTTCATTTGGAGATTTTGGGGTAGAGTGCACAGTCCTAAAGCATATTGATTGTCAATTCCACTGATACAATTGGTTTTATTCAACTTTAAACGAAGTATGTACATATGTATGTATGTATGTAGGTACCTAGGTCCAAGTGAAATTTCGAATAAATACTACAAACATACATATGTACATAGTATATGAATGCTTAACAATCACATTGGGCAACGCAAGGGCCCACAGCTGCGCAATCCACAAATCAGGAAAAAAATCTTACCCTTCTTGGTAGAACGCAGATCTAAGCAAGCTCCGCAAAGCCTGTCGCAAGCTCTTTAATAAAGCAAGGAACACAAGTAACGACAGAGAATGAAGCCTATACAAAAATTCACTCAAGGTGTACAAACAAAACCTGAGGAAAGAACAAAGGCTGTCTTGGAAAATCTTCTGCAATAACATGGAGAAAATATCAGACGCCTTTAGACTGAGGAAAATACTCTCGAAAGATCCACAATCTCCTAACTGCCTCACAGCAAATGGAGTTTGGACAACATCTGAGGAAGAAACTCTAAATCTTCTCCTCAACACGCACTTCCCTGGCTGCTCTGAATCGCAAGATCCAGTGCACTAGCGAGGGACTCATATCTCCTCTGCGGTAGAAGGGCAGTACGAACACATTATTTCCAGAGAGAAAATTATATGGGCATTAAAAAGTTTTAAGCCCTATAAATCGCCGGGTCCAGGTGAAATTTACCCCATCGAACTAACACAAACTATGGAATGGACTATACCATGGCTAGAGATAATCTTTAAAGGATGCCTAGCTTGGAGTCATATTCCAGAAAAGTGGAAGTGCGCAAAGGTAATTTTCATCCCCAAAACCGGCAGGAATTCTCACACTTCCCCCAAGGATCTAAGGCATATCTGTCTATCATCCTTAGCTCTAAAAACTTTAGAAAGGCTGATAGACCTACACATATGGCACAGCTTGGATCCCTCCCTAATTTCTAAGGTACAGCACGCCTACTGTAAAGGTAGATCGGTCGAAACAGCTCTTCACACATTAGTGAGGAAAATCGAAAGATCAATCCATCTCAAAGAATACACTCTAACAGCCTTCCTAGACATAGAGGGAGCCATTAACTGCGTCACTCCGAAAGCAATAATAGAAGGGCTAGAAAAGCTAAAGGTGGAGAGGACTCTGATAGAGCTGATCAGCGAGTTGTTATTAACGCGCAAGATTCACTCTAAGTGGGGAAGCCTAGTAACTACCAGAGTAGTTACCAAGGGAACCCCGCAAGGTGGGGTCCTCTCACCTCTTCTCTGAAATGTAGTTGTAAACGAACTACTAATCAAACTGGAGAAAGAAGGCCTGGAGGTTGTTGCCTACGCCGATGACGTTGCCATCACAATCTCAGGTAAATACCTATCTACACTGAAAGACCGCATGCAAACGGCATTCTCATTTCTGTGCAAATGGGCGCATAGTAACGGGCTCAGGATTAACCCCCAGAAAACGGAGCTCGTGCTATTTACCAAAAAGCACAAAATCCCGGAAAACTGTCCTATCACACTGCTCGATACCAGGTTAGCCTACTCCCCTAGTGCCAAATTCCTTGGCATTATACTCGATAGGAAATTAACTTGGAAGAGCAATACAATCGAAAGAGCAAAAAAAGCAACAATAGCTCTCTACACATGTAAGAAAGCCCTAGGAAAAAAATGGGGATTCAACCCCAAGATCACCCTATGGCTCTACATCACGGTCGGTAGACCCATACTAATGTATGGAGTGACAGTCTGGTGGACTACACTAGACAAAACAACATACCACAAACAACTCGAGAAGGTACAAAGGATGGCATGTATGTGCATTACCGGGGCCCTCAAGTCCACACCAACGGCTGCACTTAACATGATACTAGACCTTACACCACTCGATATTTTCGGTAAGCAAATTGCCACACACACGGCCATAAGACTAAAAGCCAACTCGAAATGGGCGAGCTATGTCACTGGCCACTCCTCCATCCTGCAAAACAGGATAACTATGACAGAAAACCTGGACCACACAGAACCCACCATAGTCTTGGACAAAAACTTTACGATGATCTATCCGGACAGGAAGAACTGGACCCGCCAAACTCAACCGCGCAGAAATTGCGTGGATTTCTACACTGACGGGTCTAAAACCAAAGACGGGGTGGGCAGTGCAAACAACTCAAACTGTATAAAGCTCTAAAACTACCAGATCACTGCAGCGTTTTCCAGTCTTGGTTGAAGTGGAACGTAATATCCACCACGGATATTCGCATTCTCACAGACAGTCAAGCAGCCTTAAAGTCGTTGGAGTCATATGTGTACACATCAAAATCTAGTCTCGAATGTCGCAGATCTCTTAACGAGATGGCAGAACAGTTCAACATACAGCTTATCTGGGTATCGGGACACAGCGACATTACAGGTAATGAAAAAGCCGACACACTCGCCAAACAAGGAACGACGCTACAATCAATCGTGGCTTGTGAGGGAGTACCCCTTACAACCATTAAACATAATCTGACCAATCTCGCCAGTGCCGAGACGAACCTGAGATGGACACAGGGACATAACCTGCATCATCACCAGGCAAATCTGGCCTCGGCTTGACAGTCAACGCACAAGGAGTATAATCTCCCTAAAAAGAACTGACATCTACAAAGTCATCGGTGTCATCACAGGACACTGCCTCATTGGCAGTCACACACAAAAACTAGGAATAGTTCCGAATGATTTCTGCAGAAGCTGTCAAGACGAGGAGGAGGTCGAATCCATTCACCACCTTCTCTGTGCCTGTCCAGCTCTTTGCAATATCAGGAAACGTTACCTAGGCTCTTACTTCCTTAATGGTCTGACAGATGTTCAGAAATTAGGGATACTTGACCTTCTTAACTTCTTAAGAAGCACGAAATGGTTCCACGAATAGGGGGGTAAAATCCCCTCGTAGCTGCACAACGGGCCCCCCTGGCCTATGTGCATTCTTCTCAATTCTGGGAAGGCTACGACCCTACCTACCTATATGAACGCTTAGAACATGGATATCATGTTCAACTGTAGAACTTTCAAATCAAAATCTACAGAAAGATTAAGACTTGCACATACATAAATGGCACAGCTTACCCTTAAGAAGTGAATTCTATATAAAGGAGGAAGCTTGGAAAGTGATATCTATGAGCTTTATTGTCAGTTTTCACTTGCCACTTTAGGAGAACAACTCTGTTTGATAAATTTACTAAGTAGCCTCGCAGCATTCTATTATAGGAATAGGAGCAAGATTCTCAATATTGTGACTATTGTAGCGATTCCCCGGCGTGACTACCCACCTTGCCGTGGTGCTGGGGCTTATACTGGCCCGGCAAGCCTTGCAACAGCATGGTCTCTAGGCCGGAAACTAAGAGATAGTCAACCCTATTCCAGTGGTGGTGTGAGCTTTTGAAAACCGTTCCGAAGGATGACAGGTTGGAGGGTTAATTTCGAACCGCTAACGAGCTCCCTTAGGTGCACAGGCGAGGCCTTAGGTATTCAAATGCCTTACTCCGATGCTCGGCGATCTGTCGAAGTGGACCTACATATATTTCCGGGCGTACTCGTGGGTACACTATTTCGAATACAATTACCAATAAGGAAAAAGAAAACAAAAATTAAGAGCTCTCTTTCAAGTCAGTGGCAGACGCACTATTTGCCGTGGCCATTGGCAGAGAGGAAGAGGCCAAAGCAAGGGGATCCGACGGGGACATCCAAAGAATTAGAGGAGGAATTACTCGCTGATTCTGAAGAGACAGCCCAGGAAGGTGTAACACGGAAAAAGGATGCCAAGAAGTTAACTCAAGGAAAGCTGAGGCTTAAGGAGTATAAAAAAGTTATACACCTTAAGCGCTTACTTGAGGAAAAGGGCATTCCCCTGCTCTTCGATATGGAGCAGGAGAAGCTCGCTTGGGCCGAGGAGGTGATTGCTAAGGATGTCCTAACAAGACCAAGACCTGACAAGGTCCAATAAAAAAACCAAAGAAGGCAAAGGGGATAAAAACAAAAGAAAACCCCCCAAGGAAAGGGAGCGGAGGGCTGGGCCAGTTGGAACCGAAGCCGATAAGGCGGGTTCTAGCTGCACCCAGGCCCTAGGCGAAGGTAAGAACCTGAAAACCAAGGGCACGGGAAGGATCGTAACCGCTGAGGCAGGTTCTATTAAGGTAGCCCCTAACGCGGTCGATAAGACCGGTAAGGGCAAGCCAGAAACCGTGCCAGCTCCCAAGAAAAAAGAGGATTTCAAGGCGAAGAGGTTAAGATCCCAGGAGGAAGCCGGCAGTCCAGCAAAGAGAGTGAGGGTCAACACCGCACTAACGATCTTCGGTCTATCTACCGCACGACGAAGGCACGGACGTCCCCTCTAGGGAAACAAGGTTATTGATCGCAATGGCCGAACAAGGTAAGAAGAACTTAGTGTGTGCGTTAGTGATGCTAACGCCCATCACACTACTTGGGGTAGCTCTAATACTAATAGTAGGGGTGAGGCTTTGTTCAGTTTTGTCCTTAGTACTAACCTAGTTATATGTAATCGGGGTAATTCACCAACATTTATTACTAGCAACAGAAGGGAAGTCTTAGACATAACGCTTATAAATGGTAACGGTACTGCGGAAATCTCAAATTGGAGAGTATCTGACAAAGCATCACTTTCTGATCACTTTTGGATCCTCTTCGACTTGAATTTCCGTAGGCCAGACAGGAAAGTCTTTCGAAATGCGCGGAAGGCGAATTGGCGGAGGTGGGTGGGAGCCTTAACCGACCTCCGGAAGGGAACCCCGGCTCCACGGATGACATCGATGAGATGGTATTTAACCTTACCAGCAATCTAAACTGGTCATTTGAGAAGGCATGTCCTACCAGACGACCCAGTAAAAGAAACCACCGACCATGGTGGAGTGCTAAAATAGCGGAGCGGCTTCGTATCTCTAGGCTTAGTTGGAATCTGGCAAAAGGGCCATTGAATGGTCAACCTATAGAGATAGTGTTAAGCGGCTCAAAATAGAAATTAGATTTGCCAAGAAGGACTCTTGGAGAAGCTTCTGTGGCTCTATTGAATCATGTACGGGTGCAGCTCGTCTCAGGAAGATCCTGGTAAAAGTTCCCACACAGATGTCCTCTATAAAGAGATCTGATGGTAGCTGGACTGACTCAAACGAGAGCGTGCCTGATTCTTTACTGAAGTGTCGTTTCCCTGGCTGCGAGGAAGCAGGAATCTTCAATTCGGCGCTCACGATGCCAAGGGAATGTATTGAGCATGAGACAGTCGATAAGATTGTTACGGAGAAAAAGATCCTGCGGGCAATCAACTTATTTGACCCCTACAAGACGCCGGGAATGGATGGGATCTTTCCGATCATGTTGCAGGAGCCATGTGAGATCATTCTTCCGTGGCTGAAACGCATCTACTCCTGGTGCCTCAGGATGGGTTATGTTCCTCAAACGTGGAGGGAAGTTAGGGTGGTTTTCATACCCAAGTTCACCATGCTACTGCAAAGGACTTTAGGCCTATCAGTCTATCGTACTTCCTGATGAAAACGCTGGAACGAATAATGGACTTGTACGTAAGGGAAGAGATTGGTGACGGTTATCTGTCAAAATCACACAACGCGTACGTAAGGGGAAAATCGGTAGATACTGCTCTGCATAGGGTAGTCTATACGATAGAAAAATCACTCTAGGTACCTTCCTAGACATTGAGGGTGCTTTTAATAACGTCAGTACCGAGGCAATAGTGTCCAGCCTTCATATGACTCAAATAAACCCGAGTGTATAGAGGGCGCCGTGGCGCAGTGGTTAGTGTGTTGGACTCTGGCGCACGATGAGCGAGTTCGGATCTCGATAACACCAACGCCATCGAATGGTTATTTCGCGATGTTCCTCCTCGGCGGGGTACAAGCAAAACCCTCCGTAGTAAACTTGCCATGAAAAAGCTTCTCGGCATTAAACTGTAGGTCCCTTTCACCTGTGTGAAAAATAAATCACACACAACATGGGTGTTTGAGAGAAGCGTGGCTCTGGTTCTTCAAGGGCTGTAACGCCACCAAAGAAGAAGTATGCAGTTGGATTGGGCAAATGCTGGGTACTCGTATATTAAATTCGGCGATGGGGAGGGCAAAGGGAAGGGTGAGAGTGAATAAAGGTACACCACAAGGTGGGGTTCTGTCACCCCTCCTATGGCTCCTTGTGGTCGACGGAATGGTCTAGATTCTAGAGACGGAGGGTTTTCATGTCACGGCCTACGCCGATGACATTGCCATTTTAGTCTCTGGACAACGTTCGCAGGTTCTTAGCGATAGACTAAGCGATGCACTGATGTTAGTGGATAACTGGGTCAAGAGGCGAGGCCTTGGAGTAAATCCGGCGAAAACGGAGGTAGTACTCTTTACAAGGAAAAGATCTGTATCAAGATACACCTACCCCCGTATGAATGGTATAGATCTGATCCCTGGAAAATCTGCCAAATATCTTGGCATAATCTTGGACTCCAAGCTTAGTTGGAGAGAAAATATTGAGGAAAGGATCAAAAAGGCCTACATGGCACTATATTCGTGTAAGGTAGCCTTTGGAAAAACATGGGGCCTCAAACCGAGGTTAGTACATTGGTTGATCATTGCGGTGGTAAGACCTATTCTAGTCTATGGCTCGGTTGTCTGGTGGAAAGCGCTCGAGAAAAAATGTCATATTCAGAGTGACGAGATATGTGAATTCCATACTAACGGCGGCTCTTGAAGTCATGCTGGACCTCCCACCCCTGGACATATACTGCGAGAGCGTCGTAACCATAGCTGCGCTAAGACTACAAGAATCCGGTCTCTGGAAAAAGAGTCCTCACGGACAGTCTTGGATCGATGGGCCGTCTCGAGATTCAGAACCGTAACGGACTATGTCACCCGACTTCCTTCCTGGGAGAAGAGATACTCTATTAGTATTCCCTCGATGGGAGGAATGGACCGGTGATTTGGTACGCACGGAAAGTGAACTGGCATTCTACACCGACGGATCCAAAATGGATGTTGGCACAGGCGCCGGAGTCTACTTTGAGTCTCGGGATATGCATCGCTCATATAGGCTCGATGATGGATGCAGTGTCTTCCAAGCTGAGGTCTTCGCTATCATCAGGCGGTGGCCCTGATCAGCAAAGAGAATGTCTTAGGAAAAAGGATCAGCATCTTTGTTGACAGCCAGGCAGCCATTAAGGCTCTGCAGGCAGCATGGATAAGATCCAAACTCGTCAAACTCTGCAAGGAGAAGTTAGAAGAGATATCCAATGTAAATGAGGTGACCCTTTGACCTGGTCATATGAATATTTCTGGAAACGAGAAGGCAGACGAGCTGGCTAGGGTGGGATCAAGTGCTAACATTGCGCAGATCTCAGCTGAGGCCAAAGCACCACTCAGTGCGCTCTACAGTGAAATAGAGACGGTGCTATTAGTGAAAGCCAATAAGCGATGGTGTCGCTTAAATACATGCGCAACGGCGAGATCGACTTGGGCGGTCTATGATAAGAACGGAAAATCTGCTGAAGTTCAATCGTAGGAATATTCGACTGGCAATCGGTGACCTCACCGGGCACTGCATGCTATCTTACCATGCATCTCGACTAGGCTAGCCCTACAATGACTTCTGCAGAAGCTGCAGGAACGTAGAGGAAATTGAATCCATTCGTCACCTGCTGTGCGAATGTCCGGCGCTAGCTCAAAAAGGGAATATATTCCTAGGAAGATACTTCCTTTCGGGACTAGAAGAGGTAGGTAATATTGGGCTAAACAGAATACTGGTATTTTTATCCTCGTCTGGTTGTTTCAGCTCAACGTAAATGTCTAGGTATCAACGGGTTAAATAAAACAAGGGGGCACAATGGACTCAACGTAGTCTACGTGAGCCTTGACTTTTCGTCAATAGGGCACCCATGTGCCTAACCTAACCTATTGTAGCGATTGGCGAATCCTCCAGTGTTTTCGAAATTTGGCTTTATAGTACAGAAGCTAGTGCTGTGTGTATTGGGACTGAAAGAAAATCATTCACCTTGAGATATTTTCAAATAGTTAAACAACCAGTACCTACTTAACTCTACGGTAACAACCTTAGAGAATACACCAGGTAGACAAGTAGATATTGAAAAAAAAGGCCATAATTCAGTAGAAAAGTTTATCTTCTATCACGACAACGGCAGATCACATGCTTTTTAGGGTTCCGTACCCAAAGGTAAAACGGGACCATATTACTAAGACTTCGCTGTCCGTCCGTCCGTCTGTCACCAGGCTGTATCTCATGAATCGTGATAGTTAGACATTTGAAATTTTCACAGATTATGTATTTCTGTTGCCGCTATAACGACAAATACTAAAAACAGAATACAACAGACATGATTTTCATCCAAAAAATCCCCTTGGTCACATACTGAGCTAAGGTTAGTCGACAATATGTGTTCACGCCAATATAGTCTGGAAAAGGAAAGGAGACCTCGTTGTGGCGGCGGCGATTGCTCGAGCAAACTTCCGAGTTTTGCTCCCTACGTATTGTGTCTTTGATGTATTAATCCTAGCTGCAACCCTTTTTCCTATAATTATGACCAACAAATAATAAATACCCTTTAAACTTTGATGATCCATATTGTGTCCCTGCTAAGTTAATCCTTGCTGCAAACCCTTTCGTACAATTGCTATTCCCCTCCTTTTCTATCCATCAAAGTAATATGCCTATAACCTGCCTGGAATCAAGATCTGTCATCATGCAAAAAATCATTTCAAACGGACTAGCCATTTTAATGTGACGACTGATGAGGCAACATACAACGTCTCTTTCATATTTTCATAAACAGATGGTACGGAACCCTTCGTGCGCAAGTCCGACTCGCGTGTTTGTGATACACACACAACCTGAACGGAGTGCAGTGGTTTGGGTTGTTGATGTTCGTTCACTACTCTCAGGGGTGGTTGTCCTAGATAGGACGAGAGCCGACCAAATTCCGCGTTAGTTATAGTCCGTAGCAATTCGTTTGAGCACTTTAGTATTGCATACGCAGAGGATGAAGCAGTTGTCGGATGTCTTTTCCATCAGACGATTGATGTACATCCATATGTGAAACTCTTGATCGTATCTCTCACGTGTAACTCCAAATGATTGTTCCTGGCATTTACAAAAATCTCGAAACAGCTTAGCCATTTTTCACTCGACAAGTCTTAACCGAAGCAGTTTACTGCCTAGAATTACCCTACTTCCATGGATGTCGAATTCATGATGCCTCTGATCGCCTGGCATTTGGTATAGAACTACTACTTAGTTTCATAAAATAATCTTCTTGTCTCGTAGAGACAAGAGTGCCAGTTGAGTGCAAGCATGTTTGTTGATAAACAATGGTAAAATGATAACCCACACTGGGGTTCTTGGAATCGCACATCAAATATGTGCATATGTATCTCAGGGATTGTTTGATCGATATTGTGTGCACATACATATATATCTTCTATCTGAATGGGCAGTATGGAAAAAGCAAATAGAAGGCGTAAGACGCACTTGCAAGCATATACCCAACTACAAATATCAATAACTTAAGCTTAACGATTGATTGTACTAGGCATGCCATAGTGAACAATAGTCCCAGGGCAGTACACGCCACATACTTCACTGGGATTATCCGTTTTATCTCATCGAAGGTCAACGTGGTCAGAAATGTCTAATTGTCCAGAGACAAATTCAATTGAAAAAGTAAGTTGTTGATCGAAAGTCTATTGACATGTTGTTGCTTCGATCGAATGAATATGGCTATGACATGCTCTGACTATGGTGAAACGTCATTCCAATCGTCATGCATGGTGATCCATGTAGTTTGCGCAATTATGCCTTGGGCAGAACAACGATACGAAATGGGTATGGGCACACGATGAATGGGATGAAGTGATGATGTGAACTGGGGCAATGAGAAAGAATTGTAATACGATAGCAAGAACGTCTGAGTGGATAGGTATGACAGTTCCTTTGACCAAGACAACTTTTACTCTCGACATTGAAACTGAACGTATTAACAGTATGTATCTCTGAAGTGTGTTTGCGTTTTTATTCGTTCTGTTATGTGCGTCTTTTCTGATTGGGAGCGTCCAGAGACTTAAAGGTCACGCCCAAAACGCAAAGCATTAAATCACTGTCGTTAGAATTTATGGATATAAACAGACTGAAAGCAACTTAATAACATGTGTTTGTATATATGTATCTATGAAATGGTTAATAGTTTTTTTCATTTTTCGTACATTTGAGTATACTTTGCGTAATATTTACACGTTTTCAAGGTCGAACTTGTGTGTTTAGATGCGATAACAGTAGTGTCCGAAACTTGTTGATCTGCCGTTGATCCCCTATTTGATTCAATCCTCTATAAATAGGTCAGACGCTATCGTGTCATTGCAGCTTGAAGTTTGCAGCCAAATTGAATAAAAAAATCCTACGACTGCATCATACATCATGTGTATTGAATTTATGGTTAAAAAAGAAGTGTATTACACTCAGGCTCGTTATGCCGAAAGCGATTTATATAAGCTTACAATTTCCATCTGAAACTGTGGAACCTTAAACATTGGAGGTTCACTAACACATACATTCTTTTTCGGCGTTACAGCTCAAGACGAGCCTGAGCCTTCTTTAAAAAGCTTCCAGTGCCATACACTTTATTGGTTGAGGTCCCCTTTCACATGCGCGCGCCACCTTAAATTTGGCCCTCCTCGACCACGTCGCCCCTCAGGGTTGGATTTAAAGAACTTTTGGGCCGGAGCTGTGGTGTCCTTGCACTCTACATAACACAGCCATGTTAGGCGTTGGATCCGTAGACGCCGTGCTACTTTTCTGCCACTGTACAGTCCGTGCAATTTACTTTTAAGTCCTCTACCCCATTCTCCATTGATGAAGACCGGGCCAAAAATCGTACTCAGAACTTTTCACACAAATCGACCAAGTGCATCCGAATCCGCTTTCAATAAGATCCATGCGTTTGCGCCATGAAGTATGACCGGAGGGCCTCTGCAATTTCACATGAAGAGCTGAAAACAGGGCTTGCTAATAGAGCTGCTAATCATTCGACTGCAGTGACTTCTACTCTCTATTTTGCGGGCCAACACACCTCGGATACGCTAACACTACGAGGCTTTTGTTAGTCATGTACCACCCACTTATAATAATTGAACTGAAATAATTCTTCTGTCGCAAGTCAGCACCGCTCCAGTTAGAGCCAAAATTGAAGCCTATTCGTGTCGTTCGGACACGAACCCGAATACGAATGTATTCGGATCCCGATAACACCGACGCCATCGAATGTTTATTTCGCGGCTTTCCTCCTCGGCGGGGTACTGGCAAAACCCCCCGTAGTATACTTGCCGTGAAAAAGCTTCTCGACTCACGCCGTTCGGAATCGGCATTAAACTGTAGGTCCCTTTCACCTGTGTGAAAAATAAATCACACACAACATGGGTGATTGAGAGAAGCTTGGCTCTGGTCCTTCATGGGCTGTAACGCCATTAAAGAAGAAATTTCGTGTCGTCCGATGGTGGTATGATGCGGCTTACAAAAGTAACTTTCTTTATTATAGGGGTCTATCAATATTTGCCATATTTCGAACTTTCGAAGATACTCTTTGCAGACGAAACGATAAGTACCTTTAGATACTTTATGATTGGTTTAAAAAAAGATCGATCGCAATTGACCTCGCCCAACACTTCACTTTCAGTATGCAATTACTTGTAATGTCCTTTTTGCTGCCTTGACACTTACAATTTCATCGGCAAAATATTTGATTTTTGGCTAAGCACTAAAGTTTGAAAGCAAAGCTTTTCGTTGATCGCTTATGTTCTAGAGTATTCTTCCGAGTATTGATATTACAAGCGCCTTGTTTAAGTTCCGGGAATTTATTAACAAAAAACAAGCAGATTAAGTTTCTCGCAACATTTTATTAGCGACCTTCACAGTAGTCCCCCTCTAACTCTACAGAACGATTCCAACGTTGTTGACACGATTTGAAGCACCCTTGATAATCCTTTGAAGTTAACTCGTCCAGAACCAGTGCTACAACCTCTTTGACCTTCTCTACACCGGCATGGTGAGTTCTCTTTAGATATGACTTTATTTTAGGAAATAAAAACAGTCATAGGGGTCATAACAGTGCTGAAGGCTGGATGCGGTAGCGATGAAATGATTCTTTTGTTTTTCGCCAAAAACGGTTGCACAACCAACGAGGTGTGAGCCGGTGCATTGTCCTGATGCAAGATCCAGCCCCTCTTGGCAAGTTCGGGTCGCGCACAGGAAACACGTGCTCGCAGCCTCTTCAGGAAGCCAACATAGAACTCTCCAGTCACAGGTTTGATTGGTAGGAACATTTCCTTCTGTCGCGACTTCGACATCGTCGCTTTCGTTGGATGGTCCCCACCTTTTTCCGCCCGCTACTAACTTTGTCTACGGGTCATACACTCGTCTCCATACATCATCATTTTCAGAAGGGTTGCGAGAGGGTTTTTTACCAGATTTCACTAAAAATTGAAACAAAACGTGATATCGGCTTTATCCTTGGAGTGCATGCACCATCTCATTTGCAAGGTATGGCCGGAGGAAAGCATGCCCGACGAATGGAATCTCAGCATCGTTTGCCCGGTCCATAAAGGAGACGCCTATAACTGCGCTAACTATAGGTAAATAAGTCTCCTTAACATCGCATATAAGATCTTCACTGCCGTATTGTGTGAACGCCTGAAACCGTTTGAGGATAACATGATCGGCTCTTATCAGTGTAGTTTCAGACCAGGTAAATCCACAATAGACAAAATATTTACGCTACGGCAGATCTTGGAGAAGACCCAGGAATACCAAATCGACACTCACAGCGTGTATAGAGATGAGCTATACAAAGCCATGTCTAGTTTTAACATACCTGCCAAACTCGTCCGACTGTGCAGGATGACATTGGAGAATTCTCGCTGCTCCATTAAGGTCGGTAATGAGCAAACCGAGAACTTTGATGTTAAAAAAGGATTTAGGCAACGTGACGCGCTGTCATGCAACTATTTCAACATCGTACTTGAAAACGCCGTGCAAGAGTCACTGGCCAACACAAGAGGTACGATTTATTTCAAGTCTACTCAATTGCTTGCGTACGCCGACGACATTGACGTGATTGGGCGGACACAGCGAGACGTCAATGAGGCCTTTGTAAGCATTGAGGTAGAAGCGGCCAAAATGGGTCTCAAGGTTAATGAGGGTAAAACCAAATATCTGTATGTATGTTTGTTGGCGTTACAGTCCATGAAGGACCTGAGCCGAGCTTCTCTCAATCACCCATGTTGTGTGTGATTTCATTTTCCCATAGGTGAAAGTGGCCTACAGTTTATTGCCGGTTCCGAACGGCGAATTTCGAAAAGTTTTTCATGACAATTTTACTACAGGGGATTTTGTCAGAACCCCGCTGAGGAGAAACACCGTGAAAAATACGTTCGATGACATGGCTTTGTCGGGATTCGATCCCGTGTCATCGGCGTCAGAGGCCAACACACTACCCACTGCGCCGCGGTGCTCTCAAAACCAAATATCTGCTTTCATATAAAAGAGACGGACAACACCGACGTATTGGCCAGAACGTCACCATGGGCGGATATAACTTTGAAGTGGTCAAGGAATTCGTCTACCTTGGCTCACTGATGACCAGCGACAACAACACCAGCGCTGTGATAAAACGCAGAATCACTCTTGCCAACCGCTGTTTCTTTGGGCTCAAAAGCCAATTGAGAAGTAGAGCCCTCTCTCGGAAAACCAAGGTGACACTATATAAGACCTTAATCATCCCAGTCCTCCTTTACGGCGCAGAGGCTTGGACTTTAACAAATTTAACATAAGCGGATGAAGATGCTTTTGGTCGTTTCGAGAAGAAAATTATGCGCACTATCACGGTCCCTACAAATCCCCAGGACCGGATGGTATCATACCAGCTGAGCTACCAGCAGATATCATCCTCCCCTGGCTTGTAGTCATATACAAGAGCTGCCTCTCCCTATCATACATCCCTAACAAGTGGAAGGTAACCAAAGTCATTTTCATACCCAAGGCAGGCAAAAGCTCCCAAACGTATGCAAATGACTTGAGGCCAATTAGTCTTACTTCTTTTCTATTAAAAACTCTAGAGAAGATTCTAGACGCACACATTCGTTACAGCTGCCTCTCAGGAAGGATGTCGGGTAATCAACATGCCTACAACAAAGGCAATTCGATGGAAACAGCACTCCACTCACTGGTCAGCAAAATAGAAAGGTCACTGGAACGTAAGGAATATACTCTAGTCGCCTTTCTCGACATTGAGGGTGCCTTTAACAATGTTGAACCATGGGTCGTCACCAAAGCGCTGACTGATCTGGGTGTTACGGGATCAGTGATAGAACTGGTACGACAACTACTAACACAAAGAGTTGTCAAAGCCAACTTCGCTGGTGCCGTCTCAACTAGAATGGTTAGCAGAGGTACACCACAGGGTGGAGTACTCTCCCCTCTCCTGTGGAACGTTGCTTGAACAGGAAGGGTATGATGTGACCGCCTATGCAGATGACATTGCTTTTGCCGCCACAGGAAAATTTACCAGCACTCTATGCGACCTTATGCAGAGTGCATTACATACAGTAGAAACCTGGACGCAGTACTGTGGACTTGGGGTCAGCCCTAAGAAGACCGATCTAGTACTGTTTACTAACAAATATAAAATTCCGCCCCTCAACCTACCGAGGCTGTGTAGAACCCAACTAATAATCAAAGAGAAGGCCAAATATCTAGGCCTAGTCCTTGACAAGAGGCTGAATTGGAAACCCAACATTCTTGACAGCGTCAAGAAAGCAACCGTTGCCCTCTACAGCTGCAAAAAAAGTGGTGGGCAAGAAGTGGGTCTCCAACCAAGCATTATGCACTGGCTCTACACGGCGGTCATAAGGCCCATCCTCCTGTATGGCGTCGTAGTCTAGTGGACTGCTCTGGACAAGTCAGTCAATCGAGATCTTCTGGGGAAAGTACAAAAATCGGCCAGCTTATACATAAGTGGAGCAATCAGATCAACCCCCACGAAGGCCCTAAGCATTCTGTTACACCTTCCACCACTGAACCTTTTCAGCAAACAAATTGCTGCCTGCGGGGCCCTGAGAATGAGGAGCATAATAAAATGGCCCACATCACAAAAAGGCCACACAACCATTCTAAAACACTTCGAAGTACCCATGGACACAAACTATATCATCCCGCAAAACGTGTTCACTAGGAACTTCGAAGTTGTTTTTCCATCCAGGGAGGAATGGGCTGAAGGGAAAGTCATACCAAAGGACTCGATCTCCCTCTACACCGATGGCTCTAAGATGGAGTCGGGTGTAGGCAGTGGAGTCTTCTCCAAGGAGCTTAACCTCAGCCTATCCTTTAGACTCCCAAATTACTGCAGTGTGTATCAGGCTGAAATAACAGCGATAAGCAGCATGGCTCAGGATCAATGTAATATCCGCCAAGGATATTATCATTTGCACGGATAGCCAATCTGCGATAAAATCCATGGCAGCGGTAACCCACAAATCAAAAACATCCATTAACTGTCGCCTATCTCTAGATGAGATGGCTGAACAGTTCAACATTAAAATACTGTGGGTTCCCGGGCATGGGGATATTCCAGGAAACTGCGCGGCCGACGAACTCGCAAAGTTAGGGTCAAGCACACTCAGCCTACCTACCCTCGGGTACCTAGAAACACCAATAAGTACGGTAAAGCACATGATAAAGCTTCAAACCATAGAGGAGACTAATCTCCAATGGAATGAGAGCAATATCGGCTTTATCACCAAACAATTGTGGCCTAAGTTAAACTTAGGACGAACCAGGGACCTGGTGGCAACCAAAAGGGCAACCTTAAGCACTCGAGTGGGTGTCATTACAGGTCACTACACCATTGGAAAACACGCCGCCAGACTGGGGCTACCCTACAATGACTTTTGTCGCGGCTGCATGGACGAGGAGGAGGAGGAATCAATACACCACCTCCTCTGCTCATGTCCCTCTTTTGCGAATCGCAGGAGGATTTACCTCGGCGCGCCCTTCTTCGACAATCTGAGTGAGCTAACAAACCAAAAAATAGCTCAACTCCACCGCTTTATTAGAAGCACCGGTTGGTTCCCAGGTAGGGGATCAGGGTAACCTGATCAAGGTGGTATCACAATGGGCCGGTTTCGGCCTAAGTGTGGCTTACGCCTACCACGTCAACCTAACCTAACCTAAGTATAAACAAAGCTTGTACCATAGTTCTAATATACGGATTGCACGTATGGCATATATGTATGTACGTATACAAACTTTGGAAGATGCGGCAGTCCTAAAAGTAATTTCTTATAAGCTGATCCGAACAGTCTTGTTTACGAAAAGACTGCTTATATCAAGGTCACGATAATAAAGTTAATAGTATTGATACGGTTGTCAAACGGTGTATAGAGCATTAATCTTACAATAAAATATCTACTAATATCAAGATATTACCTCATGCTAGCGACGTTTACCTAACTTCAATAAACCAAGTGAATACGTAGTTGCTCAACGAGGCAAGAACGTCCAGTTTGGAAATTAGTAATGCTAGCGGCAAAATTTAAGGTGAAGGTTTATCATTGAAGATAGTTGTTATCACCAAAAGATATTACATTTTATCTGAACCAGGCCAAGTTTAGAGTAGTATATGGACTTTCAAAAATTTCATGGTGGCCAAGGTAAAGTTAAAGGGTCTAGAGAGTTAGAGTTAGAGAGGGTACGGGGGTGGGACAAAGTCGCCCGATCACTGCGGCCACGAGTGGGCCTATTGTGATGTCCCCCACTTACAGTTCACTCAAGAATCCTGCGTTAGTGATAAAACCCAGTATGCTTTTGAGTGAGCTAGCAGCGACCTCTTCTGCTTCAAGATAATACTTGCCTAAGTGGCATAGTATGTGCTCTGCTGTTTCTTCGTCTTCATTACACATTCTGCAAGTGTCATCTTGCATACTGCCCATCGTTTTAAGGTGTTTGTTGACTGGGCAGTGTCCAGTAAGGAAATCTGTCATTAAGCGAATCTGACTCCTCGAAAGCATGAGGAGTTGTTTCGTTCTACTGAGAGATGTAGTTGGGAGGAACAACTTGGCTTGTCTGCTATCTTTCGTTTGTATAAAGGGTCTAAGCGAGAACCTAAACTGCACAAAGAACAAAATGTAGGGAAAGATGTGGGTATTGTGACTATAATGTGTAAAAAAAAACTTACAAATAGGGGAATTCCAAGTTGCGCATTTCCGACTTATCATCTCAAAGGTATGTGGCTGATTTCGCACAATAATGAAAATTCCCCAGGTTACAACAGCCTTAAGTGAAACTATCTGATTTCACCGCTCGGTAGTTCCGAGAACTTTCTCAAAATCGATTCTTATTTTAAAAACGTATTTCCCAGTCCTCCAATAACAGCAGTTTGCATACTCGTTACTGACAACTTCCTTGCCCGTGGCGCATAATCCACCTACTACCATTCTTCGGTTATTAATAAAACCTATAGACCTTGACGTCTGTTACTTAGATACGCATACGTACATATATAGGAAGGTTACTGAGGCTGGCGTGCAACATGCCGCCTATTTCGGAAAAGCTTATCGATCGATATAAGCAATAAAAGTTATTTAATAAAGAACTCAGTCCATGTTAGCCTTTGTAATTCTGCCACAACAACTTGTTTGTTGTTTACCGAAAATCTTCTTAACAAATTAGCCGATTTGACGGATTTACCGCGAACCTGTTATGCTAAAATTGTACATCTATGAGATGCCTCACCCTAACTAAGTGATTCTTAAAGCCCTCAGAGATATGTACCTTGCTCCTGAATATCTGCTTACGTAGGGAAAATTACTCAAACACATTTCACCTTCGTGGAGTAGAACGACATTCCAGTGAATGTTGACATTGCTGAAACTAAAACATGAACTTGAAGAAAATCCCCCAATGAACTCATCATGTATCTCCGTCCAGTATTTATGCAAACACTACCATGGCAATAACAACAATTAATTAGATAATTCACTTCGAGCCACTGCTACAGCTGCTGATGTCATATCACGCAGGTTGTTAGTATAGATTCGAATTAAAAAACAGAAATTATAAGAAAACTCATTTTAGTAATTTGCTCAACTCGACAACCACTTGAAGGTTGCCTAGAAACTGCAGTAGTTCTCAAAGGAAATCAGGATGTCAACCCGTTCGCTTATAACATTTTCAAATGACCGATTCATAACAACGAATCGAATCGGATCCATCCGATTTGATTAATGTTGAACTGTTATGCTTTTATTGATCGAATGATTGTAGGTACATATGTATATCCACAATTCCTTGGTAACACGCATGACACATCAACCGGCGTTTTGGAACCCATCGAATAAGAATTTAAAAACAAAAAACAATTCAAAATCGAGTACTCCCGCATTATTGCTATCGCAACCAATTGCGTAGGTAGGGGTTTTTGTATTAAAAATTTATCTGAAGATCTATCTCGTAGTCACCTTCTCGATCTGGACTATGGAACAATTTTCTACAAGGTCGCGACTTAATTCACAGTACTCACGAGAAAATGAAATGAAAAAAAAAAAATCAAAATTCAACAAAACGGTAACAAACAAAATCATAAGATACACACGAGTCGTACGATACGATGGAGCTAGTGTATCTACTGTTGTTGGTAAGAAGACCGCCGAACTCTTACTGCCAAGTGGTTGTTTGGCTCAGTTTGCTGGGGTGGACGGGCAACGATAATAAACGGTCGATCGTGGTCGTCAACACTAAAAAGCAATAACAACAATATTGTTTGTGTATCGAGTTTGGGGTACAATGTGATTACCGCGCGACGTCTAATAGATTCGACGAGTTCCAGTGTCACCCTAGGCAGCGATGTTTAACTGACAGAAATCATCCGTTCGAATACAACCGGCCGATGGTGTTAGAACTCACGAATGCGGTGAACGACATGCGATGAAAAGAGAGTATCTCCTCTATACTCGTTGTGTTTATACGAATACACCTTAGATTGACGGTGAATAACTTGTCCACAGCAAAAGACTGTAGCGAAGCGACAAGCAAGCGCCGATGTACGATGGAATGAGATGATGGAAATTATAATTTGCTTTTGGCACAGGGTGGCGGGGAGATAGCAGCTGAGGAGTGTTGGTTGCGTGTTTGGAGCTGCCTAGGTCGAGCGGGGGTTTCATTCTGGCCATATGTGTATGAAGTGTTGGTGGTGTGGCATTGGGAAAATCAGGGCTTGTCAACCTTTTTTCTTTTCTTTTTTTGTATTTATAAACAAATTTTCTAGGTGTGAGCAAAATAGATAATTTGAATGCCGTTACTCCTGTATTCATGCTTTTTTTTTTTTTTTTCTCAACAAGTGTTTTTTCACATACCTACTAGGCGGGAATAAATTCCCTAGAACAAAGCGAACCTCTAACTTCACGAACTAAAATGGTGTGACAACTTTTCGCGCTAAAGTATGAAAATTGTTGTTTTTTCATCGATTATTGCTGCGATTTTGATGAAATAAAATGTATCGCTGTGTATTTGAATTGTTTTTTTTTTTTTTTTTTTCACACACATCTATTGCCTACTATTCAGTCTTCCATCTTTCAGATGGAAAACTTGGATTTAAGAGGGTTCCATCAATTTTCTGACCCTCGAATACGCAACGTAGGCCAACCCGGCACTAAATTCTCTTATCCCTAAATCCACAACTGCTTTGTTCAATGTAATTCCTTGCGACCTGCGAATACTAATGCCGTAAGACAACGATAACGGAAATTGCTTCCTCGTGCCATTGACTGGTCCTTTTTTGAATGACTTTAGGACCTGCGTTATAGGAATAGCGCCTGAAGCGAAAGTCGCTCCCGTGTAAGATTCAAACTTGACCATGATGCAGATAAGAGCTTCGCTTGGTATGGAGTTCTCGACTCTGTTTTCGGTCGGACCGTAAATAATGTCAATGACTGTGTCCATCGAGCCATTGCACAGTCCGCAAGAGGTCCACAGGTTCTGGCGTAACATCACTTTAGCGTCAACGCAGAGTAACAGTTCTGCGCTCAGTCCTTGAGCTCCGTCATCTGACGCTTGAGCGGCTGTTGCATTATTGTTTGAGGCATTCATTCGAGTCACCGGGCATCCAAGCGATCGTAGGGCGTTCTTGTTATAAGCTTTGATGTTTTTGTTGGTCGCCATCAATCGTGTCGCGTCCTTGAAATCTCGGGGTCGATCCTGGATTATTGTCGACAAAGTGTTGTGACCAGATTCAATGAGTGGTGGTTTTGGAAATCCAAACCGGCATTGCTCATGTCCATTGATGGTTCGCAGACAGTACGACATACGTGTGTTTTTCAATCTGTCAACACCTTTGGCTATGTTTTCGTCAGTGAGTTCGAGGTCTATTGCTCTCATTCTACTGGGGTGCAGGTCTGATCTAGCCGAATGATTGGGGTTGAGCTCTGACATTTGTAAGTAAGTGGGGGACATCACATTTGTCAGCTCTTCAATATTCATTGACTCAAAGTTTCTAACGTCAGGAGCTCCAGACAGCCAAAATACGCCATGAACATGTGGGCTTCCTCTATGCTGATACTCGAAACGGTACCAATAATCTATGATCGGATACTTCTTCTCCAATACTTTCATAAACAGTTCCACTCTCTTGCCAAAGTAACTGTCTGCAACTGACGGGTTTTTTGAGGGCAATGATTGCATGTCCCTTGCAACTTGAGCTTCAGACTTCCCAGTTGGATCGTATCCAAAATGTTTCATTAGGCATGGCCACCAGAGATCTGCCGCGCTTAACGTCAAGAACAGAAATCATGGATTGGCTTAACGTGAGCACCTGTCATTTAAAACTTAATCTCACGGCGGGCCTACCCACAATTGGGACCAAGACAAGCATTGGTCATTGCTCCTTAGTAGTAAACTTCTGCTGGTTCAATTAGTGAACATGTTGTGGCATGAACACCGTCCTTGATGGAGACCGAGGCCTACCCACACCTCTTGTATCTGACGCATTAGACAAGTCGAACGACAGACACCGACACCTCTTGCATCTGGCGCTATACAAAGCCCACGCCAGATACCATTTGTTCCCGCATTTGGGATAACCACAGCCCCCACGAATCCTTCCTCATCCGACAGGGCCGGAACATCCGGCGAATGACTTACTACTAAAAAGTAACCGTATGTTCCGGGGGCACCCCTGTCCCCGTGGTACCAATTTTATTCAGAGCACATTGGTATTTACTTCGCAACCGAGGTCACTTACAGATAAGCTTCCACAAAACTCGAGCCTGTCCACTCACCTCCTTTCAATTCTGAGTGTGCTTGGATTTCAGAACACTCCGACCGGAATCTTATCCACTTTTTATAGCTTATCGGCGATCATAGGAGGATGGGGTACAGAGGAGAGCCGAGCTTCACCCTTGGTACCCCTCCATCTGATCCATCCACCTTTCCCACCTTCGTTATTGTAGATCTCTTAGTATCCCGGCATGGCATTTTTGTCGCCTCTTACGACAGGCATGCCTTACCTCGGGACTATTCTAACCCCGTGCCCGCAGGGGGAACGTCAAGAACACCAAGTTACCTGACCACTTTTTATTTTTGTATATGGGGCTAGTGCTGCGACCTTTGCAGATCTATTGTGCCTGCTAGCCGATTTAGCCGAGTAGCCTCTCCACTTCTAAAATGAAGTTGAGAATGCTTCTCGTAGGAGCCAGGGTGATCCCCTCAGGAGTCATAACTTCACTGAGAAGGATACGCTTCCTAAGATGGCAGAGAGCAGCACACTCACACAGTATGTGTTCTGCCGTCTCCTCGTTCTTAAGACAGAGCCGAGACTCAGTTTCCGATGAGAGGCTAATTTTGTTTAGATGATATCTCAGACCGCAGTGTCCCGTTAGATAGCTGACTAGTCTTCTGATATCGACCCTATTGAGTTTGAGTATGTCGATAGGGTGCTTGTTCAGGGGTCGTATACGTCGTTTTGATTGACGGAGTCCCCGAACGCTGTTCCAAAAGGACAGGTGTTGCAATTTTTCCCACTTGTCTAAGAAATAATTTATCTTAGACCCGGGAATGCCGCAGAATGGTTCCGGACCTATATATTTGTCTTTAAATTTACCTAAGAAATTAACCCAAGGAAAGCTGAGGCTTAAGGAGTACAAAAAAGCTGTACACCTTAAGCGCTTGCTTGAGGAAAAGGGCAGACCCCTGCTCTCCGATATGGAGAAGGAGAAGCTCGCTTGGGCAGAAGAGGTGATTGCCAAGGATGTCCTAACGAGACCAAGGGCTGACAAGGGCACATCCGGCAAAAAAGCCAGAGAAGGCAAGGGGGATAAAAAGACCATAAATCCCCCCAAGAAAAGGGAGCGGAGGGCTGGGCCAGGTGGAACCGAAGCCGATAAGGCGGGTTCTAGCTGCACCCAGACCCTAGGCGAAGGTGAGAACCTGAAAACCAAGGGCACGGGAAGGACTGTAGCCGCTAAGGCAGGTTCTACTAAGGTGGCCCCTAACGCGGTCGATAAGACTGGTAAGGGCAAACCAGAAAACGTGCCAGCTCCCAAGAAAAGAGAGGATTTCAAGGCGAAGAGGGTAAGATCCCAAGAGGAAGCCGGAAATCCATCAAAAAGAGTGAAGGTCAACACGGCAGTGCAGTTCGGAGGGGCTGCTCGGAATGCTTTACAGCTAGCTGTGATAGATTCCGGCAGGCCGAGTGGCCAGTATACCTTCGAACAGGGGAAGATGATCGAGAAGGCTTTGGCTAGAGCGATCTTCGACCACATTCGAGGGAATGCTGGGAAAACTGCGCCAACGTTTGGTCTCACTAACTGGAGGCGAGGTGTGAGTAGGCTGGACTGCAAGGACCAGCTATCACATGACTTTGCGAAGAAGGTTGTACCCACCTTCAAACTGTGGGAGGGGGCTGCACTAAAGGCAGTCCCCTTGGACGAGGTACCAGAGAGGCCTAAAGCCAAGATGAGCGTACCGGAAATGGAATTCGAGAAAAGCGAGATCCTCGGCTTTCTAAAGGCACAAAACCCAGCGGTCCCTATGGATGACTGGGAAGTAGTAGCAATTGAGAGCAACGAAGACGGCACAAAAAGCATAATCTTTGTTATCGAGGATCCGCCGGAAGCGATGAAAAAAGAGAGGCATATGCGCCTATTCTTCGGGGCTGGTGAGTTTCCTGTGAGACTCATGAAGAAGGCGCAGCCTGGCGGTACGGCAGCTGTGGTGAAGGAAAGTGCTACTAAAAATGAAAGAAGTGCAAATAAACCTGCATCACAGTAAGGCCGCATCAGCCAATCTTATGCTGCTCATGAACAAGGAGCAGCTTGATGTGGCCCTGATCCAAGAACCATGGATCCTCCATAATCGGGTTAAGGGATTAGGGTCATCGAAATACAGCCTCTTTTATAACAGCAGCGAAGGCAAGGTTAGAACTTGTATCGTTGCTAGCAAAGATCTCCACGTACTAATGTTAACTAATTTCAGCTCGGGTGACCAGACGGTGGTGGAGGTTACGGGAAAGGAGGGTGAACTAACGATGGCTTCGGTTTACCTACCGTACGACGAAGGCACGGACGTCCCCTCTAGAGAAACAAGGTCATTGATCGCAATGGCCGAACAAGGTAAGAAGAACTTAGTCGTAGGGTGTGATGCTAACGCCCATCACACTACTTGGGGTAGCTCTAATACCAATAGTAGGGGTGAGGCTTTGTTCAGTTTTGTCCTTAGTACTAACCTAGTTATATGTAATAGGGGTGATTCACCAACATTTATTACTAGTAACAGAAGGGAAGTCTTAGACATAACGCTTATAAATGATAATGGTACTGCGGAGATCTCGAACTGGAGAGTATCTGACAAAGCATCACTTTCTGATCACTGTTGGATCCTCTTCGACTTGAATGTCCGTAGGCCGGATAGGAAAGTGTTTCGGAATCCCCGGAAGGCGAACTGGCAGAGGTTTAACGCGGAGCTGGGTGGGACCCTCAACCGGCTTCCGGATGGGAACCCCGACTCCACGGAAGACATCGATGAGATGGTACTGAACCTTACCAGCAAGCTAAATCGGTCATTTGAGAAGGCATGTCCTACCAGACGACCCAGTAAAAGAAACCACCCACCATGGTGGAATGCTAAAATAGCAGAGCGGCTTCGTATCTCTAGGCTCAGTTGGAACCTGGCAAAGGAGGGGGCCATTGAATGGTCAACCTATAGAGATAATGTTAAGCGACTCAAAAAAGAAATTAGATTCGCCAAGAAGGACTCTTGGAGAAGCTTCTGCGGCTCTATTGAATCATGTACGGGTGCAGCTCGTCTGAGGAAGGTCCTTGCAAAAGCTCCCACACAGATGTCCTCTATAAAGAGATCTGATGGTAGCTGGACAGACTCAAACGAGAGCGTGCTTGATTCACTATTGAAAGGTCATTTCCCTGGCTGCGAGGATGCAGGAATCTTCAATTCAGCGGACACGTTGCCAAGGGAATGTATTGAGCATGAGACAGTCGATAAGATTGTTACGGGGAATAAGATCCTGTGGGCAATCAAATCTTTTGACCCCTACAAGGCACCGGGAATGGATGGGATCTTTCCGATCATGTTGCAGGAGTCATGCGAAGTCATTCTTCCATGGCTGGAGCGCATCTACTGCTGGTGCCTCAGGATGGGTTATGTTCCTCAAGCGTGGAGGGAAGTTAGGGTGGTTTTCATACCCAAATCGGGTAAAGTCAGCCACACTACTGCAAAGGACTTCAGGCCTATTAGTCTGTCGTCCTTCCTGATGAAAACGCTGGAGCGAATAATAGATTTGTACGTAAGAGAAGAGATTGGGGACGGTTATCTGTCACAATCACATAATGCGTACATAAGGGGAAAGTCGGTGGATACTGCTCTGCATAGGGTAGTCTCTGCGATAGAAAAATCGCTCAGTATCAAGGAATTCACTCTAGGTGCTTTCCTGGACATTGAGGGTGCCTTTAATAACGTTAGTACCGAGGCAATAGTGTCCAGCCTTCATATGGCCCAAATAAACCCGGGTGTATGCAGTTGGATTGGGCAAATGCTGGGTACTCGTATAGTAAATTCGACGATAGGGGGAGCATGCGGAAGGGTGAGGGTAAATAAAGGCACACCACAAGGTGGCGTTCTGTCACCCCTCCTATGGCTCCTTGTGGTCGACGGAATGGTCAAGATTCTGGAGACGGAGGGTTTTAATGTTACGGCCTACGCCGATGACATTGCCATTTTAGTCTCTGGAAAATTTACGCAGGTCCTCAGCGATAGACTAAGCTATGCACTGATGTTAGTGGATAGCTGGGTCAAGGGGCGAGGCCTGGGAGTAAATCCGGCGAAAACAGAGGTAGTACTCTTTACAAGGAGAAGATCTGTACCAAGATACACCTACCCCCGTATGAATGGTATAGATCTGATCCCTGGACAATCTGCGAAATATCTGGGCACAATCCTAGACTCCAAACTTAGTTGGAGAGAAAATATTGAGGAAAGAATCAAAAAGGCCTATGTGGCACTATATTCGTGCAAGGTAGCCTTTGGAAAGACATGGGGCCTCAAACCGAGGTTAGTACATTGGTTATACACTGCGGTAGTAAGACCTATCCTAGTCTATGGCTCGGTTGTCTGGTGGAAAGCGCTTGAGAAAAAGTGTCATCTTCAGAGTGTGTCAAAGGTTCAAAGGGCGGGCTGTCTGGCGGTGACGGGATCTATGAAGTCCACACCAACGGCGGCCCTTGAAGTCATGCTGAGCCTCCCACCCCTGGACTTGTACTGCGAGAGCGTCGCAACCAGAACTGCGCTAAGATTACAGGAATTAGGTCTCTGGAAAAAGAGTCCTCATGGACATGCATCAGTCTTGGATAGATGGGCCGTCTCGAGATTCAGAACCGTAACGGACTATGTCACCCGACTTCCTTCCTGGGAGAGGAGATTCTCTATTAGAATTCCCTCCAGGGAGGAATGGACCGGTGACATGGTACGCACGGAAAGTGAACTGGCACTCTACACCGACGGATCCAAAATGGATGTTGGCACAGGTGCCGGAGTCTACTTTGAGTCTCGGGATATGCATCGCTCCTACAGGCTCGATGATGGATGCAGTGTCTTCCAAGCTGAGGTCTTCGCTATCAAGCAAGCGGCGGACCTGATCAGCAAAGAGAATATCACAGGAAAAAGGATCAGCATCTATGTTGACAGCCAGGCAGCCATTAAGGCTCTGCAGGCAGCATGGATAAGATCCAAACTCGTCAAAATCTGTAAGGAGAAGTTAGAAGAGATATCCAATGTAAATGAGGTGACCCTTTGCTGGGTACCTGGTCATATGAATATCTCCGGAAACGAGAGGGCGGACGAGTTGGCTAGGGTGGGATCAGGTGCTAATATTGCGCAGATCTCAGCTGATGCCAAAACACCACTCAGTGCGCTCTACAGGGAGATACAGACGGAGCTATTGGCGAAAGCCAATAAGCGATGGTGTCGCTTAGATACATGCGCAACGGCGAAATTGACCTGGCCCGTCTATGATAAGAAAAGAACGGAAAATCTGCTGAAGTTCAATCGTGGGAACATTCGACTGGCAGTCGGTGCCCTCACCGGGCATTGCATGCTATCTTATCATGCAGCTCGACTAGGCCAGCCCTACAATGACTTCTGTAGAAGCTGCAGGGACGAAGAGGAAATTGAGTCCGTTCGTCACCTGCTGTGCGAATGCCCGGCGCTAGCCCAAAAAAGGAATATTTTCCTGGGAAGATACTTCCTTTCGGGACTAGAAGAGGTAGGTAATATCGGGCTGAACAGAATACTAGGATTTTTATCCTCGTCTGGCTGGTTCAGCTCGACAGTAAATGTATAGGTATCAACGGGTTAAACAAAACAGGTGGGCACAATGGACTCAACGTAGTCTACGTGAGCCTTGACTTTACGTCAATAGGGCACCCATATACCTAACCTAACCTATATATTTGTCACTGGAACCTTTCCTGGTAAGTTGGTCGGCAATTTCATTGCCCTTGATACCTTTATGTCCTGGCACCCATACTGACCATACTTTCTAGTTCTAAACGCTTCTGATACCAGTAAGACATTGTGCCTCTGATGTTTGAAGCAAATGAGAGAAAACGGTTCATCAGCGCCGGATTCTCTCTGGCTTGTTGTTGTAGATACTTCGGGGATCCATTGAAATTTGTCATGTTGGCGTAGATTAAGCCTTTGCTAATTCCGTCGTGGCGTTGAATCGTGTTGAGGCAGAAGAATGGAAACCTCGGATCTTGCGCAAATCTCTTGTCATGGTAACTCATTTAATACCGAGCCCATTCCTGAAATGTGGGTTGATTTTCTCTAGAACGTGTATTATCATTGAAGTCAGCAGCACCAGAAGGGAATAGATGAGGACAAGCTTTGACGATGTATCCAACAGTCGTGAATTCGTTTACCGGATAAGCTGAAGCTGCGGGCCAATCGATTACATCACGAACAACCTCGGTTTGTCTGAATCCTTTTTTGACATCGAAAGTCTTGGTTAACCCCTTGCCGATCTTAATGGAGAAGCGAGAATTCTCCATTGTCATCCTGCACAACCTGACGAGTTTGGCAGGGATATCCAAACATAGCCTGCCTCTTCCTCCTAGTTTTTTTTTTTTTTTTTTTTTTTTTTTTAAAGTTCGCGCAAGTTAAAGAGTTATACTCTTATACTCTGTTTATCACACAACCTGAACAGTGCAGTGGTTTGGACCGTATATGTTCGTTCACTACTCTCCAGGGGTGGTTGCCCTAGATAAGAGGAGAGAAACCGACAGGATTTTCACGTTGGTTGTAATTCTCAGCAACTTTTTCTATGCACATGTAGTGCTCCCGAAAACATTTATGGAGCATATCCCACAAATGCTCGATTGGAATCAGATCTGGTGATTGGGGTGGTGTTTTGAATATGTAGGTAGGTGACGTTGTACAGCAACAACGGACGAAAGGTTTCCACGGTGTGTTTGGGATCGTTAAATTTACTCTCGTCAGAGAAGATCCCAAAAACTGTTCGGCTTATTCATGTATTCTATTGCAAAGGTTAGCCTTTTCCCCTTATTAACTTCATTGATGCAAGGTTTTCTTCTGCACACCCTAGCATTAACTTACTTACTTTGATGGCGCTACAGTTCGGGGTGAACCAGGGCCTCAACCAACAAGCCTCTCCAGCCGGCCCGATCTTTGGCCAGCCGCTTCCAGTGCCGCACGCCCAGTTGGTTGAGGTCCTCTGCTGTGTCGTCCCTCGGGGTTGGAGTCGAAGACTCTTCGGGCCGGAGCGGTGATGTCCATTCGCTCTACATGGCCTAGCCATCTTAGACGTTGAATCCGAAGACGTCTAACCAGGCCGATGTCGCTGTACAGCCCGTACAGTTCTTGGTTGAATCTCCTCCTCCACTCTCCGTTTACACATACGGGACCAAAGATTGTACCCAGAATTTTCCTCTCGAAACGCCCAAGAGCCTCTTCATCCGCTTTTGATAACGTCCAAACCTGATTAAGGTTTTGTAGGGCAATACCTTAGTTTTTCGAGGGAGGTCTCTACTACTCAGTTGCCTCTTGAGTCAAAAGAAGCAGCGGTTGGCAAGAGTCATTCTGCGTTTTATCTCAGCGCTGGTGTCGTTGCTGCTCGTCACTATCGAGCCAAGGTAGACGAAGTCCTTGACTAATTCAAAAATGTAGCTGCCGAAGGTGACGTTCTGACCAAGACGTCGGTGTTGCGCGTCTTTCTTTGATGACGGCATATATTTGGTCTTGTCCCCATTTACCCTTAGACCCACTTTAGCCGCTTCTGCTTCAATGCTTGCGAACGCCTCATTCACGTCTCGCTTTGTCCGTCCAATAACGTCAATGTCATCTGTGTAGGCAAGCAATTATGTGGTCTTGAAGTAGATCGTACCTCTTGTATTGGCCGCAGAGTCCCGCACGATCTTTTTAAGAATAATGTTAAAGAAATCACATGACAGTGCGTCACACTGTCTAAAACCCTTCTTAACATCAAAGGGGTCGGTTAGTTCACCTCCGACCTTAATGGAGCAGCGAGAGTTCTCCATAGACATCCTGCACAGTCTAACGAGTTTGGCAGGAATGTTAAAACATGACATGGCTCTGTATAGCTCTTCTCTATAAACACTGTCATATCCGGCTTTAAAGTCGACAAAAAGATGGTGCATGTCGACCTGGAATTCATGGGTCTTCTCCAAGATCTGCCGTAGTGTAAATATTCGGTTTTTTATGGACCGGGCAAACTATACTGAGATTCCATTCATCGGGCATGCGTTCTTCCGACCATATCTTGCAGATGAGTTGGTGCATGTTCCTGACCAGCTCATCGCCAGCTGCTCTAAACAGTTCCGCGGGGAGTCCGTCTGCTCCAGCAGACGTCCACCGTCTGTCGGGTGGACGGGATTCTCCTTCGTCTTCGTCCATTGTGAATGGTTCGCTCTGCCTGACGGCGGCAGTAACATCTCTCCATCTCCTCAATCTCGCGCTTCTCGTGCTCCTTCTTTTTCCTTCTCAGAAGCGCATGCTCCTCCCTCCTTTTCTGTTCATAGAGCTTGCGGGCAGCTCTCGTTCGTCGATGCAATGTGGTCATCTATGCATTCTGTTTCTCTACATGGACCTGTCTGCACTCATCATCAAACCAGGGGTTTCTCGACGGTGGTGGCTCGAAACCGAGTACATCTGAGGCGGCCTTTCTAATGGCGTTCTGACAACGACCCCATTGCTGTTCTATGGTTTCTGCAGATTGCATCGGGACTTGAGAGAGCTTGAGGGAGACTTGATCGGCGAAGGTCCTGGCGGTCTCCTGCGATTGCAGCTTTCCGACGTAAAATGTTGGTGTTCTTACTCGACTCCGTTGATTCCGAGAAATTCGGAGATAGCTTCCTTTCCCAGCTTCGCATTGAAATCTCCTAGAACGAGTTTGGTGTCATAGCTAGGACATTGCGCATACGTTCTGCATAGGAGATCATAGAAGTCGTTTTTATGTCGGTCATCTTTCTCCTCTGTGGGGGCGTGGACACATAATATGCTTATATTGCTGAGATTGGCCTTGGTGCGGATAGTTATGAGGCGTTCGCTTACATACATAATGGAAGCTTAAGACTTTTTTCCTGAGTCTGCCTCGAACAACAAATCCGCATCCGAATAAGCGTTGTTTATTTTCTCTGTAGCAGTTTCCGTAGTAGATATCACAGTTTTTCATCCGCTTTTTGCCTGGCCCATCCCATCGCATTTCTTGGAGCGCGGTAATGTCTGCCTTATAGCAGTCCAAAGAGTTGACCAGTTGTCCGGCTGTACCTGGTCTGTTGAGGGACACGACGTTCCAGGTGCAGATCCGGAATTCGTTTCGTTTTTGACGTTTGCGGGGGTTGTCAACAAGTAATCTGTCCGTATCCGAGGCTGTTAGTTGTCTCTGAATTAGCTTTGGTTTTATGCGATAGGGATGTTAACCCTAAGCGCAACCCCCAACCTGGAGGGCCAGGTTTCTCTTTCCCCAGGAAGAAGGGGTCGGGTCGCTGCACACATTGGTTCACTAATTGGCGGGTGCCAGTAAAGCTAGGGCCAGGGGAGGCCACGCGGAGGCTGTGTGTCAACTTGGATTGAATAGGGACAGAGATCGAAGCTGGCGATCGAACGCGATCAACTTCCTTGCTCTGTTTGCTCGCTCCCTTCTACCCTAGCACTAAAACCATCTTTATTAAGGACCCTTCGGACCGTACGGGGATGTATTTCAATGCCCCTATTGTCCTTAAGCTATGTAGCAATTTCGGATGAACTTACTTTGGGTTCCCTAACAGTTCGAATTATTTTTCGCTTATCAGCATTTGTAAGCTTCCTTGGGCGACCACTTCTGTGCAAGTTCTACAAACTATCGTTTTCTTAGAAGTGTTTTGTAATGTCCCACACAGTAGTTCTACTTCTTCCAACAATAGCTGCTATTTCTATAAACGCTTTCTCTTCTTGAAATAAATTTAAAATTAGTTTTCGTCGTTTAAGTAAAAGTCTTACATATTTTATTTAGTTTTCTGCTCTGCATGGGTCTTCTCCAAGATCTGTGAATATTTGGTCTATCGTGGAACTATTTCTATCCACCTGCGACAAAGTGGGAAATCAAAGAAGCTCGACAAGTGGGTTCCGCACGAATTGAACGAGACCCAAGGAAATCGTCGTTTTAAAGCTGCATCTTCGCACAACAACAATGATCCCTTTCTCGATCAAATTGTGACGTGCGACGAAAAATGGATCCTGTACGACAACCGGCGTCGCTCAGCTCAATGGTTGGATCAAGATGAAGCACCACGATACTTCCCAAAGCCGGCATTGCACTAAAAGGAAATAATGGTGACTGTTTGGTGTTCTGCATCTGTTCTGAATCCTGTCGAAACCATCACGGCTAAGAGATATTGTCAACAAATCAATGAAATGCGCGGAAAACTCGAACGTATTTTTTATTCTTTAACTTTTTTTTTCAGTTCGTGCAGGTTGAAGAGTTTATACTCTTATAATGTTTATCACACAACCTGGACGGGCTTCGAATCCTTGCCTCATCCACCATACTCACCGAACCTTTCTCCAACAGACTACCTCTTGCTCACGCATCTCGACAACTTCCTGCGTGAGGAATGCTTCAAGAGCCAAGACGAAGACAAAACCACCGTAACAGAAAACAATCTTGTTACGAGCTTGATTTATCCCAACCCGAAATATTTCGCGAAAACGTTGGAGAAACCTGAAACCTTCCTACACTTAGATGCACATCAGTACGAAAATAATGCTCCTATCATATACCATATTGCTAGAAGGGCAACAGATAAAAAGACTCTACAACTCTAAAAACTTAAATTTTGAACTAAGATACTGCACTAGCGTACCTGGAAGGGATGCGATATAACACAGACAAAAACTGATGGCTCGACTGGGTCATGGCTTAGATTAAGTCCAGGACAAGACTCTTAATTTTTGAGTTGTCAAAGCTCTTAAGCTTCGAGAACCCAAAAACCAAGTGTCGGGGCATAGTCCGTGCTTTAAGTCAGGCTAGGATTAGAATAACTTAGACTAAGTAGCGTTAGGTTAGACTAAGAAAAACATGTAATCAGAAAGATTCAACAAGTTCTTTCTATCAGTTTAATTCAATTTAGTTAAGCATGTAAACATACTGCCTTAGTGGAATAACCTCCTTAAAAAAAAAAACGCCGCCAAAACTGCCTTCCACCTAAAAACACCAATAAGTACGGTAAAGCACACGATAAAACTTCGAACCATAGAGGCGACCAACCTCTAATGGAATGAAAGTATTATCGGCTTTATCACTAAACAAATCTGGCCTAAGCTAAACCTAGGACGAACCAGGGACCTAGTGGCAATCAAAAGGACAAAAGGACAGCCTTAAGCACTCTAGTGGGTGTCATTACAGGTCACTGCATCATTGGAAAACACGCCGCAAGACTAGAGCTACCCTCCAATGACTTCCGGCGCAGCTGCATGGACGAGGAGGAAGAGGAATCGATACGTCACCTCCTCTGCTCATGCCCTTCTTTTGCGAATCACACGAGGATCTACCTCGGCGCGCCTTCTTTGAAAATGTAAGTGAGCTAGCAGACCTAAAAATAGCTCAGCTCCATCGCTTCATCAGAAGCACCGGTTGGTTCTCAGGTACCGGATCAAGGTAATATGATCCATGTGGTTTCGCAATGGGCTGACTTCGGCCTACGTGTGGCTGATGCCAACCACTTTTACCTAACCCAACGAGTTAAACTTACTTACTTATCAGGCTAGCGATCCATGGATCATCCTTAACGGGCCCGGGCACGATGCTTCCAGTTATCAAGACCAAGACATCTTACATCCGCGATTACTTGGTCTTTATACTGGAGGTTCGGTCTTCCTCTTCTTCACGAACCAGGAGGCTCGGAGTCGAAGACCCTCTTAGCTGGAGCGTTGATGTCCATGCGCTCGATGTGGCCGAGCCAGTGTAGTCGACGGATCTTTGTCTTTCGGACTACATCCACATCTTTGTACAGTTCGTAGAGTTCGCGGTTGTGTCTTCTTTTCCATTCACCTTCCTGACAGACAGGACCAAATATCCGGCGCAGAATTTTTCTTTCGAAAGAACACAAAATCAGCTCCGCTGTCCTCCTTAACGCCCAGCTTTCGGCTCCGTACAGCAAGAGTGGCAGTATGAGCGTTTTGTAAAGCATGACCTTGGTCTTTCGAGTGAGGAGTTTCGACCCAAGTTGTTTGCACAAGCCGAAGTAGCAGCGGTTGAGAAGGTCGATTCTATGCCGGATCTCCACTGTGGTGTCGTTTGTGGAATTTACGTTTGCCCCGAGGTAGACAAACTCCTTACTCGAAATTGTAGCTGTCAATTGTTATATTTTGTCTTAGGTGGTAAGGGACGGCTTGGTTTTTGCTTGACAGTGACCTTAAGATTAAGACCAACTCGTTTCGCCTGTTCTTCAATCGCCGTGAATGCTCCCACAATGCCAAGGCGAGAACACGCGATGATAAGGATATCATCCGCGTATCCTAGCAGCTGGACGGACTTGTAGAAGATAGTGCCTTCCCTGTTGACGCCTGCCCGTCGCACTATCTGCTCCAGCACCAGGTTGAAGAAGTCCCATGACAGCGCATCTCCTTGCCGAAATCCGGTGCATGTTTCACACGGTTCCGAAGTCCTGGAATCGAGTTGCACGGTGCATCGCGTATTTTTTTAGCGTGGCGCGACACAACTGGATCAGTTTTCCCGGTATCCCGAATTCGGCCATCGCACCAAACAGTCCTTCACGATGAATGCTGTCGTATGCGGCTTTGAAATCGATGAAAAGATGGTGTGTATCGATTCGAAACTCGTTGGTCTTTTTCAGGATTTGTCGAAGTGTGAAAATTTGGTCTATAGTCGATTTGCCGGGCTGGAAGCCGCACTGGTAGCTGCCGATTAGTGCGGTGCAAAATGGCTTTAGACGTTCACACAATACCTCTTGTATGCGACATTGAGCAGGGATGTACCTCTATAGTTCTTGCAAGAGGTAGGATCGCCTTTTTTGTGGATGAGGCAACGGGTTAAGCACCGACAGTATTTTTGGAACAAACCCACTCTAAGTCTACCTGCGTCCATGGTAAATTTCCACATTAATGATTGGGCGTTTAATACACACAAGTGAACATGGAGAGATTATGCAGGATGCAGGATGACTCAGCGCTTATGCCCTAAAGTCTGCAAGTCTGAAGTCTACTGTCCTTAAGGGGAATTGAATGCAGAAGACTTGTGGGAGTCATTACGCACCACTACACTTTTTCTAAGCACCTCTGCGTGCTTGGCATCAGTGAGACGTCTACTTGTGCTATATGTTGCGAGGAGGATTACACAGCAGAACATTTTCTTTGCGACTTTGCTCGTGCACGGTGGCGCAACCTTGCTCTACATCACTGAAGCTCCTTCGGGGATATACAAAATACATTAATGTAAGGTGTCTGTCTGAAGTACAATGGACCAATATTTGCGTCTAAATGCTCCAACAAATACCAGAAGCCTCCAACAAAAAAACAAAAAAAAAAACAAATTATCAGAGCACAATGTCAAAATGTCAAACATCTTACATGTTTGCCAGCCCTGTTCATGCTTTTTGAAATAACGTTAAAACCCACACCTACCACTCACTAGCCACCCACAAGAAAGTGAAAAAAAAAAACAAAAAAATGTAATTTTCCCCACAGAGCTCTGCATAAATTAGTCCCATTTAAAGGAAAGTCCACATCACGCTCATGGCACAACACGAAACGAAACTTTCCAGAGCACCATCACCGTGTTGGACGTTAGCCTGTGGCATGCACCACAGAAGCCGGCAGTGTTGGCAAAGCTACAATTGCAAACAGTTCCTTTCCTCATTCCAGCAAGTCTAGTGCGATATATGTACATGTTGCAGTCAGTAGCCGCGCCAAACAAGACACGATGTTATGACAACATTGTTTGTTTGGGCTTGTGGAACACCGGTCGCTTGGCATAGGCTCCAAGAGAGGCTGCCATGGCTTATTGGATTAGTGGAAATATTGAAAGCAGAAATGTAAAAATAGTAAATAGGCCAGTGGTGTGGATCTTAGATGTGTTAGGTGTTTCCTGGAAAATTGGAAATTTCATAAATGAGTTCACATTTATAAATACATACTTAGGGCGAAAGGGCGGGGATACCCACTGCCGCCAGTGGGGTGTAATTCGGGCAAGTAGTGATGTAATGGACGGGAATGAGAAGCTAAAAGTCCAGCCGCATTTATACAGAAACGGAATAAACGCAGAAATATCCAATGACATCGTCGGCATTCCGCACTATGTACTATACTGAGATATACATACTCGTGTGAACTTCAAAACCATTAGCCATGTTACTCGATCACTGATTAGATAAAAAGTTGTTCTGCTTTTAATTGTAGAGTACATCGGTCTTCATCCAAGGCTGAAGTCGACGGCACGTTTTGTTTGTGTGTTGTGCATATTAAAAAAAAAAACAACTTTGTTATTGGTATCGTAAAAATGGGTGACTCACATTACAATTTTGATTCAAATTTTAGTGAAATCTGGTAAAAAATCCTTGAAGACAATCAACATGATGGAGCTCACGTCACCTCTCGTACCGCGGCTTCCTTCATCGATGCCAATGCCCACAGCACAATTTGGTGGAGCAGCGATAACAAGGCAAGAGAAGGGTTCCTAGTAGAATTTCTGGTAGACACTGACCTAGAAGTTAGTGTCTTATGCGGATGACGTCGCCATTCTCTCTGTCGGCTCATGTTTGGCGACTGTCCGTCTCAAGGCACAGGCGGCGCTATCCTCTTAAGACTGATGTCGTTCTCTTTACGAGGAGGAGGAAAAATACTGACATGACTCAGCTGGTACTAAAAGGCACTTCCATCCCGATATCCAAGGAGGCTAAGTATCTAGGAGTCATCTTAGATAGTAAGCTTCTCTGGTCAAAGCATGTTGAGTCAAAAACCACCAAAGCGCTGTCAGCTTTCTGGCCATGCAAAGGAGCTTTTGGCAAAACATGGGGTTTATCGCCGGCAAAGTCCTCTGGATCTACACGGCAATGATAAGACCTATAATCTCATATGCATCGGTTGTCTGGTGGAACAGACTAAGACGCAAACAGGTCGTAATCTCTTTCACCAAACACCAAAGAACGGTTTGACTCAGCTGCACAGGGGCTTTCTCCAGCACGCCGGGCGATGCTCTAGATGTTACGATGAACCTTCCACCTCTTGATATATTTATCAGAGGGTGTGCTCTGAAAGCCATGTCTCGTCTGAAGAGAAATGGCTTTTGGAACAACTCGCTTAAGAATAACGGTGTGCTTGCGCAAGAATTGTCCTGCGACCCTTGTCTCATGGACATGCCATCTGACGCACTGACGCCCGTTATCCTATTGCGTCATAATTTCACAGTCGAGTTTCCATGGCGTCAGGATAGGCTATGGCTGGATACTGAACCTGGAAAGGATAGTCTTCGCATTTTCATGGATGGCTCCAGGTCTGGGCGGGGGTCCGGTGCTGGAGTCTTCTTTGAACGCGAAAACATCCGACTGCACTTCTCGTTAGGAAAGTATGCGTCTGTCTTCCAATCAGAGATATACGCAATCCTAATGGCCATGCACTATGCTGTGAAGCACAGGTGGAAGGGGGAAAGCATATGCGTCTGTAGTGACAGCCAAGCTGCACTTAAAGCTGTGTGTAACCCTTAACTAGCTCCAAATTAGTGCTTGAACTCAAGTCCTTGTTGAACAGAGTCGGCAGACTAAATTCATTAAGGCTTATATGGGTTCCAGGCCACTCTGGGATCCCAGGAAATAACATTTCTGATGAACTCGCTAGAATGGGTTCAGAGGAGAGCTTCTCAGGACCTGAACTCGCTCTAGGTCTACCTGCGTCCACGGTAAATTCCTACATTAACGATTGTGTATTTAACACGGTAAGAGCACCGTGGCGCAGTGGGTAGTGTGTTGGCCTCTGACGCCGATGACACGGGATCGAATCCCGACACAGCCATGTCATCGAACGTGTTTTCATGGTGTTTCTCCTCAGCGGGGTTCTGACAAAACCCCCTGTAGTAAAATTGTCATGAAAAGCTTCTCGAAATTCGCCGTTCGGAACTGGCAATAAACTGTAGGCCCCTCTCATCTATGGAAAATGAAATCACACACAACATGGGTGATTGAGAGAAGCTCGGCTCAGGTCCTTCATGGACTGTAACGCCAACATACATACATTTAACACACACAACCGTAGACGGAGGGATTGTCCGGGTTGCAGGATGACTAAGCGCGTATGCCCTGATGTCTGCAAAAAATCTGCAGCATTCCTCCTGTCTTTAAGGAGAATCGACTGCAGAAGGCTTGTGGGAGTTATCACGGGCCATTACACTTTTACCAAGCATCTCTACGTGCTCGGCATCAGTGAGACGCCTACCTGTGCTGCATGTGGCGAAGAGGAGGATGATACTGCAGAGCATTTCCTCTGTGATTGTCCCGCCTTCGCTCGCGCACAGTGGCGCACCCTTGGAGCCGACGTGGTGTGTGCCGAATCCCATAGCTCTACATCACTGAAGCTCCTTCAAATTTTTCTCCGGAAAACGGAGAATAACAGTAATGTAAGGTGTCTGTCTGGAGTACAATGGACCAGTGATTGCGTCTGAGTGCTCCAGCGGATAGAAGAAGCCTTGAACAAAAAAAAAAAAAAAAAAAAAAAAACTTAAGTAGCAAATAGAGGCAAGGAACCTACCTTCCAAAATTCTGTAAGGAGGAAAGTTCTGGACCTCACACTAGTTACTAACAAAATATCTCATACCATTAAAGATGTGCATGTCTCTAAGGAAGCCTCCTTTTCAGACCATAACCATATAATTACTACGAGCTCAGAATAGGGTTCGATCACTGGATTGCGATAAATTACAACTATTCGTCCCGGGAGAAAAGTTTATTTTGGATACCGATGCAAGCGGACATGACATCATTGACGGGCGAGAACGGGTCATCGCTTACTACAGTAGGACCCTATCGAAGCCGGAGAGGAACTACTGTGTAACTAGGAGAGAGCTTTTAGCCGTGGTTGACTGCGTCAAGCATTTCCACAAATACATATCTCTATGGCAAAGGGAAACGTTGAATGCAAATATTGTTCACGTGCAGAAACCAAGGAACAGGTCACCGACGTCCGTCGTTTCCATATACTACCAGAAGATTCCTGGTCGGAAGAAAGCAACGAGAAGATGTCGATCTAGCAGTCATCATCGATCAGTTTTATCATCCCACTTCTGACACCAATTGTTACAAAATTCACTACGAGTTCAGAATAGGGTTCGATCGAATTTCCTTTATTCGTTTCTTTCTTTCTTTCGGTGGCGTTACAGCCCATGAAGGACCAGATCCAAGCTTCTCTCAATCGCCCATGTTGTGTGTGATTTATTTTTCCCACAGGTGAAAGGGACCTACAGTTTAATGCCGATTCCGAAAGGCGTGAGTCGAGCTTTTTCCAGGCAAGTTATACTACGGGGGGTTAAGCCAGTACTCCGCCGAGGAGGGGCGCCGGGAAATAAACATTCGATGGCGTTGGTGTTATCGGGATCCGAACTCTCTCATCGTGCGTCAGAGTCCAACACACTAACCACTGCGCCACGACGCCCTCTTCCATTATTCGTTACACACACTGTATTATTGCAGCTCAGATCAATTATCTGGGCGCTTCATCTTTACTACTTACTTACTTAGGTGGCGCTACAGTTCGTGGCGTCTCCAGCTGGCACGGTTTTTGGGCAGCTGTTTCCAGCGCCGCACGCCCAGTTGGTTAAGGTCCCCTTCCACCTGCGTGCGCCACCGATGATGCGGCCGTCCTCTGCCGCGCCTTCCTTCCGGGGTGGATTCGAAGACTCTTCAGAGCTGTATTTTCCATACGCTCTACATGGCCTAGCCACCTTAGACGCTGTATCCGTAGACGTCGTGCCAAGCCGATGTCGCTGTACAACCCGTTCAGTTCTTCGTTATATCATCTCCTCCATACACCGTTTGAACAAACGGGACCGTAGATATTGCGCAGAATTTTCCTCTCGAAACGACCAAGGGCATCTTCATCCGCTTTTGTTAAGGTCCAAGCCTCTGCGCCGTAAAGGAGGACTGGGATGATTAAGGTCTTATATAGTGTCACCTTAGTTTTCCGAGAGAGGGCTCTACTTCTCAATTGCCTCTTGAGCCCAAAGAAACAGCGGTTGGCAAGAGTGATTCGTCGTTTTATCTCCGCCCTGGTGTTATTGTCGCTGGTCATCAGTGAGCCAAGGTAGACGAATTCCATGACCACTTCAAAGTTATATCCACCCATGGTGACGTTCTGGCCAATACGTCGGTGTTGCCCGTCTCTTTTAGATGAAAGCAGATATTTGGGTTTACCCTCATTAGCCTTGAGACCCATCTTAGCCGCTTCTACCTCAATGCTTACAAAGGCCTCATTGACGTCTCGCTGTCTCCGTCCAATCACGTCAATGTCGTCGGCGTACGCAAGCAATTGGCACACCTCTTGTGTTGGCCAGTGACTCTTGCACGACGTTTTCAAGTACGATGTTGAAAAAGTTGCATGACAGCGCGTCACGTTGCCTAAATCCTAAATCAAAGGTCTCGGTTTGCTCATTTTCCGACTTTAATGGAGCAGCGAGAATTCTCCATTGTCATCCTGCACAGTCGGACGAGTTTGGCAGGGATGTTAAAACTGGACATGGCTTTGTATAGCTCTACTCTATACACGCTGTGGTATGCAGTCTTGAAATCGACGAAGAGGTGGTGAGTGTCGATTTGGTATTCCTGGGTCTTCTCCAAGATCTGCCGTAGCATAAATATTTTGTCTATTGTGGATTTAACTGGCCTGAAACCACACTGATAAGAGCCGATCAGGTTATCCACAAATGGTTTCAGGCATTCACACAATACGGCAGAGAAGATCTTACATGCGATGTTAAGGAAACTTATTCCCCTATAGTTGGCGCAGTTATAGGGGTCTCCTTTCTTATGGACCGGGCAACCGATGCTGAGATTCCATTCGTCGGGCATGCTTTCCTCCGACCATACCTTGCACCTTACCAGCTGATCTCCAGCCGCCTTAAGAAGCTCAGCAGACAGGCCGTCTGCGCCCGCAGCTTTATTAGACTTAAGTCTTGATATCGCTATTTTGACTTCGGCTAAGTTTGGTTGGACTGAATTCTGCTTCATTGTCGTCAGTAGGGTGTTATAGCCGGTTCAAGCGCTTTTGAGTCGAGTACCTCGGTACCCCGCCGAGATCAACGTACGCCACTGGATGTGATTCATTCGTTCTCGACAGTATATGTTACATATCTATGTGTCTGTAAATATTTCTTAGCGTTTCAAATACATATTTATACATACACACACACCCATATCTATAAATATTACTGGAATAGTATAAACAAATGACCCAATACATTAAATTGTTCTGTAAGCAACAATTAATCAGTGCGAACAGCGCTATTTAATTTGTTTATTTAGGTTGTGAATTTGCGTGGGGGTTAGGAAATGTATGGGGATTTAGTCGCTATCTGTGTTGTGTGTGTGAATCAATCACATCCAGTGGCGTAGATGTGAATTTGCGTGGGGGTTAGGAAATGTATGGGGATTTAGTCGCTATCTGTGTTGTGTGTGTGAATCAATCACATCCAGTGGCGTAGATGTGAATTTGCGTGGGGGTTAGGAAATGTATGGGGATTTAGTCGCTATCTGTGGTGTGTGTGTGATTCAATCACATCCAGTGGCGTAGATGTGAATTTGCGTGGGGGTTAGGAAATATATGGGGATTCTGGCGCTATCTGTGTTGTGGTTTTGTGTGCGTGCAAGGTCGTTATCATGTAGTATGTTATGGCCGGAGCAATAGATATGTACATATTCTTACGCCTTAAAGAGATAGGTATAGAAGTATTTACTACAAGACAATATAAATATGTATATTTTTGCGGAAATATATGGGGGGTTCTGGCCCTATGTAATTTCTTTATTTAAGTTGTGAATTTGCGTTGCGGTTAGGAAATGTATGGCGGTTCTCGCGCTATTTTAAGGTGGTTTTTTTTGTCAAGTGCTGGTTGTGTGCGTGCAAGGTCGTTATCATGTGACGTATTTAGAATAGTTGGTATGAAGCGGTTCAAGCGCTTTTTGGTATGAAGCGATGGTATGAAGGTGTTCTGGCGCTATTTAATTTGTTTATTTAAGTTGTTTTGCGTAACACATAGCATTCAATTTTAAGGGGAGCAGATAAACTATATACATATCTATGTATTAGCAATAGATATGTGATGGTATGAAGGGTTTTGGTATGAAGTGATTCAGGTGCTTTTTGGTATGAAGGTGTTCTGGCGCTATGTAATTTGATTATTCAAGGTGTGAATTTGCGTAGAGGTTAGGAAATGTATGGGGATTTAGTCGCTATCTGTGTTGTGTGTGTGAATCAATCACATCCAGTGGCGTAGTTGTGAATTTGCGTTGAGGTTAGGAAATGTATGGCGGTTCTGTCGCTATCTATGTTGTGGTTTTGTGTGCGTGCAAGGTCGTTATCATGTGACGTATTTAGAATAGCAATAGATATGTACATATTGTTACGCGCGAAGCGTGCCGAGTAGCGTGTGCCGAGTTTCACTATGCCGAGTAGCGTGGGCCGAGTTTGGATTCACTCTTCTCTCTCTTCTCTCTCTATGCTTCGCTGATTTCATGGGGGGACAAGTTTAATCATGTTCTGCGTTTTTGTTTTTTTTTAGTTCCCGGTGTAAACATATTTTTCGGGACAAAACGTAAGATCATTATGTATATCGTTATGCGTTAGATCTTCGTAAGAGAAGGAAAACACACACATCGATTCCGAGTAAATCGATCTGTTGGATAAACCATCGCTTTAGCAGCATCCCCATATATATAAATAGGGGAAGTTCCTGTTCAATGTGACATTGCGATAGTAATAACGAACCCGATTTAAGATACGGCATATAATTTATTAGTGCATGTAGTTCCAATTGTGTGTGGAATAGTATAAACAAATGACCCATTACATTAAATTGTTCTGTAAGCAACAATTAATCAGTGCGAAGAGACGTCGAAGACAATGGATCCTCAAAAAGAATTAAATCAGCTTGAAAACTTTGCTTATAAGCAAACCGTAAGATTTCCAGCTTTGACTATCGGCCTACCATATAATATCGAAGGATTAAAGGTTTGCAGTACTATGTATGGAAATGCAGTTCTATGCTATCTGGAAAATTTTAAAGTAAGTTTTTTTTTAAAGTAAGTAAATTACAAACATATTTATTTATTTGTCTTTTCTTATGTGTACAGGTTTTCCTTCCATCTCGATATTCTAAAATGTCTGAGACAACAATTCAAGCAATCAACAAAAAGGGATATACATTGACATACCATGGACCTGTAAATAAAACTTCTCACATAGAGATTTCCAAGAAAAATGTCCACACACCCAGATAATCAATAAATAGAAAAAAAAATGTTATTCTGAAGAAAAATCAAGTGTTTTTATTTGTATTATTTAAGTTGTACAGAAATTTCAAACAAAGATGTCCGCAATTGAAGGATTCATAGTTTTGATATTGACTATAGTTGTATTGAATATTTTTTCCGTCGCCGCCGCCGCCCAGGTATTTAATAATCTCTCTTGGTGGTTGCAGATTTCCAAAACTATCGAAATATTCTGTGCGATTCTTATTCCTATCATATGCTACCCAATGGGTTCCGGGACCGTGAGAATAATCCAAATTAACGATGCCGCATTCCCTTTGATGTACGCGTTTCGGTAGAGTATCAAGCATGAATACACCTCTGAAATGTGGCAACAACTTGGAGTACTTCATCAAATCTCTATCGGTAAGTGCCCGCTTGGGTAGGTTCCTTAATAGTTTTTTGACATCGCTGTCGGACTATAAAATAAGCCATAACCCTTTTTGTATGGCTTAAGGTATAACCCCTTACCCATAGCAATGGATTCCATTGTTTTATTATGACGATTTGCTTCATCAAGTTGTTTCTTAGCAGATTTGGTTTCATTGATTGCCTTATAAATGGAGCTTCCACCCGTTGCCAAGGCTCCAACTGCTCCGAGAGCGGATAGGATTGGTAGGAGAGGGAGAAAACCGCCAATTTTGGGAATTGGTATTACACGTGGAATTTGAATTGAAGATTTCTTTTTTTTCCTAAAGACATTATTTACAGTTTTTCGTGCAATTTGTATTGCATTTTCCATATCTTTCGGTTTCTTCTCACGTAAAATTTTTTTAGTTTTTCTTATAGCTTCATTGAAGAGATTCTTCCCGGCGCCACCGCATTTGCTCTTCCTCATTTCACTCATATTATTATTATTACCCATACCGAATTTGACTTTAGTTTTCATAGCATTGGTCACAAACCATGCGTTTGCACGTTCTCCTATATTACTGTCTTTAGACTTAACTCTTTTCCACGCGCTGTTAGCTAATATTTGATCGGCTTCGTGTCGCTTATTAATATCTTTTGATTGAGAATAAGCAATATCGTGTTGTTTACATGCCTCATCCAATGGGTTAATTCCTGTATCACCTCTGGCTAGACGTTTTTTGAGTTTAGTGCCTGGTCCACAAAATTGATAGCCGGGAAGATGAAGTTCTATTGGTAGACTATTGATTATTTTATCCACCAAACCTCTTCCGATTGCGTTTCTATTATGACTGATTGATCTTCGATAAATCAGCACCATTTTTAATAAATAAAAGTACGATTAACACTGAAATAAAATTATCAACAGCACATGCTTTTATACACAGATGTGTGTCGAATGTTTGAATTAGTCGTTAGTATGCGTTTCGTGAGACAACATAAAGGATTGATGGTGCGAAATATCGATTTCACCACAAATAGCTTATCGGAAAAAAGGAGGCATAGTTCTCTTTTACCAAATACAATTAGAGCTCTATTAGTGGGTCCATCAAACTGTGGTAAAACAAATGTAATGTTGAGTTTAATAGAGAGTCCAAACGGGCTAAAGTTTAAAAATGTATACATTTATTCGAAATCGTTGTACCAACCGAAATATAAGTATCTACAAGAATTAATACAACCCATTAAGGGTATGGGATATTATACATTCTCTGAGAATGATCAAGTTCTGGCACCAGATGCAGCTAAACCTGATTCTATTATGATTTTCGATGATGTGGCATGTGAGAAGCAAAATAATATAAGACTATATTTTTGTATGGGACGTCACAAAAACATTGATACTTTTTACTTGTGTCAGTCTTACACACGAATTCCAAAGCATCTGATACGCGACAATGCAAATTTGATTATAATGTTTAAACAAGATGAAATGAATATGAGACATGTGTACAATGATCATGTGGGTACGGATATGAATTTCAAAGAATTTTCAAATATTTGCCGTGAATGTTGGACGGATAATTATGGTTTCCTTGTCATATGCAAAGATGATCCTAAAGATGGCGGACGTTATAGAAAAGGATTTGATGTTTTTATTCAACTATAAACGATTACGCCCTAAGGCTTTTGTAGTTAGTATATAAGTTGGTTTCAAGTAGTGATAATACATTGATAAGAACGCAGCTAATCACATCCCCGTGCATTGATAATGAATAAGAAAAAAGAACAAATACTGATGGACGTCATAAATACTAGGAGAGTGTTGAAGAAGAAATTTAAAAGTATCAAAAATCATGGTTTAGTAAAAGCAGACCTATTGGAGGATACTTTTAGGCCAATCACTAAACCCCTCAGGGAATTAGTCGAAGGTGTTAAGCAAAAAAACGCTGAAACTAATATAGATTTCGACACAGAATTTTTAAAAAAAATTCCATTAAAAACTAATACAAGTACTCCCAAAGCAAAACAAAAACAAGAAAAGTTGTTTGATAGGAGTAAAGAATCCACTTTCCCTACACAACGGAATGAAAGCGGCAACGACGATGACGACGACGACGACGACGACGATGACGGTGGTAATAGCAACAGCACTTTAAGCAATAGAAACGACGAAAATAACACATTGTTAATGAATCTGACTGCGTTGGATCGGGTCAACAAATTAGATAAAGTATATGGACCATATAAAGATCGAAATGATAAATGGAAATTGGGTAATGCTGAATTTGACTTAGACACAAATGGGATTGTCATCAATGATAAAACCTGGTCGATTACACCGGGTCTCTTTGAATTGCTCTTTCACAAAACGCCAAAGCACTATACGGATCATGACTTGCAAGAGTATAGGGAAATTTTAGTTGAAACAAATGCTCATAAGCGTAAGCATGATAAAAACGAACGAATCAAGGGCACTAAAGCAATCAAATACACAAAGATTATAAAATCATTATTCAACAGTGGGAAAAAAAGGGGCGCTGGTCTAATGACAGTAAATACACAGAAACCGAATTACATATACTGGGATAATCCTAATGAATTAGTTAACAGATTACGACTTTTGATCTCATCACAATCAGCTGGTCATACGAATCATAACAATGAAATTGTATCCATCATTGAGGAATTGAGAGAAAGCAATATAATTGCATAGATCTGTATGTAAACCCATTCATTTCAAAGATGGTTGTTGACAAGTTTGGTAGTTCAACACATTATCAAGATAGACGTCTGAGAAGTGCCTTAGGCTTTCATTTGGATCGCGATAGGAACATTAATTTTTTTTCTAAACGATTAAAAAACGTAGGTTTACCCCTTGCCGACAATGATGCAGCCTCTAAGGTATTTGTTAACGATAGAGTGAATCACATGACCTTGAGAGCTCAAAAAGATAACACACTATTGAAGAATAAATTTACTGAAGAAATTGAAAAATTAGCTGCGAAACTTCAAAGTGAGAGAGAAGCACATACGAAATCGATTAACACGTTGAAGGAGGATACCGAAAAAGCTTTAGAATCACATATAAAATATACTGAAACAAGATTTAGTGGAATAGACAATTATATTTTCCAACAATTAAGCAGTCCAAAATTTACAAAGTTGTTGGAGGATAAACATAATAAGAAAACAAATTTATAGAAAAATAAAACGTTGATAGAATATGAAAAACGATGAAAAGAGACGTATTGTAGATGAACTTCATAGACAGGCTCGTAGAAATTTCAAAAGACGACGAGTAATTATGAAAGGAATAGACGATCTCTGGCAAGCAGATTTAGTTGAGATGGGTGCATTTTCAAAATTTAACAGAGACTATCGCTTTCTTTTAACAGTCATAGATACCTTCTCCAAATATGCTTGGGCTGTTCCACTTAAAACGAAAAATGCTTCTGACGTCACCATAGCTATGAGAAGTATATTTGTGGGGGAGAAACGATCGCCAACAAATTTACACACCGATGACGGAAAGGAGTTCTTCAATAAACATTTTCAAAATCTAATGACAAATTATGGCGTTAATCACTATTCAACGTATAGCATTGTAAAGGCATCAATTATCGAACGATTTAATAGAACCCTAAAGAGTTTAATGTGGAAGCAGTTTAGCTATAATGGTTCATACAAGTGGCTTGATGAATACAAAGAATTAATTATGAAATACAATAATACAAAGCATCGGACTATTGGAATGCGACCAAGTAATGTAAATTCTTCGAATGAAAAGCTGATATTGAAGTCTGCCTACAACAATGTGAAAACCTATTGCAAACCAAAATTTCTTGTTGGCGATCACGTGCGTATCAGTAAATATAAACATACGTTTGAGAAGGGCTACACACCAAATTGGACAACGGAAATTTTTAAAATTAAAACAATTAAACATACGTATCCGGCTACATATATATTAGAGGATTATCAGGGGAATGCGATCCGAGGAGGATTCTATGAATATGAACTGATGAAAACACAATATTTAAATAATTATCTTGTTGAAAAAATCCTATTCACAAAGGGTGATCGAGTTTTCGTGAAATGGTTGGGTTTTTCAAACGACCACAACTCTTGGATTAGTAAAAATAATATCCTGTATTAAATATCTACATACACACATACATATGTACATATATACATACCTTTGTATTCAATGAAAAATAGAAAAAAATATATATGTTGTTTAAAAAAGCGTTGTATTTTAATTTTCCATTTCATTATATAGTTGATCGTGAGAATGTCAATAACATTAACTTTAACGGGAAATTCATCGAGTCTCACTACGGATTACTTTCCGCCAATCGATTTAGACCGCGATTACGAGTGTGGACTAATAGACTTCCATACATATAATTCAGTGCCCAACATTGACTTGAATAATAATTTATTTCACATACGCAATCAAATCATTGAAGTTCCTGTAGGCTCATATGAATTCGAAGATATCGTTAGGTATATACAAAAAAAATATGAGAGTATAAACGAATCGGGGACTCTTTTCATTGATGCCAATTACAATACATTCAAAACGGAAATTTATTCTAGTGACGCTATTGATTTTACTCAAAATCGAACTATTGGTTCAATACTTGGCTTTAGCAAGAAAATATTAAAAGCAGAAACTGATTATGAATCAGACAGACCTATTCACATTACAAATGTTAATGTAATACGTGTGGAATGTAACATTGTGGGCGGATCATATATAAATAGTTCAAGCGCACACACACTTCATGAATTTTCCCTTCACGTTAGTCCCGGGCATAAATTAGATGAAATTCCTAGAAATGTAATCTATTTACCTGTGACCGTCAGACAGATAGGTTCAATTACAGTTAAAGTTGTCGATCAGGACAATAATCTTATAAATTTTCGTGGAGAAACAATTACCGTCAGATTACATTTAAGACCAAAGGATAAATGATTATTTACAATAAAAGCTATACGAATTTCGGACCTCCTATCACTTCCTCGTTGTCATTCAACAAAGAGACAGTACCAAGAAGGAAACCGTCGTCGTCAACAGTAACAACAACAACAACAGCAACTACTGCTAAAAAATTGACAATAGCCAATAAAATTTTTCTAAAATCACTAGGATTTCGGATCAAGTGAAAGGAAAAAAAAAATAAAAAATAATCATGAATGACGTTCTAAATGTTCTACAAGAACCTATCTACGATGAAAGCATTATAAAGAAAGAATATCACAGCTACATACCATACTTACAATCATACAAAAATGACGATGAAATTAGAATATCAATACAGAATCAAGACCTCTATCTGCTGCCTTGTGAGAGTTACATTTATATCGAGGGATTTGTAACACTCGAAAATGGAACAACATCAACTAATGTTAAACTGAAAAACAACTGCGTAGCGTTCTTGTTTGATGAAATCCGCTATGAAATCAATGCAACTGAAGTAGACCGCACACGATACGCAGGAATAACATCGATGATTAAGAATTTTGTATCGCTTAACCATAACGAGAGTACAATGTTAAAAAATGCTGGATGGTTTGCAACGGAGGATCAATTCATTGAAAATGGTTATTTTAATTTTTGCGTACCACTTAAAATGCTTCTTGGTTTTGCTGAAGACTTTAATAAAGTGGTTTTGAACTCCAAGCATGAGCTTATATTATTACGTTCGAAGTCGGATGCAAATGCTGTCTACTCAACTGTGGAGAAAGAAAAGGTTCAGCTAAACATTTTGAATATCACCTGGAAAGTTCCTCACATACAATTGGCAGATTTTTCGAAATTGGAAATTCTCAAAACAATAAGCTCGGGACAGAGTTTAAAAATGCCATTCCGAAGCTGGGATTGTCATTTTAATCCGGTTCTATCGCAAGGCGTTCAAAACTTATGGATGGTGAAACTTTCACCGCAGAGCGAAAGACCTCGGTTTATCTTAATCATTTTTCAAACACCAACCGGATTGCAGCACTGTGATTTGTCAGATGTAAAAGTACATCTTAATTCCGATACATATCCATATGATGATCTGAAGATAAACTTTACTCGAAATCGTTATGCCCTTCTCTATGATATGTATGCTAAATTTCAACAGAGCTATTACATGCGAGAACCTCAGCCTCTACTATCACGCGAGGAATTTTCAAAAGTAGCTCCAATTATTGTGGTCGATGTGATGCATCAGAATGAATCTGTAAAAACCGGACCCATCGATATAAAAATAGAACTTACTACCAACAAAAATTTGCCTCCAAACACCTCAGCATATTGCGTTCTGATACACGACCGACTCGTAGAATATATTCCACTTACGGGCGAGATTAGAAGAGTTGTTTAGTATAAAATTATATTTAAAAATGTAATCGAACTAACGCATCATTCAATGTTGAATGCGGAAGTCATGTTGTAAACAAATCAAAATATAATACAAATAAAAACACTTGATTTTTCTTCAGAATAACATTTTTTTTTCTATTTATTGATTATCTGGGTGTGTGGACATTTTTCTTGGAAATCTCTATGTGAGAAGTTTTATTTACAGGTCCATGGTATGTCAATGTATATCCCTTTTTGTTGATTGCTTGAATTGTTGTCTCAGACATTTTAGAATATCGAGATGGAAGGAAAACCTGTACACATAAGAAAAGACAAATAAATAAATATGTTTGTAATTTACTTACTTTAAAAAAAAACTTACTTTAAAATTTTCCAGATAGCATAGAACTGCATTTCCATACATAGTACTGCAAACCTTTAATCCTTCGATATTATATGGTAGGCCGATAGTCAAAGCTGGAAATCTTACGGTTTGCTTATAAGCAAAGTTTTCAAGCTGATTTAATTCTTTTTGAGGATCCATTGTCTTCGACGTCTCTTCGCACTGATTAATTGTTGCTTACAGAACAATTTAATGTAATGGGTCATTTGTTTATACTATTCCACACACAATTGGAACTACATGCACTAATAAATTATATGCCGTATCTTAAATCGGGTTCGTTATTACTATCGCAATGTCACATTGAACAGGAACTTCCCCTATTTATATATATGGGGATGCTGCTAAAGCGATGGTTTATCCAACAGATCGATTTACTCGGAATCGATGTGTGTGTTTTCCTTCTCTTACGAAGATCTAACGCATAACGATATACATAATGATCTTACGTTTTGTCCCGAAAAATATGTTTACACCGGGAACTAAAAAAAAACAAAAACGCAGAACATGATTAAACTTGTCCCCCCATGAAATCAGCGAAGCATAGAGAGAGAAGAGAGAGAAGAGTGAATCCAAACTCGGCCCACGCTACTCGGCATAGTGAAACTCGGCACACGCTACTCGGCACGCTTCGCGCGTAACAATATGTACATATCTATTGCTATTCTAAATACGTCACATGATAACGACCTTGCACGCACACAAAACCACAACATAGATAGCGACAGAACCGCCATACATTTCCTAACCTCAACGCAAATTCACAACTACGCCACTGGATGTGATTGATTCACACACACAACACAGATAGCGACTAAATCCCCATACATTTCCTAACCTCTACGCAAATTCACACCTTGAATAATCAAATTACATAGCGCCAGAACACCTTCATACCAAAAAGCACCTGAATCACTTCATACCAAAACCCTTCATACCATCACATATCTATTGCTAATACATAGATATGTATATAGTTTATCTGCTCCCCTTAAAATTGAATGCTATGTGTTACGCAAAACAACTTAAATAAACAAATTAAATAGCGCCAGAACACCTTCATACCATCGCTTCATACCAAAAAGCGCTTGAACCGCTTCATACCAACTATTCTAAATACGTCACATGATAACGACCTTGCACGCACACAACCAGCACTTGACAAAAAAAACCACCTTAAAATAGCGCGAGAACCGCCATACATTTCCTAACCGCAACGCAAATTCACAACTTAAATAAAGAAATTACATAGGGCCAGAACCCCCCATATATTTCCGCAAAAATATACATATTTATATTGTCTTGTAGTAAATACTTCTATACCTATCTCTTTAAGGCGTAAGAATATGTACATATCTATTGCTCCGGCCATAACATACTACATGATAACGACCTTGCACGCACACAAAACCACAACACAGATAGCGCCAGAATCCCCATATATTTCCTAACCCCCACGCAAATTCACATCTACGCCACTGGATGTGATTGAATCACACACACACCACAGATAGCGACTAAATCCCCATACATTTCCTAACCCCCACGCAAATTCACATCTACGCCACTGGATGTGATTGATTCACACACACAACACAGATAGCGACTAAATCCCCATACATTTCCTAACCCCCACGCAAATTCACATCTACGCCACTGGATGTGATTGATTCACACACACAACACAGATAGCGACTAAATCCCCATACATTTCCTAACCCCCACGCAAATTCACATCTACGCCACTGGATGTGATTGATTCACACACACAACACAGATAGCGACTAAATCCCCATACATTTCCTAACCCCCACGCAAATTCACAACCTAAATAAACAAATTAAATAGCGCTGTTCGCACTGATTAATTGTTGCTTACAGAACAATTTAATGTATTGGGTCATTTGTTTATACTATTCCAGTAATATTTATAGATATGGGTGTGTGTGTATGTATAAATATGTATTTGAAACGCTAAGAAATATTTACAGACACATAGATATGTAACATATACTGTCGAGAACGAATGAATCACATCCAGTGGCGTACGTTGATCTCGGCGGGGTACCGAGGTACTCGACTCAAAAGCGCTTGAACCGGCTATAACACCCTACTGTCGTCCATTACGAATGGCTCGTTCTGCCTGACAGCGGCATCTGTCTATCATCGCCGTTATACAGTCTGCAGAAGTGGTCTTTCCAAATCCTCAGCATCGACTGCGACTCTACTACCAGTTCTCCATTTTCATCCCTGCAGGCCGCCGCTGCTCTATTGTTTGTGCTGCTGTGCGCGGATTTTGAGAGAGCTTGGAGGAGACACGATCGGCAAAGATTCGGGCAGTTTCTTGCGATTAGAGCTTTCCGACGTCAAACTTACGTAGTCCTACTCGACTCCTAAGCATTCTTGATATCCTCATTCGTATCTTAGCTACAACAAGGTAGTGGTCCGAGTCGATGTTGGCCCCTCGGAAGGTTCGTACGTCGAGAATACAGGCGTCGATCGCAATGTGATCAATCTGGTTGGTGGTCGATTGATCAAAAGACCGTCAGGTACCCTTGTGGATGTTGAGATGGGGGAATCGCGTGCTTGCTACAAGAAGGTTACGCCCCGCTAGGAAATCGATTAGCCTAAGTCCGTTGTCGGATATGGTATTATGGAGGCTATGCTTTCCTATGATCGACTCAAATATGTCCTCTTTGCCTAGTTTGCATTAAAATCTCCTAGGACTATTTTTATGTCGTAGCTGGGGCATTGGGCATATGTTCTATCTAGGAGATCGTAGAATTCTTCTTTGAGTCGATCGTCCTTTTCTTCCGTTGGGGCGTGAGCGTATATTAACCTAATGTTTCCAAATTAAGCTTTGATGCGGATTGTTATGAGGCGTTAGCTTATATCTCGGAAGCTTAAGACTTTTTGTCGGAGTGTTCCTCAAACGAAGCCGCCCCGAATAGGCACTGTTTGTTGTCCTTGTAGCAGTTCCCGTAGAAGATGTCGCAGTTTTTCATCCGTCTTTTGCCTAGTCCATCCCAGCGCACTTCTTGGAGTGCGGTTATATCTGCTTTATAGCAGTGGAGGCTTTGCTCCAATTGATCGCCTGCACCCGGTCTGTTAAGGGACCTCACATTCCAGGTGCAGACTCTCAAGTCCGTTAGTCGTTTGCAGGGGTCGTCAGCTTTCTATCCGTACGTGATAGGGATGTTACCCCTAAGCACAACCCCCAACCTGGCGGGCCAGGTTCCTCTTTCCCCAGGAACAAGGGGTTGGGTCGCTGCACACATTGGTTCACTACCTGGTGGGTGCCAGGGTAGCTATCCAGTGGGGCCACGCGGAGGCTGTGTGTCAACTTGGATTGAGCAGGGACAGAGATCGAAGCTGGCGTTTGCCATGTTAAACGCGATCAACTTCTTTGCTCTGTTTGCTCGCTCGCTCCCCCATTTCCAGTTGCCGTTTTAAAAACCTCAGCAGACAGGCCATCTGATATCGCTATGTTAACATCGCCTAAGTCGGGGTGGACGAAATTCTCTCCCATCTCGTCCAGTGTGAATGGTCTCGTTATGGGAGAGAAATAGGTGAGGATAGGATGAACGGCTGTGTACATCTACAGGGACAGCTTAGGTCTGAGTCCACACCTTTTACCGAAAGTCATTTTTTCGTAGCATGACGGGGATGATGCCGTCAGGACCCTGCGAGTTATAAGGGGATAAGCTGCTTATAGCCCAGTGGACCCCTTTTCTGCGGTGTATGATCCATCACTGTGACGTTTCAGCAGAGCTAAGATGTAGAGTAACAAGAGTGATGAGTAAGCCATGACCTATTCCGAGTGAACGGCCCAACCCTTCAATGAAATGAGGCATTTGTGTGAAAAATCAATTTTTATTTTGGTATTCTCTCAGAAATAGAACAAAAATGTTTCAAAATCATCACAAAATAGTTTCTCTTCCAGTTTACACAACGAACAACAGGTGTCCAACGACACGACTAAAGCAATTTGGTATTTGTACAATAGCATTAGTATACACCACATATAAAAACAAAGTAGAATGCGTACTGGAGCTCGAATATGCTCCTCCGGGTGGTCGAATTTATTATCTCATAATTGAACCTTCGATTTGATTGGAATGTGATACATGCTCGAGATGAAGTTGCGTGTCACATCGCCGACGAGTGTGCGATCGGGAATACCTTGTGCGAGACCGTAAATGGCCATTTTGCCTTCGACGAGTTGGCCGGGATTCTTCAGAATCTCCTTGACACAGGCATCAACGTCGGATAAGAATTTTGTAGCAATACCATCTGTGGTGTGCATGTCAGTGATGCAAATGTGGATTCTGTAAAGGAAGAACTAATTAGAACGGAATTGTTGGAAGTAGTTGTGCTTACCCTGAGGGGAATTGTAAAGCGTTTAGATTCCATCCCAACTTACAAAGGGAGTCGGATAGACGAAAGATATCAAAGTGCTCCGATCCAATGGCAATGACAGATGTGGCAGGTTTTCCGAACACAAAAATTCCATCAATCGAACGTAGACTGCAAGATGACATGATGAGGAGAGATCGAAACAAATAGCTTTCGGTATACGTACCCATTCTCCACCAATCGTGCCGTGTCTAGGATGCGTTTGGTAGCCTCCAAGTATCCCTCTTCGCCGAAACTCATCATTGTCGCCCAGCAAGCTGCAATAATACCACCAGCTCTTGATCCATTCAAAGTTGGGGAGCCATAAACACCGCCTGGCCAGTCGGTAGTCACAGTAAACTGATGATTACGGTATTTCTCATCCGAGTAGAGAATGACCGAAGAGCCCTTAGGTGCAAAACCATACTTGTGTGTATCGGCTGATATGCTCGTAACCCCCTTGACACTAAAGTCAAATGGACGTACGAAGTAACCAGCCCTTCTCATAAAACCAATCACAAAACTTCCTAAACACGCGTCCACATGCACTGGAATGTTATACTTTAGTCCGAGCTTGGCGATTTCTTCAATATCATCCATGGTTCCATAGGGGAAATTAGGTGCTGATCCTACGAGCTAATAAAACAGAGAATATGAACAGTTCTACCGACTGGAGATGTCCCTACCAGAATTGTGTTTTTGTTGATGGCTCGCCTCATGGCTGATATCACAACTTCAGTGGTTTTGGGGTCGACTTTCACCGAATTTACATGAATTCCCAGGTACTGTCCCGCTTTGTCGAAGGCAGCATGAGCGCTAACTGGTACCACAATATTTGGACGAGTAATACCTTTTACTTCACGTGCATAGTCCCTGTATGCCTTGACAGCCATAAGGATGGATTCTGTTCCACCTGTAGTCATCTAACGAAGGAATTCAATAAAAGAAAATTCGTACGCGTTAAACCATAAAACACTCTTACCGTTCCACAAGAATTATCGTCGCCATTGAATAGTGTACACGCCATTCGTACAACTTCGGCTTCCATTTTACAAATACCTGGGAACACGTCCGAGTGCAGCGGATTTGTATACGATGCCTTCCCATAGACCTTCGTTATGAGCTCAATGAGTTGAGGGTTGAAGGCATATACCGAGCCGGATACGCGACCATCGCGCCAATTGTAGTTACCCTTACTGAGATGATCGTCAACCAGTTTGAGTATTTGATCTGCGGATAGTCCTTTGTCGGGCAATTTGAATGAATACAGGAGACCTTCGCAGTTCTTTTCCATTTCGCGTTTGAAAGCGTCGGCTGTGCCACCAATTTGTTTTTCGATTTGATGTTGAACTATTGGGAGTTTCGCGATGAGGCGAAAGAATTTCTTTTTGCTGCGCTCATAAACACCTGTGGAATGGAAGTTAGCTTTAGAGCGACGACTGTGTGATGTTGGATGACTAGAGTATAATTAGTTAAGTTCTGATGTACTCGTACAGACGCTCGGAATGAGTTGAGAAACTAGATTTTTGACTTATATACAAGACAGCTTGTAATATTTTCCAAAATATTGGTAAGGGACACAAGCGGACTGTTAGGATTCAACACTTACTACTCCATTCGTTGGTAAAGTCAATCAAACTTATCACTCAAATACTATACCCATGTGCCTGACTTTCTTTGGTTGGCAGCTGATGAGATATACGAGAACTGTGCGGGCTATTTAGAGGTAACATAGTCACAAATTGTATGTGTGTGTGTGTGCGCGTGTGCATTAGGAATTTGGTCGATTATCTCGAGAACCAAAGATGGTATTGACATGGGACTGATCTCATTCGATGCCTATTAACGCAACTTAGAACTGATGAAGTTTTCAGCAAAATCGGTCCAGCAGTTTTTCGTTAGAATTTAAATAACTAAAAAAAAAGACCGGACAAGTGCGAGTCGGACTCGCCCACCAAGGGTTCCGTATAATACTTACTTACTTATCAGGCCAGCGATCCATGGAGGATCTGAGCCTGAGCTATAGCTGCCCTCCATCCTTGACGGTCCTGGGCACACTGCTTACATCCGCTATTACCGGCGGTTCGGTCTTCCTCTTTTTCTCGAACCAGTAGGCTCGGAGTCGAAAACCCTCTTTGCTTGCGTTGATGTCCATGCACTCGATGTGGCCGAGCCAGTGTAGTCGACGGATCGTTGCCTTCCGGACTACATCCACATCTTTGTACAGCTCGTAGAGTTCACGGCTGTGTCTTCTTCTCCATTCACCTTCCTCACAGACAGAACCAAATATCCGGCGCAGAATTTTTCTCTCGAAAGAATCTAAAATCAGCTTCGTTGTCCTGCTTATCGTCCAGCTTTCGGCTCCGTACAGCAAGACTGGCAGTATGAGCGTTTTGTAAAGCATGACTTTGATCTTTCGAGTGAGGAGTTTCGACCCAAGTTGTTTGCACAAGCCGAAGTAGCAGCGGTTGAGAAGGTCGATTCTATGGCGGATCTCCACTGTAGTGACGTTTGTGGAATTTACGTTTGCCCCGAGGTAGACAAACTCCGTACTCGAAATTGTAGCTCCGACGGCTTGGTTTTTGCTTGACACTGACCTTAAGATTAAGACCAACTCGTTTCGCCTGTTCTTCGATCGCCGCGAACGCTTCTACAATGCCAAGGCGAGAACACGCGATGATATGGATATCATCCGCGTATCCTAGCAGCTGGACGGACTTGTAGAAGATAGTGCCTTCCCTGTTGACGCCTGCCCGTCGCACTATCTGCTCTAGCACCAGGTTGAAGAAGTCACATGACAGCGCATCTCCGAGGTTCCGAGGTCCTAGAACCGAGTTGCACGGTGCATCGCGTGTTTTTTTAGCGTGGCGCGACACAACTGGATCAGTTTTACCGGGATCCCGAATTCGGCCATCGCACCAAACAGTTCTTCACGATGAATGCTGTCGTATGCGGCTTTGAAATCGATGAAAAGATGGTGTGTATCGATTTGAAACTCGTTGGTCTTTTCCAGGATTTGACGAAGTGTGAAAATTTGGTCTATAGTTGATTTGCCGGGCCGGAAGCCGCACTGGTAGCTGCCGATTAGTGCGGTGCAAAATGGTTTTAGACATTCACAAAACGCTGGACAGGATCTTGTATGCGACATTGAGCAGGGACATACCTCTATAGTTCTTGCAAGAGGTAGGATCGCTTTTTTTGTGGATGGGGTAAATAGAGCTGGTATTCTAGTCGTCGGGCATGCTTTCGTCTTCCCAAATTCTACAGATGATCTGGTGCAGGCTCCCTACTAGAACATCGCCGCCAGCCTTGAAGAACTCTGATGGCAAGCTTCTGAATAGCTTTGCCGACTTCTTCGATGCTGGGTGGGAGTACTTCTGGCTGGAGTTGGGATTTCCTCGGTCCCTACCACTCTCTCTTGGTCATGCTCGTTAAGCAGCTGTTGGAAATGCTGCTTAAATACATCCACTATTCCCTGTGGTTCGGTGACAAGATTACCCTCGCAGTTTCGAAGAGCCTGGGTGCCCTTTTTGAAGCCTCCTGCAAGGCCTTTGGCTTTCTTGTAAAAGGCTCGTGTTTTATGCTTATCCCTAGACTCTTCGATATCCTTGAGCTGGGAGGCTGCGAAGATTCTTTTCTTTTGTCGCAGTAGTTTTTCTTATCCCTTCTTCCGGCTCGGTACTCTTCTTGTGCTGCCCTGGTTTTCCTCTGCAGCGCCTTTTGGTACGCCTGGTCGATTGCTGCCTTTTTCTGCTAACACCATGGGTGGTTTCGGCTACTTCTTGAATGGCTGAGCGGCAATGGAGCTACATATTATATGGCATTTGTCTACGACGTAGACATACCGTAGAGTCTTTCGCTCAGCAGCTCCCTGCAGACTCCGGTAACCTCCGGTGTGCTCAGGCGCCCAATGTCGAACCTCCTCCTGGTGGTGGTGGGCTGGTGCAGCTTTCTGATATTGGACAGTCGATGTCTGAATTTTGCTGCTACGAGGAAGTGGTCAGAGTCGACATTTGCCCCTCTGAATGTTCGCACATCCAGTATGTTTGACGAGTGCCTTGCGTCAATGAGTACATGGTCGATTTGGTTGGCCAGGTTGCTGTGTCGATTTGCTTACGAGCGAATCTTGTGCTACTTATCAACGCATTACGAGCTGTCGCAAAGTCCGTGAGTCGGAAGCCGTTATCTGTTGTTCTATATCGTGAAGCATGTGCTTTCCGATCACTCCGCACCGGTTTTGGGGTTAAAGTCCCCGTGCACGATTTTAACATCCTACTCCGGACAAGCTCCGTAGGCCTTGTCCAGGTCATAGAAGTCCTCCTTGATAGGGTCTTCAGCCTCGTCGGTAGGGGCGTGTGCACATATAAGGCTGATGTTATAAAATTGCCTCTGATGCGGGTCACAGCCAGGCGATCACTTATAGGTTTAACGTCGATGACCTTCGACCTTAACCGCTTTCCCACGACAAATCCGCATCTCAGTAAATGCAATCTTTTGTGACAGCTGTAATGTAATGCCGTCCTAGTATCCGAGGCTAAATTCGCGTTAATAACAAGTAAAAATAACAATTCCACCGAATTCATAGATTATGTTACTGGACTATATTACCAGTCCATAGTCAATTTAGTTTATTAACCCGTTGAGTTCCCGTATCTAAATTCATAGCGAAGAAAATCTGATAAGATAGTCCATAGCCAGACTTGTGGAAAACACTTGCGGCTTGCCAGAGATTGGGGCGGCCGTGGCGAAGAACCCAAATGACATTCGTACTAAGCGAAGGTTGTATAAACGTACAATTGCTCTTCACCGTATACGTGTTTCGACAATTGATTAGACAAACAGAAAGAATTCATTGACGTCAGAGCACCTTGCATGTACATATTCTACGAACACTGTTTACTACATACTGTATAGCAATTAACTATGTGAAATCTAAGTGATTTCGTTATTCTTTCTTAAGTTGTCGAAACAGCAGATTATGATTCAAATTACTTCGATTGCCTTCAACATACATATGTACATGGCTAATGCGACCTTTCAAACGTAAATACTAGAGGACTGTGAGCAAAAACTAGTTTGAAGTTCAATGGGTGTGTGTGCAAAAACACAAATAATCTTTGTTTGTAGGCATGCAACAAGATACGAAGACGGAATTAGCGTTTGATGGCTAGATGTTGAAAGAAAGATCTGATAAAGTCACTTCATGTTAAGCCGAATAACGATGTACAGAGAATAAAGAGCAATAAAGCCACATGCAAATGATAAACAAATTGCTTGTCTTCTACTTTATGACACATCATCGCGACGCAGTAAAATACTCAAGATTCCAAATTAAAAAAAAAAAAACCAAAAACTCACTCTCATCCTGATTGAAGAAGGTCCACAGCCACACGGTGCTCAGCACTGTGGTCGTCGTAATCACAACAATCTGCCATGGCTCACGATTTGCCAATGCCTTATTGATCCCATCGGTTACTGCTTTCGCGCACGAGCTGAAACTTGGATTATTCATGATTGTACACTGATTTCGAATAAGGTGATCAAGAGCCTAGACCGCTAGCAAACGGTGGCGCCCAGCTGGAATTGCCTGTGTAAAGACGAAAAATAAATTCTCGAGTTGAGACAGGACTGCCTGTATATAGAAAATATAAACGTCAATTTCTAATCACCAACTATGTTATCTATGTTTTCGGAATATTACAGTTTTTTTTTGCGTTCCCGCTGATATTTGATAATGGATTATCGATAGCTCCGCTCATAGACGCCAGCATGTGATTGAGACTTAGTGTTGCGCCATATCACCCGATTAGAGATTATTACCTGGACGACTTGTGTTCGATGAACAAAGGGCGCTTAACAAAGACTCGGTGGCTCAAACGGAATTAACGCGAACTCAGTGGATGTGAAGATGCAGACGAATGAATGAATATCGCGAGCGCAACGGCAAACAATTGTGAAATTATAAAGAAATGAAGCAAAGCACGTACCTACAATACGAAATAAATGCGATGACAGAAAACAGATGGTCGATGGTAAACATAGTGAAGTTGGCTATGAGTTGTTCTGTCCCATTGTCAATTCTTCTCTTCTTCTTCTTCTTCGGCGCTTCATGCCTGTTTGACAATGCTACTACACGGCGATGCGACAGCGCCACTACAAACGCCGTAGCTGTCAAATCCATATTCATACAATGGAATTATATGGTAATAAGTCACAAAAGCACGTATGAGACGTGTCGCAGGGCTGTAATTTCGAAAATGATGTTTTTTTCAAACTGTTTCTATCCATTTATGAACTAATTTCAGTATCACTCTTCGAATTTTCTACTGATGCCAACTTCACTCTACACAATTCACCATAAAATTCACTCACAGAAGTAACCTCGCTGTCAAAAAAAAACGCCGATGAAAGTCGCTCCATTGTATATTGACTGAACGAATTTACAACCACAGCAAACGGCAGCGTTTGTAGTTGCGCTGTCGCATCGCCGTGTAGTAGCATTGTGAAATAGGCATCAGTTCATGGCCTCTCTTAAAAAAACCTCTCCAATTGGTTATACTTTTCTTGTTATATGTATTTGCATTTATTTATTTATTTCAATCAATCAAATGAGTACATCAGTTCTCCTCGTTAGATTGCCTTCTTTCTTTCTTTCTTTAGGTGGCGCTACAGTCCGTGGTGAACCTGGGCATCAACCAACAAGCGTCTCCAGCTGGCACGGTCTAGGGTCCCCTTCCACCTGCATGCGCCACCGTAGTGGCGCTTCTTTCCGGGGTGGATTCAAAGACTCTTCGGGTCGGAGCTGTATTTTCCATGCGTTCTACATGGCCTAGCCACCTTAGACGCTGTATCCGTAGACGTCGTACCAGGCCGATGTCTCTGTACAACCCGTACAATTCTTCGTTAAATCTTCTCCTGCATACTCCGTTTGAACAAACGGGACCGTAAGTAGTGCGTATAATTTTCCTCTCGAAACGACCAAGGGCATCTTCATCCGCTTTTGTTAAGGTCCAAGCTTCTGCGCCGTAAAGGAGGACTAGGATGATCAAGGTCTGATATAGTGTCACCTTGGTTTTCCGAGAGAGGGCTCTACATCTCAATTGCCTCTTGAGCCCAAAGAAACAGCGGTTGGCAAGAGTGATTCTGCGTTTTATCTCAGCTCTGGTGTTGTTGTCGCTGGTCATTAGTGAGCCAAGGTAGACGAATTCCTTGACCACTTCAAAGTTATATCTGCCCGTGGTGTTGCCCGTCTCTTTTAGATGAAAGCAGATATTTGGCTTAACCCTCATTAACCTTGAGACCCATCTTAGCCGCTTCTACCTTAATGCTTACAAAGGCCTCATTGACGTTTCGCTGTGTCCGTCCAATCACGTCAATGTCATCGGTGTACGCAAGCAGTTGCGTAGACTTGAAATAAATCGTACCTCTTGTGTTGGCCAGTGACTCTTGCACGACGTTTTCAAGTACGATGTTGAAAAAGTTGCATGACAGCGCGTCACCTTGCCTAAATCTTTTTTAACATCAAAGGTCTCGGTTTACTCATTACGGACCTTAATGGAGCTGCGAAATTCTCCATTGTCATCCTGCACAGTCGGGCGAGTTTGGCAGGGATGTTAAAACTAAACATGGCTTTGTATAGCTCATCTCTATACACGCTGTCATATCTTCTTCATCTCAACGGGCGCTACAGTTCAGGGAGAACCTGGGCCTCAACCAACATGCTCCTCCAAATAGCACGATTCTTATCTAGCCTTTTTCACTGCCGCACACCCAGTTGGCTGAGATCCCCTTCCACCTGTGTGCGCCATCTTAAGTGCGGCCGTCCTCTACTTCTTAGTCATTCGGGGTTAGATTCAATGACTCTCCGGGCCGGAGCTGTGGTGTCCATTCGCTCTACATGGTCCAGCCATCTTAGGCCTTGAATCCGTAGACGCCCGACTAGACTCATGTCCCTGTACAGCCCGAAAAGTTCTTGGTTGAATCTTTTCCTCCATCCCCCCTCAGCGTTTATAGGCCAGAAAACCACGCGCAAAATCTTTCTCTCGAACCGACCAAGGGCCTCTTCATCTGCTTTTGATAGTGTCAATACTTCTGCGCCATATAGCAGGACCGGGATGATAAGGGTCTTATATAGAGTCAACTTTGTCATTCGGGAGAGGGCTCTATTCCTCAATTGCCTCCTGAGCCCAAAGAAGCAGCGATTGGCAAGAGTGATTCTGCATTTGATTTCGGAACTGATGTCGTTGTTCTAGGTCACTGCGGAGCCAAGGTAGACGAAGTCCTAACTATCTTGAACTTGTACCTGCCAATACAAACGTTCTGTCCAAGACGCGGGTGGTTGTTTTGTCTTGCCGTCATTAACCGCCAGTCCCATTTTAGCCGCTTCCGCCTCAATGCTCGTAAAGGCCTTAATGACAACTTGCGGAGCTCGTTCAATTATGTCAATGTTATCGGCACGATCCTTTCAAGGACGATGCTGATAAAGTCAAATGACAGCATGTCGCCCTGTCTAAGACGTTTTTTGATATCAAAGGTCTTGGTTAAGTCGCTTCCGACTCTGATGGAGCAAAGAGAGTTCTCCATTCTCCAATGTCATCTTGCACCATCTGACGAGTTTGGCGGGGATGTCCAAACTAGACATGGCGCTGTATAGCTCGTCTTTATGTACACTATCGTAAGCGGCCTTAAAGTCGACAAGCGTTGGTTTTTTCTAGGATCTGCTGCAGAATACTTGATCGATAGTGGACTTCTCGGGCAAAACGGTTTAACTAACGATTTCAGACGTTCACCCAGTGCAGCAGAGAGGATCGTATAAGCGATGTTCAGGAGACGTATACCTCTGTAGTTGGCGCAAACGAAAGATTCTCCTTCCTTGTGGATGGGGCAAACGATTCTAAGATTCCATTCATCGGGCATGCATTTCTCTGACCATATCTTACAGATGAGCTGGTGCATACTGCCAAACAGGTCATCCCCAACTACCTTGAAGAGCGCGGCAGGTAGTCTTTCTGCTCCAGCAGCCTTGTTGGACTTAAGCATAGAAAAAGCGTTCCTAACTTCGTCCAGGTCAGGGGGACGGAATTCTATGCTAACATCTTCCGCTGTGAATGGGTCATTTTGCCTGACAGCGGAATTCGTTTCGTCATCGTCATTATACAGTCTGCAGAAGTAATCTTTCCAGATTCTTAGTATTGAGTTTGAATCTACTACTAAGTTTCCATTTTTGCCCCTGCAGGCTTCCGTTCTGGCTTTATATCCCCGGAATGTTTGTTTTATTCGTTGGAAAACCTCCAAACGTCATTTCCGCGATAGCATCTCTTCGATCGCGAGCTTCTCATGCTCCGTTATTTTGGTTTGAGAAGCTTCTGTTCCTCCTTTCTCTTGGGCTCATAAGGCTCAGGAGCAGCTCTTGTCCTTTTGTGCAGTGGTGCTTGATAGGCTGGCTGCTTGGATGCGTGTGCTCTTCTACACTCGTCGTCAAACTAGGGGTTTCTCGTTGGTGGCATTTTGAAACTGAATACCTCAGAAGCAGCACTCTCTAAAGCTTGTTGGCATCGGGGCCACTTGGGTTGTACGGTCTGAGCAGATGTTGGAGGCTTTTCCGAGAGCTTAAGGGACACACGATTGGTATAGGCTCTGGCGGTCTCTTGCGGTTGTAGCATTGCGACGTTGTATGCCGTTGGCCTTACTCGATTTTTCTGGGCCAGGCATATTCGTAGTAGTAACCTGGCTGTCACTAGACAGTGGTCCGAGATAGCACCGAGTGCAATATGGTCAATCTGGTTGACAGTGATTGACCCGGAGGCCGCCAGCAAATTGAGCTGATGTTGGCGAATTTAGCCTCGATGCAGATTGTTATGGAGCGTTCGCTTACATGCCTAAGTCTATCCCTAATAACGAATCCGCATCTGAATAGATGTCACAATTACTCATCCGCTTTTTGCCCGGTCCGTCCCATCGCACTTCCTGGATTGCGGTAATATCCGCCTTATAGCAGTCTAAGGCCTCCGTAAGTTGTTCGGCTGCCTTACTAACAGAAATGCTAGATGTTCGACTGCAGTGGCCTCTACTCGTTATCTTGCGCGGGCCAGCGCACGTCGGATATGCTACCCCTACGAGGCCTTTGTTAATCTTTTACCACCTTCATTTGTTTCTTACTGTAATTAAAATAATCAGCGTTATTAGGAACAAAATGTCCCCCGAACTTTTTCTCTTATCGGGAAACCCGGTATTGTGAACAATGTTCGAAAGGAAAAGGAAAGAGTACAAAACGCACGTCGTTGCGTCCGCCTACTTTCCCTACGACTCGATACTACCTCCACCACCGAAGGAAGTTTTTGAACTCGTAAGGTACTGTGAATCCAGAAAGATTGGCCTCATCTTGTGTTGCAGCAGCAAATGCAATACAAGAGGGGACCGTCTTTTAGACTTCTCGTCTGACCTTACCATCAACAATGTTGGCTCTCAACCAACATTTGTTACAACATCTATAGGATATGTGAAGGACATCACTAACTGGAGAGTCTTGCCTGATGTTACGCTAGCGGACCATAAATATATCGAATTCCGATTAAGTTGTGGGATCTCTTCCTTGCAAGCCAGACAGAATCCAAGAAAGACGGACTGGGTAAGGAAGGTTGAGAAATCTACTCAGGCCCTACCTAAACTTAGAATGAAACAACTGGCAGAGAACGCTGAAAAGCATGAAGAGACTGATAGAGATGCACGTGCGCAAAGTTATCCTTCGAATGCATCCTCCTTCGGAGATGCAACGTGCTTATCAGCGCGGAAAATCCCGCGAGACTGCGCTTTAAAACATAGTTTGAAAAATTGAATCCGCGCTTGAAAGGAAAGAGTACGCGCTAGGCTTTTTCGTCGATATTTAGGGAGCTTTTGATAACGTAACTTTCGACAGCATGTGTTACGCTGCCAGACGGCACGGCGTAGATGAAGCACTGCTCTTTCGGATCAAAGCAATGCTTGTGCACAAGCCATTGATCGTTGGTGCAAGTCTCGGAAATTGTGTTAAATCTGGCGTAAGCAAGGGCTGCCCGCAAGGCGGCGTCCTGTTTCCGCTTTTATGGTGGATGGTGGTCGGCTCTCTGCTTGATGCTCTCAATGCCTCTGGAATCTATGAACAGGCCTTTGCGGACGATGTCGCCGTTCTTTCTGTCGGCTCATGCTTAGCGACTGTCCGTCCAAAGCACAGGCGGCGCTAAATGTTATCGATGATTGGTGGATCAGAAATAGGCTGTCGGTCAATCCTCTTACGACCGATGTCGTTCTCTTCACGGGAAGGAGAAAAAATACTGATATGACTCAGCTGGTACTAAAAGGCACCTCCATCCCGATATCCAACGAGGCTAAGTATCTAGGAGTCATCTCAGATAGCAAGTTTCTCTAGTCAAAGCATGTTGAGTCAAAAATAACAAAAGCGCTATCAGCTTTCTGGCAATGCAAAGGAGCTTTTGACAAAATCTGGGGCTTATCGCCGGTAAAAGTCCTCTGGATCTACACGGCAATGATAAAGACCTATAATCTCAAAAGCATCGGTTGTCTGGTGGTACAGAGTAAAACGCAAACACGTCGAAGCCTCTTTCACCAAACTTCAAAGAACGGCTTGTCTTTGCTGCACGGGAGCTTTCCTCTGCACGCCGGGCGCTGCTCTAGATGCTATGATGAACCTTCCACCTCATGACGTGTTTATCAGAGGGCGTGCTCTGAAAGCCATGTCTCGTCTGAAGAGAAATAGCTTTTGGTACAACTCGCATGGGAATAACAGTGTGCTTACGCAAGAATTGTTCTGCGACCGCTGTCTCATGGACATGCCTTCTGACGCCCTGACGCCCGTTATCCTACTGCGTCGCAATTTAATATTCGAGTTTCCATGGCGTGAGGATTGGCTCTGGTTGGATTACTGAACCTGGAAAGAACAGTCTTCACATTTTCACGGATGGTTCCAGGTCTGGGCGGGGTTCCGGCGCTGGGGTCTTCTTTGAGCTCGAAAACATCCGACTGCACTTCTCGTTAGGAAAATATGCGTCTGTCTTCCAATCAAAGATATACGCAATCCTAATGGCCATGCACTATGGTGTGAACCACAGGTTGAGAGGGAAAAGCATATGCGTCCGCAGTGACGGCCAAGCTACACTCAAAACTGTGTGCAACCCCTTAACTAGCTCCAAATTAGTGCTTGAACTCAAGTCCTTCTTAAATTACACTTAATCTGATAATGCCATCCTAGAATTTTCCTAGGGAGGAATTGTAGGCGCACCCTAATGTAGAGCTTTATTAATGCCCATCGGATGACAGCACGAATGAAATCGTGGGATGACAGCCATCCCATCCCATACCGGCAAATTGACGTAACCCAGTTGTGTTTGTGTTCCAGCTGTTGTCTGTCAACCGATTTCTGTCATATCAGAATATTTCTTATCAGTTTTTCTTGTAATTGTTTTGGTTTTTGAGGTTTTAGGAAGAAGTCATGTTACGACATTTTACAAGGAACGCCCCTTTGGTAAATATGCTGGCCGGCCTTACGTGCATACATTTCCGATTACATTTTACTTTCCTTTTGCACAGGCTTTAAGGTGTCAAAGATTTGCCAGCGCAGCACCTGTTGCTAATGATAATCTTACAACGATTAAGGAAAACAATGGTGTACGGGAAATAACTTTGAATCAACCGAAAACAAGGTTTGAACTCCTTTCTCTATCATCACAACGTTCCTGGTTTTGAAGAACATAGTTTGATGTCTGTTTCGATGATTTCTTTTGCCATTAGTGGTGACAAAAAAGATCTGGTCAGGCGAAGACGCAAGGTGCACCAACAATTCGGAGCCGATTCCAGCAAATTTTTTGCGACGGTCTTGTCTGTTGTGTTCTTGAAATGAGCCAGTTTCTTTGAATTTATTTGCCGACTCGTACATTTGCTAATTAAGTATATACAGTACACTCTCGGTAGAGTGAAGGTGGTGTAGGTCGACCCGAAATTGGTGGGTCTTCTCCAACATCTGCCGCAGTGTAAATATTTGGTCTATCGTGGATTTTCCTGGCCTGAAGCCACATTGATAGGAACCTATCAAGTTGTTCACGAATGGTTTCAGGCGTTCACACAGTGCGGAAGAAAAGATCTTATACGCGATGTTTAGGAGACTTATGCCCCTATAGTTGGCGCAGTTCTCCTTTTTTATGGACCGGGCAAAAGATGCCGAGATTCCATTCATCGGGCATGCTTTCTTCCGACCATATCTTGTAGACGAGCTGTTGCATGTTCCCAACCAAGGAACATGCAACAGACATGGAGGAATGTTTGGCGTCGATCGCAATATGATCGATTTGATTAACAGATAATTGATCAGGAGACCGCCAGATTCCCTTATGCATATTAAGGTGTGGGAATCGTGTGCTACCTAGACACAAAATCTTTTAGCCTGAATCCATTTTTGCACGTGGTGTCGTGTAGGCTGTGTTTTCCTACGACTCGTTCAAAGATTACCTTTTTACCCAGTTTCGCGTTAAAGTCTCCTAGAACAATCTTGGTGTCATACATAGCTGGGACATAGAAGTCATCTTTGACCCTGTCGTGTGAACGCATATCAAGCTGATGTTCCCGAAGATAGCTTTGATGCGGATTGTTATGAGGCATTCGCTCACATGCCGGAAGCTCAGGACTTTTTGCCTAAGTCCACCTCGAACAAATCCGCATAGGCGTCGTTTGTTCTTCTTGTAGTAGTTTCCGTACTTTAAGCGATTGATTATAATTCTTTCGAAGACTTTCGATATTATCGGCAACAATGATATTGGGCGGTGAGATTTTTATCCGTCGGTGGCTTTCCGGGCTTTAGAACCATAATAACTGGCGACCGTCCATTGGCTCGGTGCGTGTTTTCACCTACGCGCTGCGTTAACAAGATGTAAAAGTTTGAGCAGAGCATTTCTCGGTAAATTTTTAAGGACATCTCCTGTAATTAAGTCGTAGCCTGGTGCTTTATTTGGCTTGAGGGATTTTATGATATTGTTACGAAGTTTACTAGTCCAGAATAGGGTCCGATCATTGGGTTGCGGTAAACTACAACTATTTGTTTGTTTATTCAGTACACACACTTTATTATTCCACCTCAGATCAATTATCTTGGCGCTTCAGCTTTATTACAATCTTTGTCTATACATCTGTTAGATATTTGTCCACTAACTCACTAGATGGCTTGATTATTTTCACACTGGATTATCGACTGATCACTGAATTACTGAATATTGAATACTGAATACCCCCGAGGGCGAGTGTTCCCGCTTATATAGCCCTCGGTCCAATCTCTCGAATGTTCGCCGTCAGACGTTCACCTTCAAAAGTCTCTATAATGCTCTGGCATTGATATTCAGCAGTATACCGCTGAAAGTTACCATCATTTCAGCTGCATCAGATCATTCTAAATTTTGACAGCGAAATTCGAATATAACTGTCGGCTCGCGTCCGCAACACTGCCCTCCTCTTATACTTGTTCGTCCTCGAGCAAGCGATTTGATCCTTCCGCAGTATGGCGCTAACCTCTCCAAGTGGACAACCTTATACTTCGTCGTCTGTTTCCCGTCTGTTGTATTGGATATACCACGTCGTTGATTTTCTTGATGACCTCATATCCCCGGCTGATTGCAATTTGGGGCACAAGCCTGTTTTTCGTTGTGGGTTGTACAGCAATACCAATTGCCCTGATTCGAATCCAGAAGTGTTCGCCCTTAAGTCATATTTCGCTATCATTTTATCACTGACCAAGTTGAGTCGCTCCCGAGTGAACTGATGGACAGAGTTCAGCTGCTCCTGCTTTTCGGTTACGAAGTCTACCCTTCCGCTAGTTGTCGGTAGTACCACGCCAAACTTCAAATCCGATGGAAGTCGGAGCTCAGTTCCAAGAATGGCTATCAGTTATCGCCGCTGAATTGTGCTGCGCCGATCGATACGCCATTAAGAAAAGAGTAGGATGTTAATCCCAGTCCTTCTGATCTTCGACGACGACTTTTCTCAAGTATTCCTCCATCGTCCGGTTGAACCTATCGACCATCCCGTCAGATTGTGGGTGTAATGGTGTTGTTTGTGCTTTTCTGATACCTAGCATGTCGCAGAGTTCTTTGAACACCGACAACTCGGAGTTCCTTCCTTGCTCTGAGTGCGGTTTCAGCGGTACTTTTGAGGTTAATGAATTGGTAGAAGCGTCTAGGATCGGTAATAAGGGACGTCTGCATTCTTTGAAGATATGGGTTGTAGAGGGTGTCACAGAGGATAGAGAAGCGTTGGGAGGCTTGTGAACGCCGGGTAGTAGTTAGGTAATCTGCCGTGACTTGTTTTGTTTGAATCTCATTGTTAGGCTTTTATAACGCGGGCCTACGTAGGTAAGCCCGCGGTTGTACCGCTTTAATCTTATTTAGTTACAGAGACCATGAAATTTGTCATTTACTTGACTAATGGCTTTTCCTCTTTTTCCGGACAGAAACTCACTCTCGATTGCAATGATGGACTCTCTAATTGAAGGACTAAGTACAAATGTAAGCGACGAGTCCCTTCGCTGTATAGTTCTTTCGTCGACCGGTTCGATATTCTCTTCTGGACACAATCTCAAGGAACTGGTAATACCCATTAGCAGTTGTATCTCCCTTTTCGCTAAACTAAATTCGTTAAGACCCCAGAGAAAGGTGCCGACTATCACAGAATTGTCTTCAAGAAGTGTGCAGAAATGATTCAACTCATACAGAAAGTTCCGGTACCAGTCATTGCAAAAGTTGATGGACACGCGGCTGCTGCTGGATGTCAAATGGTTGCATCATGTGATATTGTCGTTTGCTCAAAGGACAGTTCCTTCTCAACTCCCGGGTATGGACGGTCGAAAGAGCTCTGTTATGACTTTTTTTTTTAATTTTTATTTAAAGAGCGAATTTTGGAATCTTCTATCACACACCAGGAGTGGCGGTGGGCCGTGTTATGTCACGTACGAAAGCTTTGCATATGTTGTTTTCTGGAAACCCCCTAACTGCACAGGAGGCCTACATAGCTGGTAAATACACTACAAACTCTTCGTCTATTCGTTTCCTTTGAATTTATCAACCTTCGGGCTTAAGGTCTAGTTAGCGTTGTTGTACCAGCCGAGAAGCTGGATGCGGAAGTCGTGAAAATCTGTGATTCAATCAAACACAAAAGTCGCGCTGTTATCGCCATGGGCAAGGACCTTTTTAACAAACAAATTCAATTGGGTTTAGCCGACGCTTATAATCTCGCATCTGAGGTAAGGCTCTTTCTGACATAGAATTAAACTCAACTTTCTTTCGGTCTAGGCTATGGTCGCTAATTTGAGTTCAAATGATGGAAAAGAAGGCATTCGGAGTTTCGTGGAGAAACGGAAGCCCAAATGGACCCATTTGTAGACAAAAAGCAAATTCTGTTTCAGCCGTTCACTTGGAATGTCCTACAAAGACGTACAGTTTTTTTCTATTTGTTTTAATTAACAGTGAAGTTGAATAGTTGACCATTGAGTACCAATTTGCATTTATACACCATTATACAGACATTTAAATTTTTCTACCCAAATCCTTGTGTTTTGCAACGACCCTGCCGCGCAAACGACATACTGCGACTTCTATTAAGGCTAAGATTGACGAACAGGAAAAAGGTAAGGATGACCACAGTCGTAAACACTGATAACACAAATTCTAAGCGAGTATCTAGCCTAAGCTAAAAGAAATATCTCAATGAAACTCTTGGGGAATTCAGGAGACAAGCCCTCTCCAAAACCACCAGCAGCAGAGCACAGTCAAATCTTTAAAACAAAAACAGCTACCTGGCCGTGCGACCATGGTAGCCAGGCAGCTCACCAGCTGGCCAGGGGACCATGGTAGCCAGGCAGCTGGCCAGGCAAAAATGGTAGCCAGGCAGCTCACCCAGCTGGCCAGGCGACCATGGTAGCCAGGCAGCTCACCAGCTGGCCAGGCAGCTCACCAGCTGGCCAGGCAGCTCACCAGCTGGCCAGGCAGCTCACCAGCTGGCCATGCATCCCACCAGCTGGCCAGGCAGCTCACCAGCTGGCCAGGCGACCATGGTAGGCAGGCAGCTCGTCAGCTGGCCAGGCGACCATGGTAGGTAGGCAGCTCGTCCGCTGGCCAGGCGACCATGGCATGCAGGCATCTCGTCAGCTGGCCAGGCGACCATGGTAGGCAGGCAGCTCGTTAGCTGGCCAGGCGACCATGGTAGCCAGGCAGCTCACCAGCTGGCCAGGCGACCATGGTAGCCAGGCAGCTCACCAGCTGGCCAGGCGACCATGGTAGCCAGGCAGCTCACCAGCTGGCCAGGCGACCATGGTAGCCAGGCAGCTCACCAGCTGGCCAGGCGACCATGGTAGCCAGGCAGCTCACCAGCTGGCCAGGCGACCATGGTAGCCAGGCAGCTCACCAGCTGGCCAGGCGACCATGGTAGCCAGGCAGCTCACCAGCTGGCCAGGCGACCATGGTAGCCAGGCAGCTCACCAGCTGGCCAGGCGACCATGGTAGCCAGGCAGCTCACCAGCTGGCCAGGCGACCATGGTAGCCAGGCAGCTCACCAGCTGGCCAGGCGACCATGGTAGCCAGGCAGCTCACCAGCTGGCCAGGCGACCATGGTAGCCAGGCAGCTCACCAGCTGGCCAGGCGACCATGGTAGCCAGGCAGCTCACCAGCTGGCCAGGCGACCATGGTAGCCAGGCAGCTCACCAGCTGGCCAGGCGACCATGGTAGCCAGGCAACTCACCAGCTGGCCAGGCGACCATGGTAGCCAGGCAGCTCACCAGCTGGCCAGGCGACCATGGTAGCCAGGCAGCTCACCAGCTGGCCAGGCGACCATGGTAGCCAGGCAGCTCACCAGCTGGCCAGGCGACCATGGTAGCCAGGCAGCTCACCAGCTGGCCAGGCGACCATGGTAGCCAGGCAGCTCACCAGCTGGCCAGGCGACCATGGTAGCCAGGCAGCTCACCAGCTGGCCAGGCGACCATGGTAGCCAGGCAGCTCACCAGCTGGCCAGGCGACCATGGTAGCCAGGCAGCTCACCAGCTGGCCAGGCGACCATGGTAGCCAGGCAGCTCACCAGCTGGCCAGGCGACCATGGTAGCCAGGCAGCTCACCAGCTGGCCAGGCGACCATGGTAGCCAGGCAGCTCACCAGCTGGCCAGGCGACCATGGTAGCCAGGTAAAGTATACGTTACAACAAATAACTATAAACGTTATAACTATTAAGTTTATTAAGTCCAATGAGATATAATATACTACAACTACTGAAAAGTAAAAGAGCTCATATGTCAGACGATTTGAATAGCGCGATGGTTGCTAAGCGACTGACTTTATTACTGACTTGATTAGCGTGGATATTAATTGAGAACAGTGGACACTGCATTTCTCCCCTTCAAAATTATCGCCTTCGATGCCGAACGGAAACGGGTGGCGTAAATCTAACGACTGGTCTTCTATTTCGCTGTGAGCGCCGTTGGCCTGGCTGGTGTTGCTGTAGCTGCTCGACAGGTGCCTCTATCGTGTTTTTAGACATGGAATGGGAATTGGGTTGATGAGTATCCGACGAAGTAAGGCAAGCTAGCCTTCTCCCTTCTTCAAATTCGGTAGCTCCTATAAGTTTGCGCATCTGGTTTTGATGTCTTCTGCTTATTCCCGTTGCAGTTTGCACCTCAAACATTTTCCTGCCTACTCTTGCAAAAGTTCTTCCAGGTATCCACTTTGGGCCTCTAGAAAAGTTCCGAATATAAACTTCTTCCCCAAGGACGAACTTCGACTCTATCGGTGGTAACTTGAGAGCTTCTTTTCGTGGGGCTAGTTGTGAAAGCAGCGTCCGTGGTTGCCTTGCGTGTAGCAGTTCTGAGGGTGACTTCCCCGTTGCATTAGGCAAGGATCTGTAAGAAACTAAAAAATCCAGTAAAGCTTGTCTTTGATTATTACCATCTCGAAATAGTTTCTTCATGGCAGACTTGAACGTTCGCACCATTCTTTCTGCTTCTCCGTTCGAGGCAGGGTGAAATGGGGCGGATCGAATATGCTGAATATCGCGCCGATAACAAAATGTTGCGAACTCCTGTGACGTAAACTGAGGACCGTTATCGGAAACCAACAATTCCGGTAGTCCTTCTATTGCAAATACGTTCTCTAGTGCCTTTATTGTAGCTCCAGTGGTTGTGCTTGACATCTCAACCACGTATGGAAAATTCGACAGTGCGTCGACGCAGATAAGATACATGTTATTAAGGAATGGACCAGCGAAGTCTACATGTATCCTTTCCCATGGCTTTGACGGTGGTGGCCAACTTACAAATTCTTGGCGAGGATTATCGCTATTCTGCAGGCACGTTTCGCAGCGATTTACTAAGCTTTCAATTTCTCGATCGATACCTGGCCACCAACAATGTCGACGTGCTAGTTGCTTCGTTCTTACGATGCTCCAATGGCCAGAGTGTAACATTTTTAAAACTCTTTTCCTTAAGCTGAAAGGTACGATCACCCTGGACATGTTGGTTTGCTCTAATAATACATCCTTATGTCGTGTTATGGCCAACCTTTTAATAAAAAAAGGTTTAATATCTTCATCTTCATCCTTAAGGTTTATAGGCCACCCTTCATCAAGTAACCGGGAAATTTTTCTTAATATAGGATCTTTAGCAGTCTCCTTAGCTATCAACTTGGCATTAAGTGGGAACTCGGCTATTTCTTCTCCTACGTTGGTGGTAACTCCAAAACATCTTTCTTCTTCCAAGTCAAACTGTGGATCCGGGCCCATGGGCAACCGCGACAGCCCATCTGCATTGCCGTGGTGCTGTGTGGCTTTGTATTTTATTGTATAAGTATACGCCATCAATATGATCGCCCATCTCTGCAATCTATGGACAGTCATCATGGGCAGCTGCTTACTTGGACTAAATATCGAAAGAAGAGGCTTATGGTCTGTGACCAGCTCAAACATCCGACCATATACGTACTGGTGGAACTTTTGGACGCCGAATATTATAGATAGTGCCTCCTTTTCTATTTGGCTGTATTTCATTTGCTGTGGATTCAATGTTTTGGACGCGTGAGCAATGGGACGCTCAGAACCATCTGGATAGCGGTGCATCAACACAGCTCCAAGTCCATGTGAAGATGCATCCGTGGCTAGCACGATTGGCAATTCTTCCGTAAAATGCATGAGCTTGGTGGTTTCAACAACTGCAGTCTTCAATCTATCAAAAGCGTCTTGTTGGCATTTTCCCCAAAGGAATCGAGTGTTCTGCTTTCTTAACTCATTGAGGGGAGCTGCAATTTGAGAAAGGTTCTTAATAAATTTGCCATAATATGTTACCTTTCCAAGAAATGCTTGTAGCTGTTTCAGATCCTTTGGTGGTTTCATTTTATTTATTGCTTCTAAACCACTGTCCGATGGTCTTATCCCAGTTGCATCAATTTTATGGCCTAAGTATTCAATACTTCGCTGGCTAAATTGACATTTCTTCACATTACAGCGCAGACCCCAGGACGATAGCCGTCTTAAAAGTTCCTTGATGTTTGATATATGCTCACTTTTATTTCTGCCTGTAACAATAAAATCATCCAAGTAAGCGGCGCAATGATCCATCCCCGATATAATTTGCTCCATAAGCCGCTGAAATATACCAGGGGCACTAGCAACTCCAAACGGCAGTCTCTGGTAGGCATATAAACCAAATGGCGTATTGATGACCAAATATTTCTTTGATTCGTCGTCCAGAAGCAGCTGATAATAAGCATCACTCAGATCAATCTTGGTAAACAGCACACCTCCCTGTAACTTGTGGAAAATTTCTTCGACTCTGGGCATAGGATATTTATCTATTTCCAGCTGGGGATTAATGGTTATTTTAAAATCCCCACATATGCGAATATTGCCCGAAGATTTCTTAACAACCACCACGGGAGCTGCCCACTGACTCGTAACTATTGGACATAAGATTTTCGCTTGCACTAATCTGTCTAGTTCTTCTTTAACAGCAGTCTTTAAAGCAAAGGGGAGGGGGCGAGGCTTAAAAAATTTTGGATTAGCATCCTGTTTCAAATAAAGCTTAGCCAGGAAATTATTGCAGCAACCGAGACCACTACTAAAGACGTCAGTAAACTGAGCACAAATCTCCTCTACCTCTTTAGCGAATCCATTCTCGGGGTTGGTACATTGCGAAAAAAACACGGAATCACAACAACTTACTCTAAAATTGAAAGCATCAAACCAATCCATTCCTAAGATATTTCCTCCTTCATAGGTATCAGCGACCAGAAGCTGTAAGTTGTGTTCCTGTTGCTTAAACTGTACTGCCACATGTAAAATGCCTTTGACTGAAACCAGGTGATCGCCGTATGCCCTCAACACTCTAGCAGACTGAGTACATTTTGGTTCACCCAACTGTTTATAGCCATTTAAACCGACCATTGAACACGTAGCCCCCATATCGAGTTGAAAGTCAAGTTTAGTTCCATTAACTATTAACTGCACCAAATACTGTTTGCTGCTCCGCTTAACATACTCGCCTTCTTCGCTTAACGATAGAATTTGGTCAACTTTATCGTGACCAGGGGTGGAATCGGCTAAGGTGATTTGTGACAAGTGACAGTCACATTCGCGGTTTCGGTATCGTGTAAGGTGATAGTCACTGTGACTGTCACATTTTTGTGACAGTTTTCTGGTGACAGCTATTTAGCTATCACTTTCCTATGTTCTGTGCGTTTGATATGGCTTTGATTGTGCTTTTGTGTGTTTTATAAAATATGTATATTTCCGTGTTGAGAACTATTTTTAAGCGAAGATAAAGAGCTCAATGAGACATTGATGGAAGTTAGATGATATCTTAGGAAGAATTTGAGAAATCGGTCTAAATCGGTTTCCTTTTCCTGTACGCCGACAAAATGTATAATTGGCCAATAAATGAATTGAGTGCAATAATAGCATTTCTAATATGTGCATTATTTACTATTCCCAGTAATTGTGCAAAACAATCGGTGACGACGGCCGTGATTTTAATTTCAAAATTTCTTTTTAACTATCTAAGAGCTGTCTTAAGGCAGCCCTACACGGCGAACATGTTCGCCGATTTTGTTCGTGAATTTGCTGTGAATGTCGCCGAGTTAACATAAATAAATAACCATAAGCGCAACCACTTGTGTTTACTTATCGTACATGTTTACCCTCTGAAGAATCAGCACGAAATGAATGTTCTCCAAATGTGTTCGCCGTGTAGAGAGTAACGCAAACGAACGGATTCGGCGAACATGTTCGCCGTTTAGGGCTACCTTTATCTATCAGTAACTCCGAAAAAGCAAGTGTTGCTCCTTTTCTAAACTTTTTTTGTGATAATCTTACCCGATACCAACAGATGGTGATAGTCACATATGACTGTCACCAAAGTGACTATCACCTATCACCTTAGCCGATTCCACCCCAGACTTATGTTTTGTATTTCGCCAACACACAGACGAAATGTGACCTTTCACGTTGCACACTCTACAAACAGGGGTGGAATCGGCTAAGGTGATTTGTGACAAGTGACAGTCACATTCGCGGTTTCGGTATCGTGTAAGGTGATAGTCACTGTGATTGTCACATTTTTATGACAGTTTTCTGGTGACAGCTATTTAGCTATCACTTTCATATGTTCTGTGCGTTTGATATGTCTTTGTGCTTTTGTGTGTTTTATAAAATAGAAAATATGTGTTTCTGTGCTTGGAACTATTTTTAAGCGTAGATGAAGAGCTCAATGAGACATTGATGGAAGTTAGAATTCTGAGGAAGAATTCGAGAAATCGGTTTCCATCCCTGTACGCCGACAAAATGTATAATTGGCCAATAAATGAATTGAATGCAATAATAGCATTTCTAATATGTACATTATTTACCTTTCCCAGTATTTGTGCGAAACAATCGGTGACAACGGCCCTGATTTTAATTTCAAAATTTCTTTTTACCCATCTAACAGCTGTCTTAAGGCAGCCATACACGGCGAACATGTTCGCCGATTTTGTTCGTGAATTTGCTGTGAATGTCGCCGAGTAAACATAAATAAATAACCATAAGCGCAACCACTTGTGTTTATTTATCGTACATGTTTACCCTCTGAAGAATCAGCACGAAATGAATGTTCTCCAAATGTGTTCGCCGTGTAGAGAGTAACGCAAACGAACGGATTCGGCGAACATGTTCGCCGTTTAGGGCTACCTTTATCTGTCAGTAACTCCGAAAAAGCAAGTGTTGCTCCTTTTCTAAACTTTTTTTGTGATAATCTTACCCGATACCAACAGATGGTGATAGTCACATATGACTGTCACCAAAGTGACTATCACCTATCACCTTAGCCGATTCCACCCCAGCATTACGTACTGGACACTGGAAAAATGTATGTCTTACCCCGCAACCAGGACAAGATCGCTTAGATTCTTTTCTATTATTATTAGGGGAAAAGCTGAATTTTCCCTTTTGTTGTCCCACTAGCGAGGGAGGCTGAGAACGCGATCGTGGTCTTTTGTAACCTGTAGCAACACGATGAACTTGAGCTGTCATATTATCACCTTTGATCGCTAATACAGATTTCTGGGTCGATTCGTACGTCTCCGCTATTTTAATCACGTCATCTAAACTTGGATTTTTCTTCTGCAAAGCTGCTGAACGAACTGTATCATGTGGGGTATGCAGCACAATAATATCCCTTATCAAACTATCGACAAACGGTTGTTTACAACTTTCATTATCGCAGACAAATTCGCAATCTCTCGCTGCACCACGTAAATCCGCTAACCACTCCGAATAAGTTTGATTGTCTTTCATGCGCATTTGAAAGAATGCATAGCGGGCCGCGAGGCAATGTGTTTTATCCGCAAAATGCACCGTAAGCTTTTCAATTAGGACTGCGAACGATTCTGCCTCTACTTTTTTGTCGGCGAACAAATTCCTTATGAGCTCATACAACTCTGGACCCGACCAAGACAAAAAAAATGCTTTTTTCTGCTCATCTGTAGTCACATTGTATGCAAGAAAATGTTGATTCAGTTGGTCTACAAACGATTTCCAGGACTGCTTGCGGTTGTCAAATGGCGGAAAAGATGGTATGTGATTGGATGCGGGTAAAGCACCTGCTCCTGCAATTTTCTGCTCCGCTAATACATTCGACATCCAGTCCTGTTGCTTAGTGAGTAATTGAGAAAACATTTGTAACAAATTGCCTGTTTCTGCCATTCCTACGCGTGTGCTGCCGCAATAACTTTCAGAAATGAATAGCACCAAATGAAGTAAACAATTATGAACAAATTCTCGTCGCCAATAAAGTATACGTTACAACAAATAACTATAAACGTTATAACTATTAAGTTTATTAAGTCCAATGAGATATAATATACTACAACTACTGAAAAGTAAAAGAGCTCATATGTCAGACGATTTGAATAGCGCGATGGTTGCTAAGCGACTGACTTTATTACTGACTTGATTAGCGTGGATATTAATTGAGAACAGTGGACACTGCACCAGGCAGCTCACCAGCTGGCCAGGCGACCATGGTAGCCAGGCAGCTCACCAGCTGGCCAGGCGACCATGGTAGCCAGGCAGCTCACCAGCTGGCCAGGCGACCATGGTAGCCAGGCAGCTCACCAGCTGGCCAGGCGACCATGGTAGCCAGGCAGCTCACCAGCTGGCCAGGCGACCATGGTAGCCAGGCAGCTCACCAGCTGGCCAGGCGACCATGGTAGCCAGGCAGCTCACCAGCTGGCCAGGCGACCATGGTAGCTAGGCAGCTCACCAGCTGGCCAGGCGACCATGGTAGCCAGGCAGCTCACCAGCTGGCCAGGCGACCATGGTAGCCAGGCAGCTCACCAGCTGGCCAGGCGAACATGGTAGCCAGGCAGCTCACCAGCTGGCCAGGCAAACATGGTAGCCAGGCGGCTCACCCAGCTGGCCAGGCGACCATGGCAGCCAGGCAGCTCACCAGCTGGCCAGGCGACCATGGTAGCCAGGCAGCTCACCAGCTGGCCAGGCGACCATGGTAGCCAGGCAGCTCACCAGCTGGCCAGGCGACCATGGTAGCCAGGCAGCTCACCAGCTGGCCAGGCGACCATGGTAGCCAGGCAGCTCACCAGCTGGCCAGGCGACCATGGTAGCCAGGCAGCTCACCAGCTGGCCAGGCGACCATGGTAGCCAGGCAGCTCACCAGCTGGCCAGGCGACCATGGTAGCCAGGCAGCTCACCAGCTGGCCAGGCGACCATGGTAGCCAGGCAGCTCACCAGCTGGCCAGGCGACCATGGTAGCCAGGCAGCTCACCAGCTGGCCAGGCGACCATGGTAGCCAGGCAGCTCACCAGCTGGCCAGGCGACCATGGTAGCCAGGCAGCTCACCAGCTGGCCAGGCGACCATGGTAGCCAGGCAGCTCACCAGCTGGCCAGGCGACCATGGTAGCCAGGCAGCTCACCAGCTGGCCAGGCGACCATGGTAGCCAGGCAGCTCACCAGCTGGCCAGGCGACCATGGTAGCCAGGCAGCTCACCAGCTGGCCAGGCGACCATGGTAGCCAGGCAGCTCACCAGCTGGCCAGGCGACCATGGTAGCCAGGCAGCTCACCAGCTGGCCAGGCGACCATGGTAGCCAGGCAGCTCACCAGCTGGCCAGGCGACCATGGTAGCCAGGCAGCTCACCAGCTGGCCAGGCGACCATGGTAGCCAGGCAGCTCACCAGCTGGCCAGGCGACCATGGTAGCCAGGCAGCTCACCAGCTGGCCAGGCGACCATGGTAGCCAGGCAGCTCACCAGCTGGCCAGGCGACCATGGTAGCCAGGCAGCTCACCAGCTGGCCAGGCGACCATGGTAGCTAGGCAGCTCACCAGCTGGCCAGGCGACCATGGTAGCCAGGCAGCTCACCAGCTGGCCAGGCGACCATGGTAGCCAGGCAGCTCACCAGCTGGCCAGGCGAACATGGTAGCCAGGCAGCTCACCAGCTGGCCAGGCAAACATGGTAGCCAGGCGGCTCACCCAGCTGGCCAGGCGACCATGGCAGCCAGGCAGCTCACCAGCTGGCCAGGCGACCATGGTAGCCAGGCAGCTCACCAGCTGGCCAGGCGACCATGGTAGCCAGGCAGCTCACCAGCTGGCCAGGCGACCATGGTAGCCAGGCAGCTCACCAGCTGGCCAGGCGACCATGGTAGCCAGGCAGCTCACCAGCTGGCCAGGCGACCATGGTAGCCAGGCAGCTCACCAGCTGGCCAGGCGACCATGGTAGCCAGGCAGCTCACCAGCTGGCCAGGCGACCATGGTAGCCAGGCAGCTCACCAGCTGGCCAGGCGACCATGGTAGCCAGGCAGCTCACCAGCTGGCCAGGCGACCATGGTAGCCAGGCAGCTCACCAGCTGGCCAGGCGACCATGGTAGCCAGGCAGCTCACCAGCTGGCCAGGCGACCATGGTAGCCAGGCAGCTCACCAGCTGGCCAGGCGACCATGGTAGCCAGGCAGCTCACCAGCTGGCCAGGCGACCATGGTAGCCAGGCAGCTCACCAGCTGGCCAGGCGACCATGGTAGCCAGGCAGCTCACCAGCTGGCCAGGCGACCATGGTAGCCAGGCAGCTCACCAGCTGGCCAGGCGACCATGGTAGCCAGGCAGCTCACCAGCTGGCCAGGCGACCATGGTAGCCAGGCAGCTCACCAGCTGGCCAGGCGACCATGGTAGCCAGGCAGCTCACCAGCTGGCCAGGCGACCATGGTAGCCAGGCAGCTCACCAGCTGGCCAGGCGACCATGGTAGCCAGGCAGCTCACCAGCTGGCCAGGCGACCATGGTAGCCAGGCAGCTCACCAGCTGGCCAGGCGACCATGGTAGCCAGGCAGCTCACCAGCTGGCCAGGCGACCATGGTAGCCAGGCAGCTCACCAGCTGGCCAGGCGACCATGGTAGCCAGGCAGCTCACCAGCTGGCCAGGCGACCATGGTAGCCAGGCAGCTCACCAGCTGGCCAGGCGACCATGGTAGCCAGGCAGCTCACCAGCTGGCCAGGCGACCATGGTAGCCAGGCAGCTCACCAGCTGGCCAGGCGACCATGGTAGCCAGGCAGTTCACCAGCTGGCCAGGCGACCATGGTAGCCAGGCAGCTCACCAGCTGGCCAGGCGACCATGGTAGCCAGGCAGCTCACCAGCTGGCCAGGACACCATGGTAGCCAGGCAGCTCACCAGCTGGCCAGGCGACCATGGTAGCCAGGCAGCTCACCAGCTGGCCAGGCGACCATGGTAGCCAGGCAGCTCACCAGCTGGCCAGGCGACCATGGTAGCCAGGCAGCTCACCAGCTGGCCAGGCGATCATGGTAGCCAGGCGGCTCACCCAGCTGGCCAGGCGACCATGGTAGCCAGGCAGCTCACCCAGCTGGCCAGGCGACCATGGTAGCCAGGCAGCTCACCAGCTGGCCAGGCAAACATGGTAGCCAGGCAGCTCACCAGCTGGCCAGGCGACCATGGTAGCCAGGCAGCTCACCAGCTGGCCAGGCGACCATGGTAGCCAGGCAGCTCACCAGCTGGCCAGGCGACCATGGTAGCCACGAAGCTCACCAGCTAGCCAGGCGACCATGGTAGCCAGGCAGCTCACCAGTTGGCAGCCGACCATGGTAGCCAGGCAGCTCACCAGCTGGCCAGGCGACCATGGTAGCCAGGCAGCTCACCAGCTGGCCAGGCGACCATGGTAGCCAGGCAGCTCACCAGCTGGCCAGGCGACCATGGTAGCCAGGCAGCTCACCAGCTGGCCAGGCGACCATGGTAGCCAGGCAGCTCACCAGCTGGCCAGGCGACCATGGTAGCCAGGCAGCTCACCAGCTAGTCAGGCGACCATGGTAGCCAGGTAGCTCACCAGCTGGCCAGGCGACCTTGGTAGCCAGGCAGCTCACCAGCTGGCCAGGCGACCATGGTAGCCAGGCAGCTCACCAGCTGGCCAGGCGACCATGGTAGCCAGGCAGCTCACCAGCTGGCCAGCCGACCATGGTAGCCAGGCAGCTCACCAGCTGGCCAGCCGACCATGGTAGCCAGGCAGCTCACCAGCTGGCCAGGCGACCATGGTAGCCAGGCAGCTCACCAGCTGGCCAGGCGACCATGGTAGCCAGGCAGCTCACCAGCTGGCCAGGCGACCATGGTAGCCAGGCAGCTCACCAGCTGGCCAGGCGACCATGGTAGCCAGGCAGCTCACCAGCTGGCCAGGCGACCATGGTAGGCAGGCAGCTCGTCAGCTGGCCAGGCGACCATGGTAGGTAGGCAGCTCGTCCGCTGGCCAGGCGACCACTGCAGGCAGGCATCTCGTCAGCTGGCCAGGCGACCATGGTAGGCAGGCAGCTCGTTAGCTGGCCAGGCGACCATGGTAGCCAGGCAGCTCACCAGCTGGCCAGACGACCATGGTAGCCAGGCAGCTCACCAGCTGGCCAGACGACCATGGTAGCCAGGCAGCTCACCAGCTGGCCAGGCGACCATGGTAGTCAGGCAGCTCACCAGCTGGCCAGGCGACCATGGTAGCCAGGCAGCTCACCAGCTGGCCAGGCGACCATGGTAGCCAGGCAGCTCACCAGCTGGCCAGGCGACCATGGTAGCCAGGCAGCTCACCAGCTGGCCAGGCGACCATGGTAGCCAGGCAGCTCACCAGCTGGCCAGGCGACCATGGTAGCCAGGCAGCTCACCAGCTGGCCAGGCGACCATGGTAGCCAGGCAGCTCACCAGCTAGTCAGGCGACCATGGTAGCCAGGTAGCTCACCAGCTGGCCAGGCGACCTTGGTAGCCAGGCAGCTCACCAGCTGGCCAGGCGACCATGGTAGCCAGGCAGCTCAGCAGCTGGCCAGGCGACCATGGTAGCCAGGCAGCTCACCAGCTGGCCAGCCGACCATGGTAGCCAGGCAGCTCACCAGCTGGCCAGCCGACCATGGTAGCCAGGCAGCTCACCAGCTGGCCAGGCGACCATGGTAGCCAGGCAGCTCACCAGCTGGCCAGGCGACCATGGTAGCCAGGCAGCTCACCAGCTGGCCAGGCGACCATGGTAGCCAGGCAGCTCACCAGCTGGCCAGGCGACCATGGTAGGCAGGCAGCTCGTCAGCTGGCCAGGCGACCATGGTAGGTAGGCAGCTCGTCCGCTGGCCAGGCGACCATGGCAGGCAGGCATCTCGTCAGCTGGCCAGGCGACCATGGTAGGCAGGCAGCTCGTTAGCTGGCCAGGCGACCATGGTAGCCAGGCAGCTCACCAGCTGGCCAGACGACCATGGTAGCCAGGCAGCTCACCAGCTGGCCAGGCGACCATGGTAGTCAGGCAGCTCACCAGCTGGCCAGGCGACCATGGTAGCCAGGCAGCTCACCAGCTGGCCAGGCGACCATGGTAGCCAGGCAGCTCACCAGCTGGTCAGGCGACCATGGTAGCCAGGCAGCTCACCAGCTGGCCAGGCGACCATGGTAGCCAGGCAGCTCACCAGCTGGCCAGCCGACCATGGTAGCCAGGCAGCTCACCAGCTGGCCAGGCGACCATGGTAGCCAGGCAGCTCACCAGCTGGCCAGGCGACCATGGTAGCCAGGCAGCTCACCAGCTGGCCAGGCGACCATGGTAGCCAGGCAGCTCACCAGCTGGCCAGGCGACCATGGTAGCCAGGCAGCTCACCAGCTGGCCAGGCGACCATGGTAGCCAGGCAGCTCACCAGCTGGCCAGGCGACCATGGTAGCCAGGCAGCTCACCAGCTGGCCAGGCGACCATGGTAGCCAGGCAGCTCACCAGCTGGCCAGGCAGCTCACCAGCTGGCCAGGCGACCATGGTAGCCAGGCAGCTCACCAGCTGGCCAGGCGACCATGGTAGCCAGGCAGCTCACCAGCTGGCCAGGCGACCATGGTAGCCAGGCAGCTCACCAGCTGGCCAGGCGACCATGGTAGCCAGGCAGCTCACCAGCTGGCCAGGCGACCATGGTAGCCAGGCAGCTCACCAGCTGGCCAGGCGACCATGGTAGCCAGGCAGCTCACCAGCTAGTCAGGCGACCATGGTAGCCAGGTAGCTCACCAGCTGGCCAGGCGACCTTGGTAGCCAGGCAGCTCACCAGCTGGCCAGGCGACCATGGTAGCCAGGCAGCTCAGCAGCTGGCCAGGCGACCATGGTAGCCAGGCAGCTCACCAGCTGGCCAGCCGACCATGGTAGCCAGGCAGCTCACCAGCTGGCCAGCCGACCATGGTAGCCAGGCAGCTCACCAGCTGGCCAGGCGACCATGGTAGCCAGGCAGCTCACCAGCTGGCCAGGCGACCATGGTAGCCAGGCAGCTCACCAGCTGGCCAGGCGACCATGGTAGCCAGGCAGCTCACCAGCTGGCCAGGCGACCATGGTAGGCAGGCAGCTCGTCAGCTGGCCAGGCGACCATGGTAGGTAGGCAGCTCGTCCGCTGGCCAGGCGACCATGGCAGGCAGGCATCTCGTCAGCTGGCCAGGCGACCATGGTAGGCAGGCAGCTCGTTAGCTGGCCAGGCGACCATGGTAGCCAGGCAGCTCACCAGCTGGCCAGACGACCATGGTAGCCAGGCAGCTCACCAGCTGGCCAGGCGACCATGGTAGTCAGGCAGCTCACCAGCTGGCCAGGCGACCATGGTAGCCAGGCAGCTCACCAGCTGGCCAGGCGACCATGGTAGCCAGGCAGCTCACCAGCTGGTCAGGCGACCATGGTAGCCAGGCAGCTCACCAGCTGGCCAGGCGACCATGGTAGCCAGGCAGCTCACCAGCTGGCCAGGCGACCATGGTAGCCAGGCAGCTCACCAGCTGGCCAGGCGACCATGGTAGCCAGGCAGCTCACCAGCTGGCCAGGCGACCATGGTAGCCAGGCAGCTCACCAGCTGGCCAGGCGACCATGGTAGCCAGGCAGCTCACCAGCTGGCCAGGCGACCATGGTAGCCAGGCAGCTCACCAGCTGGCCAGGCGACCATGGTAGCCAGGCAGCTCACCAGCTGGCCAGGCGACCATGGTAGCCAGGCAGCTCACCAGCTGGCCAGGCGACCATGGTAGCCAGGCAGCTCACCAGCTGGCCAGGCGACCATGGTAGCCAGGCAGCTCACCAGCTGGCCAGGCGACCATGGTAGCCAGGCAGCTCACCAGCTGGCCAGGCGACCATGGTAGCCAGGCAGCTCACCAGCTGGCCAGGCGACCATGGTAGCCAGGCAGCTCACCAGCTGGCCAGGCGACCATGGTAGCCAGGCAGCTCACCAGCTGGCCAGGCGACCATGGTAGCCAGGCAGCTCACCAGCTGGCCAGGCGACCATGGTAGCCAGGCAGCTCACCAGCTGGCCAGGCGACCATGGTAGCCAGGCAGCTCACCAGCTGGCCAGGCGACCATGGTAGCCAGGCAGCTCACCAGCTGGCCAGGCGACCATGGTAGCCAGGCAGCTCACCAGCTGGCCAGGCGACCATGGTAGCCAGGCAGCTCACCAGCTGGCCAGGCGACCATGGTAGCCAGGCAGCTCACCAGCTGGCCAGGCGACCATGGTAGCCAGGCAGCTCACCAGCTGGCCAGGCGACCATGGTAGCCAGGCAGCTCACCAGCTGGCCAGGCGACCATGGTAGCCAGGCAGCTCACCAGCTGGCCAGGCGACCATGGTAGCCAGGCAGCTCACCAGCTGGCCAGGCGACCATGGTAGCCAGGCAGCTCACCAGCTGGCCAGGCGACCATGGTAGCCAGGCAGCTCACCAGCTGGCCAGGCGACCATGGTAGCCAGGCAGCTCACCAGCTGGCCAGGCGACCATGGTAGCCAGGCAGCTCACCAGCTGGCCAGGCGACCATGGTAGCCAGGCAGCTCACCAGCTGGCCAGGCGACCATGGTAGCCAGGCAGCTCACCAGCTGGCTAGGCGACCATGGTAGCCAGGCAGCTCACCAGCTGGCCAGGCGACCATGGTAGCCAGGCAGCTTACCAGCTGGCCAGGCGACCATGGTAGCCAGGCAGCTCACCAGCTGGCCAGGCGACCATGGTAGCCAGGCAGCTCACCAGCTGGCCAGGCGACCATGGTAGCCAGGCAGCTCACCAGCTAGCCAGGCGACCATGGTAGCCAGGCAGCTCACCAGCTGGCCAGGCGACCATGGTAGCCAGGCAGCTCACCAGCTAGTCAGGCGACCATGGTAGCCAGGTAGCTCACCAGCTGGCCAGGCGACCATGGTAGCCAGGCAGCTCACCAGCTGGTCAGGCGACCATGGTAGCCAGGCAGCTCACCAGCTGGTCAGGCGACCATGGTAGCCAGGCAGCTCACCAGCTGGCCAGGCGACCATGGTAGCCAGGCAGCTCACCAGCTGGCCAGGCGACCATGGTAGCCAGGCAGCTCACCAGCTGGCCAGCCGACCATGGTAGCCAGGCCACTCACCAGCTGGCCAGGCGAACATGGTAGCCAGGCAGCTCACCAGCTGGCCAGGCGACCATGGTAGCCAGGCAGCTCACCAGCTGGCCAGGCGACCATGGTAGCCGGGCAGCTCACCAGCTGGCCAGGCGACCATGGTAGCCAGGCAGCTCACCAGCTGGCCAGGCGACCATGGTAGCCAGGCAGCTCACCAGCTGGCCAGGCGACCATGGTAGCCAGGCAGCTCACCAGCTGGCCAGGCGACCATGGTAGCCAGGCAGCTCACCAGCTGGCCAGGCGACCATGGTAGCCAGGCAGCTCACCAGCTGGCCAGGCGACCATGGTAGCCAGGCAGCTCACCAGCTGGCCAGGCGACCATGGTAGCCAGGCAGCTCACCAGCTGGCCAGGCGACCATGGTAGCCAGGCAGCTCACCAGCTGGCCAGGCGACCATGGTAGCCAGGCAGCTCACCAGCTGGCCAGGCGACCATGGTAGCCAGGCAGCTCACCAGCTGGCCAGGCGACCATGGTAGCCAGGCAGCTCACCAGCTGGCCAGGCGACCATGGTAGCCAGGCAGCTCACCAGCTGGCCAGGCGACCATGGTAGCCAGGCAGCTCACCAGCTGGCCAGGCGACCATGGTAGCCAGGCAGCTCACCAGCTGGCCAGGCGACCATGGTAGCCAGGCAGCTCACCAGCTGGCCAGGCGACCATGGTAGCCAGGCAGCTCACCAGCTGGCCAGGCGACCATGGTAGCCAGGCAGCTCACCAGCTGGCCAGGCGACCATGGTAGCCAGGCAGCTCACCAGCTGGCCAGGCGACCATGGTAGCCAGGCAGCTCACCAGCTGGCCAGGCGACCATGGTAGCCAGGCAGCTCACCAGCTGGCCAGGCGACCATGGTAGCCAGGCAGCTCACCAGCTGGCCAGGCGACCATGGTAGCCAGGCAGCTCACCAGCTGGCCAGGCGACCATGGTAGCCAGGCAGCTCACCAGCTGGCCAGGCGACCATGGTAGCCAGGCAGCTCACCAGCTGGCCAGGCGACCATGGTAGCCAGGCAGCTCACCAGCTGGCCAGGCGACCATGGTAGCCAGGCAGCTCACCAGCTGGCCAGGCGACCATGGTAGCCAGGCAGCTCACCAGCTGGCCAGGCGACCATGGTAGCCAGGCAGCTCACCAGCTGGCCAGCCGACCATGGTAGCCAGGCAGCTCACCAGCTGGCCAGGCGACCATGGTAGCCAGGCAGCTCACCAGCTGGCCAGGCGACCATGGTAGCCAGGCAGCTCACCAGCTGGCCAGGCGACCATGGTAGCCAGGCAGCTCGTCAGCTGGCCAGGCGACCATGGTAGGTAGGCAGCTCGTCCGCTGGCCAGGCGACCATGGCAGGCAGGCATCTCGTCAGCTGGCCAGGCGACCATGGTAGGCAGGCAGCTCGTTAGCTGGCCAGGCGACCATGGTAGCCAGGCAGCTCACCAGCTGGCCAGGCGACCATGGTAGCCAGGCAGTTCACCAGCTGGCCAGGCGACCATGGTAGCCAGGCAGCTCACCAGCTGGCCAGGCGACCATGGTAGCCAGGCAGCTCACCAGCTGGCCAGGCGACCATGGTAGCCAGGCAGCTCACCAGCTGGCCAGGCGACCATGGTAGCCAGGCAGCTCACCAGCTGGCCAGGCGACCATGGTAGCCAGGCAGCTCACCAGCTGGCCAGGCGACCATGGTAGCCAGGCAGCTCACCAGCTGGCCAGGCGATCATGGTAGCCAGGCGGCTCACCCAGCTGGCCAGGCGACCATGGTAGCCAGGCAGCTCACCCAGCTGGCCAGGCGACCATGGTAGCCAGGCAGCTCACCAGCTGGCCAGGCAAACATGGTAGCCAGGCAGCTCACCAGCTGGCCAGGCGACCATGGTAGCCAGGCAGCTCACCAGCTGGCCAGGCGACCATGGTAGCCAGGCAGCTCACCAGCTGGCCAGGCGACCATGGTAGCCAGGAAGCTCAGCAGCTAGCCAGGCGACCATGGTAGCCAGGCAGCTCACCAGTTGGCAGCCGACCATGGTAGCCAGGCAGCTCACCAGCTGGCCAGGCGACCATGGTAGCCAGGCAGCTCACCAGCTGGCCAGGCGACCATGGTAGCCAGGCAGCTCACCAGCTGGCCAGGCGACCATGGTAGCCAGGCAGCTCACCAGCTGGCCAGGCGACCATGGTAGCCAGGCAGCTCACCAGCTGGCCAGGCGACCATGGTAGCCAGGCAGCTCACCAGCTGGCCAGGCGACCATGGTAGCCAGGCAGCTCACCAGCTGGCCAGGCGACCAAGGTAGCCAGGCAGCTCACCAGCTAGTCAGGCGACCATGGTAGCCAGGTAGCTCACCAGCTGGCCAGGCGACCTTGGTAGCCAGGCAGCTCACCAGCTGGCCAGGCGACCATGGTAGCCAGGCAGCTCACCAGCTGGCCAGGCGACCATGGTAGCCAGGCAGCTCACCAGCTGGCCAGCCGACCATGGTAGCCAGGCAGCTCACCAGCTGGCCAGCCGACCATGGTAGCCAGGCAGCTCACCAGCTGGCCAGGCGACCATGGTAGCCAGGCAGCTCACCAGCTGGCCAGGCGACCATGGTAGCCAGGCAGCTCACCAGCTGGCCAGGCGACCATGGTAGCCAGGCAGCTCACCAGCTGGCCAGGCGACCATGGTAGCCAGGCAGCTCACCAGCTGGCCAGGCGACCATGGTAGGCAGGCAGCTCGTCAGCTGGCCAGGCGACCATGGTAGGTAGGCAGCTCGTCCGCTGGCCAGGCGACCACTGCAGGCAGGCATCTCGTCAGCTGGCCAGGCGACCATGGTAGGCAGGCAGCTCGTTAGCTGGCCAGGCGACCATGGTAGCCAGGCAGCTCACCAGCTGGCCAGACGACCATGGTAGCCAGGCAGCTCACCAGCTGGCCAGACGACCATGGTAGCCAGGCAGCTCACCAGCTGGCCAGGCGACCATGGTAGTCAGGCAGCTCACCAGCTGGCCAGGCGACCATGGTAGCCAGGCAGCTCACCAGCTGGCCAGGCGACCATGGTAGCCAGGCAGCTCACCAGCTGGCCAGGCGACCATGGTAGCCAGGCAGCTCACCAGCTGGCCAGGCGACCATGGTAGCCAGGCAGCTCACCAGCTGGCCAGGCGACCATGGTAGCCAGGCAGCTCACCAGCTGGCCAGGCGACCATGGTAGCCAGGCAGCTCACCAGCTAGTCAGGCGACCATGGTAGCCAGGTAGCTCACCAGCTGGCCAGGCGACCTTGGTAGCCAGGCAGCTCACCAGCTGGCCAGGCGACCATGGTAGCCAGGCAGCTCACCAGCTGGCCAGGCGACCATGGTAGCCAGGCAGCTCACCAGCTGGCCAGCCGACCATGGTAGCCAGGCAGCTCACCAGCTGGCCAGCCGACCATGGTAGCCAGGCAGCTCACCAGCTGGCCAGGCGACCATGGTAGCCAGGCAGCTCACCAGCTGGCCAGGCGACCATGGTAGCCAGGCAGCTCACCAGCTGGCCAGGCGACCATGGTAGCCAGGCAGCTCACCAGCTGGCCAGGCGACCATGGTAGGCAGGCAGCTCGTCAGCTGGCCAGGCGACCATGGTAGGTAGGCAGCTCGTCCGCTGGCCAGGCGACCATGGCAGGCAGGCATCTCGTCAGCTGGCCAGGCGACCATGGTAGGCAGGCAGCTCGTTAGCTGGCCAGGCGACCATGGTAGCCAGGCAGCTCACCAGCTGGCCAGACGACCATGGTAGCCAGGCAGCTCACCAGCTGGCCAGGCGACCATGGTAGTCAGGCAGCTCACCAGCTGGCCAGGCGACCATGGTAGCCAGGCAGCTCACCAGCTGGCCAGGCGACCATGGTAGCCAGGCAGCTCACCAGCTGGTCAGGCGACCATGGTAGCCAGGCAGCTCACCAGCTGGCCAGGCGACCATGGTAGCCAGGCAGCTCACCAGCTGGCCAGGCGACCATGGTAGCCAGGCAGCTCACCAGCTGGCCAGCCGACCATGGTAGCCAGGCAGCTCACCAGCTGGCCAGGCGACCATGGTAGCCAGGCAGCTCACCAGCTGGCCAGGCGACCATGGTAGCCAGGCAGCTCACCAGCTGGCCAGGCGACCATGGTAGCCAGGCAGCTCACCAGCTGGCCAGGCGACCATGGTAGCCAGGCAGCTCACCAGCTGGCCAGGCGACCATGGTAGCCAGGCAGCTCACCAGCTGGCCAGGCGACCATGGTAGCCAGGCAGCTCACCAGCTGGCCAGGCGACCATGGTAGCCAGGCAGCTCACCAGCTGGCCAGGCGACCATGGTAGCCAGGCAGCTCACCAGCTGGCCAGGCGACCATGGTAGCCAGGCAGCTCACCAGCTGGCCAGGCGACCATGGTAGCCAGGCAGCTCACCAGCTGGCCAGGCGACCATGGTAGCCAGGCAGCTCACCAGCTGGCCAGGCGACCATGGTAGCCAGGCAGCTCACCAGCTGGCCAGGCGACCATGGTAGCCAGGCAGCTCACCAGCTGGCCAGGCGACCATGGTAGCCAGGCAGCTCACCAGCTGGCCAGGCGACCATGGTAGCCAGGCAGCTCACCAGCTGGCCAGGCGACCATGGTAGCCAGGCAGCTCACCAGCTGGCCAGGCGACCATGGTAGCCAGGCAGCTCACCAGCTGGCCAGGCGACCATGGTAGCCAGGCAGCTCACCAGCTGGCCAGGCGACCATGGTAGCCAGGCAGCTCACCAGCTGGCCAGGCGACCATGGTAGCCAGGCAGCTCACCAGCTGGCCAGGCGACCATGGTAGCCAGGCAGCTCACCAGCTGGCCAGGCGACCATGGTAGCCAGGCAGCTCACCAGCTGGCCAGGCGACCATGGTAGCCAGGCAGCTCACCAGCTGGCCAGGCGACCATGGTAGCCAGGCAGCTCACCAGCTGGCCAGGCGACCATGGTAGCCAGGCAGCTCACCAGCTGGCCAGGCGACCATGGTAGCCAGGCAGCTCACCAGCTGGCCAGGCGACCATGGTAGCCAGGCAGCTCACCAGCTGGCCAGGCGACCATGGTAGCCAGGCAGCTCACCAGCTGGCCAGGCGACCATGGTAGCCAGGCAGCTCACCAGCTGGCCAGGCGACCATGGTAGCCAGGCAGCTCACCAGCTGGCCAGGCGACCATGGTAGCCAGGCAGCTCACCAGCTGGCCAGGCGACCATGGTAGCCAGGCAGCTCACCAGCTGGCCAGGCGACCATGGTAGCCAGGCAGCTCACCAGCTGGCTAGGCGACCATGGTAGCCAGGCAGCTCACCAGCTGGCCAGGCGACCATGGTAGCCAGGCAGCTTACCAGCTGGCCAGGCGACCATGGTAGCCAGGCAGCTCACCAGCTGGCCAGGCGACCATGGTAGCCAGGCAGCTCACCAGCTGGCCAGGCGACCATGGTAGCCAGGCAGCTCACCAGCTAGCCAGGCGACCATGGTAGCCAGGCAGCTCACCAGCTGGCCAGGCGACCATGGTAGCCAGGCAGCTCACCAGCTAGTCAGGCGACCATGGTAGCCAGGTAGCTCACCAGCTGGCCAGGCGACCATGGTAGCCAGGCAGCTCACCAGCTGGTCAGGCGACCATGGTAGCCAGGCAGCTCACCAGCTGGTCAGGCGACCATGGTAGCCAGGCAGCTCACCAGCTGGCCAGGCGACCATGGTAGCCAGGCAGCTCACCAGCTGGCCAGGCGACCATGGTAGCCAGGCAGCTCACCAGCTGGCCAGCCGACCATGGTAGCCAGGCCACTCACCAGCTGGCCAGGCGACCATGGTAGCCAGGCAGCTCACCAGCTGGCCAGGCGACCATGGTAGCCAGGCAGCTCACCAGCTGGCCAGGCGACCATGGTAGCCGGGCAGCTCACCAGCTGGCCAGGCGACCATGGTAGCCAGGCAGCTCACCAGCTGGCCAGGCGACCATGGTAGCCAGGCAGCTCACCAGCTGGCCAGGCGACCATGGTAGCCAGGCAGCTCACCAGCTGGCCAGGCGACCATGGTAGCCAGGCAGCTCACCAGCTGGCCAGGCGACCATGGTAGCCAGGCAGCTCACCAGCTGGCCAGGCGACCATGGTAGCCAGGCAGCTCACCAGCTGGCCAGGCGACCATGGTAGCCAGGCAGCTCACCAGCTGGCCAGGCGACCATGGTAGCCAGGCAGCTCACCAGCTGGCCAGGCGACCATGGTAGCCAGGCAGCTCACCAGCTGGCCAGGCGACCATGGTAGCCAGGCAGCTCACCAGCTGGCCAGGCGACCATGGTAGCCAGGCAGCTCACCAGCTGGCCAGGCGACCATGGTAGCCAGGCAGCTCACCAGGTGGCCAGGCGACCATGGTAGCCAGGCAGCTCACCAGCTGGCCAGGCGACCATGGTAGCCAGGCAGCTCACCAGCTGGCCAGGCGACCATGGTAGCCAGGCAGCTCACCAGCTGGCCAGGCGACCATGGTAGCCAGGCAGCTCACCAGCTGGCCAGGCGACCATGGTAGCCAGGCAGCTCACCAGCTGGCCAGGCGACCATGGTAGCCAGGCAGCTCACCAGCTGGCCAGGCGACCATGGTAGCCAGGCAGCTCACCAGCTGGCCAGGCGACCATGGTAGCCAGGCAGCTCACCAGCTGGCCAGGCGACCATGGTAGCCAGGCAGCTCACCAGCTGGCCAGGCGACCATGGTAGCCAGGCAGCTCACCAGCTGGCCAGGCGACCATGGTAGCCAGGCAGCTCACCAGCTGGCCAGGCGACCATGGTAGCCAGGCAGCTCACCAGCTGGCCAGGCGACCATGGTAGCCAGGCAGCTCACCAGCTGGCCAGGCGACCATGGTAGCCAGGCAGCTCACCAGCTGGCCAGGCGACCATGGTAGCCAGGCAGCTCACCAGCTGGCCAGGCGACCATGGTAGCCAGGCAGCTCACCAGCTGGCCAGGCGACCATGGTAGCCAGGCAGCTCACCAGCTGGCCAGGCGACCATGGTAGCCAGGCAGCTCACCAGCTGGCCAGGCGACCATGGTAGCCAGGCAGCTCACCAGCTGGCCAGGCGACCATGGTAGCCAGGCAGCTCACCAGCTGGCCAGGCGACCATGGTAGCCAGGCAGCTCACCAGCTGGCCAGGCGACCATGGTAGCCAGGCAGCTCACCAGCTGGCCAGGCGACCATGGTAGCCAGGCAGCTCACCAGCTGGCCAGGCGACCATGGTAGCCAGGCAGCTCACCAGCTGGCCAGGTGACCATGGTAGCCAGGCAGCTCACCAGCTGGCCAGGCGACCATGGTAGCCAGGCAGCTCACCAGCTGGCCAGGCGACCATGGTAGCCAGGCAGCTCACCAGCTGGCCAGGCGACCATGGTAGCCAGGCAGCTCACCAGCTGGCCAGGCGACCATGGTAGCCAGGCAGCTCACCAGCTGGCCAGGCGACCATGGTAGCCAGGCAGCTCACCAGCTGGCCAGGCGACCATGGTAGCCAGGCAGCTCACCAGCTGGCCAGGCGACCATGGTAGCCAGGCAGCTCACCAGCTGGCCAGGCGACCATGGTAGCCAGGCAGCTCACCAGCTGGCCAGGCGACCATGGTAGCCAGGCAGCTCACCAGCTGGCCAGGCGACCATGGTAGCCAGGCAGCTCACCAGCTGGCCAGGCGACCATGGTAGCCAGGTAGCTCACCAGCTGGCCAGGCGACCTTGGTAGCCAGGCAGCTCACCAGCTGGCCAGGCGACCATGGTAGCCAGGCAGCTCACCAGCTGGCCAGGCGACCATGGTAGCCAGGCAGCTCACCAGCTGGCCAGGCGACCATGGTAGCCAGGCAGCTCACCAGCTGGCCAGGCGACAATGGCAGGCAGGCATCTCGTCAGCTGGCCAGGCGACCATGGTAGGCAGGCAGCTCGTTAGCTGGCCAGGCGACCATGGTAGCCAGGCAGCTCACCAGCTGGCCAGACGACCATGGTAGCCAGGCAGCTCACCAGCTGGCCAGACGACCATGGTAGCCAGGCAGCTCACCAGCTGGCCAGGCGACCATGGTAGCCAGGCAGCTCACCAGCTGGCCAGGCGACCATGGTAGCCAGGCAGCTCACCAGCTAGCCAGGCGACCATGGTAGCCAGGCAGCTCACCAGCTGGCCAGGCGACCATGGTAGCCAGGCAGCTCACCAGCTAGTCAGGCGACCATGGTAGCCAGGTAGCTCACCAGCTGGCCAGGCGACCATGGTAGCCAGGCAGCTCACCAGCTGGCCAGGCGACCATGGTAGCCAGGCAGCTCACCAGCTGGCCAGGCGACCATGGTAGCCAGGCAGCTCACCAGCTGGCCAGGCGACCATGGTAGCCAGGCAGCTCACCAGCTGGCCAGGCGACCATGGTAGCCAGGCAGCTCACCAGCTGGCCAGGCGACCATGGTAGCCAGGCAGCTCACCAGCTGGCCAGGCGACCATGGTAGCCAGGCAGCTCACCAGCTAGCCAGGCGACCATGGTAGCCAGGCAGCTCACCAGCTGGCCAGGCGACCATGGTAGCCAGGCAGCTCACCAGCTAGTCAGGCGACCATGGTAGCCAGGTAGCTCACCAGCTGGCCAGGCGACCATGGTAGCCAGGCAGCTCACCAGCTGGTCAGGCGACCATGGTAGCCAGGCAGCTCACCAGCTGGTCAGGCGACCATGGTAGCCAGGCAGCTCACCAGCTGGCCAGGCGACCATGGTAGCCAGGCAGCTCACCAGCTGGCCAGGCGACCATGGTAGCCAGGCAGCTCACCAGCTGGCCAGGCGACCATGGTAGCCAGGCAGCTCACCAGCTGGCCAGGCGACCATGGTAGCCAGGCAGCTCACCAGCTGGCCAGGCGACCATGGTAGCCAGGCAGCTCACCAGCTGGCCAGGCGACCATGGTAGCCAGGCAGCTCACCAGCTGGCCAGGCGACCATGGTAGCCAGGCAGCTCACCAGCTGGCCAGGCGACCATGGTAGCCAGGCAGCTCACCAGCTGGCCAGGCGACCATGGTAGCCAGGCAGCTCACCAGCTGGCCAGGCGACCATGGTAGCCAGGCAGCTCACCAGCTGGCCAGGCGACCATGGTAGCCAGGCAGCTCACCAGCTGGCCAGGCGACCATGGTAGCCAGGCAGCTCACCAGCTGGCCAGGCGACCATGGTAGCCAGGCAGCTCACCAGCTGGCCAGGCGACCATGGTAGCCAGGCAGCTCACCAGCTGGCCAGGCGACCATGGTAGCCAGGCAGCTCACCAGCTGGCCAGGCGACCATGGTAGCCAGGCAGCTCACCAGCTGGCCAGGCGACCATGGTAGCCAGGCAGCTCACCAGCTGGCCAGGCGACCATGGTAGCCAGGCAGCTCACCAGCTGGCCAGGCGACCATGGTAGCCAGGCAGCTCACCAGCTGGCCAGGCGACCATGGTAGCCAGGCAGCTCACCAGCTGGCCAGGCGACCATGGTAGCCAGGCAGCTCACCAGCTGGCCAGGCGACCATGGTAGCCAGGCAGCTCACCAGCTGGCCAGGCGACCATGGTAGCCAGGCAGCTCACCAGCTGGCCAGGCGACCATGGTAGCCAGGCAGCTCACCAGCTGGCCAGGCGACCATGGTAGCCAGGCAGCTCACCAGCTGGCCAGGCGACCATGGTAGCCAGGCAGCTCACCAGCTGGCCAGGCGACCATGGTAGCCAGGCAGCTCACCAGCTGGCCAGGCGACCATGGTAGCCAGGCAGCTCACCAGCTGGCCAGGCGACCATGGTAGCCAGGCAGCTCACCAGCTGGCCAGGCGACCATGGTAGCCAGGCAGCTCACCAGCTGGCCAGGCGACCATGGTAGCCAGGCAGCTCACCAGCTGGCCAGGCGACCATGGTAGCCAGGCAGCTCACCAGCTGGCCAGGCGACCATGGTAGCCAGGCAGCTCACCAGCTGGCCAGGCGACCATGGTAGCCAGGCAGCTCACCAGCTGGCCAGGCGACCATGGTAGCCAGGCAGCTCACCAGCTGGCCAGGCGACCATGGTAGCCAGGCAGCTCACCAGCTGGCCAGGCGACCATTGTAGCCAGGCAGCTCACCAGCTGGCCAGGCGACCATGGTAGCCAGGCAGCTCACCAGCTGGCCAGGCGACCATGGTAGCCAGGCAGCTCACCAGCTGGCCAGGCGACCATGGTAGCCAGGCAGCTCACCAGCTGGCCAGGCGACCATGGTAGCCAGGCAGCTCACCAGCTGGCCAGGCGACCATGGTAGCCAGGCAGCTCACCAGCTGGCCAGGCGACCATGGTAGCCAGGCAGCTCACCAGCTGGCCAGGCGACCATGGTAGCCAGGCAGCTCACCAGCTGGCCAGGCGACCATGGTAGCCAGGCAGCTCACCAGCTGGCTAGGCGACCATGGTAGCCAGGCAGCTCACCAGCTGGCCAGGCGACCATGGTAGCCAGGCGACCATGGTAGCCAGGCAGCTCACCAGCTGGCCAGGCGACCATGGTAGCCAGGCAGCTCACCAGCTGGCCAGGCGACCATGGTAGCCAGGCGACCATGGTAGCCAGGCAGCTCACCAGCTAGCCAGGCGACCATGGTAGCCAGGCAGCTCACCAGCTGGCCAGGCGACCATGGTAGCCAGGCAGCTCACCAGCTAGTCAGGCGACCATGGTAGCCAGGTAGCTCACCAGCTGGCCAGGCGACCATGGTAGCCAGGCAGCTCACCAGCTGGTCAGGCGACCATGGTAGCCAGGCAGCTCACCAGCTGGTCAGGCGACCATGGTAGCCAGGCAGCTCACCAGCTGGCCAGGCGACCATGGTAGCCAGGCAGCTCACCAGCTGGCCAGGCGACCATGGTAGCCAGGCAGCTCACCAGCTGGCCAGCCGACCATGGTAGCCAGGCCACTCACCAGCTGGCCAGGCGACCATGGTAGCCAGGCAGCTCACCAGCTGGCCAGGCGACCATGGTAGCCAGGCAGCTCACCAGCTGGCCAGGCGACCATGGTAGCCAGGCAGCTCACCAGCTGGCCAGGCGACCATGGTAGCCAGGCAGCTCACCAGCTGGCCAGGCGACCATGGTAGCCAGGCAGCTCACCAGCTGGCCAGGCGACCATGGTAGCCAGGCAGCTCACCAGCTGGCCAGGCGACCATGGTAGCCAGGCAGCTCACCAGCTGGCCAGGCGACCATGGTAGCCAGGCAGCTCACCAGCTGGCCAGGCGACCATGGTAGCCAGGCAGCTCACCAGCTGGCCAGGCGACCATGGTAGCCAGGCAGCTCACCAGCTGGCCAGGCGACCATGGTAGCCAGGCAGCTCACCAGCTGGCCAGGCGACCATGGTAGCCAGGCAGCTCACCAGCTGGCCAGGCGACCATGGTAGCCAGGCAGCTCACCAGCTGGCCAGGCGACCATGGTAGCCAGGCAGCTCACCAGCTGGCCAGGCGACCATGGTAGCCAGGCAGCTCACCAGCTGGCCAGGCGACCATGGTAGCCAGGCAGCTCACCAGCTGGCCAGGCGACCATGGTAGCCAGGCAGCTCACCAGCTGGCCAGGCGACCATGGTAGCCAGGCAGCTCACCAGCTGGCCAGGCGACCATGGTAGCCAGGCAGCTCACCAGCTGGCCAGGCGACCATGGTAGCCAGGCAGCTCACCAGCTGGCCAGGCGACCATGGTAGCCAGGCAGCTCACCAGCTGGCCAGGCGACCATGGTAGCCAGGCAGCTCACCAGCTGGCCAGGCGACCATGGTAGCCAGGCAGCTCACCAGCTGGCCAGGCGACCATGGTAGCCAGGCAGCTCACCAGCTGGCCAGGCGACCATGGTAGCCAGGCAGCTCACCAGCTGGCCAGGCGACCATGGTAGCCAGGCAGCTCACCAGCTGGCCAGGCGACCATGGTAGCCAGGCAGCTCACCAGCTGGCCAGGCGACCATGGTAGCCAGGCAGCTCACCAGCTGGCCAGGCGACCATGGTAGCCAGGCAGCTCACCAGCTGGCCAGGCGACCATGGTAGCCAGGCAGCTCACCAGCTGGCCAGGCGACCATGGTAGCCAGGCAGCTCACCAGCTGGCCAGGCGACCATGGTAGCCAGGCAGCTCACCAGCTGGCTAGGCGACCATGGTAGCCAGGCAGCTCACCAGCTGGCCAGGCGACCATGGTAGCCAGGCAGCTCACCAGCTGGCCAGGCGACCATGGTAGCCAGGCAGCTCACCAGCTGGCCAGGCGACCATGGTAGCCAGGCAGCTCACCAGCTAGCCAGGCGACCATGGTAGCCAGGCAGCTCACCAGCTGGCCAGGCGACCATGGTAGCCAGGCAGCTCACCAGCTAGTCAGGCGACCATGGTAGCCAGGTAGCTCACCAGCTGGCCAGGCGAGCATGGTAGGCAGGCAGGTCGTCAGCTGGCGAGGCGAGCATGGTAGGCAGGCAGGTTGTCAGCTGGCTAGGCGACCATGGTAGGCAGGCAGCTCGCCAGCTGGCAAAGCGACCACGGTATTCAGGCAGGTCGCCAACTGGCCAGGCGACCATAGGAGGCAGGCAGCTCGTCAGCTGGCAAGACGACCACGGTATTCTGGAAGGTCGTCAACTGGCCAGGCGACCATAGCAGGCAGGGTGTTCGTCAGCGACTAGTCGGTCATGGTATGCAGGCAGTTCATCCGCTGGCCAGGCGACCATGGTAGGCACGCAGCTCATCAGCTGGCCAGGCCAACACGGTAGCTAGGCAGCTCACCAGTTGGCCGGGCGACCATGGTAGGCAGGCAGCACGTCAGCTGGCCAGGCGACCATGGTTGGCAGGCAGCTCGTCAGCTGGCCAGGCGACCATGGTAGGCAGGCAGCTCGTCAGCTGGCCAGGCGACCATGGTAGGCAGGCAGCTCACCAGCTGGCCAGGCGACCATGGTAGCCAGGCAGCTCGTCAGCTGGGCAGACGACAATGCTAGGCAGGCAGGTCGTCCGCTGGCCAGGCGACCATGGTAGGCACGCAGCTCATCAGCTGGCCAGGCCAACACGGTAGCTAGGCAGCTCACCAGTTGGCCGGGCGACCATGGTAGGCAGGCAGCTCGTCAGCTGGCCAGGCGACCGTGGTAGGTAGGCAGCTCGTCAGCTGGCCAGGCGACCGTGATAGGTAGGCAGCTCGTCAGCTGGCTAGGCGACCATGGTAGGCAGGCATCTCGTCAGCTGGCCAGGCGAGCATGGTAGGCAGGCAGGTCGTCAGCTGGCGAGGCGACCATAGGAGGCAGGCAGCTCGTCAGCTGGCAAGACGACCACGGTAGGCAGGCAGGTCGTCTGCTGGCCAGGCGAGCATGGTAGGCAGGCAGGTCGTCAGCTGGCGAGGCGAGCATGGTAGGCAGGCAGGTTGTCAGCTGGCTAGGCGACCATGGTAGGCAGGCAGATCGTCAGCTGGCCAGGCGACCATGGTAGGCACGCAGCTCATCAGCTGGCCAGGCGACCATGGTAGGCAGGCAGCTCGTCAGCTGGGCAGGCGACCATGGTAGGCAGGCAGGTCGTCTGCTGGCCAGGCGAGCATGGTAGGCAGGCAGGTTGTCAGCTGGCTAGGCGACCATGGTAGGCAGGCAGCTCGCCAGCTGGCAAGGCGACCACGGTATTCAGGCAGGTCGCCAACTGGCCAGGCGGCCATAGGAGGCAGGCAGCTCGTCAGCTGGCAAGACGACCACGGTATTCTGGAAGGTCGTCAACTGGCCAGGCGACCATAGCAGGCAGGGTGTTCGTCAGCGACTAGTCGGTCATGGTATGCAGGCAGTTCATCCGCTGGCCAGGCGACCATGGTAGGCACGCAGCTCATCAGCTGGCCAGGCCAACACGGTAGCTAGGCAGCTCACCAGTTGGCCGGGCGAACATGGTAGGCAGGCAGCACGTCAGCTGGCCAGGCGACCATGGTAGGCAGGCAGCTCGTCCGCTGGCCAGGCGACCATGGCAGGCAGGCAGCTCGTCAGCTGGCCAGGCGACCATGGTAGACAGGCATCTCGTCAGCTGGCCAGGCGACCATGGTAGGCAGGCAGCTCGTCAGCTGGCCAGGCGACCACGGTAGGCAGGCAGGTCGTCAGCTGGCCAGGCGAGCATGGTAGGCAGGCAGGTTGTCAGCTGGCTAGGCGACCATGGTAGGCAGGCAGGTCGTCAACTGGCCAGGCGACCATGGTAGTCAGGGAGTTCGTCAGCTGGCCAGGCGACCATGGTAACCAGGCAACTCATAAGCTGACCAGGCGACCATGGTAGCTAACCAGCTCATTAGCTGGCCAGACGATCGTGGTTGCCAGGCAGCTCATCAGCTGGCCAGGCGACCATGGTACCCAGGCCGCTCGTCAGCTGGCCAGGCGACCATGGTAGGCAGGCAACTCGTCAGCTGGCCAGGCGACCATGGTAGGCAGGCAGCTCACCAGTTGGCCAGGCGACCATGGTAGCCAGGCAGCTCACCAGCAGGCCAGACGACCTTGGTAGTCAGCAAGCTCGTCAGCTGGCCAGGCGACCATGGTAGGCAGGCAGCACGTCAGCTGGCCAGGCGACCATGGTTGGCAGGCAGCTCGTCAGCTGTCCCATTGACCATTGTAACCAGGCAGCTCAAAGGTTCGGCAGGCGACCATGGTAGGCACGCAACTCCACAGCTAGCCAGGCTAATACGGTAGCTAGGCAGCTCACCAGTTGGCCAGGCGACCATGGTAGCCAGGCAGCTCACCAGCAGGCCAGACGACCTTGGTAGTCAGCGAGCTCGTCAGCTGGCCAGGCGACCATGGAGGGCAGGCAGCACGTCAGCTGGCCAGGCGACCATGGAGGGCAGGCAGCACGTCAGCTGGCCAGGCGACCATGGTAGGCACGCAGCTCATCAGCCGGCCAGGCCAACACGGTAGCTAGGCAGCTCACCAGTTGGCCGGGCGACCATGGTAGGCAGGCAGCACGTCAGCTGGCCAGGCGACCATGGTTGGCAGGCAGCTCGTCAGCTGGCCAGGCGACCATGGTAGGCAGGCAGCTCGTCAGCTGTCCAGGCGACCATGGTAGGCAGGCAGCTTGTCCGCTGGCCAGGCGACCATGGCAGGCAGGCAGCTCGTCAGCTGGCCAGGCGACCAAGGTAGACAGGCATCTCGTCAGCTGGCCAGACGACCATGGTAGGCTGGCAGCTCGTCAGCTCCCCAGGCGACCATAGTAGGCAGGCAGTTCATCCGCTGGCCAGGCGACCATGGTAGGCACGCAGCTCATCAGCTGGCCAGGACAACACGGTAGCTAGGCAGCTCACCAGTTGGCCGGGCGACCATGGTAGGCAGGCAGCTCGTCCGCTGGCCAGGCGACCACGGTAGGCAGGCAGATCGTCAGCTGGACAGGCGACCATGGTAGGCAGGCAGCTCGTCTGCTCCCCAGGCGACCATAGTAGGCAGGCAGTTCATCCGCTTGCCAGGCGACCATGGTAGGCAGGCAGCTCATCAGCGGCCAGGCGACCGTGGTAGCCAGACAGTTCATCAGCTGTCCCATTGACCATTGTTACCAAGTAGCTCAAAGGTTCGGCAGGCGACCATGGTAGGCACGCAACTCCACAGCTAGCCAGGCTAATACGGTAGCTAGGCAGCTCACCAGTTGGCGAGGCGACCATGGTAGCCAGGCCGTTCGTCAGCTGGCCAGGCGACCATGGTAGGCAGGTAGCTCGTCAGCTGGCCAGGCGACCATGGTAGGCAGGCAGCACGTCAGCTGGCCAGGCGACCATGGTAGCCAGGCAGCTCACCAGCTAGCCAGGCGACCATGGTAGCCAGGCAGCTCACCAGCTGGCCAGGCGACCATGGTAGCCAGGCAGCTCACCAGCTGGCCAGGCGACCATGGTAGCCAGGCAGATCGTCAGCTGGCCAGGCGACCATGGTAGGCAGGTAGCTCATCAGCTGTCCAATTGACCATTGTAACCAGGCAGATCAAAGGTCCGGCAAGCGACCATGGTAGGCCGCAGCACATCAGCTGGCCAGGCCAACACGGTAGCTAGCTAGTTCACCAGTTGGCCAGGCGACCATGGTAGGCAGGCAGCACGTCAGCTGGCCAGGCGACCATTGTAACCTGGCAGCTCAAAGGTTCGGCAGGCGACTATGGTAGGCACGCATCTCCACAGCTAGCCAGGCTAATACGGTAGCTAGGCAGCTCACCAGCTGGCCAGGCGACCATGGTAGCCAGGCAGCTCACCAGCTGGCCAGGCGACCATGGTAGCCAGGCAGCTCACCAGCTGGCCAGGCGACCATGGTAGCCAGGCAGCTCACCAGCTGGCCAGGCGACCATGGTAGCCAGGCAACTCACCAGCTGGCCAGGCGACCATGGTAGCCAGGCAGTTCACCAGCTGGCCAGGCGACCATGGTAGCCAGGCAGCTCACCAGCTGGCCAGGCGACCATGGTAGCCAGGCAGCTCACCAGCTGGCCAGGCGACCATGGTAGCCAGGCAGCTCACCAGCTGGCCAGGCGACCATGGTAGCCAGGCAGCTCACCAGCTGGCCAGGCGACCATGGTAGCCAGGCAGCTCACCAGCTGGCCAGGCGACCATGGTAGCCAGGCAGCTCACCAGCTAGCCAGGCGACCATGGTAGCCAGGCAGCTCACCAGCTGGCCAGGCAAACATGGTAGCCAGGCGGCTCACCCAGCTGGCCAGGCGACCATGGTAGCCAGGCAGCTCACCCAGCTGGCCAGGCGACCATGGTAGCCAGGCAGCTCACCAGCTGGCCAGGCGACCATGGTAACCAGGCAGCTCACCAGCTGGCCAGGCGACCATGGTAGCCAGGCAGCTCACCAGCTGGCCAGGCGACCATGGTAGCCAGGCAGCTCACCAGCTGGCCAGGCGACCATGGTAGCCAGGCAGCTCACCAGCTGGCCAGGCGACCATGGTAGCCAGGCAGCTCACCAGCTGGCCAGGCGACCATGGTAGCCAGGCAGCTCACCAGCTGGCCAGGCGACCATGGTAGCCAGGCAGCTCACCAGCTGGCCAGGCGACCATGGTAGCCAGGCAGCTCACCAGCTGGCCAGGCGACCATGGTAGCCAGGCAGCTCACCAGCTGGCCAGGCGACCATGGTAGCCAGGCAGCTCACCAGCTAGCCAGGCGACCATGGTAGCCAGGCAGCTCACCAGCTGGCCAGGCGACCATGGTAGCCAGGCAGCTCACCAGCTGGCCAGGCGACCATGGTAGCCAGGCAGCTCACCAGCTGGCCAGGTGACCATGGTAGCCAGGCAGCTCACCAGCTGGCCAGGCGACCATGGTAGCCAGGCAGCTCACCAGCTGGCCAGGCGACCATGGTAGCCAGGCAGCTCACCAGCTGGCCAGGCGACCATGGTAGCCAGGCAGCTCACCAGCTGGCCAGGCGACCATGGTAGCCAGGCAGCTCACCAGCTGGCCAGGCGACCATGGTAGCCAGGCAGCTCCCCAGCTGGCCAGGCGACCATGGTAGCCAGGCAGCTCACCAGCTGGCCAGGCGACCATGGTAGGCAGGCAGGTCCTTAGCTGGCCAGGCGACCATGGTAGGCAGGCAGGTCCTTAGCTGGCCAGGCGACCATTGCAGGCAGGCAGCTCGTTAGCTGGCCAGGCGACCATGGTAGGCAGGCAGCTCGTCAGCTGGCCAGGCGACCATGGTAGCCAGGCAGCTCCCCAGCTGGCCAGGCGACCATGGTAGCCAGGCAGCTCACCAGCTGGCCAGGCGACCGTGGTAGGTAGGCAGGTCCTTAGCTGGCCAGGCGACCATGGTAGGCAGGCAGGTCCTTAGCTGGCCAGGCGACCATGGCAGGCAGGCAGCTCGTTAGCTGGCCAGGCGACCATGGTAGGCAGGCAGCTCGTCAGCTGGCCAGGCGACCATGGTAGCCAGGCAGCTCACCAGCTGGCCAGGCGACCATGGTAGCCAGGCAGCTCACCAGCTGGCCAGGCGACCATGGTAGCCAGGCAGCTCACCAGCTGGCCAGGCGACCATGGTAGCCAGGCAGCTTACCAGCTGGCCAGGCGACCATGGTAGCCAGGCAGCTCACCAGCTGGCCAGGCGACCATGGTAGCCAGGCAGCTCACCAGCTGGCCAGGCGACCATGGTAGCCAGGCAGCTCACCAGCTGGCCAGGCGACCATGGTAGCCAGGCAGCTCACCAGCTGGCCAGGCGACCATGGTAGCCAGGCAGCTCACCAGCTGGCCAGGCGACCATGGTAGCCAGGCAGCTCACCAGCTGGCCAGGCGACCATGGTAGCCAGGCAGCTCACCAGCTGGCCAGGCGACCATGGTAGCCAGGCAGCTCACCAGCTGGCCAGGCGACCATGGTAGCCAGGCAGCTCACCAGCTGGCCAGGCGACCATGGTAGCCAGGCAGCTCACCAGCTGGCCAGGCGACCATGGTAGCCAGGCAGCTCACCAGCTGGCCAGGCAAACATGGTAGCCAGGCGGCTCACCCAGCTGGCCAGGCGACCATGGTAGCCAGGCAGCTCACCCAGCTGGTCAGGCGACCATGGCAGCCAGGCAGCTCACCAGCTGGCCAGGCGACCATGGTAACCAGGCAGCTCACCAGCTGGCCAGGCGACCATGGTAGCCAGGCAGCTCACCAGCTGGCCAGGCGACCATGGTAGCCAGGCAGCTCACCAGCTGGCCAGGCGACCATGGTAGCCAGGCAGCTCACCAGCTGGCCAGGCGACCATGGTAGCCAGGCAGCTCACCAGCTGGCCAGGCGACCATGGTAGCCAGGCAGCTCACCAGCTGGCTAGGCGACCATGGTAGCCAGGCAGCTCACCAGCTGGCCAGGCGACCATGGTAGCCAGGCAGCTCACCAGCTGGCCAGGCGACCATGGTAGCCAGGCAGCTCACCAGCTAGCCAGGCGACCATGGTAGCCAGGCAGCTCACCAGCTGGCCAGCCGACCATGGTAGCCAGGCAGCTCACCAGCTGGCCAGGCGACCATGGTAGCCAGGCAGCTCATCAGCTAGTCAGGCGACCATGGTAGCCAGGCAGCTCACCAGCTGGCCAGGCGACCATGGTAGCCAGGCATGGTAGGCAGGCAGGTAGGCAGGCAGGTTGTCAGCTGGCTAGGCGGCCATGGTAGGCAGGCAGTTCGTCAGCTGGCCAGGCGAGCATGGTAGGCAGGCAGGTCGTCAGCTGGCGAGGCGAGCATGGTAGGCAGGCAGGTTGTCAGCTGGCTAGGCGACCATGGTAGGCAGGCAGCTCGCCAGCTGGCAAGGCGACCACGGTATTCAGGCAGGTCGTCTGCTGGCCAGGCGACCATGGTAGCCAGGCAGCTCACCAGCTGGCCAGGCGACCATGGTAGCCAGGCAGCTCACCAGCTGGCCAGGCGACCATGGTAGCCAGGCAGCTCATCAGCTGGCCAGGCGACCATGGTAGGCAGGCATCTCGTCAGCTGGGCAGACGACAATGCTAGGCAGGCAGGTCGTCCGCTGGCCAGGCGACCATGGTAGGCACGCAGCTCATCAGCTGGCCAGGCCAACACGGTAGCTAGGCAGCTCACCAGTTGGCCGGGCGACCATGGTAGGCAGGCAGGTCCTTAGCTGGCCAGGCGACCATGGTAGGCAGGCAGGTCCTTAGCTGGCCAGGCGACCATGGCAGGCAGGCAGCTCGTTAGCTGGCCAGGCGACCATGGTAGGCAGGCAGCTCGTCAGCTGGCCAGGCGACCATGGTAGCCAGGCAGCTCACCAGCTGGCCAGGCGACCATGGTAGCCAGGCAGCTCACCAGCTGGCCAGGCGACCATGGTAGCCAGGCAGCTCACCAGCTGGCCAGGCGACCATGGTAGCCAGGCAGCTCACCAGCTGGCCAGGCGACCATGGTAGCCAGGCAGCTCACCAGCTGGCCAGGCGACCATGGTAGCCAGGCAGCTCACCAGCTGGCCAGGCGACCATGGTAGCCAGGCAGCTCACCAGCTGGCCAGGCGACCATGGTAGCCAGGCAGCTCACCAGCTGGCCAGGCGACCATGGTAGCCAGGCAGCTCCCCAGCTGGCCAGGCGACCATGGTAGCCAGGCAGCTCACCAGCTGGCCAGGCGACCATGGTAGGCAGGCAGGTCCTTAGCTGGCCAGGCGACCATGGTAGGCAGGCAGGTCCTTAGCTGGCCAGGCGACCATTGCAGGCAGGCAGCTCGTTAGCTGGCCAGGCGACCATGGTAGGCAGGCAGCTCGTCAGCTGGCCAGGCGACCATGGTAGGCAGGCAGCTCGTCAGCTGGCCAGGCGACCACGGTAGGCAGGCAGGTCGTCAGCTGGCCAGGCGAGCATGGTAGGCAGGCAGGTCCTTAGCTGGCCAGGCGACCATGGTAGGCAGGCAGGTCCTTAGCTGGCCAGGCGACCATGGCAGGCAGGCAGCTCGTTAGCTGGCCAGGCGACCATGGTAGGCAGGCAGCTCGTCAGCTGGCCAGGCGACCATGGTAGCCAGGCAGCTCACCAGCTGGCCAGGCGACCATGGTAGGCAGGCAGGTCCTTAGCTGGCCAGGCGACCATGGTAGGCAGGCAGGTCCTTAGCTGGCCAGGCGACCATTGCAGGCAGGCAGCTCGTTAGCTGGCCAGGCGACCATGGTAGCCAGGCAGCTCCCCAGCTGGCCAGGCGACCATGGTAGCCAGGCAGCTCACCAGCTGGCCAGGCGACCGTGGTAGGTAGGCAGGTCCTTAGCTGGCCAGGCGACCATGGTAGGCAGGCAGGTCCTTAGCTGGCCAGGCGACCATGGTAGGCAGGCAGGTCCTTAGCTGGCCAGGCGACCATGGCAGGCAGGCAGCTCGTTAGCTGGCCAGGCGACCATGGTAGGCAGGCAGCTCGTCAGCTGGCCAGGCGACCATGGTAGCCAGGCAGCTCACCAGCTGGCCAGGCGACCATGGTAGCCAGGCAGCTCACCAGCTGGCCAGGCGACCATGGTAGCCAGGCAGCTCACCAGCTGGCCAGGCGACCATGGTAGCCAGGCAGCTTACCAGCTGGCCAGGCGACCATGGTAGCCAGGCAGCTCACCAGCTGGCCAGGCGACCATGGTAGCCAGGCAGCTCACCAGCTGGCCAGGCGACCATGGTAGCCAGGCAGCTCACCAGCTGGCCAGGCGACCATGGTAGCCAGGCAGCTCACCAGCTGGCCAGGCGACCATGGTAGCCAGGCAGCTCACCAGCTGGCCAGGCGACCATGGTAGCCAGGCAGCTCACCAGCTGGCCAGGCGACCATGGTAGCCAGGCAGCTCACCAGCTGGCCAGGCGACCATGGTAGCCAGGCAGCTCACCAGCTGGCCAGGCGACCATGGTAGCCAGGCAGCTCACAAGCTGGCCAGGCGACCATGGTAGCCAGGCAGCTCACCAGCTGGCCAGGCGACCATGGTAGCCAGGCAGCTCACCAGCTGGCCAGGCAAACATGGTAGCCAGGCGGCTCACCCAGCTGGCCAGGCGACCATGGTAGCCAGGCAGCTCACCCAGCTGGTCAGGCGACCATGGCAGCCAGGCAGCTCACCAGCTGGCCAGGCGACCATGGTAACCAGGCAGCTCACCAGCTGGCCAGGCGACCATGGTAGCCAGGCAGCTCACCAGCTGGCCAGGCGACCATGGTAGCCAGGCAGCTCACCAGCTGGCCAGGCGACCATGGTAGCCAGGCAGCTCACCAGCTGGCCAGGCGACCATGGTAGCCAGGCAGCTCACCAGCTGGCCAGGCGACCATGGTAGCCAGGCAGCTCACCAGCTGGCCAGGCGACCATGGTAGCCAGGCAGCTCACCAGCTGGCCAGGCGACCATGGTAGCCAGGCAGCTCACCAGCTGGCCAGGCGACCATGGTAGCCAGGCAGCTCACCAGCTGGCCAGGCGACCATGGTAGCCAGGCAGCTCACCAGCTAGCCAGGCGACCATGGTAGCCAGGCAGCTCACCAGCTGGCCAGCCGACCATGGTAGCCAGGCAGCTCACCAGCTGGCCAGGCGACCATGGTAGCCAGGCAGCTCATCAGCTAGTCAGGCGACCATGGTAGCCAGGCAGCTCACCAGCTGGCCAGGCGACCATGGTAGCCAGGCATGGTAGGCAGGCAGGTAGGCAGGCAGGTTGTCAGCTGGCTAGGCGGCCATGGTAGGCAGGCAGTTCGTCAGCTGGCCAGGCGAGCATGGTAGGCAGGCAGGTCGTCAGCTGGCGAGGCGAGCATGGTAGGCAGGCAGGTTGTCAGCTGGCTAGGCGACCATGGTAGGCAGGCAGCTCGCCAGCTGGCAAGGCGACCACGGTATTCAGGCAGGTCGTCTGCTGGCCAGGCGACCATGGTAGCCAGGCAGCTCACCAGCTGGCCAGGCGACCATGGTAGCCAGGCAGCTCACCAGCTGGCCAGGCGACCATGGTAGCCAGGCAGCTCATCAGCTGGCCAGGCGACCATGGTAGGCAGGCATCTCGTCAGCTGGGCAGACGACAATGCTAGGCAGGCAGGTCGTCCGCTGGCCAGGCGACCATGGTAGGCACGCAGCTCATCAGCTGGCCAGGCCAACACGGTAGCTAGGCAGCTCACCAGTTGGCCGGGCGACCATGGTAGGCAGGCAGGTCCTTAGCTGGCCAGGCGACCATGGTAGGCAGGCAGGTCCTTAGCTGGCCAGGCGACCATGGCAGGCAGGCAGCTCGTTAGCTGGCCAGGCGACCATGGTAGGCAGGCAGCTCGTCAGCTGGCCAGGCGACCATGGTAGCCAGGCAGCTCACCAGCTGGCCAGGCGACCATGGTAGCCAGGCAGCTCACCAGCTGGCCAGGCGACCATGGTAGCCAGGCAGCTCACCAGCTGGCCAGGCGACCATGGTAGCCAGGCAGCTTACCAGCTTGCCAGGCGACCATGGTAGCCAGGCAGCTCACCGGCTGGCCAGGCGACCATGGTAGCCAGGCAGCTCACCAGCTGGCCAGGCAAACATGGTAGCCAGGCGGCTCACCCAGCTGGCCAGGCGACCATGGTAGCCAGGCAGCTCACCCAGCTGGCCAGGCGACCATGGCAGCCAGGCAGCTCACCAGCTGGCCAGGCGACCATGGTAACCAGGCAGCTCACCAGCTGGCCAGGCGACCATGGTAGCCAGGCAGCTCACCAGCTGGCCAGGCGACCATGGTAGCCAGGCAGCTCACCAGCTGGCCAGGCGACCATGGTAGACAGGCAGCTCACCAGCTGGCCAGGCGACCATGGTAGCCAGGCAGCTCATCAGCTAGTCAGGCGACCATGGTAGCCAGGCAGCTCACCAGCTGGCCAGGCGACCATGTTAGCCAGGCAGCTCACCCAGCTGGCCAGGCGACCATGGCAGCCAGGCAGCTCACCAGCTGGCCAGGCGACCATGGTAACCAGGCAGGTCCTTAGCTGGCCAGGCGACCATGGTAGGCAGGCAGGTCCTTAGCTGGCCAGGCGACCATGGTAGCCAGGCAGCTCACCAGCTGGCCAGGCGACCATGGTAGCCAGGCAGCTCACCAGCTGGCCAGGCGACCATGGTAGCCAGGCAGCTCACCAGCTGGCCAGGCGACCATGGTAGCCAGGCAGCTCACCAGCTGGCCAGGCGACCATGGTAGCCAGGCAGCTCACCAGCTGGCCAGGCGACCATGGTAGCCAGGCAGCTCACCAGCTGGCCAGGCGACCATGGTAGCCAGGCAGCTCACCAGCTGGCCAGGCGACCATGGTAGCCAGGCAGCTCACCAGCTGGCCAGGCGACCATGGTAGCCAGGCAGCTCACCAGCTAGCCAGGCGACCATGGTAGCCAGGCAGCTCACCAGCTGGCCAGGCGACCATGGTAGCCAGGCAGCTCACCAGCTGGCCAGGCGACCATGGTAGCCAGGCAGCTCATCAGCTGGCCAGGCGACCATGGTAGGCAGGCAGCTCGTCAGCTGGGCAGACGACAATGCTAGGCAGGCAGGTCGTCCGCTGGCCAGGCGACCATGGTAGGCACGCAGCTCATCAGCTGGCCAGGCCAACACGGTAGCTAGGCAGCTCACCAGTTGGCCGGGCGACCATGGTAGGCAGGCAGCTCGTCAGCTGGCCAGGCGACCGTGGTAGGTAGGCAGCTCGTCAGCTGGCCAGGCGACCGTGATAGGTAGGCAGCTCGTCAGCTGGCTAGGCGACTATGGTAGGCAGGCATCTCGTCAGCTGGCCAGGCGAGCATGGTAGGCAGGCAGGTCGTCAGCTGGCGAGGCGAGCATGGTAGGCAGGCAGGTTGTCAGCTGGCTAGGCGACCATGGTAGGCAAGCAGCTCGCCAGCTGGCAAGGCGACCACGGTATTCAGGCAGGTCGCCAACTGGCCAGGCGACCATAGGAGGCAGGCAGCTCGTCAGCTGGCAAGACGACCACGGTAGGCAGGCAGGTCGTCTGCTGGCCAGGCGAGCATGGTAGGCAGGCAGGTCGTCAGCTGGCGAGGCGAGCATGGTAGGCAGGCAGGTTGTCAGCTGGCTAGGCGACCATGGTAGGCAGGCAGATCGTCAGCTGGCCAGGCGACCATGGTAGGCACGCAGCTCATCAGAGTAGGGTGTTATGGAGGATTCAAGCGCTTTTTTGTATGAAGCGAATCGACATGTTTTCGCGACACGGTAATTTGGTATGAAGCGATGGAATGAAGTGATGGTATGAGGGGATTTGGTATGAAGCGATGGTATGAAGGGATTTTGTATGAAGCGGTTGAGGCGCTTTTTGGTATGAAGTGATGGTATGAAGGTGTTCTGGCGCTATGTAATTTGTTTATTTAAGTTGTGAATTTGCGTTGCGGTTAGGAAATGTATGGCGGTCAAGTGCTTTTTGGTATGAAGCGATGGTATGAAGGGATTTGGTATGAAGCGATGGTATGAAGGGATTTGGTATGAAGCGGTTGAGGCGCTTTTTGGTATGAAGCGATGGTATGAAGTGATGATATGAGGGGATTTTGTATGAAGCGAATCGACATGTTTTTGCGACACGGTAATTTGGTATGAAGCGGTTGAGGCGCTTTTTGGTATGAAGCGATGGTATGAAGGGATTTGGTATGAAGCGGTTGAGGCGCTTTTTGGTATGAATCGATGGTATAATCGATGGTATGAAGTGATGATATGAGGGGATTTGGTATGAAGCGGTTGAGGCGCTTTTTGGTATGAAGCGATGGTATGAAGGTGTTCTGGTGCTATTTAATTTGTTTATTTAAGTTGTTTTGCGTAACACATAGCATTCAATTTTAAGGGGAACAGATAAACTATATACATATCTATGTATTAGCTATAGATATGTGATGGTATGAAGGGATTTGGTATGAAGTGATTCAGGCGCTTTTTGGTATGAGGGTGTTCTGGCGCTATTTAATTTGTTTATTTAAGTTGTTTTTGCGGAAATATATGGGGATGATGGCGCTATCTGTGTTGTGCGTGCAAGGTGGTTATCATGTAGTATGTTATGGCCGGAGCAATAGATATGTACATATTCTTACGCCTTAAAGAGATAGGTATAGAAGTATTTACTACAAGACAATATAAAGATGTATATTTTTGCGGAAATATATGGGGGGTTCTGGCCCTATGTAATTTGTTTATTTAAGTTGTGAATTTGCGTTGCGGTTAGGGAATGTATGGCGGTTCTCGCGCTATTTTAAGTTGTTTTTTGTCACGTGCTGGTTGTGTGCGTGCAAGGTCGTTATCATGTGACGTATTTAGAATAGGAATAGCAATAGATATGTATATATTGTTACGCAAGGCTACGAAGATCTACTAACACATAGCATTCAATTTTAAGGGGAGCAGATAAACTATATACATATCTATGTATTAGCAATAGATATGTGATGGTATGAAGAGTTTTGGTATGAGGCGGTTCAGGTGCTTTTTGGTATGAAGCGATGGTATGAAGCGATGGTATGAAGGGATTTGGTATGAAGCGCTGGTATGAAGGGATTTGGTATGAAGCGGTTGAGGTGCTTTTTGGTATGAAGGGGTTCTGGCGCTATTTAATTTGTTTATTTAAGTTGTTTTGCGTGGTGGTTTAACACATAGCATTCAATTTTAAGGGGATCAGATAAACTATATACATATCTATGTATTAGCTATAGATATGTACATATTGTTACGCATTAGGGAATCGCGCTGGCATCTGTAGTGATTTACATATATAAATATGGATATTTTGCGGAAATATATGGGGGTTCTGGCGCTATTTAATTTGTTTATTTAAGTTGTGAATTTGCGTTGGGGTTAGGAAATGTATGGGGATTTAGTCGCTATCTGTGTTGTGTGTGTGTCTTTGTGTGTGTGAATCAAATTGGAAATACTTTCGCATATTAAAAAGTGGATGTGATTGATTCATTCTTGACAGTATATGTTACATATCTATGTATCTATAAATATTTCTTAGCGTTTCAAATACATATACATACATACACACACACGCACATATATATAAATATTACTGTAATAGTATAAACAAATGACCCATTACATTAAAATGGTTCTGTAAGCAACAATTAATCAGTGAGACAAACGCTATTTAATTTGTTTATTTAAGTTGTTTTTGCGGAAATATATGGGGATTCTGGCGCTATCTGTGTTGTGGTTTTGTGTGCGTGCAAGGTCGTTATCATGTGACGTATTTAGAATAGTTGGTATGAAGCGGTTCAAGCGCTTTTTGGTATGAAGCGATGGTATGAAGGGGTTCTGGCGCTATTTAATTTGTTTATTTAAGTTGTGAATTTGCGTTGGGGTTAGGCGCTTTCAAAAATCGCATTAAGATATTTAACATTTCTAATAATGATGAGAGCATATTGAATGTAGAAGTCCTATATGAAAAAAAAACATGTATTTGATTACCGAGCTGTTGGAAAACGAATTGGAAGTTTTGCATGCTTTTAAATTTAATATGGAATTATTTACGGTGTTCGTGAAGCATACAAAGGAAAATGACGATATGATCCAGGATATTAAAAGTATGCAGACCAAGATGTATACGATCCTAGAAAAAAGCGATTTATTTGAAAAATTAAACGCTTCTATCAATGACATCAAGGTTAAACTAGAGAAATTCCAGGAAAGAGATAGCGGATGGGCTTTGTTGTCATTCCTGAGAATCGAAATCAATATTAATAAATACGATCCGCTTCGGGCTTCTACCTATCTTAATCTACCACCGCAGTTATTGATCAAACATGCTTGTATAAATGTGAAAAAACACCGATGAATATGGTTTCAAATGGTCTGTTATATCGGCTTTGGATAGCAAAGTTAAATATAATCATGAGAGACCATCATCATATGCAATTCGCGATATAACTAGTGACATAATACAAGTTAATGGTGAAATTCTTTGTTTTAGGAATATGCAATTTCCTCTTGCGATCAAAGATATACATACATACATATATTCGAGTTGAATAATCCAACAATCCATGTAAACGTGTTCGGTTATGAAATCAATGATAAGAATGAATGTTATTTAATTGGACCATACTATCATACGACCGAGGAAAAGACAAAACATATTAACTTGCTTTATTGCGAAAGTTCTGATAGCGATCTAACGCATTATGTGTACATCAAACATATGTCGCGTTTAATGAGGAGACAAGCAACTAAGAAAAAAAATCGAATGCATCTTTGTAATGGGTGCTTACAACGATTCCCTAATGAATCCCGTCTGCTGCAACACAAAAGTGAATGTCGGAAGCTGATTACGATTATGCCGGATGAAGGAAACAAAATACTCAAGTTTGTTAAACACAATCGAAAGCAACGAGTTCCATTTGCTGTGTATGCCGACTTTGAGTCTATTCTATTACCTCTGAGTCATTGCATGCCGAATCCAGAATCTTCGTCAACAACTAATGTACAACAACACATACCCTGTGCGTTTTCGTATTTCATTAAGTGCTCATTTGATGATAATGTAAATAAACACAGAACATTTGTTGGTGATAAATTACATTTAGTTACATGCTATCAAGAACGAAAAAAAAAATAAACAATGTCTCCTTTGTATTTTTATAGGAGAAAATTTATAATACCTATGTATATAGGGAGTACATGGAGAAACCAAAAGCGATGAATCAATTGACAGATGTTGAGAACTACATCCATCATAATGCTTCAATATGTTGGATATGTAATCGTTGTTTTAGTCAGACCGATATAAGAGTAAAAGATCATTGCCACTTCACGGGTACATATAGAGGAACTGCACATAGACAGTGTAATTTAGATTTTCAAAAGCCAAATTTTTTCCCAATACTTTTACATAATTTTTCGGGGTACGACTGTCATCTTTTCGTGAAAAGTTTAAGTAATATTGATGGTGAAATAACAATTATTCCATTAAATAAAGAAAATTATATATCACTTTCCAAGCGAGTGCATTTAGACGCAAATAACACATTTGAAATTAGGTTTTTAGATTCATTTCGATTTCTTCAGTCGAGTATAGATTCGTTAGCAAATAATTTATCTGAAGATGATTTCATTATAGGCAAAAGGTATTACAAAAATGACGACTCATTAAAATTAATGACTGGGAAAGGTGTATTTCCTTACGATTATCTCAATTCATGGAATCGTTTAGATGATTGTTCTCTTCCATCAATTTCCCAATTTTATAATAAACTAACGGGTAAAGATTGTTTAGATGCAGATTATGAATATGCACTAAAGGTATGGAAGCATTTTAATTGTAAATCATTAAAAGATTACATGCTTGTGTATCTACAGAGCGATGTGCTCTTGTTGGCTGACATATTCGAGAATTTCCGTAAGGTCTGCTTAAAAATATATGAATTAGATCCATGTCATTATTATACATCTCCTGGTTTGTCATGGGATGCAATGTTGATGATAACGGAAGTTAATCTAGAGCTTCTCACCGACATTGATATGTTTAATTTCATTAAGAAAGGTATCAGAGGTGGTCTATGTCAATGAAGTCATCGATATACCATCTCTAATAATAAGTACATGAATAAATTCGACGAAACTAAAACAAACGAATTCCTTATGTACTTTGATGCAAATAACTTGTACGGTTGGGCAATGTCTCAACCACTTCCTAATGGAAATTTTCAATGGAATGATCCCGAAATCTATACCAGAGAATATATTGTGAAATTGGAAAAAGACAATAAATTTGGTTATGTATTCGAGGTAGATTTAGCCTATCCCACAGATCTTCACGATATACATAATGATCTTCCGTTTTGCCCCGAAAATATGCTTACGCCGGGAACTAAAATTCCTAAGCTAATTGCCAATTTAAATGCAAAGACCAATTATATAATTCATTTAAGAAATTTACAACAATGTCTGAACAACGGATTAAATATCACTAAGGTTCACAGAGTGTTGTCTTTTACTCAATCGGAATGGTTACAGAAGTATATAAATCTGAATACCGAATGCCGGAAAAAGGCGAACAGTAAGTTTGAAAAAGACTTTTTCAAATTAATGAACAACAGTGTTTACGGTAAAACAATGGAGAATGTAGAAAAGCGTCGAGATGTGAAAATTGTAACTCAATGGGATGGTCAAAGAAAGTCATTGGGTGCTAGGAAACTAATTGCACATCCTTATTTTCACACTAGATCTATATTTACACCAGAGATGTGTGCTATTGAAATGACCAAGGGACGAGTTGTGTACGATAAACCTATTTATTTAGGTTTCATTATATTAGAGCTTTCAAAATGGCTTATGTACGACTTTCATTATGAGTATATGAGTAAACAATTTGGAAAATCGATTCGATTAAACTATATGGATACGGATTCATTTATTTATTCAGGAATGACAGATGATTTCTATTCTGATATATATCAAGACGTCATTGATCCCGAGAAATCAAGGTTTGATACTTCAGAATACCCCATAGACATTGTACATCATTTTCCGCAAACAAACGGTAAAGTTCTCGGGAAATTTAAAGATGAGAATAACTCTCGGAAAATGTTAGAATTCATTGGATTAAGAGCGAAAATGTACTCCTTTATATTAGAGACCAATGATGGGGTGAAAAAGGCAAAAGGAATTAAAATGTCGGTTACTAATAGCTTAGATATTAAAGATTATCGAAATTGTTTAATGAATAAAAAATTGTTGTTTAGATCAATGCTTATATTTAGAAGTAAGTTACATAATGTTTATACGCAGTCTATTAATAAGTTAGCTTTAAGTTATAACGACACTAAAAGATATATATGTAATGATGGGATAAGTACTTATGCTTGGGGTCATAATAAAATACCAATGAATGATAATTGATACAAAAAAAAGAAAAAAATGATTTATTATTCTCTCTCCTTCTCTTACGAAGATCTAACAAAACAAGGTCACTGAACTTTTCAACAAGGTCATTGTTCTAACTAACTGGTTCTAACTAACTGGTTCTAACTAACTGGATCTAAATAACTGGTTCTAAATAACTGGTTCTAAATAACTGGTTCTAACTAACTTTGGTCTGGTATCGCGACAGCGATAAATAACTGTTCTAAATAACTGGTTCTAACTAACTTTGGTCTGGTATCGCGACAGCGATACCAGGCCAGTTAGAACCAGTTATTTAGAACCAGTTATTTAGAACCAGTTATTTAGATCCAGTTAGTTAGAACCAGTTAGTTAGAACCAGTTAGTTAGAACAATGACCTTGTTGAAAAGTTCAGTGACCTTGTTTTGTTAGATCTTCGTAAGAGAAGGAGAGAGAATAATAAATCATTTTTTTCTTTTTTTTGTATCAATTATCATTCATTGGTATTTTATTATGACCCCAAGCATAAGTACTTATCCCATCATTACATATATATCTTTTAGTGTCGTTATAACTTAAAGCTAACTTATTAATAGACTGCGTATAAACATTATGTAACTTACTTCTAAATATAAGCATTGATCTAAACAACAATTTTTTATTCATTAAACAATTTCGATAATCTTTAATATCTAAGCTATTAGTAACCGACATTTTAATTCCTTTTGCCTTTTTCACCCCATCATTGGTCTCTAATATAAAGGAGTACATTTTCGCTCTTAATCCAATGAATTCTAACATTTTCCGAGAGTTATTCTCATCTTTAAATTTCCCGAGAACTTTACCGTTTGTTTGCGGAAAATGATGTACAATGTCTATGGGGTATTCTGAAGTATCAAACCTTGATTTCTCGGGATCAATGACGTCTTGATATATATCAGAATAGAAATCATCTGTCATTCCTGAATAAATAAATGAATCCGTATCCATATAGTTTAATCGAATCGATTTTCCAAATTGTTTACTCATATACTCATAATGAAAGTCGTACATAAGCCATTTTGAAAGCTCTAATATAATGAAACCTAAATAAATAGGTTTATCGTACACAACTCGTCCCTTGGTCATTTCAATAGCACACATCTCTGGTGTAAATATAGATCTAGTGTGAAAATAAGGATGTGCAATTAGTTTCCTAGCACCCAATGACTTTCTTTGACCATCCCATTGAGTTACAATTTTCACATCTCGACGCTTTTCTACATTCTCCATTGTTTTACCGTAAACACTGTTGTTCATTAATTTGAAAAAGTCTTTTTCAAACTTACTGTTCGCCTTTTTCCGGCATTCGGTATTCAGATTTATATACTTCTGTAACCATTCCGATTGAGTAAAAGACAACACTCTGTGAACCTTAGTGATATTTAATCCGTTGTTCAGACATTGTTGTAAATTTCTTAAATGAATTATATAATTGGTCTTTGCATTTAAATTGGCAATTAGCTTAGGAATTTTAGTTCCCGGCGTAAGCATATTTTCGGGGCAAAACGGAAGATCATTATGTATATCGTGAAGATCTGTGGGATAGGCTAAATCTACCTCGAATACATAACCAAATTTATTGTCTTTTTCCAATTTCACAATATATTCTCTGGTATAGATTTCGGGATCATTCCATTGAAAATTTCCATTAGGAAGTGGTTGAGACATTGCCCAACCGTACAAGTTATTTGCATCAAAGTACATAAGGAATTCGTTTGTTTTAGTTTCGTCGAATTTATTCATGTACTTATTATTAGAGATGGTATATCGATGACTTCATTGACATAGACCACCTCTGATACCTTTCTTAATGAAATTAAACATATCAATGTCGGTGAGAAGCTCTAGATTAACTTCCGTTATCATCAACATTGCATCCCATGACAAACCAGGAGATGTATAATAATGACATGGATCTAATTCATATATTTTTAAGCAGACCTTACGGAAATTCTCGAATATGTCAGCCAACAAGAGCACATCGCTCTGTAGATACACAAGCATGTAATCTTTTAATGATTTACAATTAAAATGCTTCCATACCTTTAGTGCATATTCATAATCTGCATCTAAACAATCTTTACCCGTTAGTTTATTATAAAATTGGGAAATTGATGGAAGAGAACAATCATCTAAACGATTCCATGAATTGAGATAATCGTAAGGAAATACACCTTTCCCAGTCATTAATTTTAATGAGTCGTCATTTTTGTAATACCTTTTGCCTATAATGAAATCATCTTCAGATAAATTATTTGCTAACGAATCTATACTCGACTGAAGAAATCGAAATGAATCTAAAAACCTAATTTCAAATGTGTTATTTGCGTCTAAATGCACTCGCTTGGAAAGTGATATATAATTTTCTTTATTTAATGGAATAATTGTTATTTCACCATCAATATTACTTAAACTTTTCACGAAAAGATGACAGTCGTACCCCGAAAAATTATGTAAAAGTATTGGGAAAAAATTTGGCTTTTGAAAATCTAAATTACACTGTCTATGTGCAGTTCCTCTATATGTACCCGTGAAGTGGCAATGATCTTTTACTCTTATATCGGTCTGACTAAAACAACGATTACATATCCAACATATTGAAGCATTATGATGGATGTAGTTCTCAACATCTGTCAATTGATTCATCGCTTTTGGTTTCTCCATGTACTCCCTATATACATAGGTATTATAAATTTTCTCCTATAAAAATACAAAGGAGACATTGTTTATTTTTTTTTTCGTTCTTGATAGCATGTAACTAAATGTAATTTATCACCAACAAATGTTCTGTGTTTATTTACATTATCATCAAATGAGCACTTAATGAAATACGAAAACGCACAGGGTATGTGTTGTTGTACATTAGTTGTTGACGAAGATTCTGGATTCGGCATGCAATGACTCAGAGGTAATAGAATAGACTCAAAGTCGGCATACACAGCAAATGGAACTCGTTGCTTTCGATTGTGTTTAACAAACTTGAGTATTTTGTTTCCTTCATCCGGCATAATCGTAATCAGCTTCCGACATTCACTTTTGTGTTGCAGCAGACGGGATTCATTAGGGAATCGTTGTAAGCACCCATTACAAAGATGCATTCGATTTTTTTTCTTAGTTGCTTGTCTCCTCATTAAACGCGACATATGTTTGATGTACACATAATGCGTTAGATCGCTATCAGAACTTTCGCAATAAAGCAAGTTAATATGTTTTGTCTTTTCCTCGGTCGTATGATAGTATGGTCCAATTAAATAACATTCATTCTTATCATTGATTTCATAACCGAACACGTTTACATGGATTGTTGGATTATTCAACTCGAATATATGTATGTATGTATATCTTTGATCGCAAGAGGAAATTGCATATTCCTAAAACAAAGAATTTCACCATTAACTTGTATTATGTCACTAGTTATATCGCGAATTGCATATGATGATGGTCTCTCATGATTATATTTAACTTTGCTATCCAAAGCCGATATAACAGACCATTTGAAACCATATTCATCGGTGTTTTTTCACATTTATACAAGCATGTTTGATCAATAACTGCGGTGGTAGATTAAGATAGGTAGAAGCCCGAAGCGGATCGTATTTATTAATATTGATTTCGATTCTCAGGAATGACAACAAAGCCCATCCGCTATCTCTTTCCTGGAATTTCTCTAGTTTAACCTTGATGTCATTGATAGAAGCGTTTAATTTTTCAAATAAATCGCTTTTTTCTAGGATCGTATACATCTTGGTCTGCATACTTTTAATATCCTGGATCATATCGTCATTTTCCTTTGTATGCTTCACGAACACCGTAAATAATTCCATATTAAATTTAAAAGCATGCAAAACTTCCAATTCGTTTTCCAACAGCTCGGTAATCAAATACATGTTTTTTTTTCATATAGGACTTCTACATTCAATATGCTCTCATCATTATTAGAAATGTTAAATATCTTAATGCGATTTTTGAAAGCGCCTAACCCCAACGCAAATTCACAACTTAAATAAACAAATTAAATAGCGCCAGAACCCCTTCATACCATCGCTTCATACCAAAAAGCGCTTGAACCGCTTCATACCAACTATTCTAAATACGTCACATGATAACGACCTTGCACGCACACAAAACCACAACACAGATAGCGCCAGAATCCCCATATATTTCCGCAAAAACAACTTAAATAAACAAATTAAATAGCGTTTGTCTCACTGATTAATTGTTGCTTACAGAACCATTTTAATGTAATGGGTCATTTGTTTATACTATTACAGTAATATTTATATATATGTGCGTGTGTGTGTATGTATGTATATGTATTTGAAGCGCTAAGAAATATTTATAGATACATAGATATGTAACATATACTGTCAAGAATGAATCAATCACATCCACTTTTTAATATGCGAAAGTATTTCCAATTTGATTCACACACACAAAGACACACACACAACACAGATAGCGACTAAATCCCCATACATTTCCTAACCCCAACGCAAATTCACAACTTAAATAAACAAATTAAATAGCGCCAGAACCCCCATATATTTCCGCAAAATATCCATATTTATATATGTAAATCACTACAGATGCCAGCGCGATTCCCTAATGCGTAACAATATGTACATATCTATAGCTAATACATAGATATGTATATAGTTTATCTGATCCCCTTAAAATTGAATGCTATGTGTTAAACCACCACGCAAAACAACTTAAATAAACAAATTAAATAGCGCCAGAACCCCTTCATACCAAAAAGCACCTCAACCGCTTCATACCAAATCCCTTCATACCAGCGCTTCATACCAAATCCCTTCATACCATCGCTTCATACCATCGCTTCATACCAAAAAGCACCTGAACCGCCTCATACCAAAACTCTTCATACCATCACATATCTATTGCTAATACATAGATATGTATATAGTTTATCTGCTCCCCTTAAAATTGAATGCTATGTGTTAGTAGATCTTCGTAGCCTTGCGTAACAATATATACATATCTATTGCTATTCCTATTCTAAATACGTCACATGATAACGACCTTGCACGCACACAACCAGCACGTGACAAAAAACAACTTGAAATAGCGCGAGAACCGCCATACATTCCCTAACCGCAACGCAAATTCACAACTTAAATAAACAAATTACATAGGGCCAGAACCCCCCATATATTTCCGCAAAAATATACATCTTTATATTGTCTTGTAGTAAATACTTCTATACCTATCTCTTTAAGGCGTAAGAATATGTACATATCTATTGCTCCGGCCATAACATACTACATGATAACCACCTTGCACGCACAACACAGATAGCGCCATCATCCCCATATATTTCCGCAAAAACAACTTAAATAAACAAATTAAATAGCGCCAGAACACCCTCATACCAAAAAGCGCCTGAATCACTTCATACCAAATCCCTTCATACCATCACATATCTATAGCTAATACATAGATATGTATATAGTTTATCTGTTCCCCTTAAAATTGAATGCTATGTGTTACGCAAAACAACTTAAATAAACAAATTAAATAGCACCAGAACACCTTCATACCATCGCTTCATACCAAAAAGCGCCTCAACCGCTTCATACCAAATCCCCTCATATCATCACTTCATACCATCGATTATACCATCGATTCATACCAAAAAGCGCCTCAACCGCTTCATACCAAATCCCTTCATACCATCGCTTCATACCAAAAAGCGCCTCAACCGCTTCATACCAAATTACCGTGTCGCAAAAACATGTCGATTCGCTTCATACAAAATCCCCTCATATCATCACTTCATACCATCGCTTCATACCAAAAAGCGCCTCAACCGCTTCATACCAAATCCCTTCATACCATCGCTTCATACCAAATCCCTTCATACCATCGCTTCATACCAAAAAGCACTTGACCGCCATACATTTCCTAACCGCAACGCAAATTCACAACTTAAATAAACAAATTACATAGCGCCAGAACACCTTCATACCATCACTTCATACCAAAAAGCGCCTCAACCGCTTCATACAAAATCCCTTCATACCATCGCTTCATACCAAATCCCCTCATACCATCACTTCATTCCATCGCTTCATACCAAATTACCGTGTCGCGAAAACATGTCGATTCGCTTCATACAAAAAAGCGCTTGAATCCTCCATAACACCCTACTCATCAGCTGGCCAGGCGACCATGGTAGGCAGGCAGCTCGTCGGCTGGGCAGGCGACCATGGTAGGCAGGCAGGTCGTCTGCTGGCCAGGCGAGCATGGTAGGCAGGCAGGTTGTCAGCTGGCTAGGCGACCATGGTAGGCAGGCAGCTCGCCAGCTGGCAAGGCGACCACGGTATTCAGGCAGGTCGCCAACTGGCCAGGCGACCATAGGAGGCAGGCAGCTCGTCAGCTGGCAAGACGACCACGGTATTCTGGAAGGTCGTCAACTGGCCAGGCGACCATAGCAGGCAGGGTGTTCGTCAGCGACTAGTCGGTCATGGTATGCAGGCAGTTCATCCGCTGGCCAGGCGACCATGGTAGGCACGCAGCTCATCAGCTGGCCATGCCAACACGGTAGCTAGGCAGCTCACCAGTTGGCCGGGCGACCATGGTAGGCAGGCAGCACGTCAGCTGGCCAGGCGACCATGGTTGGCAGGCAGCTCGTCAGCTGGCCAGGCGACCATGGTAGGCAGGCAGCTCGTCAGCTGGCCAGGCGACCATGGTAGGCAGGCAGCTCGTCCGCTGGCCAGGCGACCATGGCAGGCAGGCAGCTCGTCAGCTGGCCAGGCGACCATGGTAGACAGGCATCTCGTCAGCTGGCCAGGCGACCATGGTAGGCAGGCAGCTCGTCAGCTGGCCAGGCGACCACGGTAGGCAGGCAGGTCGTCAGCTGGCCAGGCGAGCATGGTAGGCAGGCAGGTTATCAGCTGGCTAGGCGACCATGGTAGGCAGGCAGGTCGTCAACTGGCCAGGCGACCATGGTAGTCAGGGAGTTCGTCAGCTGGCCAGGCGACCATGGTAACCAGGCAACTCATAAGCTGACCAGGCGACCATGGTAGCTAACCAGCTCATTAGCTGGCCAGACGATCGTGGTTGCCAGGCAGCTCATCAGCTGGCCAGGCGACCATGGTACCCAGGCCGTTCGTCAGCTGGCCAGGCGACCATGGTAGGCAGGCAACTCGTCAGCTGGCCAGGCGACCATGGTAGGCAGGCAGCTCACCAGTTGGCCAGGCGACCATGGTAGCCAGGCAGCTCACCAGCAGGCCAGACGACCTTGGTAGTCAGCAAGCTCGTCAGCTGGCCAGGCGACCATGGTAGGCAGGCAGCACGTCAGCTGGCCAGGCGACCATGGTTGGCAGGCAGCTCGTCAGCTGTCCCATTGACCATTGTAACCAGGCAGCTCAAAGGTTCGGCAGGCGACCATGGTAGGCACGCAACTCCACAGCTAGCCAGGCTAATACGGTAGCTAGGCAGCTCACCAGTTGGCCAGGCGACCATGGTAGCCAGGCAGCTCACCAGCAGGCCAGACGACCTTGGTAGTCAGCAAGCTCGTCAGCTGGCCAGGCGACCATGGAGGGCAGGCAGCACGTCAGCTGGCCAGGCGACCATGGAGGGCAGGCAGCACGTCAGCTGGCCAGGCGACCATGGTAGGCACGCAGCTCATCAGCCGGCCAGGCCAACACGGTAGCTAGGCAGCTCACCAGTTGGCCGGGCGACCATGGTAGGCAGGCAGCACGTCAGCTGGCCAGGCGACCATGGTTGGCAGGCAGCTCGTCAGCTGGCCAGGCGACCATGGTAGGCAGGCAGCTCGTCAGCTGGCCAGGCGACCATGGTAGGCAGGCAGCTCGTCCGCTGGCCAGGCGACCATGGCAGGCAGGCAGCTCGTCAGCTGGCCAGGCGACCATGGTAGACAGGCATCTCGTCAGCTGGCCAGACGACCATGGTAGGCTGGCAGCTCGTCAGCTCCCCCAGGCGACCATAGTAGGCAGGCAGTTCATCCGCTGGCCAGGCGACCATGGTAGGCACGCAGCTCATCAGCTGGCCAGGACAACACGGTAGCTAGGCAGCTCACCAGTTGGCCGGGCGACCATGGTAGGCAGGCAGCTCGTCAGCTGGCTAGGCGACCATGGTAGACAGGCATCTCGTCAGCTGGCCAGGCGACCATGGTAGGCAGGCAGCTCGTCAGCTCCCCAGGCGACCATAGTAGGCAGGCAGTTCATCGGCTGGCCAGGCGACCATGGTAGGCACGCAGCTCATCAGCTGGCCAGGCCAACACGGTAGCTAGGCAGCTCAGCAGTTGGCCGGGCGACCATGGTAGGTAGGCAGCTCGTCCGCTGGCCAGGCGACCATGGTAGGCAGGCAGATCGTCAGCTGGCCAGGCGACCATGGTAGGCAGGCAGCTCGTCTGCTCCCCAGGCGACCATAGTAGGCAGGCAGTTCATCCGCTTGCCAGGCGACCATGGTAGGCAGGCAGCTCATCAGCGGCCAGGCGACCGTGGTAGCCAGACAGTTCATCAGCTGTCCCATTGACCATTGTTACCAAGTAGCTCAAAGGTTCGGCAGGCGACCATGGTAGGCACGCAACTCCACAGCTAGCCAGGCTAATACGGTAGCTAGGCAGCTCACCAGTTGGCCAGGCGACCATGGTAGCCAGGCCGTTCGTCAGCTGGCCAGGCGACCATGGTAGGCAGGTAACTCGTCAGCTGGCCAGGCGACCATGCTAGGCAGGCAGCTCACCAGTTGGCCAGGCGACCATGGTAGCCAGGCAGCTCACCAGCAGGCCAGACGACCTTGGTAGTCAGCAAGCTCGTCAGCTGGCCAGGCGACCATGGTAGGCAGGCAGCACGTCAGCTGGCCAGGCGACCATGGCAGCCAGGCAGCTCACCAGTTGGCCAGGCGACCATGGTAGCCAGGCAGATTACCAGCTGGCCAGACGACCTTGGTAGTCAGCAAGCTCGTCAGCTGGCCAGGCGACCATGGTAGGCAGGCAGCTCGTCAGCTCCCCAGGCGACCATAGTAGGCAGGCAGGTCGTCAGCTGGCGAGGCGAGCATGGTAGGCAGGCAGGTTGTCAGCTGGCTAGGCGACCATGGTAGGCAGGCAGTTCTTCAGCGGGCCAGGCGGCCATGGTAGGCAGGCAGGTCGTCTGCTGGCCAGGCGAGCATGGTAGGCAGGCAGGTTGTCAGGTGGCTAGGCGACCATGGTAGGCAGGCAGCACGTCAGCTGGCCAGGCCAACACGGTAGCTAGCTAGTTCACCAGTTGGCCAGGCGACCATGGTAGGCAGGCAGCACGTCAGCTGGCCAGGCGACCATTGTAACCTGGCAGCTCAAAGGTTCGGCAGGCGACTATGGTAGGCACGCATCTCCACAGCAGGCTAATACGGTAGCTAGGCAGCTCACCAGTTGGCCAGGCGACCATGGTAGCCAGGTCGTTCGTCAGCTGGCCAGGCGACCATGGTAGGCAGGCAACTCGTCAGCTGGCCAGGCAACCATGGTAGGCAGGCAGCTCACCGGTTGGCCAGGCGACCATGGTAGCCAGGCAGCTCACCAGCAGGCCAGACGACCTTGGTAGTCAGCAAGCTCGTCAGCTGGCCAGGCGACCATGGTAGGCAGGCAGCACGTCAGCTGGCCAGGCGACCATGGTAGGCAGGCAGCACGTCAGCTGGCCAGGCGACCATGGTAGGCACGCAGCTCATCAGCTGGCCAGGCCAACACGGTAGCTAGGCAGCTCACCAGTTGGCCGGGCGACCATGGTAGGCAGGCAGCTCGTCAGCTGGCCAGGCGACCATGGTAGGCAGGCAGCTCGTCAGCTCCCCAGGCGACCATAGTAGGCAGGCAGTTCATCCGCTGGCCAGGCGACCATGGTAGGCACGCAGCTCATCAGCTGGCCAGGCCAACACGGTAGCTAGGCAGCTCACCAGTTGGCCGGGCGACCATGGTAGGCAGGCAGCTCGTCCGCTGGCCAGGCGACCATGGTAGGCAGGCAGATCGTCAGCTGGCCAGGCGACCATGGTAGGCAGGTAGCTCATCAGCTGTCCAATTGACCATTGTAACCAGGCAGATCAAAGGTCCGGCAAGCGACCATGGTAGGCCGCAGCACATCAGCTGGCCAGGCCAACACGGTAGCTAGCTAGTTCACCAGTTGGCCAGGCGACCATGGTAGGCAGGCAGCACGTCAGCTGGCCGGGCGACCATTGTAACCTGGCAGCTCAAAGGTTCGGCAGGCGACTATGGTAGGCACGCATCTCCACAGCTAGCCAGGCTAATACGGTAGCTAGGCAGCTCACCAGTTGGCCAGGCGACCATGGTAGCCAGGCCGTTCGTCAGCTGGCCAGGCGACCATGGTAGGCAGGCAACTCGTCAGCTGGCCAGGCAACCATGGTAGGCAGGCAGCTCACCGGTTGGCCAGGCGACCATGGTAGCCAGGCAGCTCACCAGCAGGCCAGACGACCTTGGTAGTCAGCAAGCTCGTCAGCTGGCCAGGCGACCATGGTAGGCAGGCAGCACGTCAGCTGGCCAGGCGACCATGGTAGGCACGCAGCTCATCAGCTGGCCAGGCCAACACGGTAGCTAGGCAGCTCACCAGTTGGCCGGGCGACCATGGTAGGCAGGCAGCACGTCAGCTGGCCAGGCGACCATGGTTGGCAGGCAGCTCGTCAGCTGGCCAGGCGACCATGGTAGGCAGGCAGCTCGTCAGCTGGCCAGGCGACCATGGTAGGCAGGCAGCTCGTCAGCTCCCCAGGCGACCATAGTAGGCAGGCAGTTCATCCGCTGGCCAGGCGACCATGGTAGGCACGCAGCTCATCAGCTGGCCAGGCCAACACGGTAGCTAGGCAGCTCACCAGTTGGCCGGGCGACCATGGTAGGCAGGCAGCTCGCCCGCTGGCCAGGCGACCATGGTAGGCAGGCAGATCGTCAGCTGGCTAGGCGACCATGGTAGACAGGCATCTCGTCAGCTGGCCAGGCGACCATGGTAGGCAGGCAGCTCGTCAGCTGGCCAGGCGACCATGGTAGGCAGGCAGGTCGTCAGCTGGACAGGCGAGCATGGTAGGCGGGCAGGTTGTCAGCTGGCTAGGTGACCATGGTAGGCAGGCAGCTCGTCAGCTGGCAAGGCGACCACGGTATTCAGGCAGGTCGTCAACTGGCCAGGCGACCATAGTAGGCAGGCAGCTCGTCAGCTGGCAAGGCGACCACGGTATTCAGGCAGCTCGTCAGCTGGCCAGGCGACCATGGTAGGCAGGCAGGTCGTCAGCTGGCCAGGCGAGCATGGTAGGCGGGCAGGTTGTCAGCTGGCTAGGTGACCATGGTAGGCAGGCAGCTCGTCAGCTGGCAAGGCGACCACGGTATTCAGGCAGGTCGTCAACTGGCCAGGCGACCATAGTAGGCAGGCAGCACGTCAGCTGGCCAGGCGACCATGGTAGGCATGCAGCTCATCAGCTGGCCAGGCCAACACGGTAGCTAGGCAGCTCACCAGTTGGCCGGGCGACCATGATAGGCAGGCAACTCGTCAGCTGGCCAGGCAACCATGGTAGGCAGGCAGCTCACCGGTTGGCCAGGCGACCATGGTAGCCAGGCAGCTCACCAGCAGGCCAGACGACCTTGGTAGTCAGCAAGCTCGTCAGCTGGCCAGGCGACCATGGTAGGCAGGCAGCTCGTCAGCTCCCCAGGCGACCATAGTAGGCAGGCAGGTCGTCAGCTGGCGAGGCGAGCATGGTAGGCAGGCAGGTTGTCAGCTGGCTAGGCGACCATGGTAGGCAGGCAGTTCTTCAGCGGGCCAGGCGGCCATGGTAGGCAGGCAGGTCGTCTGCTGGCCAGGCGAGCATGGTAGGCAGGCAGGTTGTCAGCTGGCTAGGCGACCATGGTAGGCAGGCAGCACGTCAGCTGGCCAGGCCAACACGGTAGCTAGCTGGTTCACCAGTTGGCCAGGCGACCATGGTAGGCAGGCAGCACGTCAGCTGGCCAGGCGACCATTGTAACCTGGCAGCTCAAAGGTTCGGCAGGCGACTATGGTAGGCACGCATCTCCACAGCAGGCTAATACGGTAGCTAGGCAGCTCACCAGTTGGCCAGGCGACCATGGTAGCCAGGCCGTTCGTCAGCTGGCCAGGCGACCATGGTAGGCAGGCAACTCGTCAGCTGGCCAGGCAACCATGGTAGGCAGGCAGCTCACCGGTTGGCCAGGCGACCATGGTAGCCAGGCAGCTCACCAGCAGGCCAGACGACCTTGGTAGTCAGCAAGCTCGTCAGCTGGCCAGGCGACCATGGTAGGCAGGCAGCACGTCAGCTGGCCAGGCGACCATGGTAGGCAGGCAGCACGTCAGCTGGCCAGGCGACCATGGTAGGCACGCAGCTCATCAGCTGGCCAGGCCAACACGGTAGCTAGGCAGCTCACCAGTTGGCCGGGCGACCATGGTAGGCAGGCAGCTCGTTAGCTGGCCAGGCGACCATGGTAGGCAGGCAGCTCGTCAGCTCCCCAGGCGACCATAGTAGGCAGGCAGTTCATCCGCTGGCCAGGCGACCATGGTAGGCACGCAGCTCATCAGCTGGCCAGGCCAACACGGTAGCTAGGCAGCTCACCAGTTGGCCGGGCGACCATGGTAGGCAGGCAGCTCGTCCGCTGGCCAGGCGACCATGGTAGGCAGGCAGATCGTCAGCTGGCCAGGCGACCATGGTAGGCAGGTAGCTCATCAGCTGTCCAATTGACCATTGTAACCAGGCAGATCAAAGGTCCGGCAAGCGACCATGGTAGGCCGCAGCACATCAGCTGGCCAGGCCAACACGGTAGCTAGCTAGTTCACCAGTTGGCCAGGCGACCATGGTAGGCAGGCAGCACGTCAGCTGGCCGGGCGACCATTGTAACCTGGCAGCTCAAAGGTTCGGCAGGCGACTATGGTAGGCACGCATCTCCACAGCTAGCCAGGCTAATACGGTAGCTAGGCAGCTCACCAGTTGGCCAGGCGACCATGGTAGCCAGGCCGTTCGTCAGCTGGCCAGGCGACCATGGTAGGCAGGCAACTCGTCAGCTGGCCAGGCAACCATGATAGGCAGGCAGCTCACCGGTTGGCCAGGCGACCATGGTAGCCAGGCAGCTCACCAGCAGGCCAGACGACCTTGGTAGTCAGCAAGCTCGTCAGCTGGCCAGGCGACCATGGTAGGCAGGCAGCACGTCAGCTGGCCAGGCGACCTTGGTAGGCACGCAGCTCATCAGCTGGCCAGGCCAACACGGTAGCTAGGCAGCTCACCAGTTGGCCGGGCGACCATGGTAGGCAGGCAGCACGTCAGCTGGCCAGGCGACCATGGTTGGCAGGCAGCTCGTCAGCTGGCCAGGCGACCATGGTAGGCAGGCAGCTCGTCAGCTGGCCAGGCGACCATGGTAGGCAGGCAGCTCGTCAGCTCCCCAGGCGACCATAGTAGGCAGGCAGTTCATCCGCTGGCCAGGCGACCATGGTAGGCACGCAGCTCATCAGCTGGCCAGGCCAACACGGTAGCTAGGCAGCTCACCAGTTGGCCGGGCGACCATGGTAGGCAGGCAGCTCGCCCGCTGGCCAGGCGACCATGGTAGGCAGGCAGATCGTCAGCTGGCTAGGCGACCATGGTAGACAGGCATCTCGTCAGCTGGCCAGGCGACCATGGTAGGCAGGCAGCTCGTCAGCTGGCCAGGCGACCATGGTAGGCAGGCAGGTCGTCAGCTGGCCAGGCGAGCATGGTAGGCGGGCAGGTTGTCAGCTGGCTAGGTGACCATGGTAGGCAGGCAGCTCGTCAGCTGGCAAGGCGACCACGGTATTCAGGCAGGTCGTCAACTGGCCAGGCGACCATAGTAGGCAGGCAGCTCGTCAGCTGGCAAGGCGACCACGGTATTCAGGCAGGTCGTCAACTGGCCAGGCGAGCATGGTAGGCAGGCAGCTCGTCAGCTGGCCAGGCGACCATGGTAGGCAGGCAGGTCGTCAGCTGGCCAGGCGAGCATGGTAGGCAGGCAGGTTGTCAGCTGGCTAGGCGACCATGGTAGACAGGCATCTCATCAGCTGGCCAGGCCAACACGGTAGCTAGGCAGCTCACCAGTTGGCCGGGCGACCATGGTAGGCAGGCAGCTCGTCCGCTGGCCAGGCGACCATGGTAGGCAGGCAGATCGTCAGCTGGCTAGGCAACCATGGTAGGCAGGCAGCTCGTCAGCTGGCAAGGCGACCACGGTATTCAGGCAGGTCGTCAACTGGCCAGGCGACCATAGTAGGCAGGCAGCTCGTCAGCTGGCAAGGCGACCACGGTATTCAGGCAGGTCGTCAACTGGCCAGGCGACCATGGTAGGCAGGCAGCTCGTCAGCTGGCCAGGCGACCATGGTAGGCAGGCAGGTCGTCAGCTGGCCAGGCGAGCATGGTAGGTAGGCAGGTTGTCAGCTGGCTAGGCGACCATGGTAGGCAGGCAGGTCGTCAACTGGCCAGGCGACCATGGTAGTCAGGGAGTTCGTCAGCTGGCCAGGCGACCATGGTAACCAGGCAACTCATAAGCTGACCAGGCGACCATGGTAGCTAACCAGCTCATTAGCTGGCCAGATGATCGTGGTTGCCAGGCAGCTCATCAGCTGGCCAGGCGACCATGGTAGCCAGGCCGTTCGTCAGCTGGCCAGGCGACCATGGTAGGCAGGCAACTCGTCAGCTGGCCAGGCAACCATGGTAGGCAGGCAGCTCACCAGTTGGCCAGGCGACCATGGTAGCCAGGCAGCTCACCAGCAGGCCAGACGACCTTGGTAGTCAGCAAGCTCGTCAACTGGCCAGGCGACCATAGTAGGCAGGCTGCACGTCAGCTGGCCAGGCGACCATGGCAGCCAGGCAGCTCACCAGTTGGCCAGGCGACCATGGTAGCCAGGCAGCTTACCAGCTGGCCAGACGACCTTGGTAGTCAGCAAGCTCGTCAGCTGGCCAGGCGACCATGGTAGGCAGGCAGCTCGTCAACTCCCCAGGCGACCATAGTATGCAGGCAGTTCATCCGCTGGCCAGGCGACAATTGTAGGCACGCAGCTCATCAGATGGCCAGGCCAACACGGTAGCTAGGCAGCTCACCAGTGGGCCGGGCGACCATGGTAGGCAGGCAGCACGTCAGCTGGCCAGGCGACCATGGTAGGCAGGCAGCTCGTCCGCTGGCCAGGCGACCATGGCAGGCAGCAGCTCGTCAGCTGGCCAGGCGACCATGGTAGACAGGCATCTCGTCAGCTGGCCAGGCGACCATGGTAGGCAGGCAGCTCGTCAGCTGGCCAGGCGACCATGGTAGGCAGGCAGGTCGTCAGCTGGCCAGGCGAGCATGGTAGGCGGGCAGGTTGTCAGCTGGCTAGGTGACCATGGTAGGCAGGCAGGTCGTCAACTGGCCAGGCGACCATGGTAGTCAGGGAGTTCGTCAGCTGGCCGGGCGACCATGGTAACCAGGCAACTCATAAGCTGACCAGGCGACCATGGTAGCTAACCAGCTCATTAGCTGGCCAGACGATCGTGGTTGCCAGGTAGCTCATCAGCTGGCCAGGCGACCGTGGTAACCAGGCAGCTCACAGCTGGCTAGGCGGCCGTGGTAGGTTGGCAGCTCTAGAGCTGGCCAGGCGACCATGGTAGCCAGTCAGCTCATAAGCTGGTCAGGCGACCGTGGTAACCAGGTAGCTCATCAGCTGTCCAATTGACCATTGTAACCAGGCAGATCAAAGGTCCGGCAAGCGACCATGGTAGGGCGCAGCACATCAGCTGGCCAGGCCAGCACGGTAGCTAGCTAGTTCACCAGTTGGCCAGGCGACCATGGTAGGCAGGCAGCACGTCAGCTGGCCAGGCGACCATGGTTGGCAGGCAGCTCGTCAGCTGTCCCATTGACCATTGTAACCAGGCAGCTCAAAGGTTCGGCAGGCGGCCATGGTAGGCACGCAACTCCGCAGCTAGCCAGGCTAATACGGTAGCTAGGCAGCTCACCAGTTGGCCAGGCGACCATGGTAGCCAGGCCGTTCGTCAGCTGGCCAGGCGACCATGGTAGGCAGGCAACTCGTCAGCTGGCCAGGCGACCATGGTAGGCAGGCAGCTCACCAGTTGGCCAGGCGACCATGGTAGCCAGGCAGCTCAACAGCAGGCCAGACGACCTTGGTAGTCAGCAAGCTCGTCAGCTGGCCAGGCGACCATGGTAGGCAGGCAGCACGTCAGCTGGCCAGGCGACCATGGTAGGCACGCAGCTCATCAGTTGGCCAGGCCAACACGGTAGCTAGGCAGCTCACCAGTTGGCCGGGCGACCATGGTAGGCAGGCAGCACGTCAGCTGGCCAGGCGACCATGGTTGGCAGGCAGCTCGTCAGCTGGCCAGGCGACCATGGTAGGCAGGCAGCTCGTCAGCTGGCCAGGCGACCATGGTAGGCAGGTAGCTCGTCCGCTGGCCAGGCGACCATGGTAGGCAGGCAGCTCGTCAGCTGGCTAGGCGACCATGGTAGACAGGCATCTCGTCAGCTGGCCAGGCGACCATGGTAGGCAGGCAGCTCGTCAGCTCCCCAGGCGACCATAGTAGGCAGGCAGTTCATCGGCTGGCCAGGCGACCATGGTAGGCACGCAGCTCATCAGCTGGCCAGGCCAACACGGTAGCTAGGCAGCTCAGCAGTTGGCCGGGCGACCATGGTAGGTAGGCAGCTCGTCCGCTGGCCAGGCGACCATGGTAGGCAGGCAGATCGTCAGCTGGCCTGGCGACCATGGTAGGCAGGCAGCTCGTCTGCTCCCCAGGCGACCATAGTAGGCAGGCAGTTCATCCGCTGGGCAGGCGACCATGGTAGGCAGGCAGCTCATCAGCGGCCAGGCAACCGTGATAACCAGGCAGCTCATCAGCTGGCTAGGCGGCCATAGTAGGTTGGCAGCTCTAGAGCTGGCCAGGCGACCATGGCAGCCAGTCAGCTCATTAGCTGGTCAGGCGACCGTGGTAACCAGGTAACTCATCAGCTGTCCAATTGACCATTGTAACCAGGCAGATCAAAGGTCCGGCAAGCCACCATGGTAGGCCACAGCACATCAGCTGGCCAGGCCAACACGGTACCTAGCTAGTTCACCAGTTGGCCAGGCGACCATGGTAGGCAGGCAGCACGTCAGCTGGCCAGGCGACCATGGTAGGCAGGCTGTTCGTCCGCTGGCCAGGCAGCAATGGTAGGCAGGCAGCTCGTCAGCTGGCCAGGCGACCATGGTAGGCAGGCAGCTCGTCAGCTGGCCAGGCGATCATGGTAGCCAGGCAGTTCGTCGGCTGGCCAGGCGACCATGGTAGCCAGGCAGTTCGTCAGCTGGCCAGGCAACCATGGTAACCAGGCAGTTCGCCAGCTGGCCAGGCGACCATGGTAGGCAGGCAGCTCGTCCGCTGGCCAGACGACCATGGTAGGCAGGCAGCTCGTCAGCTGGCCAGGCGACTATGGTAAGCAGGCAGCTCGTCAGCTGGCCAGGCGACCATGGTAGGCAGGCAGCTCGTCCTCTGGCCAGGCGACCATGGTAACCGGGCAGCTCATTAGGTGGTCAGGCGACCGTGGTAGCGAGGCAGCTCATCAGTTGTCCCAGTGACCATTGTAACCAGGCAGCTCAAAGGTTCGCCAGGCGACCGTGGTATTCAGGAAGCTCATAAGCTGGCCAGGTAACCATGGTGGGCAGGCAACTCCACAGCTAGCCAGGCTAATACGGTAGCTAGGAAGCTCACCAGTTGGCCAGGCGACCATGGTAGCCAGGCCGTTCGTCAGGTGGCCAGGCGACCATGGTAGGCACGCAGCTCATCAGGTGGCCAGGCGACCATGGTAGGCAGGCAGCACGTCAGCTGGCCAGGCGACCATGGTAGGCAGGCAGCTCACCAGCTGGCCAGGCGACCACGGTAGCCAGGCAGCTCACCAGTTGGCCAGGCGACCATGGTAGCCAGGCAGCTCGTCAGCTGGCCAGGCGAGCATGGTAGGCAGGCAACTCGTCAGCTGGCCAGGCGACCATGGTAGGCAGGCAGCTCACCAGTTGGGCAGGCGACCATGGTTGCCAGGCAGCTCACCAGCAGGCCAGACGACCTTGGTAGTCAGCAAGCTCGTCAGCTGGCCAGGCGACCATGGTAAGCAGGCAGCACGTCAGCTGGCCAGGCGACCATGGCAGCCAGGCAGCTCCCCAGTTGGCCAGGCGACCATGGTAGCCAGGCAGCTTACCAGCTGGCCAGACGACCTTGGTAGTCAGCAACCAGGCCAGGCGACCATGGTAGGCACGCAGCTCATCAGCTGGCCAGGCCAACACGGTAGCTAGGCAGCTCACCAGTTGGCCGGGCGACAGTGGTAGGCAGGCAGCTCGTCAGCTGGCCAGGCGACCATGGTAGGCAGGCAGGTCGTCAGCTGGCGGGGCGAGCATGGTAGGCAGGCAGGTTGTCAGCTTTCTAGGCGGCCATGGTAGGCAGGCAGTTCATCCGCTGGCCAGGCGACCATGGTAGGCACGCAGCTCATCAGCTGGCCAGGCCAACACGGTAGCTAGGCAGCACGACAGCTGGCCAGGCGACCATGGTAGGCACGCAGCTCATCAGCTGGCCAGGCGACCGTGGTAGCCAGGCAGCTCACCAGCTGGCCAGGCGACCATGGTAGCCAGGCAGCTCACCAGCTGGCCAGGCGACCATGGTAGCCAGGCAGCTCACCAGCTGGCCAGGCGACCATGGTAGCCAGGCAGCTCCCCAGTTGGCCAGGCGACCATGGTAGCCAGGCAGCTCACCAGCTGGCCAGGCGACCATGGTAGCCAGGCAGCTCACCAGCTGGCCAGGCGACCATGGTAGGCAGGCCAGGCGACCATGGCAGGCAGGCAGCTCGTTAGCTGGCCAGGCGACCATGGTAGGCAGGCAGCTCGTCCGCTGGCCAGGCGACCATGGTAGGCAGCCAGATCGTCAGCTGGCCAGGCGACCATGGTAGGCAGGCAGGTCGTCAGCTGGCGAGGCGAGCATGGTAGGCAGGCAGGTTGTCAGCTGGCTAGCTTGCTGACTACCAAGGTCGCCTGGCCAGCTGGTGAGCTGCCTGGCTACCATAGTCGCCTGGCCAGCTGATGAGCTGCGTGCCTACCATGGTCGCCTGGCCAGCTGACGAACTGCCTGCCTACCATGGCCGCCTAGAAAGCTGACAACCTGCCTGCCTACCATGCTCGCCCCGCCAGCTGACGACCTGCCTGCCTACCATGGTCGCCTGGCCAGCTGACGAGCTGCCTGCCTACCACTGTCGCCCGGCCAACTGGTGAGCTGCCTAGCTACCGTGGTGGCCTGGCCAGCTGATGAGCTGCGTGCCTACCATGGTCGCCTGGCCAGCGGACGACCAGCCTGCCTAGAATGGTCGTCTGCCCAGCTGACGAGCTGCCTACCTACCACGGTCGCCTGGCCAGCTGACGAGCTGCCTGCCTACCATGGTCGCCCGGCCAACTGGTGAGCTGCCTAGCTACCGTGTTGGCCTGGCCAGCTGATGAGCTGCGTGCCTACCATGGTCGCCTGGCCAGCGGACGACCTGCCTGCCTAGCATGGTCGTCTGCCCAGCTGACGAGCTGCCTGCCTACCATGGTCGCCTGGTAAGCTGATGAGCTGCGTGCCTACCATGGTCGCTGGCCAGCTGACGAACTGCCTGCCTACCATGGCCGCCTAGCCAGCTGACAACCTGCCTGCCTACCATGCTCGCCTCGCCAACTGACGACCTGCCTGCCTACCATGGTCGCCTGGCCAGCTGACGAGCTGCCTGCCTACCATGGTCGCCTGGCCAGCTAACGAGCTGCCTGCCTGCCATGGTCGCCTGGCCAGCTAACGACCTGCCTGCCTACCATGGTAGCCAGGCAGCTCCCCAGCTGGCCAGGCGACCATGGTAGCCAGGCAGCTCACCAGCTGGCCAGGCGACCATGGTAGCCAGGCAGCTCACCAGCTGGCCAGGCGACCATGGTAGGCAGGCAGGTCGTTAGCTGGCCAGGCGACCATGGCAGGCAGGCAGCTCGTTAGCTGGCCAGGCGACCATGGTAGGCAGGCAGCTCGTCAGCTGGCCAGGCGACCATGGTAGGCAGGCAGGTCGTCAGCTGGCCAGGCGACCATGGCAGGCAGGCAGCTCGTTAGCTGGCCAGGCGACCATGGTAGGCAGGCAGCTCGTCAGCTGGCCAGGCGACCATGGTAGGCAGGCAGGTCGTCAGTTGGCCAGGCGACCATTGTAGCCAGGCAGCATATCAGCTGGCCGGGCGACCATGGTAGGCAGGCATCTCGTCAGCTGGCCGGGCGACCATGGTAGGCAGGCAGGTCGTCAGTTGGCGAGGCGAGCATGGTAGGCAGGCAGGTTGTCAGCTGGCTAGGCGGCCATGGTAGGCAGGCAGTTCGTCAGCTGGCCAGGCGACCATGGTAGGCACGCAGCTCATCAGCTGGCCAGGCGACCATGGTAGGCAGGCAGCTCGTCAGCTTGGCAGACGACCATGCTAGGCAGGCAGGTCGTCCGCTGGCCAGGCGACCGTGGTAGGCACGCAGCACGTCAGCTGGCCAGGAGACCATGGTTGGCAGGCAGCTCGTCAGCTGTCCCATTGACCATTGTAACCAGGCAGCTCAAAGGTTCGGCGGGCGACCATGGTAGACACGCAACTCCACAGCTAGCCAGGCTAATACGGTAGCTAGGCAGCTCACCAGTTGGCCAGGCGACCATGGTGGGCAGGCAGCTCATCAGCGGCCAGGCGACCGTGGTAGCCAGACAGTTCATCAGCTGTCCCATTGACGATTGTAACCAGGCAGCTCAAAGGTTCGGCAGGCGACCATCGTAGGCACGCAACTCCACAGCTAGCCAGGCTAATACGGTAGCTAGGCAGCTCACCAGTTGGCCAGGCGACCATGGTAGGCAAGAAGCATGTTAGCTTGCCGGGCGACCATGGTAGGCAGGCAGCTCACCAGCAGGCCAGACGACCTTGGTAGTCAGCAAGCTCGTCAACTGGCCAGGCGACCATAGTAGGCAGGCAGCACGTCAGCTGGCCAGGCGACCATGGCAGCCAGGCAGCTCACCAGTTGGCCAGGCGACCATGGTAGCCAGGCAGCTTACCAGCTGGCCAGACGACCTTGGTAGTCAGCAAGCTCGTCAGCTGGCCAGGCGACCATGGTAGGCAGGCAGCTCGTCAGCTCCCCAGGCGACCATAGTAGGCAGGCAGTTCATCCGCTGGCCAGGCGACAATTGTAGGCACGCAGCTCATCAGATGGCCAGGCCAACACGGTAGCTAGGCAGCTCACCAGTGGGCCGGGCGACCATGGTAGGCAGGCAGCACGTCAGCTGGCCAGGCGACCATGGTTGGCAGGCAGCTCGTCAGCTGGCCAGGCGTCCATGGTAGGCAGGCAGCTCGTCAGTTGGCCAGGCGACCATGGTAGGCAGGCAGCTCGTCCGCTGGCCAGGCGACCATGGCAGGCAGCAGCTCGTCAGCTGGCCAGGCGACCATGGTAGACAGGCATCTCGTCAGCTGGCCAGGCGACCATGGTAGGCAGGCAGCTCGTCAGCTGGCCAGGCGACCATGGTAGGCAGGCAGGTCGTCAGCTGGCCAGGCGAGCATGGTAGGCGGGCAGGTTGTCAGCTGGCTAGGTGACCATGGTAGGCAGGCAGGTCGTCAACTGGCCAGGCGACCATGGTAGTCAGGGAGTTCGTCAGCTGGCCGGGCGACCATGGTAACCAGGCAACTCATAAGCTGACCAGGCGACCATGGTAGCTAACCAGCTCATTAGCTGGCCAGACGATCGTGGTTGCCAGGTAGCTCATCAGCTGGCCAGGCGACCGTGGTAACCAGGCAGCTCATCAGCTGGCTAGGCGGCCGTGGTAGGTTGGCAGCTCTAGAGCTGGCCAGGCGACCATGGTAGCCAGTCAGCTCATTAGCTGGTCAGGCGACCGTGGTAACCAGGTAGCTCATCAGCGGTCCAATTGACCATTGTAACCAGGCAGATCAAAGGTCCGGCAAGCGACCATGGTAGGGCGCAGCACATCAGCTGGCCAGGCCAGCACGGTAGCTAGCTAGTTCACCAGTTGGCCAGGCGACCATGGTAGGCAGGCAGCACGTCAGCTGGCCAGGCGACCATGGTTGGCAGGCAGCTCGTCAGCTGTCCCATTGACCATTGTAACCAGGCAGCTCAAAGGTTCGGCAGGCGGCCATGGTAGGCACGCAACTCCGCAGCTAGCCAGGCTAATACGGTAGCTAGGCAGCTCACCAGTTGGCCAGGCGACCATGGTAGCCAGGCCGTTCGTCAGCTGGCCAGGCGACCATGGTAGGCAGGCAACTCGTCAGCTGGCCAGGCGACCATGGTAGGCAGGCAGCTCACCAGTTGGCCAGGCGACCATGGTAGCCAGGCAGCTCACCAGCAGGCCAGACGACCTTGGTAGTCAGCAAGCTCGTCAGCTGGCCAGGCGACCATGGTAGGCAGGCAGCACGTCAGCTGGCCAGGCGACCATGGTAGGCACGCAGCTCATCAGCTGGCCAGGCCAACACGGTAGATAGGCAGCTCACCAGTTGGCCGGGCGACCATGGTAGGCAGGCAGCACGTCAGCTGGCCAGGCGACCATGGTTGGCAGGCAGCTCGTCAGCTGGCCAGGCGACCATGGTAGGCAGGCAGCTCGTCAGCTGGCCAGGCGACCATGGTAGGCAGGCAGCTCGTCCGCTGGCCAGGCGACCATGGCAGGCAGGCAGCTCGTCAGCTGGCTAGGCGACCATGGTAGACAGGCATCTCGTCAGCTGGCCAGGCGACCATGGTAGGCAGGCAGCTCGTCAGCTCCCCAGGCGACCATAGTAGGCAGGCAGTTCATCGGCTGGCCAGGCGACCATGGTAGGCACGCAGCTCATCAGCTGGCCAGGCCAACACGGTAGCTAGGCAGCTCAGCAGTTGGCCGGGCGACCATGGTAGGTAGGCAGCTCGTCCGCTGGCCAGGCGACCATGGTAGGCAGGCAGATCGTCAGCTGGCCAGGCGACCATGGTAGGCAGGCAGCTCGTCTGCTCCCCAGGCGACCATAGTAGGCAGGCAGTTCATCCGCTGGCCAGGCGACCATGGTAGGCAGGCAGCTCATCAGCGGCCAGGCAACCGTGGTAACCAGGCAGCTCATCAGCTGGCTAGGCGGCCATGGTAGGTTGGCAGCTCTAGAGCTGGCCAGGCGACCATGGCAGCCAGTCAGCTCATTAGCTGGTCAGGCGACCGTGGTAACCAGGTAACTCATCAGCTGTCCAATTGACCATTGTAACCAGGCAGATCAAAGGTCCGGCAAGCCACCATGGTAGGCCACAGCACATCAGCTGGCCAGGCCAACACGGTACCTAGCTAGTTCACCAGTTGGCCAGGCGACCATGGTAGGCAGGCAGCACGTCAGCTGGCCAGGCGACCATGGTAGGCAGGCTGTTCGTCCGCTGGCCAGGCAGCAATGGTAGGCAGGCAGCTCGTCAGCTGGCCAGGCGACCATGGTAGGCAGGCAGCTCGTCAGCTGGCCAGGCGATCATGGTAGCCAGGCAGTTCGTCGGCTGGCCAGGCGACCATGGTAGCCAGGCAGTTCGTCAGCTGGCCAGGCGACCATGGTAACCAGGCAGTTCGCCAGCTGGCCAGGCGACCATGGTAGGCAGGCAGCTCGTCCGCTGGCCAGACGACCATGGTAGGCAGGCAGCTCGTCAGCTGGCCAGGCGACTATGGTAAGCAGGCAGCTCGTCAGCTGGCCAGGCGACCATGGTAGGCAGGCAGCTCGTCCTCTGGCCAGGCGACCATGGTAACCGGGCAGCTCATTAGGTGGTCAGGCGACCGTGGTAGCGAGGCAGCTCATCAGTTGTCCCAGTGACCATTGTAACCAGGCAGCTCAAAGGTTCGCCAGGCGACCGTGGTATTCAGGAAGCTCATAAGCTGGCCAGGTAACCATGGTGGGCAGGCAACTCCACAGCAAGCCAGGCTAATACGGTAGCTAGGAAGCTCACCAGTTGGCCAGGCGACCATGGTAGCCAGGCCGTTCGTCAGCTGGCCAGGCGACCATGGTAGGCACGCAGCTCATCAGGTGGCCAGGCGACCATGGTAGGCAGGCAGCACGTCAGCTGGCCAGGCGACCATGGTAGGCAGGCAGCTCACCAGCTGGCCAGGCGACCACGGTAGCCAGGCAGCTCACCAGTTGGCCAGGCGACCATGGTAGCCAGGCAGCTCGTCAGCTGGCCAGGCGAGCATGGTAGGCAGGCAACTCGTCAGCTGGCCAGGCGACCATGGTAGGCAGGCAGCTCACCAGTTGGGCAGGCGACCATGGTTGCCAGGAAGCTCACCAGCAGGCCAGACGACCTTGGTAGTCAGCAAGCTCGTCAGCTGGCCAGGCGACCATGGTAAGCAGGCAGCACGTCAGCTGGCCAGGCGACCATGGCAGCCAGGCAGCTCCCCAGTTGGCCAGGCGACCATAGTAGCCAGGCAGCTTACCAGCTGGCCAGACGACCTTGGTAGTCAGCAAGCTCGTCAGCTGGCCAGGCGACCATGGTAGGCAGGCAGCTCGTCAGCTCCCCAGGCGACCATAGTAGGCAGGCAGTTCATCCGCTGGCCAGGCGACCATGGTAGGCACGCAGCTCATCAGCTGGCCAGGCCAACACGGTAGCTAGGCAGCTCACCAGTTGGCCGGGCGACCATGGTAGGCAGGCAGCTCGTCCGCTGGCCAGGCGACCATGGTAGGCAGGCAGATCGTCAGCTGGCCAGGCGACCATGGTAGGCAGGCATCTCGTCAGCTGGCCAGGCGACCATGGTAGGCAGGCAGCCCGTCAGCTGGCCAGGCGACCATAGTAGGCAGGCAGTTCATCCGCTGGCCAGGCGACCATGGTAGGCACGCAGCTCATCAGCTGGCCAGGCCAACACGGTAGCTTGGCAGCACGACAGCTGGCCAGGCGACCATGGTAGGCACGCAGCTCATCAGCTGGCCAGGCGACCGTGGTAGCCAGGCAGCTCACCAGCTGGCCAGGCGACCATGGTAGCCAGGCAGCTCACCAGCTGGCCAGGCGACCATGGTAGCCAGGCAGCTCACCAGCTGGCCAGGCGACCATGGTAGCCAGGCAGCTCCCCAGCTGGCCAGGCGACCATGGTAGCCAGGCAGCTCACCAGCTGGCCAGGCGACCATGGTAGCCAGGCAGCTCACCAGCTGGCCAGGCGACCATGGTAGGCAGGCCAGGCGACCATGGCAGGCAGGCAGCTCGTTAGCTGGCCAGGCGACCATGGTAGGCAGGCAGCTCGTCCCCTGGCCAGGCGACCATGGTAGGGAGGCAGATCGTCAGCTGGCCAGGCGACCATGGTAGGCAGGCAGGTCGTCAGCTGGCGAGGCGAGCATGGTAGGCAGGCAGGTTGTCAGCTGGCTAGGCGGTAGACATGGTAGACACGCAACTCCACAGCTAGCCAGGCTAATACGGTAGCTAGGCAGCTCACCAGTTGGCCAGGCGACCATGGTGGGCAGGCAGCTCATCAGCGGCCAGGCGACCGTGGTAGCCAGACAGTTAATCAGCTGTCCCATTGACCATTGTAACCAGGCAGCTCAAAGGTTCGGCAGGCGACCATCGTAGGCACGCAACTCCACAGCTAGCCAGGCTAATACGGTAGCTAGGCAGCTCACCAGTTGGCCAGGCGACCATGGTAGGCAAGAAGCATGTTAGCTTGCCGGGCGACCATGGTAGGCAGGCAGCTCGCCAGTTGGCCAGGCGACCATGGTAGGCAAGAAGCATGTCAGCTGGCCGGGCGACCATGGTAGGCAGGCAGCTCATCAGCGGCCAGGCGACCGTGGTAGCCAGACAGTTCATCAGCTGTCCCATTGACCATTGTAACCAGGCAGCTCAAAGGTTCGGCAGGCGACCATGGTAGGCACGCAACTCCACAGCTAGCCAGGCTAATAAGGTAGCTAGGCAGCTCACAAGTTGGCCAGGATACCATGGTAGGCAAGCAGCATGTCAGCTGGCCGGGCGACCATGGTAGGCAGGCAGCTCACCAGTTGGCCAGGCGACCATGGTAGCCAGGCCGTTCGTCAGCTGGCCAGGCGACCATTGTAGCCAGGCAGCATGTCAGCTGGCCGGGCGACCATGGTAGGCAGGCATCTCGTCAGCTGGCCGGGCGACCATGGTATGCAGGCAGCTCGTCAGCTGGCCAGGCGACCATGGTAGCCAGGCAGCTTACCAGCTGGCCAGACGACCTTGGTAGTCAGCAAGCTCGTCAGCTGGCCAGGCGACCATGGTAGGCAGGCAGCACGTCAGCTGGCCAGGCGACCATGGTTGGCAGGCAGCTCGTCAGCTGTCCCATTGACCATTGTAACCAGGCAGCTCAAAGGTTCGGCGGGCGACCATGGTAGGCACGCAACTCCACAGCTAGCCAGGCTAATACGGTAGCTAGGCAGCTCACCAGTTGGCCAGGCGACCATGGTGGGCAAGCAGCATGTCAGCTGGCCGGGCGACCATTGTAGCCAGGCAGCATGTCAGCTGGCCGGGCGACCATGGTAGGCAGGCATCTCGTCAGCTGGCCGGGCGACCATGGTATGCAGGCAGCTCGTCAGCTGGCCAGGCGACCATGGTAGCCAGGCAGCTTACCAGCTGGCCAGACGACCTTGGTAGTCTGCAAGCTCGTCAGCTGGCCAGGCGACCATGGTAGGCAGGCAGCACGTCAGCTGGCCAGGCGACCATGGTTGGCAGGCAGCTCGTCAGCTGTCCCATTGACCATTGTAACCAGGCAGCTCAAAGGTTCGGCGGGCGACCATGGTAGGCACGCAACTCCACAGCTAGCCAGGCTAATACGGTAGCTGGGCAGCTCACCAGTTGGCCAGGCGACCATGGTGGGCAAGCAGCATGTCAGCTGGCCGGGCGACCATGGTAGGCAGGCAGCTCACCAGTTGGCCAGGCGACCATGGTAGCCAGGCCGTTCGTCAGCTGGCCAGGCGACCATTGTAGCCTGGCAGCTTGTCAGCTGGCCGGGCGACCATGGTAGGCAGGCATCTTGTCAGCTGGCCGGGCGACCATGGTAGGCAGGCAGCTCGTCAGCTGGCCAGGCGACCATGGTAGCCAGGCAGCTTACCAGCTGGCCAGACGACCTTGGTAGTCAGCAAGATCGTCAGCTAGCCAGGCAAATACGGTAGCTAGGTAGCTCACCAGTTGGCCATTCGACCATGGCAGCCAGGCAGCACGTCAGCTGGCCGGGCGACTGTGGTAGGCAGGCATCTCGTCAGCTGGCCAAGCGACCATGGTAGGCAGGCAGCTCGTCAGCTGGCCAGGCGACCTTGGTAGCCAGGCAGCTTACCAGCTGGCCAGACGACCTTGGTACTCAGCAAGCTCGTCAGCTGGCCAGGCGACCATTGTAGGCAGGCAGCTCACCAGTTGGCCAGGCGACCATGGTAGCCAGGCCGTTCGTCAGCTGGCCAGGCGACCATGGTAGCCAGGCAGCTTACCAGCTGGCCAGACGACCATGGTAGGCAGGCAGCTAGTCAGCTGGCCAGGCGACCATGGTGGGCAGGCAGCTCATCAGCGGCCAGGCGACCGTGGTAGCCAGACAGTTCATCAGCTGTCCCATTGACCATTGTAACCAGGCAGCTCAAAGGTTCGGCAGGCGACCATCGTAGGCACGCAACTCCACAGCTAGCCAGGCTAATACGGTAGCTAGGCAGCTCACCAGTTGGCCAGGCGACCATGGTAGGCAAGAAGCATGTTAGCTTGCCGGGCGACCATGGTAGGCAGGCAGCTCACCAGCAGGCCAGACGACCTTGGTAGTCAGCAAGCTCGTCAACTGGCCAGGCGACCATAGTAGGCAGGCAGCACGTCAGCTGGCCAGGCGACCATGGCAGCCAGGCAGCTCACCAGTTGGCCAGGCGACCATGGTAGCCAGGCAGCTTACCAGCTGGCCAGACGACCTTGGTAGTCAGCAAGCTCGTCAGCTGGCCAGGCGACCATGGTAGGCAGGCAGCTCGTCAGCTCCCCAGGCGACCATAGTAGGCAGGCAGTTCATCCGCTGGCCAGGCGACAATTGTAGGCACGCAGCTCATCAGATGGCCAGGCCAACACGGTAGCTAGGCAGCTCACCAGTGGGCCGGGCGACCATGGTAGGCAGGCAGCACGTCAGCTGGCCAGGCGACCATGGTTGGCAGGCAGCTCGTCAGCTGGCCAGGCGTCCATGGTAGGCAGGCAGGTCGTCAGCTGGCCAGGCGAGCATGGTAGGCGGGCAGGTTGTCAGCTGGCTAGGTGACCATGGTAGGCAGGCAGGTCGTCAACTGGCCAGGCGACCATGGCAGGCAGCAGCTCGTCAGCTGGCCAGGCGACCATGGTAGACAGGCATCTCGTCAGCTGGCCAGGCGACCATGGCAGGCAGCAGCTCGTCAGCTGGCCAGGCGACCATGGTAGACAGGCATCTCGTCAGCTGGCCAGGCGACCATGGTAGGCAGGCAGCTCGTCAGCTGGCCAGGCGACCATGGTAGGCAGGCAGGTCGTCAGCTGGCCAGGCGAGCATGGTAGGCGGGCAGGTTGTCAGCTGGCTAGGTGACCATGGTAGGCAGGCAGGTCGTCAACTGGCCAGGCGACCATGGTAGTCAGGGAGTTCGTCAGCTGGCCGGGCGACCATGGTAACCAGGCAACTCATAAGCTGACCAGGCGACCATGGTAGCTAACCAGCTCATTAGCTGGCCAGACGATCGTGGTTGCCAGGTAGCTCATCAGCTGGCCAGGCGACCGTGGTAACCAGGCAGCTCATCAGCTGGCTAGGCGGCCGTGGTAGGTTGGCAGCTCTAGAGCTGGCCAGGCGACCATGGTAGCCAGTCAGCTCATTAGCTGGTCAGGCGACCGTGGTAACCAGGTAGCTCATCAGCTGTCCAATTGACCATTGTAACCAGGCAGATCAAAGGTCCGGCAAGCGACCATGGTAGGGCGCAGCACATCAGCTGGCCAGGCCAGCACGGTAGCTAGCTAGTTCACCAGTTGGCCAGGCGACCATGGTAGGCAGGCAGCACGTCAGCTGGCCAGGCGACCATGGTTGGCAGGCAGCTCGTCAGCTGTCCCATTGACCATTGTAACCAGGCAGCTCAAAGGTTCGGCAGGCGGCCATGGTAGGCACGCAACTCCGCAGCTAGCCAGGCTAATACGGTAGCTAGGCAGCTCACCAGTTGGCCAGGCGACCATGGTAGCCAGGCCGTTCGTCAGCTGGCCAGGCGACCATGGTAGGCAGGCAACTCGTCAGCTGGCCAGGCGACCATGGTAGGCAGGCAGCTCACCAGTTGGCCAGGCGACCATGGTAGCCAGGCAGCTCACCAGCAGGCCAGACGACCTTGGTAGTCAGCAAGCTCGTCAGCTGGCCAGGCGACCATGGTAGGCAGGCAGCACGTCAGCTGGCCAGGCGACCATGGTAGGCACGCAGCTCATCAGCTGGCCAGGCCAACACGGTAGCTAGGCAGCTCACCAGTTGGCCGGGCGACCATGGTAGGCAGGCAGCACGTCAGCTGGCCAGGCGACCATGGTTGGCAGGCAGCTCGTCAGCTGGCCAGGCGACCATGGTAGGCAGGCAGCTCGTCAGCTGGCCAGGCGACCATGGTAGGCAGGCAGCTCGTCCGCTGGCCAGGCGACCATGGCAGGCAGGCAGCTCGTCAGCTTGCTAGGCGACCATGGTAGACAGGCATCTCGTCAGCTGGCCAGGCGACCATGGTAGGCAGGCAGCTCGTCAGCTCCCCAGGCGACCATAGTAGGCAGGCAGTTCATCGGCTGGCCAGGCGACCATGGTAGGCACGCAGCTCATCAGCTGGCCAGGCCAACACGGTAGCTAGGCAGCTCAGCAGTTGGCCGGGCGACCATGGTAGGTAGGCAGCTCGTCCGCTGGCCAGGCGACCATGGTAGGCGGGCAGATCGTCAGCTGGCCAGGCGACCATGGTAGGCAGGCAGCTCGTCTGCTCCCCAGGCGACCATAGTAGGCAGGCAGTTCATCCGCTGGCCAGGCGACCATGGTAGGCAGGCAGCTCATCAGCGGCCAGGCAACCGTGGTAACCAGGCAGCTCATCAGCTGGCTAGGCGGCCATGGTAGGTTGGCAGCTCTAGAGCTGGCCAGGCGACCATGGCAGCCAGTCAGCTCATTAGCTGGTCAGGCGACCGTGGTAACCAGGTAACTCATCAGCTGTCCAATTGACCATTGTAACCAGGCAGATCAAAGGTCCGGCAAGCCACCATGGTAGGCCACAGCACATCAGCTGGCCAGGCCAACACGGTACCTAGCTAGTTCACCAGTTGGCCAGGCGACCATGGTAGGCAGGCAGCACGTCAGCTGGCCAGGCGACCATGGTAGGCAGGCTGTTCGTCCGCTGGCCAGGCAGCAATGGTAGGCAGGCAGCTCGTCAGCTGGCCAGGCGACCATGGTAGGCAGGCAGTTCGTCAGCTGGCCAGGCGACCATGGTAACCAGGCAGTTCGCCAGCTGGCCAGGCGACCATGGTAGGCAGGCAGCTCGTCCGCTGGCCAGACGACCATGGTAGGCAGGCAGCTCGTCAGCTGGCCAGGCGACTATGGTAAGCAGGCAGCTCGTCAGCTGGCCAGGCGACCATGGTAGGCAGGCAGCTCGTCCTCTGGCCAGGCGACCATGGTAACCGGGCAGCTCATTAGGTGGTCAGGCGACCGTGGTAGCGAGGCAGCTCATCAGTTGTCCCAGTGACCATTGTAACCAGGCAGCTCAAAGGTTCGCCAGGCGACCGTGGTATTCAGGAAGCTCATAAGCTGGCCAGGTAACCATGGTGGGCAGGCAACTCCACAGCAAGCCAGGCTAATACGGTAGCTAGGAAGCTCACCAGTTGGCCAGGCGACCATGGTAGCCAGGCCGTTCGTCAGCTGGCCAGGCGACCATGGTAGGCACGCAGCTCATCAGGTGGCCAGGCGACCATGGTAGGCAGGCAGCACGTCAGCTGGCCAGGCGACCATGGTAGGCAGGCAGCTCACCAGCTGGCCAGGCGACCACGGTAGCCAGGCAGCTCACCAGTTGGCCAGGCGACCATGGTAGCCAGGCAGCTCGTCAGCTGGCCAGGCGAGCATGGTAGACAGGCAACTCGTCAGCTGGCCAGGCGACCATGGTAGGCAGGCAGCTCACCAGTTGGGCAGGCGACCATGGTTGCCAGGAAGCTCACCAGCAGGCCAGACGACCTTGGTAGTCAGCAAGCTCGTCAGCTGGTGAGGCGACCATGGTAAGCAGGCAGCACGTCAGCTGGCCAGGCGACCATGGCAGCCAGGCAGCTCCCCAGTTGGCCAGGCGACCATAGTAGCCAGGCAGCTTACCAGCTGGCCAGACGACCTTGGTAGTCAGCAAGCTCGTCAGCTGGCCAGGCGACCATGGTAGGCAGGCAGCTCGTCAGCTCCCCAGGCGACCATAGTAGGCAGGCAGTTCATCCGCTGGCCAGGCGACCATGGTAGGCACGCAGCTCATCAGCTGGCCAGGCCAACACGGTAGCTAGGCAGCTCACCAGTTGGCCGGGCGACCATGGTAGGCAGGCAGCTCGTCCGCTGGCCAGGCGACCATGGTAGGCAGGCAGATCGTCAGCTGGCCAGGCGACCATGGTAGGCAGTCATCTCGTCAGCTGGCCAGGCGACCATGGTAGGCAGGCAGCCCGTCAGCTGGCCAGGCGACCCTAGTAGGCAGGCAGTTCATCCGCTGGCCAGGCGACCATGGTAGGCACGCAGCTCATCAGCTGGCCAGGCCAACACGGTAGCTTGGCAGCACGACAGCTGGCCAGGCGACCATGGTAGGCACGCAGCTCATCAGCTGGCCAGGCGACCGTGGTAGCCAGGCAGCTCACCAGCTGGCCAGGCGACCATGGTAGCCAGGCAGCTCACCAGCTGGCCAGGCGACCATGGTAGCCAGGCAGCTCACCAGCTGGCCAGGCGACCATGGTAGCCAGGCAGCTCCCCAGCTGGCCAGGCGACCATGGTAGCCAGGCAGCTCACCAGCTGGCCAGGCGACCATGGTAGCCAGGCAGCTCACCAGCTGGCCAGGCGACCATGGTAGGCAGGCCAGGCGACCATGGCAGGCAGGCAGCTCGTTAGCTGGCCAGGCGACCATGGTAGGCAGGCAGCTCGTCCCCTGGCCAGGCGACCATGGTAGGCAGGCAGATCGTCAGCTGGCCAGGCGACCATGGTAGGCAGGCAGGTCGTCAGCTGGCGAGGCGAGCATGGTAGGCAGGCAGGTTGTCAGCTGGCTAGCTTGCTGACTACCAAGGTCGCCTGGCCAGCTGGTGAGCTGCCTGGCTACCATAGTCGCCTGGCCAGCTGATGAGCTGCGTGCCTACCATGGTCGCCTGGCCAGCTGACGAACTGCCTGCCTACCATGGCCGCCTAGAAAGCTGACAACCTGCCTGCCTACCATGCTCGCCCCGCCAGCTGACGACCTGCCTGCCTACCATGGTCGCCTGGCCAGCTGACGAGCTGCCTGCCTACCACTGTCGCCCGGCCAACTGGTGAGCTGCCTAGCTACCGTGTTGGCCTGGCCAGCTGATGAGCTGCGTGCCTACCATGGTCGCCTGGCCAGCGGACGACCAGCCTGCCTAGAATGGTCGTCTGCCCAGCTGACGAGCTGCCTACCTACCACGGTCGCCTGGCCAGCTGACGAGCTGCCTGCCTACCATGGTCGCCCGGCCAACTGGTGAGCTGCCTAGCTACCGTGTTGGCCTGGCCAGCTGATGAGCTGCGTGCCTACCATGGTCGCCTGGCCAGCGGACGACCTGCCTGCCTAGCATGGTCGTCTGCCCAGCTGACGAGCTGCCTGCCTACCATGGTCGCCTGGTAAGCTGATGAGCTGCGTGCCTACCATGGTCGCCTGGCCAGCTGACGAACTGCCTGCCTACCATGGCCGCCTAGCCAGCTGACAACCTGCCTGCCTACCATGCTCGCCTCGCCAACTGACGACCTGCCTGCCTACCATGGTCGCCTGGCCAGCTGACGAGCTGCCTGCCTACCATGGTCGCCTGGCCAGCTAACGAGCTGCCTGCCTGCCATGGTCGCCTGGCCAGCTAACGACCTGCCTGCCTACCATGGTAGCCAGGCAGCTCCCCAGCTGGCCAGGCGACCATGGTAGCCAGGCAGCTCACCAGCTGGCCAGGCGACCATGGTAGCCAGACAGCTCACCAGCTGGCCAGGCGACCATGGTAGGCAGGCAGGTCGTTAGCTGGCCAGGCGACCATGGCAGGCAGGCAGCTCGTTAGCTGGCCAGGCGACCATGGTAGGCAGGCAGCTCGTCAGCTGGCCAGGCGACCATGGTAGGCAGGCAGGTCGTCAGCTGGCCAGGCGACCATGGCAGGCAGGCAGCTCGTTAGCTGGCCGGGCGACCATGGTAGGCAGGCAGCTCGTCAGCTGGCCAGGCGACCATGGTAGGCAGGCAGGTCGTCAGTTGGCCAGGCGACCATTGTAGCCAGGCAGCATATCAGCTGGCCGGGCGACCATGGTAGGCAGGCATCTCGTCAGCTGGCCGGGCGACCATGGTAGGCAGGCAGGTCGTCAGTTGGCGAGGCGAGCACGGTAGGCAGGCAGGTTGTCAGCTGGCTAGGCGGCCATGGTAGGCAGGCAGTTCGTCAGCTGGCCAGGCGACCATGGTAGGCACGCAGCTCATCAGCTGGCCAGGCGACCATGGTAGGCAGGCAGCTCGTCAGCTTGGCAGACGACCATGCTAGGCAGGCAGGTCGTCCGCTGGCCAGGCGACCATGGTAGGCACGCAGCACGTCAGCTGGCCAGGAGACCATGGTTGGCAGGCAGCTCGTCAGCTGTCCCATTGACCATTGTAACCAGGCAGCTCAAAGGTTCGGCGGGCGACCATGGTAGACACGCAACTCCACAGCTAGCCAGGCTAATACGGTAGCTAGGCAGCTCACCAGTTGGCCAGGCGACCATGGTGGGCAGGCAGCTCATCAGCGGCCAGGCGACCGTGGTAGCCAGACAGTTAATCAGCTGTCCCATTGACCATTGTAACCAGGCAGCTCAAAGGTTCGGCAGGCGACCATCGTAGGCACGCAACTCCACAGCTAGCCAGGCTAATACGGTAGCTAGGCAGCTCACCAGTTGGCCAGGCGACCATGGTAGGCAAGAAGCATGTTAGCTTGCCGGGCGACCATGGTAGGCAGGCAGCTCGCCAGTTGGCCAGGCGACCATGGTAGGCAAGAAGCATGTCAGCTGGCCGGGCGACCATGGTAGGCAGGCAGCTCATCAGCGGCCAGGCGACCGTGGTAGCCAGACAGTTCATCAGCTGTCCCATTGACCATTGTAACCAGGCAGCTCAAAGGTTCGGCAGGCGACCATGGTAGGCACGCAACTCCACAGCTAGCCAGGCTAATAAGGTAGCTAGGCAGCTCACAAGTTGGCCAGGATACCATGGTAGGCAAGCAGCATGTCAGCTGGCCGGGCGACCATGGTAGGCAGGCAGCTCACCAGTTGGCCAGGCGACCATGGTAGCCAGGCCGTTCGTCAGCTGGCCAGGCGACCATTGTAGCCAGGCAGCATGTCAGCTGGCCGGGCGACCATGGTAGGCAGGCATCTCGTCAGCTGGCCGGGCGACCATGGTATGCAGGCAGCTCGTCAGCTGGCCAGGCGACCATGGTAGCCAGGCAGCTTACCAGCTGGCCAGACGACCTTGGTAGTCAGCAAGCTCGTCAGCTGGCCAGGCGACCATGGTAGGCAGGCAGCACGTCAGCTGGCCAGGCGACCATGGTTGGCAGGCAGCTCGTCAGCTGTCCCATTGACCATTGTAACCAGGCAGCTCAAAGGTTCGGCGGGCGACCATGGTAGGCACGCAACTCCACAGCTAGCCAGGCTAATACGGTAGCTAGGCAGCTCACCAGTTGGCCAGGCGACCATGGTGGGCAAGCAGCATGTCAGCTGGCCGGGCGACCATTGTAGCCAGGCAGCATGTCAGCTGGCCGGGCGACCATGGTAGGCAGGCATCTCGTCAGCTGGCCGGGCGACCATGGTATGCAGGCAGCTCGTCAGCTGGCCAGGCGACCATGGTAGCCAGGCAGCTTACCAGCTGGCCAGACGACCTTGGTAGTCTGCAAGCTCGTCAGCTGGCCAGGCGACCATGGTAGGCAGGCAGCACGTCAGCTGGCCAGGCGACCATGGTTGGCAGGCAGCTCGTCAGCTGTCCCATTGACCATTGTAACCAGGCAGCTCAAAGGTTCGGCGGGCGACCATGGTAGGCACGCAACTCCACAGCTAGCCAGGCTAATACGGTAGCTGGGCAGCTCACCAGTTGGCCAGGCGACCATGGTGGGCAAGCAGCATGTCAGCTGGCCGGGCGACCATGGTAGGCAGGCAGCTCACCAGTTGGCCAGGCGACCATGGTAGCCAGGCCGTTCGTCAGCTGGCCAGGCGACCATTGTAGCCTGGCAGCTTGTCAGCTGGCCGGGCGACCATGGTAGGCAGGCATCTTGTCAGCTGGCCGGGCGACCATGGTAGGCAGGCAGCTCGTCAGCTGGCCAGGCGACCATGGTAGCCAGGCAGCTTACCAGCTGGCCAGACGACCTTGGTAGTCAGCAAGATCGTCAGCTAGCCAGGCAAATACGGTAGCTAGGTAGCTCACCAGTTGGCCATTCGACCATGGTAGCCAGGCCGCTCGTCAGCTGGCCAGGCGACCATTGTAGCCAGGCAGCACGTCAGCTGGCCGGGCGACTGTGGTAGGCAGGCATCTCGTCAGCTGGCCAAGCGACCATGGTAGGCAGGCAGCTCGTCAGCTGGCCAGGCGACCTTGGTAGCCAGGCAGCTTACCAGCTGGCCAGACGACCTTGGTGCTCAGCAAGCTCGTCAGCTGGCCAGGCGACCATTGTAGGCAGGCAGCTCACCAGTTGGCCAGGCGACCATGGTAGCCAGGCCGTTCGTCAGCTGGCCAGGCGACCATGGTAGCCAGGCAGCTTACCAGCTGGCCAGACGACCATGGTAGGCAGGCAGCTAGTCAGCTGGCCAGGCGACCATGGTAGGCAGGCAGCTCATCAGCGACCAGGCGACCGTGGTAGCCAGACAGTTCATCAGCTGTCCCATTGACCATTGTAACCAGGCAGCTCAAAGGTTCGGCAGGCGACCATGGTAGGCACGCAACTCCACAGCTAGCCAGGCTAATACGGTAGCTAGGCAGCTCACCAGTTGGCCAGGCGACCATGGTAAGCAGGCAGTTCATCCGCTGGCCAGGCGACCATGGTAGGCAGGCAGCTCATCAGCGGCCAGGCGACCGTGGTAGCCAGACAGTTCATCAGCTGTCCCATTGACCATTGTAACCTGGCAGCTCAAAGGTTCGGCAGGCGACCATGGTAGGCACGCAACTCCACAGCTAGCCAGGCTAATACGGTAGCTAGGCAGCTCACCAGTTGACCAGGCGACCGTGGTAGGCAAGAAGCATGTCAGCTGGCCGGGCGACCATGGTAGGCAGGCAGCTCATCAGCGGCCAGGCGACCGTGGTAGCCAGACAGTTCATCAGCTGTCCCATTGACCATTGTAACCAGGCAGCTCAAAGGTTCGGCAGGCGACCATGGTAGGCACGCAACTCCACAGCTAGCCAGGCTAATACGATTGCTAGCAGCTCACCAGTTGGCCAGGCGACCAGTGTAGGCAAGAAGCATGTCAGCTGGCCGGGCGACCATGGTAGGCAGGCAGTTCATCCGCTGGCCAGGCGACCATGGTAGGCAGGCAGCTCATCAGCGGCCAGGCGACCGTGGTAGCCAGACAGTTCATCAGCTGTCCCATTGACCATTGTAACCAGGCAGCTCAAAGGTTCGGCAGGCGACCATGGTAGGGACGCAACTCCACAGCTAACCAGGCTAAAACGGTAGCTAGGCAGCTCACCAGTTGGCCAGGCGACCATGGTAGGCAAGAAGCATGTCAGCTTGCCGGGCGACCATGGTAGGCAGGCAGCTCACCAGTTGGCCAGGCGACCATGGTAGCCAGGCCGTTCGTCAGCTGGCCAGGCGACCATGGTAGACAGGCAGCTTACCAGCTGGCCAGACGACCATGGTAGTCAGCAAGCTCGTCAGCTGGCCAAGCGAACATGGTAGGCAGGCAGCTCGTCAGCTCCCCAGGCGACCATGGTAGGCAGGCAGTTCATCCGCTGGCCAGGCGACCATGGTAGGCAGGCAGCTCATCAGCGGCCAGGCGACCGTGGTAGCCAGACAGTTCATCAGCTGTCCCATTGACCATTGTAACCAGGCAACTCAAAGGTTCGGCAGGCGACCATGGTAGGCACGCAACTCCACAGCTAGCCAGGCTAATACGGTTGTTAGGCAGCTCACCAGTTGGCCGGGCGACCATGGTAGGCAGGCAGCTCGTCCGCTGGCCAGGCGACCACGGTAGGCAGGCAGATCGTCTGCTGGCCAGGCGACCATGGTAGGCAGGCAGCTCGTCTGCTCCCCAGGCGACCATAGTAGGCAGGCAGTCCATCCGCTGGCCAGGCGACCATGGTAGGCAGGCAGCTCATCAGCGGCCAGGCGACCGTGGTAGCCAGACAGTTCATCAGCTGTCCCATTGACCATTGTAATCAGGCAGCTCAAAGGTTCGGCAGGCGACCATGGTAGGCCCACAACTTCACAGCTAGCCAGGCTAATACGGTAGCTAGGCAGCTCACCAGTTGGCCAGGCGGCCATGGTAGCCAGGCCGTTCGTCAGCTGGCCAGGCGACCATTGTAGCCAGGCAGCATGTCAGCTGGCCGGGCGACCATGGTAGGCAGGCATCTCGTCAGCTGGCCAGGCGACCATGGTAGGCAGGCAGCTCGTTAGCTGGCCAGGCGACCATGGTAGCCAGCCAGCTTACCAGCTGGCCAGACGACCTTGGTAGTCAGCAAGCTCGTCAGCTGGCCAGGCGACCATGGTAGGCAGGCAGCTCACCAGTTGGCCAGGCGACCATGGTAGCCAGGCCGTTCGTCAGCTAGCCAGGCGACCATGGTAGGCAGGCAACTCGTCAGCTGGCCAGTTGACCATGGTAGGCAGGCATCTCGTCCTCTGGCCAGGCGACCATGGTAGCCAGGCAGCTCACCAGTTGGCCAGGCGACCATGGTAGGCAAGAAGCATGTCAGCTTGCCGGGCGACCATGGTAGGCAGGCAGCTCACCAGTTGGCCAGGCGACCATGGTAGCCAGGCCGTTCGTCAGCTGGCCAGGCGACCATGGTAGACAGGCAGCTTACCAGCTGGCCAGACGACCATGGTAGTCAGCAAGCTCGTCAGCTGGCCAAGCGAACATGGTAGGCAGGCAGCTCGTCAGCTCCCCAGGCGACCATGGTAGGCAGGCAGTTCATCCGCTGGCCAGGCGACCATGGTCGGCACGCAGCTCATCAGCTGGCCAGGCCAACACGGTAGCTAGGCAGCTCACCAGTTGGCCGGGCGACCATGGTAGGCAGGCAGCTCGTCCGCTGGCCAGGCGACCACGGTAGGCAGGCAGATCGTCTGCTGGCCAGGCGACCATGGTAGGCAGGCAGCTCGTCTGCTCCCCAGGCGACCATAGTAGGCAGGCAGTCCATCCGCTGGCCAGGCGACCATGGTAGGCAGGCAGCTCATCAGCGGCCAGGCGACCGTGGTAGCCAGACAGTTCATCAGCTGTCCCATTGACCATTGTAACCAGGCAGCTCAAGGGTTCGGCAGGCGACCATGGTAGGCACGCAACTCCACAGCTAGCCAGGCTAATACGGTAGCTAGGCAGCTCACCAGTTGGCCAGGCGACCATGGTAAGCAGACAGTTCATCCGCTGGCCAGGCGACCATGGTAAGCAGGCAGCTCATCAGCGGCCAGGCGACCGTGGTAGGCAGGCAGCTCATCAGCGGCCAGGCGACCGTGGTAGCCAGACAGTTCATCAGCTGTCCCATTGACCATTGTAACCAGGCAGCTCAAAGGTTCGGCAGGCGACCATGGTAGGCACGCAACTCCACAGCTAGCCAGGCTAATACGGTTGCTAGGCAGCTCACCAGTTGGCCAGGCGACCATGGTAGCCAGGCCGTTCGTCAGCTGGCCAGGCGACCATGGTAGGCAGGCAACTCGTCAGCTGGCCAGGCGACCATGGTAGGCAGGCAGCTCACCAGTTGGCCAGGCGACCATGGTAGCCAGGCAGCTCACCAGCAGGCCAGACGACCTTGGTAGTCAGCAAGCTCGTCAGCTGGCCAGGCGACCATGGTAGGCAGGCAGCACGTCAGCTGGCCAAGCGACCATGGTAGGCACGCAGCTCATCAGCTGGCCAGGCCAACACGGTAGCTAGGCAGCTCACCAGTTGGCCGGGCGACCATGGTAGGCAGGCAGCACGTCAGCTGGCCAGGCGACCATGGTTGGCAGGCAGCTCGTCAGCTGGCCAGGCGTCCATGGTAGGCAGGCAGCTCGTCAGTTGGCCAGGCGACCATGGTAGGCAGGCAGCTCGTCCGCTGGCCAGGCGACCATGGCAGGCAGCAGCTCGTCAGCTGGCCAGGCGACCATGGTAGACAGGCATCTCGTCAGCTGGCCAGGCGACCATGGTAGGCAGGCAGCTCGTCAGCTGGCCAGGCGACCATGGTAGGCAGGCAGGTCGTCAGCTGGCCAGGCGAGCATGGTAGGCGGGCAGGTTGTCAGCTGGCTAGGTGACCATGGTAGGCAGGCAGGTCGTCAACTGGCCAGGCGACCATGGTAGTCAGGGAGTTCGTCAGCTGGCCGGGCGACCATGGTAACCAGGCAACTCATAAGCTGACCAGGCGACCATGGTAGCTAACCAGCTCATTAGCTGGCCAGACGATCGTGGTTGCCAGGTAGCTCATCAGCTGGCCAGGCGACCGTGGTAACCAGGCAGCTCATCAGCTGGCTAGGCGGCCGTGGTAGGTTGGCAGCTCTAGAGCTGGCCAGGCGACCATGGTAGCCAGTCAGCTCATTAGCTGGTCAGGCGACCGTGGTAACCAGGTAGCTCATCAGCTGTCCAATTGACCATTGTAACCAGGCAGATCAAAGGTCCGGCAAGCGACCATGGTAGGGCGCAGCACATCAGCTGGCCAGGCCAGCACGGTAGCTAGCTAGTTCACCAGTTGGCCAGGCGACCATGGTAGGCAGGCAGCACGTCAGCTGGCCAGGCGACCATGGTTGGCAGGCAGCTCGTCAGCTGTCCCATTGACCATTGTAACCAGGCAGCTCAAAGGTTCGGCAGGCGGCCATGGTAGGCACGCAACTCCGCAGCTAGCCAGGCTAGTACGGTAGCTAGGCAGCTCACCAGTTGGCCAGGCGACCATGGTAGCCAGGCCGTTCGTCAGCTGGCCAGGCGACCATGGTAGGCAGGCAACTCGTCAGCTGGCCAGGCGACCATGGTAGGCAGGCAGCTCACCAGTTGGCCAGGCGACCATGGTAGCCAGGCAGCTCACCAGCAGGCCAGACGACCTTGGTAGTCAGCAAGCTCGTCAGCTGGCCAGGCGACCATGGTAGGCAGGCAGCACGTCAGCTGGCCAGGCGACCATGGTAGGCACGCAGCTCATCAGCTGGCCAGGCCAACACGGTAGCTAGGCAGCTCACCAGTTGGCCGGGCGACCATGGTAGGCAGGCAGCACGTCAGCTGGCCAGGCGACCATGGTTGGCAGGCAGCTCGTCAGCTGGCCAGGCGACCATGGTAGGCAGGCAGCTCGTCAGCTGGCCAGGCGACCATGGTAGGCAGGCAGCTCGTCCGCTGGCCAGGCGACCATGGCAGGCAGGCAGCTCGTCAGCTTGCTAGGCGACCATGGTAGACAGGCATCTCGTCAGCTGGCCAGGCGACCATGGTAGGCAGGCAGCTCGTCAGCTCCCCAGGCGACCATAGTAGGCAGGCAGTTCATCGGCTGGCCAGGCGACCATGGTAGGCACGCAGCTCATCAGCTGGCCAGGCCAACACGGTAGCTAGGCAGCTCAGCAGTTGGCCGGGCGACCATGGTAGGTAGGCAGCTCGTCCGCTGGCCAGGCGACCATGGTAGGCGGGCAGATCGTCAGCTGGCCAGGCGACCATGGTAGGCAGGCAGCTCGTCTGCTCCCCAGGCGACCATAGTAGGCAGGCAGTTCATCCGCTGGCCAGGCGACCATGGTAGGCAGGCAGCTCATCAGCGGCCAGGCAACCGTGGTAACCAGGCAGCTCATCAGCTGGCTAGGCGGCCATGGTAGGTTGGCAGCTCTAGAGCTGGCCAGGCGACCATGGCAGCCAGTCAGCTCATTAGCTGGTCAGGCGACCGTGGTAACCAGGTAACTCATCAGCTGTCCAATTGACCATTGTAACCAGGCAGATCAAAGGTCCGGCAAGCCACCATGGTAGGCCACAGCACATCAGCTGGCCAGGCCAACACGGTACCTAGCTAGTTCACCAGTTGGCCAGGCGACCATGGTAGGCAGGCAGCACGTCAGCTGGCCAGGCGACCATGGTAGGCAGGCTGTTCGTCCGCTGGCCAGGCAGCAATGGTAGGCAGGCAGCTCGTCAGCTGGCCAGGCGACCATGGTAGGCAGGCAGCTCGTCAGCTGGCCAGGCGATCATGGTAGCCAGGCAGTTCGTCGGCTGGCCAGGCGACCATGGTAGCCAGGCAGTTCGTCAGCTGGCCAGGCGACCATGGTAACCAGGCAGTTCGCCAGCTGGCCAGGCGACCATGGTAGGCAGGCAGCTCGTCCGCTGGCCAGACGACCATGGTAGGCAGGCAGCTCGTCAGCTGGCCAGGCGACTATGGTAAGCAGGCAGCTCGTCAGCTGGCCAGGCGACCATGGTAGGCAGGCAGCTCGTCCTCTGGCCAGGCGACCATGGTAACCGGGCAGCTCATTAGGTGGTCAGGCGACCGTGGTAGCGAGGCAGCTCATCAGTTGTCCCAGTGACCATTGTAACCAGGCAGCTCAAAGGTTCGCCAGGCGACCGTGGTATTCAGGAAGCTCATAAGCTGGCCAGGTAACCATGGTGGGCAGGCAACTCCACAGCAAGCCAGGCTAATACGGTAGCTAGGAAGCTCACCAGTTGGCCAGGCGACCATGGTAGCCAGGCCGTTCGTCAGCTGGCCAGGCGACCATGGTAGGCACGCAGCTCATCAGGTGGCCAGGCGACCATGGTAGGCAGGCAGCACGTCAGCTGGCCAGGCGACCATGGTAGGCAGGCAGCTCACCAGCTGGCCAGGCGACCACGGTAGCCAGGCAGCTCACCAGTTGGCCAGGCGACCATGGTAGCCAGGCAGCTCGTCAGCTGGCCAGGCGAGCATGGTAGACAGGCAACTCGTCAGCTGGCCAGGCGACCATGGTAGGCAGGCAGCTCACCAGTTGGGCAGGCGACCATGGTTGCCAGGAAGCTCACCAGCAGGCCAGACGACCTTGGTAGTCAGCAAGCTCGTCAGCTGGCCAGGCGACCATGGTAAGCAGGCAGCACGTCAGCTGGCCAGGCGACCATGGCAGCCAGGCAGCTCCCCAGTTGGCCAGGCGACCATAGTAGCCAGGCAGCTTACCAGCTGGCCAGACGACCTTGGTAGTCAGCAAGCTCGTCAGCTGGCCAGGCGACCATGGTAGGCAGGCAGCTCGTCAGCTCCCCAGGCGACCATAGTAGGCAGGCAGTTCATCCGCTGGCCAGGCGACCATGGTAGGCACGCAGCTCATCAGCTGGCCAGGCCAACACGGTAGCTAGGCAGCTCACCAGTTGGCCGGGCGACCATGGTAGGCAGGCAGCTCGTCCGCTGGCCAGGCGACCATGGTAGGCAGGCAGATCGTCAGCTGGCCAGGCGACCATGGTAGGCAGGCATCTCGTCAGCTGGCCAGGCGACCATGGTAGGCAGGCAGCCCGTCAGCTGGCCAGGCGACCATAGTAGGCAGGCAGTTCATCCGCTGGCCAGGCGACCATGGTAGGCACGCAGCTCATCAGCTGGCCAGGCCAACACGGTAGCTTGGCAGCACGACAGCTGGCCAGGCGACCATGGTAGGCACGCAGCTCATCAGCTGGCCAGGCGACCGTGGTAGCCAGGCAGCTCACCAGCTGGCCAGGCGACCATGGTAGCCAGGCAGCTCACCAGCTGGCCAGGCGACCATGGTAGCCAGGCAGCTCACCAGCTGGCCAGGCGACCATGGTAGCCAGGCAGCTCCCCAGCTGGCCAGGCGACCATGGTAGCCAGGCAGCTCACCAGCTGGCCAGGCGACCATGGTAGCCAGGCAGCTCACCAGCTGGCCAGGCGACCATGGTAGGCAGGCCAGGCGACCATGGCAGGCAGGCAGCTCGTTAGCTGGCCAGGCGACCATGGTAGGCAGGCAGCTCGTCCCCTGGCCAGGCGACCATGGTAGGCAGGCAGATCGTCAGCTGGCCAGGCGACCATGGTAGGCAGGCAGGTCGTCAGCTGGCGAGGCGAGCATGGTAGGCAGGCAGGTTGTCAGCTGGCTAGCTTGCTGACTACCAAGGTCGCCTGGCCAGCTGGTGAGCTGCCTGGCTACCATAGTCGCCTGGCCAGCTGATGAGCTGCGTGCCTACCATGGTCGCCTGGCCAGCTGACGAACTGCCTGCCTACCATGGCCGCCTAGAAAGCTGACAACCTGCCTGCCTACCATGCTCGCCCCGCCAGCTGACGACCTGCCTGCCTACCATGGTCGCCTGGCCAGCTGACGAGCTGCCTGCCTACCACTGTCGCCCGGCCAACTGGTGAGCTGCCTAGCTACCGTGTTGGCCTGGCCAGCTGATGAGCTGCGTGCCTACCATGGTCGCCTGGCCAGCGGACGACCAGCCTGCCTAGAATGGTCGTCTGCCCAGCTGACGAGCTGCCTACCTACCACGGTCGCCTGGCCAGCTGACGAGCTGCCTGCCTACCATGGTCGCCCGGCCAACTGGTGAGCTGCCTAGCTACCGTGTTGGCCTGGCCAGCTGATGAGCTGCGTGCCTACCATGGTCGCCTGGCCAGCGGACGACCTGCCTGCCTAGCATGGTCGTCTGCCCAGCTGACGAGCTGCCTGCCTACCATGGTCGCCTGGTAAGCTGATGAGCTGCGTGCCTACCATGGTCGCCTGGCCAGCTGACGAACTGCCTGCCTACCATGGCCGCCTAGCCAGCTGACAACCTGCCTGCCTACCATGCTCGCCTCGCCAACTGACGACCTGCCTGCCTACCATGGTCGCCTGGCCAGCTGACGAGCTGCCTGCCTACCATGGTCGCCTGGCCAGCTAACGAGCTGCCTGCCTGCCATGGTCGCCTGGCCAGCTAACGACCTGCCTGCCTACCATGGTAGCCAGGCAGCTCCCCAGCTGGCCAGGCGACCATGGTAGCCAGGCAGCTCACCAGCTGGCCAGGCGACCATGGTAGCCAGACAGCTCACCAGCTGGCCAGGCGACCATGGTAGGCAGGCAGGTCGTTAGCTGGCCAGGCGACCATGGCAGGCAGGCAGCTCGTTAGCTGGCCAGGCGACCATGGTAGGCAGGCAGCTCGTCAGCTGGCCAGGCGACCATGGTAGGCAGGCAGGTCGTCAGCTGGCCAGGCGACCATGGCAGGCAGGCAGCTCGTTAGCTGGCCGGGCGACCATGGTAGGCAGGCAGCTCGTCAGCTGGCCAGGCGACCATGGTAGGCAGGCAGGTCGTCAGTTGGCCAGGCGACCATTGTAGCCAGGCAGCATATCAGCTGGCCGGGCGACCATGGTAGGCAGGCATCTCGTCAGCTGGCCGGGCGACCATGGTAGGCAGGCAGGTCGTCAGTTGGCGAGGCGAGCATGGTAGGCAGGCAGGTTGTCAGCTGGCTAGGCGGCCATGGTAGGCAGGCAGTTCGTCAGCTGGCCAGGCGACCATGGTAGGCACGCAGCTCATCAGCTGGCCAGGCGACCATGGTAGGCAGGCAGCTCGTCAGCTTGGCAGACGACCATGCTAGGCAGGCAGGTCGTCCGCTGGCCAGGCGACCATGGTAGGCACGCAGCACGTCAGCTGGCCAGGAGACCATGGTTGGCAGGCAGCTCGTCAGCTGTCCCATTGACCATTGTAACCAGGCAGCTCAAAGGTTCGGCGGGCGACCATGGTAGACACGCAACTCCACAGCTAGCCAGGCTAATACGGTAGCTAGGCAGCTCACCAGTTGGCCAGGCGACCATGGTGGGCAGGCAGCTCATCAGCGGCCAGGCGACCGTGGTAGCCAGACAGTTAATCAGCTGTCCCATTGACCATTGTAACCAGGCAGCTCAAAGGTTCGGCAGGCGACCATCGTAGGCACGCAACTCCACAGCTAGCCAGGCTAATACGGTAGCTAGGCAGCTCACCAGTTGGCCAGGCGACCATGGTAGGCAAGAAGCATGTTAGCTTGCCGGGCGACCATGGTAGGCAGGCAGCTCGCCAGTTGGCCAGGCGACCATGGTAGGCAAGAAGCATGTCAGCTGGCCGGGCGACCATGGTAGGCAGGCAGCTCATCAGCGGCCAGGCGACCGTGGTAGCCAGACAGTTCATCAGCTGTCCCATTGACCATTGTAACCAGGCAGTTCAAAGGTTCGGCAGGCGACCATGGTAGGCACGCAACTCCACAGCTAGCCAGGCTAATAAGGTAGCTAGGCAGCTCACAAGTTGGCCAGGATACCATGGTAGGCAAGCAGCATGTCAGCTGGCCGGGCGACCATGGTAGGCAGGCAGCTCACCAGTTGGCCAGGCGACCATGGTAGCCAGGCCGTTCGTCAGCTGGCCAGGCGACCATTGTAGCCAGGCAGCATGTCAGCTGGCCGGGCGACCATGGTAGGCAGGCATCTCGTCAGCTGGCCGGGCGACCATGGTATGCAGGCAGCTCGTCAGCTGGCCAGGCGACCATGGTAGCCAGGCAGCTTACCAGCTGGCCAGACGACCTTGGTAGTCAGCAAGCTCGTCAGCTGGCCAGGCGACCATGGTAGGCAGGCAGCACGTCAGCTGGCCAGGCGACCATGGTTGGCAGGCAGCTCGTCAGCTGTCCCATTGACCATTGTAACCAGGCAGCTCAAAGGTTCGGCGGGCGACCATGGTAGGCACGCAACTCCACAGCTAGCCAGGCTAATACGGTAGCTAGGCAGCTCACCAGTTGGCCAGGCGACCATGGTGGGCAAGCAGCATGTCAGCTGGCCGGGCGACCATTGTAGCCAGGCAGCATGTCAGCTGGCCGGGCGACCATGGTAGGCAGGCATCTCGTCAGCTGGCCGGGCGACCATGGTATGCAGGCAGCTCGTCAGCTGGCCAGGCGACCATGGTAGCCAGGCAGCTTACCAGCTGGCCAGACGACCTTGGTAGTCTGCAAGCTCGTCAGCTGGCCAGGCGACCATGGTAGGCAGGCAGCACGTCAGCTGGCCAGGCGACCATGGTTGGCAGGCAGCTCGTCAGCTGTCCCATTGACCATTGTAACCAGGCAGCTCAAAGGTTCGGCGGGCGACCATGGTAGGCACGCAACTCCACAGCTAGCCAGGCTAATACGGTAGCTGGGCAGCTCACCAGTTGGCCAGGCGACCATGGTGGGCAAGCAGCATGTCAGCTGGCCGGGCGACCATGGTAGGCAGGCAGCTCACCAGTTGGCCAGGCGACCATGGTAGCCAGGCCGTTCGTCAGCTGGCCAGGCGACCATTGTAGCCTGGCAGCTTGTCAGCTGGCCGGGCGACCATGGTAGGCAGGCATCTTGTCAGCTGGCCGGGCGACCATGGTAGGCAGGCAGCTCGTCAGCTGGCCAGGCGACCATGGTAGCCAGGCAGCTTACCAGCTGGCCAGACGACCTTGGTAGTCAGCAAGATCGTCAGCTGGCCAGGCGACCATGGTAGGCAGGCAGCTCACCAGTTGGCCAGGCGACCATGGTAGCCAGGCCGTTCGTCAGCTAGCCAGGCGACCATGGTAGGCAGGCAACTCGTCAGCTGGCCAGTTGACCATGGTAGGCAGGCATCTCGTCCTCTGGCCAGGCGACCATGGTAGCCAGGCAGCTCACCAGTTGGCCAGGCGACCATGGTAGGCAAGAAGCATGTCAGCTTGCCGGGCGACCATGGTAGGCAGGCAGCCGGGCGACCATGGTAGGCAGGCAGCTCACCAGTTGGCCAGGCGACCATGGTAGCCAGGCCGTTCGTCAGCTGGCCAGGCGACCATGGTAGACAGGCAGCTTACCAGCTGGCCAGACGACCATGGTAGTCAGCAAGCTCGTCAGCTGGCCAAGCGAACATGGTAGGCAGGCAGCTCGTCAGCTCCCCAGGCGACCATGGTAGGCAGGCAGTTCATCCGCTGGCCAGGCGACCATGGTAGGCAGGCAGCTCATCAGCGGCCAGGCGACCGTGGTAGCCAGACAGTTCATCAGCTGTCCCATTGACCATTGTAACCAGGCAACTCAAAGGTTCGGCAGGCGACCATGGTAGGCACGCAACTCCACAGCTAGCCAGGCTAATACGGTTGTTAGGCAGCTCACCAGTTGGCCGGGCGACCATGGTAGGCAGGCAGCTCGTCCGCTGGCCAGGCGACCACGGTAGGCAGGCAGATCGTCTGCTGGCCAGGCGACCATGGTAGGCAGGCAGCTCGTCTGCTCCCCAGGCGACCATAGTAGGCAGGCAGATCGTCTGCTGGCCAGGCGACCATGGTAGGCAGGCAGCTCGTCTGCTCCCCAGGCGACCATAGTAGGCAGGCAGTCCATCCGCTGGCCAGGCGACCATGGTAGGCAGGCAGCTCATCAGCGGCCAGGCGACCGTGGTAGCCAGACAGTTCATCAGCTGTCCCATTGACCATTGTAACCAGGCAGCTCAAGGGTTCGGCAGGCGACCATGGTAGGCACGCAACTCCACAGCTAGCCAGGCTAATACGGTAGCTAGGCAGCTCACCAGTTGGCCAGGCGACCATGGTAAGCAGACAGTTCATCCGCTGGCCAGGCGACCATGGTAAGCAGGCAGCTCATCAGCGGCCAGGCGACCGTGGTAGGCAGGCAGCTCATCAGCGGCCAGGCGACCGTGGTAGCCAGACAGTTCATCAGCTGTCCCATTGACCATTGTAACCAGGCAGCTCAAAGGTTCGGCAGGCGACCATGGTAGGCACGCAACTCCACAGCTAGCCAGGCTAATACGGTTGCTAGGCAGCTCACCAGTTGGCCAGGCGACCATGGTAGGCAAGAAGCATGTCAGCTGGCCGGGCGACCATGGTAGGCAGGCAGTTCATCCGCTGGCCAGGCGACCATGGTAGGCAGGCAGCTCATCAGCGGCCAGGCGACCGTGGTAGCCAGACAGTTCATCAGCTGTCCCATTGACCATTGTAACCAGGCAGCTCAAAGGTTCGGCAGGCGACCATGGTAGGCACGCAACTCCACAGCTAACCAGGCTAAAACGGTAGCTAGGCAGCTCACCAGTTGGCCAGGCGACCATGGTAGGCAAGAAGCATGTCAGCTTGCCGGGCGACCATGGTAGGCAGGCAGCTCACCAGTTGGCCAGGCGACCATGGTAGCCAGGCCGTTCGTCAGCTGGCCAGGCGACCATGGTAGACAGGCAGCTTACCAGCTGGCCAGACGACCATGGTAGTCAGCAAGCTCGTCAGCTGGCCAAGCGAACATGGTAGGCAGGCAGCTCGTCAGCTCCCCAGGCGACCATGGTAGGCAGGCAGTTCATCCGCTGGCCAGGCGACCATAGTCGGCACGCAGCTCATCAGCTGGCCAGGCCAACACGGTAGCTAGGCAGCTCACCAGTTGGCCGGGCGACCATGGTAGGCAGGCAGCTCGTCCGCTGGCCAGGCGACCACGGTAGGCAGGCAGATCGTCTGCTGGCCAGGCGACCATGGTAGGCAGGCAGCTCGTCCGCTCCCCAGGCGACCATAGTAGGCAGGCAGTCCATCCGCTGGCCAGGCGACCATGGTAGGCAGGCAGCTCATCAGCGGCCAGGCGACCGTGGTAGCCAGACAGTTCATCAGCTGTCCCATTGACCATTGTAACCAGGCAGCTCAAAGGTTCGGCAGGCGACCATGGTAGGCACGCAACTCCACAGCTAGCCAGGCTAATACGGTAGCTAGGCAGCTCACCAGTTGGCCAGGCGACCATGGCAAGCAGGCAGTTCATCCGCTGGCCAGGCGACCATGGTAAGCAGGCAGCTCATCAGCGGCCAGGCGACCGTGGTAGCCAGACAGTTCATCAGCTGTCCCATTGTCCATTGTAACCAGGCAGCTCAAAGGTTCGGCAGGCGACCATGGTAGGCACGCAACTCCACAGCTAGCCAGGCTAATACGGTAGCTAGGCAGCTCACCAGTTGACCAGGCGACCATGGTAGGCAAGAAGCATGTCAGCTGGCCGGGCGACCATGGTAGGCAGGCAGCTCATCAGCGGCCAGGCGACCGTGGTAGCCAGACAGTTCATCAGCTGTCCCATTGACCATTGTAACCAGGCAGCTCAAAGGTTCGGCAGGCGACCATGGTAGGCACGCAACTCCACAGCTAGCCAGGCTAATACGGTTGCTAGGTAGCTCACCAGTTGGCCAGGCGACCATGGTAGGCAAGAAGCATGTCAGCTGGCCGGGCGACCATGGTAGGCAGGCAGTTCATCCGCTGGCCAGGCGACCATGGTAGGCAGGCAGCTCATCAGCGGCCAGGCGACCGTGGTAGCCAGACAGTTCATCAGCTGTCCCATTGACCATTGTAACCAGGCAGCTCAAAGGTTCGGCAGGCGACCATGGTAGGCACGCAACTCCACAGCTAGCCAGGCTAATACGGTTGCTAGGCAGCTCACCAGTTGGCCGGGCGACCATGGTAGGCAGGCAGCTCGTCCGCTGGCCAGGCGACCACGGTAGGCAGGCAGATCGTCTGCTGGCCAGGCGACCATGGTAGGCAGGCAGCTCGTCTGCTCCCCAGGCGACCATAGTAGGCAGGCAGTCCATCCGCTGGCCAGGCGACCATGGTAGGCAGGCAGCTCATCAGCGGCCAGGCGACCGTGGTAGCCAGACAGTTCATCAGCTGTCCCATTGACCATTGTAATCAGGCAGCTCAAAGGTTCGGCAGGCGACCATGGTAGGCACACAACTTCACAGCTAGCCAGGCTAATACGGTAGCTAGGCAGCTCACCAGTTGGCCAGGCGGCCATGGTAGCCAGGCCGTTCGTCAGCTGGCCAGGCGACCATTGTAGCCAGGCAGCATGTCAGCTGGCCGGGCGACCATGGTAGGCAGGCATCTCGTCAGCTGGCCAGGCGACCATGGTAGGCAGGCAGCTCGTTAGCTGGCCAGGCGACCATGGTAGCCAGGCAGCTTACCAGCTGGCCAGACGACCTTGGTATTCAGCAAGCTCGTCAGCTGGCCAGGCGACCATGGTAGGCAGGCAGCTCACCAGTTGGCCAGGCGACCATGGTAGCCAGGCCGTTCGTCAGCTGGCCAGGCGACCATGGTAGGCAGGCAACTCGTCAGCTGGCCAGTTGACCATGGTAGGCAGGCATCTCGTCCTCTGGCCAGGCGACCATGGTAGCCAGGCAGCTCACCAGTTGGCCAGGCGACCATGGTAGGCAAGAAGCATGTCAGCTTGCCGGGCGACCATGGTAGGCAGGCAGCTCACCAGTTGGCCAGGCGACCATGGTAGCCAGGCCGTTCGTCAGCTGGCCAGGCGACCATGGTAGACAGGCAGCTTACCAGCTGGCCAGACGACCATGGTAGTCAGCAAGCTCGTCAGCTGGCCAAGCGAACATGGTAGGCAGGCAGCTCGTCAGCTCCCCAGGCGACCATGGTAGGCAGGCAGTTCATCCGCTGGCCAGGCGACCATGGTCGGCACGCAGCTCATCAGCTGGCCAGGCCAACACGGTAGCTAGGCAGCTCACCAGTTGGCCGGGCGACCATGGTAGGCAGGCAGCTCGTCCGCTGGCCAGGCGACCACGGTAGGCAGGCAGATCGTCTGCTGGCCAGGCGACCATGGTAGGCAGGCAGCTCGTCTGCTCCCCAGGCGACCATAGTAGGCAGGCAGTCCATCCGCTGGCCAGGCGACCATGGTAGGCAGGCAGCTCATCAGCGGCCAGGCGACCGTGGTAGCCAGACAGTTCATCAGCTGTCTCATTGACCATTGTAACCAGGCAGCTCAAAGGTTCGGCAGGCGACCATGGTAGGCACGCAACTCCACAGCTAGCCAGGCTAATACGGTAGCTAGGCAGCTCACCAGTTGGCCAGGCGACCATGGTAAGCAGGCAGTTCATCCGCTGGCCAGGCGACCATGGTAAGCAGGCAGCTCATCAGCGGCCAGGCGACCGTGGTAGCCAGACAGTTCATCAGCTGTCCCATTGACCATTGTAACCAGGCAGCTCAAAGGTTCGGCAGGCGACCATGGTAGGCACGCAACTCCACAGCTAGCCAGGCTAATACGGTAGCTAGGCAGCTCACCAGTTGACCAGGCGACCATGGTAGGCAAGAAGCATGTCAGCTGGCCGGGCGACCATGGTAGGCAGGCAGTTCATCCGCTGGCCAGGCGACCATGGTAGGCAGGCAGCTCATCAGCGGCCAGGCGACCGTGGTAGCCAGACAGTTCATCAGCTGTCCCATTGACCATTGTAACCAGGCAACTCAAAGGTTCGGCAGGCGACCATGGTAGGCACGCAACTCCACAGCTAGCCAGGCTAATACGGTTGCTAGGCAGCTCACCAGTTGGCCGGGCGACCATGGTAGGCAGGCAGCTCGTCCGCTGGCCAGGCGACCACGGTAGGCAGGCAGATCGTCTGCTGGCCAGGCGACCATGGTAGGCAGGCAGCTCGTCTGCTCCCCAGGCGACCATAGTAGGCAGGCAGTCCATCCGCTGGCCAGGCGACCATGGTAGGCAGGCAGCTCATCAGCGGCCAGGCGACCGTGGTAGCCAGACAGTTCATCAGCTGTCCCATTGACCATTGTAATCAGGCAGCTCAAAGGTTCGGCAGGCGACCATGGTAGGCACACAACTTCACAGCTAGCCAGGCTAATACGGTAGCTAGGCAGCTCACCAGTTGGCCAGGCGGCCATGGTAGCCAGGCCGTTCGTCAGCTGGCCAGGCGACCATTGTAGCCAGGCAGCATGTCAGCTGGCCGGGCGACCACGGTAGGCAGGCATCTCGTCAGCTGGCCAGGCGACCATGGTAGGCAGGCAGCTCGTTAGCTGGCCAGGCGACCATGGTAGCCAGGCAGCTTACCAGCTGGCCAGACGACCTTGGTAGTCAGCAAGCTCGTCAGCTGGCCAGGCGACCATGGTAGGCAGGCAGCTCACCAGTTGGCCAGGCGACCATGGTAGCCAGGCCGTTCGTCAGCTGGCCAGGCGACCATGGTAGGCAGGCAACTCGTCAGCTGGCCAGTTGACCATGGTAGGCAGGCATCTCGTCCTCTGGCCAGGCGACCATGGTAGCCAGGCAGCTCACCAGTTGGCCAGGCGACCATGGTAGCCAGGCAGCTCACCAGCTGGCCAGACGACCTCGGTAGTCAGCCAGCACGTCAGCTGGCCAGGCGACCATGGTGGGCAGGCAGCTCGTCAGCAGGCCAGGCGACCATGGTAGGCAGGCAGCTCATGAGCTGGTCAGGCGACCGTGGTAGCCAGGCAGCTCATCAGCTGTCCAATTGACCATTGTAACCAGGCAGATCAAAGGTTCCGCAAGCGAAAATGGTAGGCACGCAGCTCATCAGGTGGCCAGGCGACCATGGTAGGCAGGCAGCTCACCAGCTGGCCAGGCGACCATGGTAGCCAGGCAGCTCACCAGTTGGCAAGGCGACCATGGTAGGCAGGCAGCCCGTCAGCTGGCCAGGCGACCATGGTAAGCAGGCAGCTCCTCAGCTGGCCAGGCGACCATGGTAGGCAGGCAGCTCGTCAGCTGGCGAGGCGACCATGGTAAGCAGGCAGCTCCTCAGCTGGCCAGGCGACCATGGTAGGCAGGCAGCTCGTCAGCTGGACAGTTGACCATGGTAGGCAGGCAGCTCGTCCGCTGGCCTGGCGACCATGGCAGTCAGCCAGCTCGTCAGCTGGCCAGGCGACCATGGTAGGCAGGCAGCTCGTCAGCTGGCCAGGCGACCATGGTGGGCAGGCAGCTCGTCAGCTGGCCAGTTGACCATGGTAGGCAGGCAGCTCGTCAGCTGGCCAGGCGATCATGGTAGCCAGGCAGTTCGTCAGCTGGCCAGGCGACCATGGTAGCGAGGCAGTTCGTCAGCTGGCCAGGCGAACATGCTAGCCAGGCAGTTCGCCAGCTTGTCAGGCGACCATGGTAGGCAGGCAGCTCGTCCGCTGGTCACGCAGCCATGGTAGTCAGGCAGTTCGTCAGCTGGCCAGGCGACCATGGTAGGCAGGCAGCTCACCAGCTGGCCAGGCCTCCATGGTAGCCAGGCAGCTCACCAGTTGGCCAGGCGACCATGGTAGCCAGGCAGCTCACCTGCTGGCCAGGCGACCATGGCAGGCAGGCAGCTCGTCAGCTGGCCAGGCGACCATGGTAGGCAGGCAGCTCACCAGCTGGCCAGGCCCCCATGGTAGCCAGGCAGCTCACCAGTTGGCCAGGTGACCATGGTAGTCAGCCAGCGCCAACAGCTTTCCAATTGACCATTGTAACCAGGCAGATCAAAGGTTCCGCAAGCGATCATGGTAGGCAGGCAGCTCGTCAGCTGGACAGTTGACCATGGAAGGCAGGCAGCTCGTCAGCTGGCCAGGCCACCATGGTAGCCAGGCAGCTCATCAGCTGGCCAGGCGACCATGGTAGGCAGGCAGCTCGTCAGCTGGCCAGGCGACCATGGTAGGCAGGCCAGGCGACCATGGTAGGCAGGCAGCCCGTCAGCTGGCCAGGCGACCATGGTAGGCAGGGAGCCCGTCAGCTGGCCAGGCGACCATGGTAAGCAGGTAGCTCCTCAGTTTGCCAGGCGACCATGGTAGGCAGGCAGCTCCCCAGCTTGCCAGGCGCCCATGGTAGCCAGACAGCTCACCAGTTGGCCAGGCGGCCATGGTAGGCAGGCAGCTCACCAGCTGGCCAGACGACCTTGGTAGTCAGCCAGCTCGTCAGCTGGCCAGGCGACCATGGTAGGCAGGCTGCTCGTCTGCTGGCCAAGCGACCATGGTAGGCAGGCGGTTCGTCCGCTGGCCAGGCAACCATGGTAGGCAGGCAGCTCGTCAGCTGGACAGTTGACCATGGTAGGCAGGCAGCTCGTCAGCTGGCCAGGCCACCATGGTAGCCAGGCAGCTCATCAGCTGTCCAATTGACCATTGTAACCAGGCAGATCAAAGGTTCCGCAAGCGAACATGGTAGGCACGCAGCTCATCAGGTGGCCAGACGACCATGGTAGGCAGGCAGCTCACCAGCTGGCCAGGCGACCATGGTAGCCAGGCAGCTCACCAGTTGGCAAGGCGACCATGGTAGGCAGGCAGCCCGTCAGCTGGCCAGGCGACCATGGTAAGCAGGCAGCTCCTCAGCTGGCCAGGCGACCATGGTAGGCAGGCAGCTCATTAGCTGGTCAGGCGACCGTGGTAGCCAGGCAGCTCATCAGCTGTCCAATTGACCATTGTAACCAGGCAGATCAAAGGTTCCGCAAGCGAACATGGTAGGCACGCAGCTCATCAGGTGGCCAGGCGACCATGGTAGGCAGGCAGCTCACCAGCTGGCCAGGCGACCATGGTAGCCAGGCAGCTCACCAGTTGGCAAGGCGACCATGGTAGGCAGGCAGCCCGTCAGCTGGCCAGGCCCCCATGGTAGCCAGGCAGCTCACCAGTTGGCCAGGCGACCATGGTAGGCAGGCCAAGCGACCATGGGAGGCAGGCAGCTCATTGACTAGTCAGGTGACCGTGGTAGCCAGGCAGCTCGTCAGCTGGCCAGGCAACCATGGTAGGCAGGCAGGTCGTCGGCTGGCTAGGCGACCATTGCAGGCAGGCAGCTCGTCAGCTGGTCAGGCGACCATGGTAGGCAGGAAGCTCGTCGGTTGGCCAGGCGACCACGGTAGGCAGGCAGCTCGTCAGCTGGTCTGGCGACCATGTTAGGCAGGCAGCTCGTCAGTTGGCCAGGCAACCATAGGAGGCAGGCAGCACGTCAGCTGGCCAGGCGACCATGGTAGCCAGACAGCTCAAAAGCTTTCCAATTGGCTATTGTAACCAGGCAGATCAAAGGTTCCGCAAGCGACCATGGTAGGCACGCAGCTCATCAGCTGGTCAGGCGACCATGGTAGGCAAGAATCTCGTCAGCTGGCCAGGCGACCATGGCAGTCAGCCAGCTCGTCAGCTGGCCAGGCGACCATGGTAGGCAGGCAGCTCGTCAGCTGGCCAGGCGACCGTGGTAGCCAGGCAGCTCGTCAGCTGGCCAGGCGACCATGGTAGGCAAGAAGCATGTCAGCTTGCCGGGCGACCATGGCAGTCAGCCAGCTCGTCAGCTGGCCAGGCGACCATGGTAGGCAGGCAGCTCGTCAGGTGGCCAGGCGACCGTGGTAGCCAGGCAGCTAACCAGTTGGCCAGGCGACCATGGTAGTCAGCCAGCGCCAACAGCTTTCCAATTGACCATTGTAACCAGGCAGATCAAAGGTTCCGCAAGCGACCATGGTAGGCAGGCAGCTCGTCAGCTGGACAGTTGACCATGGTAGGCAGGCAGCTCGTCAGCTGGCCAGGCCACCATGGTAGCCAGGCAGCTCATCAGCTGGCCAGGCGACCATGGTAGGCAGGCAGCTCGTCAGCTGGCCAGGCGACCATGGTAGGCAGGCCAGGCGACCATGGTAGGCAGGCAGCCCGTCAGCTGGCCAGGCGACCATGGTAGGCAGGGAGCCCGTCAGCTGGCCAGGCGACCATGGTAGGCAGGCAGCTCGTCAGCTGGCCAGGCGACCATGGTAGCCAGACAGCTTACCAGCTGGCCAGACGACCTTGGTAGTCAGCAAGCTCGTCAGCTGGCCAGGCGACCATGGTAGGCAGGCAGCTCACCAGTTGGCCAGGCGACCATGGTAGCCAGGCCGTTCGTCAGCTGGCCAGGCGACCATGGTAGGCAGGCAACTCGTCAGCTGGCCAGTTGACCATGGTAGGCAGGCATCTCGTCCTCTGGCCAGGCGACCATGGTAGCCAGGCAGCTCACCAGTTGGCCAGGCGACCATGGTAGGCAAGAAGCATGTCAGCTTGCCAGGCAGCTCACCAGTTGGCCAGGCGACCATGGTAGACAGGCAGCTTACCAGCTGGCCAGACGACCATGGTAGTCAGCAAGCTCGTCAGCTGGCCAAGCGAACATGGTAGGCAGGCAGCTCGTCAGCTCCCCAGGCGACCATGGTAGGCAGGCAGTTCATCCGCTGGCCAGGCGACCATGGTCGGCACGCAGCTCATCAGCTGGCCAGGCCAACACGGTAGCTAGGCAGCTCACCAGTTGGCCGGGCGACCATGGTAGGCAGGCAGCTCGTCCGCTGGCCAGGCGACCACGGTAGGCAGGCAGATCGTCTGCTGGCCAGGCGACCATGGTAGGCAGGCAGCTCGTCTGCTCCCCAGGCGACCATAGTAGGCAGGCAGTCCATCCGCTGGCCAGGCGACCATGGTAGGCAGGCAGCTCATCAGCGGCCAGGCGACCGTGGTAGCCAGACAGTTCATCAGCTGTCTCATTGACCATTGTAACCAGGCAGCTCAAAGGTTCGGCAGGCGACCATGGTAGGCACGCAACTCCACAGCTAGCCAGGCTAATACGGTAGCTAGGCAGCTCACCAGTTGGCCAGGCGACCATGGTAAGCAGGCAGTTCATCCGCTGGCCAGGCGACCATGGTAAGCAGGCAGCTCATCAGCGGCCAGGCGACCGTGGTAGCCAGACAGTTCATCAGCTGTCCCATTGACCATTGTAACCAGGCAGCTCAAAGGTTCGGCAGGCGACCATGGTAGGCACGCAACTCCACAGCTAGCCAGGCTAATACGGTAGCTAGGCAGCTCACCAGTTGACCAGGCGACCATGGTAGGCAAGAAGCATGTCAGCTGGCCGGGCGACCATGGTAGGCAGGCAGCTCATCAGCGGCCAGGCGACCGTGGTAGCCAGACAGTTCATCAGCTGTCCCATTGACCATTGTAACCAGGCAGCTCAAAGGTTCGGCAGGCGACCATGGTAGGCACGCAACTCCACAGCTAGCCAGGCTAATACGGTTGCTAGGTAGCTCACCAGTTGGCCAGGCGACCATGGTAGGCAAGAAGCATGTCAGCTGGCCGGGCGACCATGGTAGGCAGGCAGTTCATCCGCTGGCCAGGCGACCATGGTAGGCAGGCAGCTCATCAGCGGCCAGGCGACCGTGGTAGCCAGACAGTTCATCAGCTGTCCCATTGACCATTGTAACCAGGCAACTCAAAGGTTCGGCAGGCGACCATGGTAGGCACGCAACTCCACAGCTAGCCAGGCTAATACGGTTGCTAGGCAGCTCACCAGTTGGCCGGGCGACCATGGTAGGCAGGCAGCTCGTCCGCTGGCCAGGCGACCACGGTAGGCAGGCAGATCGTCTGCTGGCCAGGCGACCATGGTAGGCAGGCAGCTCGTCTGCTCCCCAGGCGACCATAGTAGGCAGGCAGTCCATCCGCTGGCCAGGCGACCATGGTAGGCAGGCAGCTCATCAGCGGCCAGGCGACCGTGGTAGCCAGACAGTTCATCAGCTGTCCCATTGACCATTGTAATCAGGCAGCTCAAAGGTTCGGCAGGCGACCATGGTAGGCACACAACTTCACAGCTAGCCAGGCTAATACGGTAGCTAGGCAGCTCACCAGTTGGCCAGGCGGCCATGGTAGCCAGGCCGTTCGTCAGCTGGCCAGGCGACCATTGTAGCCAGGCAGCATGTCAGCTGGCCGGGCGACCACGGTAGGCAGGCATCTCGTCAGCTGGCCAGGCGACCATGGTAGGCAGGCAGCTCGTTAGCTGGCCAGGCGACCATGGTAGCCAGGCAGCTTACCAGCTGGCCAGACGACCTTGGTAGTCAGCAAGCTCGTCAGCTGGCCAGGCGACCATGGTAGGCAGGCAGCTCACCAGTTGGCCAGGCGACCATGGTAGCCAGGCCGTTCGTCAGCTGGCCAGGCGACCATGGTAGGCAGGCAACTCGTCAGCTGGCCAGTTGACCATGGTAGGCAGGCATCTCGTCCTCTGGCCAGGCGACCATGGTAGCCAGGCAGCTCACCAGTTGGCCAGGCGACCATGGTAGCCAGGCAGCTCACCAGCTGGCCAGACGACCTCGGTAGTCAGCCAGCACGTCAGCTGGCCAGGCGACCATGGTGGGCAGGCAGCTCGTCAGCAGGCCAGGCGACCATGGTAGGCAGGCAGCTCATGAGCTGGTCAGGCGACCGTGGTAGCCAGGCAGCTCATCAGCTGTCCAATTGACCATTGTAACCAGGCAGATCAAAGGTTCCGCAAGCGAAAATGGTAGGCACGCAGCTCATCAGGTGGCCAGGCGACCATGGTAGGCAGGCAGCTCACCAGCTGGCCAGGCGACCATGGTAGCCAGGCAGCTCACCAGTTGGCAAGGCGACCATGGTAGGCAGGCAGCCCGTCAGCTGGCCAGGCGACCATGGTAAGCAGGCAGCTCCTCAGCTGGCCAGGCGACCATGGTAGGCAGGCAGCTCGTCAGCTGGCGAGGCGACCATGGTAAGCAGGCAGCTCCTCAGCTTGCCAGGCGACCATGGTAGGCAGGCAGCTCGTCAGCTGGACAGTTGACCATGGTGGGCAGGCAGCTCGTCCGCTGGCCAGGCGACCATGGCAGTCAGCCAGCTCGTCAGCTGGCCAGGCGACCATGGTAGGCAGGCAGCTCGTCAGCTGGCCAGGCGACCATGGTGGGCAGGCAGCTCGTCAGCTGGCCAGTTGACCATGGTAGGCAGGCAGCTCGTCAGCTGGCCAGGCGATCATGGTAGCCAGGCAGTTCGTCAGCTGGCCAGGCGACCATGGTAGCGAGGCAGTTCGTCAGCTGGCCAGGCGAACATGCTAGCCAGGCAGTTCGCCAGCTTGCCAGGCGACCATGGTAGGCAGGCAGCTCGTCCGCTGGTCACGCAGCCATGGTAGTCAGGCAGTTCGTCAGCTGGCCAGGCGACCATGGTAGGCAGGCAGCTCACCAGCTGGCCAGGCCTCCATGGTAGCCAGGCAGCTCACCAGTTGGCCAGGCGACCATGGTAGCCAGGCAGCTCACCTGCTGGCCAGGCGACCATGGCAGGCAGGCAGCTCGTCAGCTGGCCAGGCGACCATGGTAGGCAGGCAGCTCACCAGCTGGCCAGGCCCCCATGGTAGCCAGGCAGCTCACCAGTTGGCCAGGTGACCATGGTAGTCAGCCAGCGCCAACAGCTTTCCAATTGACCATTGTAACCAGGCAGATCAAAGGTTCCGCAAGCGATCATGGTAGGCAGGCAGCTCGTCAGCTGGACAGTTGACCATGGAAGGCAGGCAGCTCGTCAGCTGGCCAGGCCACCATGGTAGCCAGGCAGCTCATCAGCTGGCCAGGCGACCATGGTAGGCAGGCAGCTCGTCAGCTGGCCAGGCGACCATGGTAGGCAGGCCAGGCGACCATGGTAGGCAGGCAGCCCGTCAGCTGGCCAGGCGACCATGGTAGGCAGGGAGCCCGTCAGCTGGCCAGGCGACCATGGTAAGCAGGTAGCTCCTCAGTTTGCCAGGCGACCATGGTAGGCAGGCAGCTCCCCAGCTTGCCAGGCGCCCATGGTAGCCAGACAGCTCACCAGTTGGCCAGGCGGCCATGGTAGGCAGGCAGCTCACCAGCTGGCCAGACGACCTTGGTAGTCAGCCAGCTCGTCAGCTGGCCAGGCGACCATGGTAGGCAGGCTGCTCGTCTGCTGGCCAAGCGACCATGGTAGGCAGGCGGTTCGTCCGCTGGCCAGGCAACCATGGTAGGCAGGCAGCTCGTCAGCTGGACAGTTGACCATGGTAGGCAGGCAGCTCGTCAGCTGGCCAGGCCACCATGGTAGCCAGGCAGCTCATCAGCTGTCCAATTGACCATTGTAACCAGGCAGATCAAAGGTTCCGCAAGCGAACATGGTAGGCACGCAGCTCATCAGGTGGCCAGACGACCATGGTAGGCAGGCAGCTCACCAGCTGGCCAGACGACCATGGTAGCCAGGCAGCTCACCAGTTGGCAAGGCGACCATGGTAGGCAGGCAGCCCGTCAGCTGGCCAGGCGACCATGGTAAGCAGGCAGCTCCTCAGCTGGCCAGGCGACCATGGTAGGCAGGCAGCTCATTAGCTGGTCAGGCGACCGTGGTAGCCAGGCAGCTCATCAGCTGTCCAATTGACCATTGTAACCAGGCAGATCAAAGGTTCCGCAAGCGAACATGGTAGGCACGCAGCTCATCAGGTGGCCAGGCGACCATGGTAGGCAGGCAGCTCACCAGCTGGCCAGGCGACCATGGTAGCCAGGCAGCTCACCAGTTGGCAAGGCGACCATGGTAGGCAGGCAGCCCGTCAGCTGGCCAGGCCCCCATGGTAGCCAGGCAGCTCACCAGTTGGCCAGGCGACCATGGTAGGCAGGCCAAGCGACCATGGGAGGCAGGCAGCTCATTGGCTAGTCAGGTGACCGTGGTAGCCAGGCAGCTCGTCAGCTGGCCAGGCAACCATGGTAGGCAGGCAGGTCGTCGGCTGGCTAGGCGACCATTGCAGGCAGGCAGCTCGTCAGCTGGTCAGGCGACCATGGTAGGCAGGAAGCTCGTCGGTTGGCCAGGCGACCACGGTAGGCAGGCAGCTCGTCAGCTGGTCTGGCGACTATGTTAGGCAGGCAGCTCGTCAGTTGGCCAGGCAACCATAGGAGGCAGGCAGCACGTCAGCTGGCCAGGCGACCATGGTAGCCAGACAGCTCAAAAGCTTTCCAATTGGCTATTGTAACCAGGCAGATCAAAGGTTCCGCAAGCGACCATGGTAGGCACGCAGCTCATCAGCTGGTCAGGCGACCATGGTAGGCAAGAATCTCGTCAGCTGGCCAGGCGACCATGGCAGTCAGCCAGCTCGTCAGCTGGCCAGGCGACCATGGTAGGCAGGCAGCTCGTCAGCTGGCCAGGCGACCGTGGTAGCCAGGCAGCTCGTCAGCTGGCCAGGCGACCATGGTAGGCAAGAAGCATGTCAGCTTGCCGGGCGACCATGGCAGTCAGCCAGCTCGTCAGCTGGCCAGGCGACCATGGTAAGCAGGCAGCTCGTCAGGTGGCCAGGCGACCGTGGTAGCCAGGCAGCTAACCAGTTGGCCAGGCGAGCATGGTAGTCAGCCAGCGCCAACAGCTTTCCAATTGACCATTGTAACCAGGCAGATCAAAGGTTCCGCAAGCGACCATGGTAGGCAGGCAGCTCGTCAGCTGGACAGTTGACCATGGTAGGCAGGCAGCTCGTCAGCTGGCCAGGCCACCATGGTAGCCAGGCAGCTCATCAGCTGGCCAGGCGACCATGGTAGGCAGGCAGCTCGTCAGCTGGCCAGGCGACCATGGTAGGCAGGCCAGGCGACCATGGTAGGCAGGCAGCCCGTCAGCTGGCCAGGCGACCATGGTAGGCAGGGAGCCCGTCAGCTGGCCAGGCGACCATGGTAGGCAGGCAGCTCGTCAGCTGGCCAGGCGACCATGGTAGCCAGACAGCTCAAAAGCTTTCCAATTGGCTATTGTAACCAGGCAGATCAAAGGTTCCGCAAGCGACCATGGTAGGCATGCAGCTCATCAGCTGGTCAGGCGACCATGGTAGGCAAGAATCTCGTCAGCTGGCCAGGCGACCATGGCAGTCAGCCAGCTGGTCAGCTGGCCAGGCGACCATGGTAGGCAGGCAGCTCGTCAGCTGGCCAGGCGACCATGGTAGCCAGACAGCTCGTCAGCTGGCCAGGCGACCATGGTAGGCAAGAAGCATGTCAGCTTGCCGGGCGACCATGGTAGGCAGGCAGCTCACCAGTTGGCCAGGCGACCATGGTAGCCAGGCCGTTCGTCAGCTGGCCAGGCGACCATGGTAGCCAGGCAGCTTACCAGCTGGCCAGACGACCATGGTAGTCAGCAAGCTCGTCAGCTGGCCAGGCGAACATGGTAGGCAGGCAGCTCGTCAGCTCCCCAGGCGACCATAGTAGGCAGGCAGTTCATCCGCTGGCCAGGCGACCATGGTCGGCACGCAGCTCATCAGCTGGCCAGGCCAACACGGTAGCTAGGCAGCTCGCCAGTTGGCCGGGCGACCATGGTAGGCAGGCAGCTCCGCAGCTGGCCAGGCGCCCATGGTAGCCAGACAGCTCACCAGTTGGCCAGGCGGCCATGGTAGGCAGGCAGCTCACCAGCTGGCCAGACGACCTTGGTAGTCAGCCAGCTCGTCAGCTGGCCAGGCGACCATGGTAGGCAGGCTGCTCGTTTGCTGGCCAAGCGACCATGGTAAGCCGGCGGTTCGTCCGCTGGCCAGGCAACCATGGTAGGCAGGCAGCTCGTCAGCTGGACAGTTGACCATGGTAGGCAGGCAGCTCGTCAGCTGGCCAGGCCACCATGGTAGCCAGGCAGCTCATCAGCTGGCCAGGCGACCATGGTAGGCAAGAATCTCGTCAGCTGGCCAGGCGACCATGGTAGGCAGGCAGCTCGTCAGCTGGCCAGGCGACCATGGTAGGCAGGCAGCTCACCAGCTGGCCAGGCCCCCATGGTAGCCAGGCAGCTCACCAGTTGGCCAGGTGACCATGGTAGTCAGCCAGCGCCAACAGCTTTCCAATTGGCTATTGTAACCAGGCAGATCAAAGGTTCCGCAAGCGACCATGGTAGGCACGCAGCTCATCAGCTGGTCAGGCGACCATGGTAGGCAAGAATCTCGTCAGCTGGCCAGGCGACCATGGTAGGCAGGCAGCTCGTCAGCTGGCCAGGCGACCATGGTAGGCAGGCAGCTCACCAGCTGGCCAGGCCCCCATGGTAGCCAGGCAGCTCACCAGTTGGCCAGGTGACCATGGTAGTCAGCCAGCGCCAACAGCTTTCCAATTGACCATTGTAACCAGGCAGATCAAAGGTTCCGCAAGCGATCATGGTAGGCAGGCAGCTCGTCAGCTGGACAGTTGACCATGGTAGGCAGGCAGCTCGTCAGCTGGCCAGGCCACCATGGTAGCCAGGCAGCTCATCAGCTGTCCAATTGACCATTGTAACCAGGCAGATCAAAGGTTCCGCAAGCGAACATGGTAGGCACGCAGCTCATCAGGTGGCCAGACGACCATGGTAGGCAGGCAGCTCACCAGCTGGCCAGGCGACCATGGTAGCCAGGCAGCTCACCAGTTGGCAAGGCGACCATGGTAGGCAGGCAGCCCGTCAGCTGGCCAGGCGACCATGGTAAGCAGGCAGCTCCTCAGCTGGCCAGGCGACCATGGTAGGCAGGCAGCTCATTAGCTGGTCAGGCGACCGTGGTAGCCAGGCAGCTCATCAGCTGTCCAATTGACCATTGTAACCAGGCAGATCAAAGGTTCCGCAAGCGAACATGGTAGGCACGCAGCTCATCAGGTGGCCAGGCGACCATGGTAGGCAGGCAGCTCACCAGCTGGCCAGGCGACCATGGTAGCCAGGCAGCTCACCAGTTGGCAAGGCGACCATGGTAGGCAGGCAGCCCGTCAGCTGGCCAGGCCCCCATGGTAGCCAGGCAGCTCACCAGTTGGCCAGGCGACCATGGTAGGCAGGCCAAGCGACCATGGGAGGCAGGCAGCTCATTGACTAGTCAGGTGACCGTGGTAGCCAGGCAGCTCGTCAGCTGGCCAGGCAACCATGGTAGGCAGGCAGGTCGTCGGCTGGCTAGGCGACCATTGCAGGCAGGCAGCTCGTCAGCTGGTCAGGCGACCATGGTAGGCAGGAAGCTCGTCGGTTGGCCAGGCGACCACGGTAGGCAGGCAGCTCGTCAGCTGGTCTGGCGACCATGTTAGGCAGGCAGCTCGTCAGTTGGCCAGGCAACCATAGGAGGCAGGCAGCACGTCAGCTGGCCAGGCGACCATGGTAGCCAGACAGCTCAAAAGCTTTCCAATTGGCTATTGTAACCAGGCAGATCAAAGGTTCCGCAAGCGACCATGGTAGGCACGCAGCTCATCAGCTGGTCAGGCGACCATGGTAGGCAAGAATCTCGTCAGCTGGCCAGGCGACCATGGCAGTCAGCCAGCTCGTCAGCTGGCCAGGCGACCATGGTAGGCAGGCAGCTCGTCAGCTGGCCAGGCGACCGTGGTAGCCAGGCAGCTCGTCAGCTGGCCAGGCGACCATGGTAGGCAAGAAGCATGTCAGCTTGCCGGGCGACCATGGCAGTCAGCCAGCTCGTCAGCTGGCCAGGCGACCATGGTAGGCAGGCAGCTCGTCAGGTGGCCAGGCGACCGTGGTAGCCAGGCAGCTAACCAGTTGGCCAGGCGACCATGGTAGTCAGCCAGCGCCAACAGCTTTCCAATTGACCATTGTAACCAGGCAGATCAAAGGTTCCGCAAGCGACCATGGTAGGCAGGCAGCTCGTCAGCTGGACAGTTGACCATGGTAGGCAGGCAGCTCGTCAGCTGGCCAGGCCACCATGGTAGCCAGGCAGCTCATCAGCTGGCCAGGCGACCATGGTAGGCAGGCAGCTCGTCAGCTGGCCAGGCGACCATGGTAGGCAGGCCAGGCGACCATGGTAGGCAGGCAGCCCGTCAGCTGGCCAGGCGACCATGGTAGGCAGGGAGCCCGTCAGCTGGCCAGGCGACCATGGTAGGCAGGCAGCTCGTCAGCTGGCCAGGCGACCATGGTAGCCAGACAGCTCAAAAGCTTTCCAATTGGCTATTGTAACCAGGCAGATCAAAGGTTCCGCAAGCGACCATGGTAGGCATGCAGCTCATCAGCTGGTCAGGCGACCATGGTAGGCAAGAATCTCGTCAGCTGGCCAGGCGACCATGGCAGTCAGCCAGCTGGTCAGCTGGCCAGGCGACCATGGTAGGCAGGCAGCTCGTCAGCTGGCCAGGCGACCATGGTAGCCAGACAGCTCAAAAGCTTTCCAATTGGCTATTGTAACCAGGCAGATCAAAGGTTCCGCAAGCGACCATGGTAGGCACGCAGCTCATCAGCTGGTCAGGCGACCATGGTAGGCAAGAATCTCGTCAGCTGGCCAGGCGACCATGGTAGGCAGGCAGCTCGTCAGCTGGCCAGGCGACCGTGGTAGCCAGGCAGCTCGTCAGCTGGCCAGGCGACCATGGTAGGCAAGAAGCATGTCAGCTTGCCGGGCGACCATGGCAGTCAGCCAGCTCGTCAGCTGGCCAGGCGACCATGGTAGGCAGGCAGCTCGTCAGCTGGCCAGGCGACCATGGTAGGCAAGAAGCATGTCAGCTTGCCGGGCGACCATGGTAGGCAGGCAGCTCACCAGTTGGCCAGGCGACCATGGTAGCCAGGCCGTTCGTCAGCTGGCCAGGCGACCATGGTAGCCAGGCAGCTTACCAGCTGGCCAGACGACCATGGTAGTCAGCAAGCTCGTCAGCTGGCCAGGCGAACATGGTAGGCAGGCAGCTCGTCAGCTCCCCAGGCGACCATAGTAGGCAGGCAGTTCATCCGCTGGCCAGGCGACCATGGTCGGCACGCAGCTCATCAGCTGGCCAGGCCAACACGGTAGCTAGGCAGCTCGCCAGTTGGCCGGGCGACCATGGTAGGCAGGCAGCTCGTCCGCTGGCCAGGCGACCATGGCAGTCAGCCAGCTCGTCAGCTGGCCAGGCGACCATGGTAGGCAGGCAGCTCGTCAGCTGGACAGGCGACCGTGGTAGCCAGGCAGCTCGTCAGCTGGCCAGGCGACCATGGGGGGCAGGCAGCTCGTCAGCTGGCCAGTTGACCATGGTAGGCAGACAGCTCACCAGTTGGCCAGGCGGCCATGGTAGGCAGGCAGCTCACCAGCTGGCCAGACGACCTTGGTAGTCAGCCAGCTCGTCAGCTGGCCAGGCGACCATGGTAGGCAGGCTGCTCGTTTGCTGGCCAAGCGACCATGGTAAGCCGGCGGTTCGTCCGCTGGCCAGGCAACCATGGTAGGCAGGCAGCTCGTCAGCTGGACAGTTGACCATGGTAGGCAGGCAGCTCGTCAGCTGGCCAGGCCACCATGGTAGCCAGGCAGCTCATCAGCTGGCCAGGCGACCATGGTAGGCAGGTAGCTCGTCAGCTGGCCAGGCGACCATGGTAGGCAGGCCAGGCGACCATGGTGGGCAAGCAGCACGTCAGCTGGCCAGGCGACCATGGTAGGCAGGCTGCTCGTCTGCTGGCCAAGCGACCATGGTAGGCAGGCGGTTCGTCCGCTGGCCAGGCAACCATGGTAGGCAGGCAGCTCGTCAGCTGGACAGTTGACCATGGTAGGCAGGCAGCTCGTCAGCTGGCCAGGCCACCATGGTAGCCAGGCAGCTCACCAGATGGCCAAGCGAACATGGTAGCCAGGCAGCTCACCAGCTGGCCAGACGACCTTGGTAGTCAGCCAGCTCGTCAGCTGGCCAAGCGACCATGGTAGGCCGGCGGTTCGTCCGCTGGCCAGGCGACCATGGTAGGCAGGCAGCTCGTCAGCTGGCCAGGCGACCATGGTAGGCAGGCAGCTCGTCCGCTGGCCAGGCGACCATGGTAGGCAGGCAGTTCACCAGTTGGCCAGGCGACTATGGTAGCCAGGCAGCTCACCAGCTGGCCAGACGATCGTGGATGCCAGGCAGCTCATCAGCCGGCCAGGCGACCGTGGTAGCCAGGCAGCTCATCAGCTGGCTAGGCGGCCATGGTAGGTTGGCAGCTCTAGAGCTGGCCAGGCGACCATGGTAGCCAGTCAGCTCATTAGCTGTCCAATTGACATTTATATCCAGGCAGCTCAAAGGTTCGGCAGGTGACCATGATAGGCAGGCAGCTCGTCAGCTGGCCAGGCGATCATGGTAGCCAGGCAGTTCGTTAGCTGACTAGGCGACCATGGTAGCCAGGCAGTTCGTCAGCTGGCCAGGCGACCATGGTAACCAGATAGTTCGCCAGCTGGCCAGGCGACCATGGTAGGCAGGAAGTTCGTCCGCTGGCCAGGCAACAATGGTAGGCAGGCAGCTCGTCAGCTGGCCAGGCGACCATGGTAGGCAGGCAGCTCGTCTGCTGGCCGGGCGACCATGGTAGGCAGACAGCTCGTCTGCTGGCCAGGCGACCGTGGTGGCCAGGCAGCTCATTAGCTGGCGAGGCGACCGTGGTGGCCAGCCAGCTCATTAGTTGGCCAGGCCACCGTGGTGGCCAGGCAGCTCATCAGCTGGCCAGGCGACCGTTGTAGCCAGACAGCTCATGAGCTGGCTAGGCGGCCATGATAGCCAGGCAGCCCGTCAGCTGTCTAGGCTGCCATGGTAGGCAGGCAGCTCATCAGCTATCCATGCGACCATGGTAGCCAGTCAGCTCATTAGCTGGCCAGGCGACCGTGGTAGGCAGGCAGCTCGTCAGTTGGCCCAGGCGTTCATGGTAGCCACGAAGCTCATCAGTTGTCCAAGTGACCATTGTAACCAGGCAGCTCATAAGCTGGCCAGGAAACCATGGTAGCCAGGCAGTTCGTCAGCTGGCAGGGCAACCATGGAAGCCAGGAAGCTCGTCCTCTGGTCAGGCGACCATGGTAACCAGGCAGCTTAGCACCTGGCTATCCGGCCATGGTAGGCAGGCAGCTCACCAGATGGCCAGGCGACCATGGTGGGCAGGCAGCTTGTCAGCTGGCCAGGGAGCCATGGTAGGCAAGCAGCTCATCTGCTGGCCAGGCGACCGTGGTGGCCAGGCAGCTCATTAGCTGGCCAGGCGACCATGGTAGCCAGGTAGCCCGTCAGCTGGCCAGGCGACCATGGTAGCCAGGTAACCCGTCAGCTGGCCAGGCGACCATTGTAGCCAGGCGACCATAGTAGCCAGGCAGCCCGTCAGCTAGCCAGGCGACCATTGCAGCTAGGCAGGCCGTCAGCTGGTCAAGCGACCATGGTAGCCAGGTAGCCGGTCAGCTGGCCAGGCGACCACGGTAGCCAGGCAGCCCGTCAGCTGCCCAGGCGACCATGGTAGGCAGGCAGCTCGTTTGCTGGCCCGGCGACCATGGTAGCCAGGCAGTTCATCAGCTGGCCAGGCGGCCATGGTAGCCAGGCAGCTCGTCTGCTGGCCAGGCGGCCATGGTAGGCAGGCAGCTCATCTGGTGGCCAGGCGACCATGGTTTCCAGGTATCCCGTCAGCTAGCCATACTACCATAGGTGCACAGCCGGCTCCCTAGCAAGTCAGGTCAGACCCATATATGTGATCGGGCAGCTTCAGTTAGCCAGGCCGCTCGTCAGCTGTCCAGACGACCATGTTAGCGAGGCAGCTCGTCAGCTGGCCAGGCGTCCATGTCAACCAGGCAGTTCATCAGTCAGCCAGCCGACCATGGCAACCAAGCAGCTGGCCAGGCGATCATTTAAGCCATATAGCTGGACAGCTGGCCAGGCGGCTATGGTAGGCAGGCAGCTCATCAGCTGACTGGCCCACTGCCTGGCCACCTATGGTGGCCTAGCTAGCTGGGGAGCGGCTGTCCATCTCTATTCGGCTGGCTATCTTAATAGCTGTCTGGCCACCTGCGGTCGGCTGGCTAGCTTAAAAACTGCTCGGAACGCCTGTCTACTCTAAAAACTGCCTAACCTCCTATGTTCACCTCTCTAGCTTAGGAGTTTCCTAGCTAACTCTAATCGGCTGGCTAGCTTAAAAGCTGTCTGGCCACCTGCGGCCGGCTGGCTATCTTAAAAACTGCATGAGCACCTCTGGCACGGAACGCCTGTCTACTCTAAAAACTGCCTAGCCTCCTATGTTCACCTCTCTAGCTATGGAGTTTCCTAGCTAACTCTAATCGGCTGGCTAGCTTAAAAGCTGCCTGGCCATCTCTGCTTGGCTGGATCGCTTAAAAGCTGCCTGGTACGTATCATAGGCTACCTCTTATCGGCAGGCTAGCTTAAAAGCTGCATGGCCACCTCTGCTTGGCTGGATCGCTTAAAAGCTGCCTGGTACGTATCATAGGCTACCTCTTATCGGCAGGCTAGCTTAAAAGCTGCATGGCCACCTCTGCTTGGCTGGATCGCCTAAAAGCTGCCTGGTACGTATCATAGGCTACCTACCGCTCGTCCGGCTAATTGAAAAACTACCTGGCCGCCTATAGACACCTGGCTAGCTGAGGAGCTACCTGGCCATCTCTAATCGGTTGGCTAGCTTAAAAGCTGCCTGGCCAACTGTGGGCGGCTGCGGTAGCCTGACGTATCCGTAGACGTCGTACCAGGCCGATGTCGCTGTACAACCCGTACAGTTCTTCGTTATATCTTCTCCTCCATACACCGTTTAAACAAACGGGACCGTAGATAGTACGCAGAATTTTCCTCTCGAAACGGCCAATGGCATCTTCATCCGCTTTTGTTAAGGTCCAAGCCTCTGCGCCGTAAAGGAGGACTGGGATGATTAAGGTCTTATATAGTGTCACCTTAGTTTTCCGAGAGAGGGCTCTACTTCTCAATTGCCTCTTGAGCCCAAATAAACAGCGGTTGGCAAGAGTGATTCTGCGTTTTATCTCAGCGCTGGCGTTCTTGTCGCTGGTCATCAGTGAGCCAAGGTAGACGAATTCCTTGACCACTTCAAAGTTATATCCGCCCATGGTGACGTTCTGGCCAATACGTCGGTGTTGTCCGTCTCTTTTAGATGAGAGCAGATATTTGATTTTACCCTCATTAACCTTGAGACCCATCTTAGCCGCTTCTACCTCAATGCTCACAAAAGCCTCATTGACGTCTTGCTGTTTTCGTCCAATTACGTCAATATCGTCGGCGTACGCAAGCAATTGCGTAGACTTGAAATAGATCGTACCTCTTGTGTTGTCCGGTGACTCTTGCACAATCTTTTCAAGCACGATGTTGAAAAAGTTGCACGACAGCGCGTCGCCCTGCCTAAATCCTTTTTTAACATCAAAGGTCTCGGTTTGCTCATTACCGACTTTAATGGAGCAACGAGAATTCTCCATTGTCATCCTGCACAGTCGGACGAGTTTGTCAGGGATGTTAAAACTAGACATGGCTTTGTACAGCTCGTCTCTATATACGCTGTCATACGCGGCCTTGAAATCGACGAAGAGGTGGTGAGTGTCGATTTGGTATTCCTGGGTCTTCTCCAAGATCTGCCGTAGCGTAAATATTTGGTCTATTGTGGATTTACCTGGCCTGAAACCACACTGATAAGGGCCGATCAGGTTATCTACAAACGGTTTCAGGTGTTCACCCAATACGGCAGAGAAGATCTTATATGCGATGTTAAGGAGACTTATTCCCCTATAGTTGGCGCAGTTATAGGGGTCTCCTTTCTTATGGACCGGGCAAACGATGCTGAGATTCCATTCGTCGGGCATGCTTTCCTCCGACGATACCTTGCAGATGAGATGGTGCATGCACCTTACCAGCTCATCTCCAGCCGCCTTAAAAAGCTCAGCAGACAGGCCGTCTGCGTCAGCGACTTTATTAGACTTAAGTCTTGATATCGCTATTTTGACTTCGTCTAGGTCGGGTGGACCGAATTCTGTTACTTCGTGGTCCATTGCGAATGGCTCGTTCTGCCTGACAGCGGTATCTTGTCTATCATCGCCGTTATACAGTCTGCAGAAGTGGTCTTTCCAAATCCTCAGCATCGACTGCGACTCTACTACCAGTTCTCCATTTTCATCCCTGCAGGCCGCCACTCTGGCTTTGTAGCCATGGCATGTTCGTTTTACCTTGTTGTAAAATTTACGGGCGTCATTCCTGCGAAGGATTTCTCCATCTCCTCGATCTCACGCTTTCCGTGCTCTCTCTTCTTTCTTCTGAAAAGCGTGTGTTCCTCTCTTCTCTTCTGCTTATAGATTTCGCGAGCAGCTCTCGTCCGTCGTTGCAGCACGGCCTTATATGCCTCTTATTTTGCTGCATGGGCTTGTTCGCATTGTTCATCGAACCAGGGGTTTCTAGGTGGTGGCTGTTTGAAACCCAGCACCTCTGAGGCAGCATCTCTGACGGCGCTCTGGCAATGAGCCCATTCCTGCTCTATTGTTTGTGCTGCTCTGGGCGGATTTTGAGAGAGCTTTGAGGAGACACGATCGGCAAAGATTCTGGCAGTCTCTTGCGATTGTAGCTTTCCAACGTCAAACTTACGTTGTCCTACTCGACTCCTAAGCATTCTTGATATCCTCATTCGTACCTTGGCTATAACAAGGTAGTGGTCCGAGTCGATGTTGGCCCCTCGGAAGGTTCGTACGTCGAGAATACAGGAGGAGTGTCTGGCGTCGATCGCAATATGATCAATCTGGTTGGTGGTCGATTGATCACAAGACCGCCAGGTACCCCTGTGGATGTTGAGATGGGGGAATCGCGTGCTTGCTACAAGGAGGTTACGCCCCGCTAGGAAATCGATTAGCCTTAATCCGTTGTCGGATGTGGTGTTATGGAGGCTATGCTTTCCTATGATCGACTCAAATATGTCCTCCTTGCCCAGTTTTGCATTAAAATCTCCTAGGACTATTTTTGTGTCGTAGCTGGGACATTGGGCATATGTTCTGTCTAGGAGATCGTAGAATTCTTCTTTGAGTCGATCGTCCTTTTCTTCCGTTGGGGCGTGAGCGCATATTAAGCTGATGTTTCCAAATTTAGCTTTGATGCGGATTGTTATGAGGCGTTCGGTTACATCTCGGAAGCTTTAGACTTTTTGTCGGAGTCTTCCTCTAATAACGAATCCGCACCCGAATAGGCGCTGTTTGTTCTCCTTGTAGCAGTTCCCGTAGTAGATGTCGCAGTTTTTCATCCGTTTTCTGCCTGGTCCATCCCATTGCACTTCTTGGAGTGCGGTTATACCTGCTTTATAGCAGTTGAGGGTTTGCTCCAATTGATCGCCTGCACCCGGTCTGTTAAGGGACCTCACATTCCAGGTGCAGACTCTCAAGTCCGTTAGTCGTTTGCAGGGGTTCTCAGCTTTGTATCTGTCCGTATCCGAGGCTTGTTGTCGTTTCGGAACAAGTGGGTTTTTATGTGATAGGGATGTTACCCCTTAGCACAACCCCCAACCTGGAGGGCCAGGTTCCTCTTTCCCCAGGAACAAGGGTTGGGTCGCTGCACACATTGGTTCACTACCTGGCGGGTGCCAGGGTAACTATCCAGGGGGGCCACGCGGAGGCTGTGTGTCAACTTGGATTGAACAGGGACAGAGATCGAAGCTGGCGTTTGCCATGTTAAACGCGATCAACTTCTTTGCTCTGTTTGCTCGTTCCCTCCCTCCCTCCAATAACAAATTACGTAAGCAAAAAACATTGTTTTTTTGTTTGTAGTTTTTCTTTATTTTTGTATTTTTAGATATAGTAAAATGTAAAAATGATTCATAATGATAATTTTGTAGATATCAGTTTCTTCTGGATGTGATCTTATCTTTTGTTTCCTTTATCATGAATATATTGGTGTATATCTAACGCAGATGGGCTGGTCTGTATTATTCCGTGCATTTACGACGAACTGCAGGGCGCAAGTTCGTGACAACGAATATATTCGTTAAAAAAAAAAAACAAAACTAAAAAAACTGAAATGATTTACATAAGTGAAATGAATTGTATCTCACTCGAAGGTCTCATGGTCGCGGTCACCCGACGATACGCAATTTCCCCGAACAAAAGTAATTAAATTAAAAAATAGAAAATACTTGTTGAATGGTGTTATTACAAAAAAGGAACAAAACAACGTGTACGTGTGTGTGTGTTATGATATTTAGTATCTGGATGCGTAGTAAACTGTTTAGATGAGGGCTGAGATAGATATTGAGTCCGCAGCCCCATTCGGATTAGACATTTTTGTATTCGAATATTTAGACCTCAGTCTGTGGTCGTTTTTCTATCCATGCTTTGATCGATTCAATGGCGTTGACGGTATCGACGACGGCTCTAAGACCCGGGTAGCTTTCAAGGAGATCACGCTTTACCATATAGTTCAGGTAATCCAAAATGCCGGCAAGATAGACATCGGCCCATGTAAGCTACGTTTGTAGGAAAATAGTAGATGTATAGAGAAAACAGAAGAAAAGCAGTGTGAGGATTCACCTTTCCAAGTGCCAAATGCCCATCGTTATCCTTGACGGTCTGTTCCAATTTCTCCAAGTAGAATGGAATGACTTCTGCATTGAGTGTGACCAATTTTTTCTCCTTGATTTCGTCCTCCGGCTCGTAGGAAACGACTGCAATTTCTATATATTAAAAGGCAAGATTAATCAAACAACACTGAACATGCAACATCACACATTGTTCGCTACTTAGACGGAAGTCGTTGATTGTGTCAACAACAATATCGATTTGCAAATCCTCCCACGGACTGGCGCCACCCAAACCAACTTGCTTGGCCAAGAATCTGGCCAATGAAATGCTCTGGTGTACACGTTTGCCATCAACTTCCAACACGGGCATCTGACCCATTGGCATTGCTGTAATATGATCATTCAAAGACACAAAAAACACGATAAGAGTGCGACGAAATATGCAACAACAACGACAAAAAGACTTAATTTACACGAAAAAATCTAAATTAAGTAATGGCCCAGATTCATTCATCGATTTATTTAAATATAGAATCGATTTGAAGCAAGAATACCGACTGCATCTTTTACTAGTTGGTAACACATTCTTGCCAAAAAAACAATGAATTGCCAATTCTGGCAATGAACCTTGGCACTTGTACGCAACTTAATCGAATCTAATTATACGATACTCACTTGGCTTCAATGCAGGCCATTCGTCACGCGTCACTCGGATGTCTTCGTACTCAATACCGCCATATGCGAAAAGGTAGCGTAAAGGTTCAGCGAGAGCTTTCACATTGAAATAGAATAGTGTGTAGGTGTGTTTGACGGGCTCAGTAGGCTCCGCTGGAGGTGCACCTTCGGCTGGTGGAGCCTCACCCTCGGCTGGCGCTGCTGGGGGTGCTCCTTCTGCGGGTTTTGCTTCATCGGCCATTATTTAATGCTGCAAGGTAAGATAAACGGGAGACAATATAATGGTAGATTTAAGTAGATGCCTTGATGCGTGATGTAATGTTGCAAACAATCGAAATTCGAAAACAGGAAGAGGAAATTGTTTTTCTATTTAAGTTGTCTAATCACATTTGAAGTTTCAGAAGTATGTTTCTAGGTGAATTGTAGTCGGTCTCAGTGTGGCACAAACTTGTTTAATAAAGTTTATTTTTGACAGCTTCTGTGTGTTTAGATTGCGGTTTACTTCTTCATTCCCGAGTATGCGCGATTTTAACTAACTTTTGAATTTGTGTTTGAATGCTACTGACGTTAACTACCAAAACGGCCATTTGATGAGTACAGAACAGCTAAGCAGCACAGGTGGAAACAGTCATTTAAAAAAAAACGAAGAATCGTAAATCTAGTGGCGTGTGGCTTTAACAGAAAGTAGCGCTTCGGATGATATTAAAAAAAAAAAAAATATGAAAAAAAAGCTCCTTGTTACGTAGCTATGTATGTATGTTGGCGTTACAGCCCATGAAGAACCTGAGCCGAGCTTCTCTCAATCACCCATGTTGTGTGTGATTTTTTATTTTTCCATAGTTGAAAGGGACCTACAGTCTATTGCCGGTTCCGAACGGCGAATTTCGGGAAGCTTTTCATGACAATTTTACTACAGGGTGTTTTGTCAGAACCCCGCTGAGGAGAAACACCGTGAAAAACACGTTCGATGATATGGCTGTGTCGGGATTCGATCCCGTGTCATCGCCGTCAGAGGCCAACACACTACCCACTGCGCCACGGTGCTCTCTTGTTACGTAGCTACACATGGAATAACATTGGTTTCAACTTCATACTGTTATTTGTTCTTGAAGTATATGCGAAACATATATGTATATATACATATATATATATATATACTTCAACTCAGATACCTTTCTAGAAACAATGAATTGGAATTCCTTCTCTCTTTGGTGGCGTTACAGCCCATGAAGGAAGAGAGTCTTGGATTTTCATCATTCACCCATGTTGTGTGTGATTTATTTTTCACACAGGTGATAGGGCCCTTCAGTAATGCCGATTTCGGACGGCGTGAGTCAAGAAGCTTTTTCAAGTCAAGGTATACTACGGAGGATTTTGTCAGTACCCCGCCGAGGAGGAACACTCCATGGCGTTGGTGTTAATCCGTTTGAAATGATTTGTTGCATGATTACAGATCTTGGTTGCATGCAGGTTATAGGCATATTACTTTTTTTTTTTTTTTTTTTTTCAGAAACTCATGCAGTTTCAAGAGTTTTATATTCTCTTATGATGTGTTCTAGACACACAACTTGAACGGCGTGCAGTGGTTTGAGTCGTTGATGTTCGTTAACTCTAAGGGTTGATTGTCCTAGATCGGACGAGAGCCGACCGAATTCCGCGTTGGTTATAGTCCGTAGTAATTCGTTTAAGCACTTTAATATTGCATACGCAGAGGATGAATTTCAGTTGACCATATACCGTGTGTTATGCTTGCAGTAGTACGTCTGGCCACTTTCCATTCACAACTGCGTTGCATACTTTTTGTTCGTATAGGAATTTCTTTTTCTTGGCTATGAAGCGAATTGAACTATAGACCTCCCGCTCGGCGGTCGATGATGTTAACCACTGCACCACGGCCACACCACAGAAGACCGCGTAAAACTACTGAGGCTGAGGATCGGCGGATCGTTCGAGTTTCCAAAAAAATAAAATAAATTGATGAGTTCCAGACAAATTCGAAACGAGGTATTTGGTGAGGATCCGAATCACCTTCAGCACGCTCTATAAGGGAACGCTTGAATGAAAGCCAGCTTTATGAAAGAGCGGCAAGAAAAAAACCATTGCTTTCACTGAAAAATAGAAAAGCTAGGTTAGCTTTTGCGATGAAACATAAAGACTGGCCGGTCTCTGAATGGAAAAAAATATTATGGAGCGATAAAACAAAGGTTAATAGAGTGGGATCAGACGGCAAAAGATACGTCCGACGTCCAAAGAACGAGGCATATAATCCGAAATATACAACAGTTACCCTTAAGCACGGAGGAGGAAGTGTGATGCTTTATGCTAAGAAAAAATCTCACGATATTTTGTTTGTAAGACCGTTCGTTCCTAATTAGGTCGCCACGAACGTCTATCAAGGACACAATAGGGATCAAAGCTTGGAAGTGTGTTATGGGAAAAAGGTTTGCAGCTAGGATTAATACATCAAAGACACAAAGGGGATAAAAGCTGGGAAGTTTGCTACTGGTTGTGGGATATTGTCGGCTAACCTTAGTTCAGTATCTGACCAAGGGAATTTTTTGGATGAAAATCATGTCTGTTGTATGGGAGCCCCCTTTAAATATTAATTTTGTTCTGATTTTAGGATTTGTCACAGCCTGGTGACAGACGGACGGACGGACGGCGAAGTCTTAGTAATAGGGTTCCGTCTTACCTTTGAGTACGCAACCCTAAAAACAGAATAAAGTGAAAATCTAAAGGGGGCTCCCAAACAACAGACCTGATTTTCATCCAAAAAATCCCCTTAGCCACATACTGACCTAAGGTTAGCCGACAATATCCCACAACCAGTAGCAAACTTCCCAGCTTTTATCCCTTTTGTGTCTTTGATGTATTAATCCTAGCTGCAAACCTTTTTCCCATATTTCCCATTATTGTTATTCACCTTTTCACATCGTTGCTCTCAAGTAATATAATTGATTTGGATTCAATGGACACTTTGATGATCAACTATATCTCATCATGAAGATTTTTGATTATCAAAGTAATATGCCTATAACCTGCTTGCAACCAAGATCTGTCATCATACAAAAACTGTGATGACTGATGAGGTAACATACATACATACATATGTACATACATTTGTAACAGTATTTGTCGTTATAGCGCCAACAGAAATACATCATGTGTGCAAATTTCAACTGTCTAACTATCCCGATCCATGAGATACAGCCTGGTGACAGACGGACGGCCGGACAGACGGAAGTCTTAGTAATGTATGTATTTATGTTGGCGTTACAGTCCATGAAGGACCAGAGCCGAGCTTCTCTCAATCACCCATATTGTGTGTGATTTAATTTTCCCATAGGTGAAAGGGACCTAAAATTTATTGCCGGTTCCGAACGGCGAATTTCGAAAAGCTTTTCATGACAATTTTACTACAGAGGATTTCGTCAGAACCCCGCTGAGGAGAAACACCGTGAAAACACGTTCGATGACATGGCTGTGTCGGGATTTGATCCCGAGTCATCGGCGTCAGAGGCCAACACACTACCCACTGCGCCACGGTGCTCTTAATAATAGGGTCCCGTTTTACCTTGGGGCACTTTTCTTTCTTCCCTCAACATTCCTGTTCCCTCAATCATCCATGTTGTGTGTGATTTGTTTTTGTACACAGGTGAAAGGGAAGTCCAGTTTAACGGCCTTAATCGAGAAGCTTTTTCATGGCAAGTATACTACGAGGGGTTTTGCCAGTACCTCACCGATGAGGGACACTGCGAATTAACCATTCGATGGCGATGGTATGACCGAGATCCGAACTCGCTCATCGTACGGCAGAGCCCGGCGTCCTCACGTGCTTTCTGCCAATATAAAACTATAGCAATTTGTTTTTAAGTCATTAAGCAAAAAAAGCATATGTACATGAATTGACCAACTAGTAAATGTAACAAGAGACAAAAGCATACAATATTCAGTTTCCAGTTTTATACTAATTAGTTCCTTATTCTTAATTAATTCAGAAATTATTTGATGTGATTATTTGCCGTTAAAAAAATAGCTAGCTAGAAGAAACCGTTCCAATCAATCAAATGTAAGAGGTTGTTATCAATTTCTTTATACCAAGTAAACTTGTTATATCACTCTCCTATCTTTAGCAGCAAAATAGGCACAAACAATTTCTTTATCACCATCTGTATAAATACATAGCGTTACCCCACCGCCTACATTCTGATTTTTTTAAGACCCCCGCAGGGATGATACTAAAAAAATATAAGCACGGCAGCATGAAATAATACACTGTTTGGGCCACTTTTCGCCTCTAATTATTCCATTTCCTGGCCTTGTTATCTCCCGTAGCTTTGAGTAACAATAAACCATAAATTCGCGGACGATAACAGCTGATACGAGCTGATAAATAATGCCCTGGCAGTAGTCGTTCACCTGGATCAAGATGTGTGATATCAAAAACAGATTCGTACCACACGACGTTGTCATGTGGGAGCAAATAACTGATAACAAACAGTTCGCCTTGGAAATGTCGAACGTTAATTCTTTACCATTATCTCCTTTACTTTTTTGTTTCCAATTATCGTTGCATCGGCTTTAAGTACATAATTGTGGTTTATATTCTTGCATGACATTGATATAGGGCGGCGGCGTCTGGCTTGCATGTACAGTGTACAGCAAAAGTCTTGATACCCCTTGCATATCTTAGATACCTACATGGCCTTTTCCCAATAATAACAGTACGTTTTAAGCGAAAATGGTCCTTAATGCAAACAAAAAGGAATTCATTCAGTTCGACCAAAACAGTAGTGCGTATACGAGTAGTGAGTGAGATTAGAGAAGATTTGAAAAATGAAAAGAAAATAATTATTTGTAGAATAAAGAAAAATGATCGTGTCATGGAGATGGGAAATCATATTCACAAATTGCTAATCTAATTGGAAGAACTATACCTACAATCCAAAATTAATTAATAGATTTAAAACAGACAAGCGAATTGAAAACAAGCCAAGATCTGGATAGAATGGATTATTAGAAAAAAATCCTTTGAAAGTGCATCAAAGATAGCTACCAGAGATCATTATTCCTGATAGTTACAACTCTAGAAGAATCCTTAAATACAACTGTATCGGCAGACACAGTACGTAGATGCATACAACGAGCTGGATATACATATGTAAGTGCTGTATTGCTAGAAAGAAACCTTTCGTCAGCAAAAAAAAAAAAAAAAAAAAACAAAAGGAATGCGGATTTGACTTCTGGGATAAAGTCATTTTTCAGACGAGTCAAAATTCAATATATTTGGCTCCGATGGGCGTTCGAAGGTATGGAGACAACCAAATGAACCGTTAAATCAAAAAAAAAAAAAACCGGCCAAGTGCGAGTCGAACTCGCGCACGAAGGGTTCCGTACCATCTGTATATATAAATAGGAAAGAGACTATGTATGTTACCTCATCAGTCATCACATTAAATCACATTTTTTGTATGAAGGCAGATCTTGGTTGTAGGCAGGTTATAGGCATATTACTTTGATAATCAAAAATCTTCATGATGAGATATAGTTGATCATCGAAGTGTCCATTGAATTCAAATCAATTATCTTACTTGACAGCAACGATGTGAAAAGGTGAATAACAATAATGGGAAATATGGGAAAAAGGTTTGCAGCTAGGATGAATTCATCAAAGACACAAACGAGATCAAAACCGGGAAGTTTGCTACTGGTTGTGGGATATTGTCGACTAACCTTAGTTCAGTTTGTGACCAAGGGGATTTTTTGGATGAAAATCATGTCTGTTGTATTCATTTAATATTTGTCGTGGTAGCGGCAACAGTACATCATCTGTGAAAATTTCAACTGTCTAACTATCACGGTTTATGAGATACGGCCTGGTGACAGACGGACGGACGGACAGCGAAGTCTTAGTATTAGGGTTCCGTTTTACCTTTGGGTACGGAACCCTAAAAACACACGGAAAATAGTGAAGCACGGAGGTGGTGGGTTAACCTTGTCATAATCGATAAGATCATGGCAAAAGAAGTGTACCTGCAATTTTTGCAAGGGAATTTGATACAAAGTGCTCATAAAATGGGGATCGCGGAAGATTTTTACTTTCAACAGGACACCGATTCCAAACAAGTCGCTAACATTGTGAAGATGTGGTTGATAAATAGAGTCCCTCACTTGCTAGTAACACCGCCACAAAGCCCCGATCAGCACCTTTGGTATCATTTGGCCAAGCGCTTGCGAAAACATGTGATAACATCAAAGCCTCAGTTACAAGCGTAATGGCAAAGGGTATGCAACCACATATTATCCGGACACGATGACAAGACATGTTGGGGTATCAAGACTTTTGCTGTACACTGTACGACGAGTACGGCGAACGAGTTTTAATTTATTCCGGAAATGGGTCGATGCTAAGCTGGGTTCTTCTCTCACATGCACTTGGTATGCATACAGAATCTCATATGACTTTATGTGTTTGGTTGTAGTTTAGGCTACCCAGGCTCAAGCGTCGTCGTTCGGACATTTTTCTGTTCAGACGAGAATTTTGAATTTTCTCGTGGGCGAGATGGTTAAAGATGGACTATAAAAGGAAGACAATTGCTAACGCATAGAGACGTGGAATATGTATGTACCTGCATAGGGTAACAGAGGCGATCGGCAACCAAATACCGGTCAGACAAGATATTGAACTTGATTTTTAATGGAGAAAAAGGAAAAACACAAAACAAAAAAAAAAATTAAATAAAATAAATCCGGCAAACATGTGTATATACATGGGAAGAAGTGGAGAAGATGCTCTTTTTAGAAGTGATTATAAGGAATTCTTGCTTATTTGAAATTCCATCCCACCTAAGTCAGTCATCAGAAGAAACTTGATCAGCCAGATCAATTTTCTAAAAAAAAACGGAAAACTAACAAGGATATAACCTTTCATTCTATTTTTGAAATTTTGTTTATATTTTACTATATTAGCCAGAAATGCAAAACACAATAAATGAAGAATCGAGCTGGTTAGACAAAGCTGTTAACTAATGACCTATTAGTCATTAGTAGGTACCTCGTTCCATCTCAACTCTGTTTCCATTCGCTAATTGTTTCCTTGGATTGTTATTGTCTTAACTCGGAAGTGCTAACGCGCTAACTTGCAACAGATTCTTACTCTTACGCAACGCTTCAGTACACATCGTTCTTCGCCAAGGAAATTGCCGCTCAATCAATGCACCTCAATCTCTAATCATGCATGACAAACTGCATTATATGGCGGCAGAGAAGACAGATAGAATTTTTTTTTAAACCACAACGACGCCATCAGTTATAACATCAGTCAAGCAAACAGTCCCCTAGACTAGACTATAAATGGCCGCAAATCGCATGCATACGCTCTTGTCATTCAACCTTTAAATCACATTTGATCAAATTCAATTAAACGAACAACCCCACATGGAATTCGTCTCGTAAACTCATCCACGTACGAACTGAATGTCGACAATTACTGACAACAGACATCGGCCCAGCCACTACACCACAATTCCATTTCAATCACTTAATAAGAAACCACAATTGCTCAATGCAAATTCGCCGGTTATTCTTCAATCTTACCAATCTGTCGACGAACGTTATCGTAACAACGAGATGCAGGATACAATAGGAAAAAAGTGTAATATTGGCACACATTTACCGCCAACTGTTGCATGCAGCCAGTCGCAAGTCAATCAGTCCCACCGTAAGTGGTTGGGGACCGCAAAAAAGAGAAAAACAGCAAAAATGGGGTTTCTGGTTTCTTTTTTGGGGTTGAATCTATTTTTTGACTATCGAATTTCACCGTATGATTCGTCGATCAATCGAATCAACCGCACGATCACTAGTCGGTTACATCACTCACGATCCATTCTATTGTCCATTTTTTTGTTTTCTTATTCAAAAGGTATAATTTCACAAATTCATGAAAACAGACTACGATGGTATAATTAAAAAATCCAGAACAGAACAAAAGCACTTCCAAAATAATTGGAGAACAAAAAACAAAAAAAAAAAGAATTAATATTGCTCTGGCACATCACTGCTGGCTCTTACCTTTTCCAAGTACGTACTCTCTGAACCTTTGAAAGAATCTGAACAGACTACGCTGTCTTATGCCCTCGTTTAACTTTATATACTTCCCACATGGTCGTAATGCAGCCGTGTGGCTTTGTTGCCGGGTGGGATGGGAGAACAGTGCTCCATCGTTTTACATTCTCTTGTAATGCTCTCCCTTGAATGTTTATTTGACACCATGGGTCTAGCGGGTCTCTTAACTCTTTCAGAGGAAGTTAAATATCCATACCTTTCTTATCAACCGCTAGAAGAGTAGCAACGGAGACACTTAGCCACTCTCTTCATATCAGAACGATCGGAACCACAATGCTCTGGCTATCTATTCATCTGATTAGAGAGACGTAAAATTCTTCTCTCTCGATTCGTGAGTCGCCTGTATCAATGGATACAAAATTATTTGCGATAAATAATGGGTAGTGCGAATCTATTTATAATACATATAGTATATATGTATCTAGAACCAACAAAAAAAAGCAACCAATAAACGTTTGATATTGACATTTAGGTCGTCCGTTTGTGTATCACTAAATAACTTGGCCAAACAGAATGGGGCGGAAGTATATTGACAAAAAGATTAAAAATCTACGCCGGCGGAAACAGAGCAAATATTTTTGCCGAATATATGTAAATAAAAAATAAACAGAACCCAAATACGATGTTTGGAGGGATGACCACTTGTCGATGACTATGTATTTGGTTTTGAATCATGAAACCTGTTGATAGCGATACAAGCAGATGAAAAAATTAAGTCCCATTCTTGAAAAAATCGTTTACATATCGCTTTCCTCGTCTTTTTTTTTCATTTGGAAAACAAACAGTTGCTACGTAGACCAAATCATTTTTTTATCTTTTCTTGGCACTCAGAAATTAGAGCTTAATCTTTCGTCTATGTATTTCACAACAATTGAAAATAAACAATTAATGAATATGTACTTCATATCTTCCAGTGCAGTTACGTAGCACTTATTCAATGTGAAGTAGACTCGTTTGAGGGTTCTTACTTACTTACTTACTTTGATGGTGCTACAGTTCGGGGTGAACCAGGGCCTCAACCAACAAGCCTCTCTAGCCGGCCCGATCTTTGGCCAACCGCTTCCAGTGCCGCACGCCCAGTTGGTTGAGGTCCCTTTCCACCTGTGCGCGCCACCTTAAATGCGGTCGTCCCTCGGGGTTGGAGTCGAAGACTCTTCGGGCCGGAGCGTTGATGTCTACATGGCCTACCCATCTTAGACGTTGGATCCTAAGACGTCTAACCAGGCCGATGTCGCTGTACAGCCCGTACAGTTTTTGGTTGAATCTCCTCCTCCACACTTTACACAAACGGGACCAAAGATTGCACGCAGAATTTTCCTCTCGAAACGCCCAAGAGCCTCTTCATCCTCTTTCGATAACGTCCAAGCCTCAGCGCCGTAGAGGAGGACCGGGATGATTGAGGTTTTGTAGAGGGATGTCTTAGTTTTTCGAGAGTGGGCTCTACTACTCAATTGCCTCTTGAGTCCGAAGAAGCAGCGTTTGGCAAGAGTTATTCTGCGGTTTATCCCAGCGCCGGGATCGTTGCTGCTTGTCACTATCGAGCCAAGGTAGACGAAGTCCTTTACTACATCAAAAATATAGCTGCCGAAGGTAACGTTCTGACCAAGACATCGGTGTTGCGCGTCTTTCTTGGATGACAGCATATATTTGATCTTATCCCCATATACGCTTAGACCCAATTTAGCCGCTTCTGCTTCAATGTTTGCGAACGCCTCAATGACGTCTCGCTTTGTCCGTCCAATAACGTCAATGTCATCTGCGTATCTGTATTGGCCGCGGAGTCCCGCACGATCTTTCCAAGTATGATGTTAAAGAAATCACATGACAGTGACGTCGAGAATACAGGAGAAGTGTCTGGCGTCGATCGCAATGTGATCAATCTGGTTGGTGGTCGATTGATCAAAAGACAGCCAGGTACCCTTGTGGATGTTGAGATGGGGGAATCGCGTGCTACAAGGAGGTTACGCCCCGCTAGGAAATCGATTAGCCTAAGTCCGTTGTTGGATGTGGTATTATGGAGGCTATACTTTCCTATGATCGACTCAAATATGTCCTCTTTGCCCAGTTTTGCATTGAAATCTCCTAGAACGATTTTGGTGTCATAGCTGGGGCATTGCGCATACGTTCTGCCTAGAAGATCATAGCAGACGTCTTTATGTCGGTCATCTTTCTCCTCTGTGGGGGCGTGGACACATAATAAACTTATATTGCCGAGACTGGTCTTGATGCGAATTGTTATGAGGCGTCCGCTTACATACTGGAAGCTTAAGACTTTTTCCTGAGTCTGCCTTGAATAACAAATCCGCATCCGATTAAGCGTTGTTCATTATCTCTGTAGCAGTTTCCGTAGTAGATATCACAATTTTTCATCCGCTTTTTGCCTGGCCCATCCCATCGCACTTCTTGAAGCGTGGTAATGGTAATGTCTGCCTTATAGCAGTCCAAAGAGTTGACCAGTTGTTCGGCTGCACCTGGTCTGTTGAGGGACCTAACGTTCCAGTTGCAGATCCGAAATTCGTTTCCTTTTTGACGTTTGTGGGGGTCGTCAACATGAAATCCGTCCATATCGGACTGGCGGGTGCCAGTATAGCTATCTAGGGGAGGCCACGCGGAGACTGTGTGTCAACTTGGATTGAGCAGGGACAGAGATCGAAGCTGGCGTTTGCCAGGTTCTAGGCATTCGTAACTTGAATGTGTACTTCATCAGATTCCTTTAGATTTTATATACATACATATTGTTGCGGAGATGCAAGCGGACCGTTAAGTTCGAAAACTCTCTGGAAGAGGGGATGGGAATGATGTCAACTTCCAATGGAATTGTCAGAGCGTTCTAGAGATTTCCTATGGGGAACTTCCAACGGCGAACGTTCGAGATGGTGGACCGAGAGCTATATAAGCGCGAACACTCGCCCTCGACATTCATTCAGTTTCATTCAGTTTGTGGTATAAAACAGCGTGTAACAAGTCGGTGTGATCAACCAAGGTGAAAAGAAAAGCTTTCAATAAAGGTTTGTGTATTGTGTAATAAAGCTTAAAGTGGATTGTACTGTGTAATAAAGTTTAAAGTGGATTGTATTGGATAATAAATAAAAGTGGTGAAGCTACACAGATAATTGATCTGTGGTGAAAGAATTAAAAGTGTGTGTGTTTCAATTTTAATAAAAAGGACAATTGTAGTTTATCGCAATCCAGTGGTGCGAACCCTATTTGGTGTGGGGATCGAATAATTCGTAACATTTGGTGTCAGAAGTGGGATTGCGAGTAAACGAGTGAAACTTTATTTGAGTTGTGAAGTGAATTATTGCAAAAGTGAGAAAATGGTCAAATTGGAAAAGCTGACCATTGAACAACTGAAAAAAGAGCTGGATTCTCGGGAATTATCCACAGCGGGAAGTAAAGCAAACCTGGTGGAGAGACTGCGATCGGCGTTGCAGGAAGAAGGTGTCGACTGGGAGAGTTATGAATTCGGGGTGGAGAAGCCGTCGACATCCACTGAGCAAGCGTTCGATATGCAACAAATTCTCGCGGCTATGAATGCTATGAGTGCTTCCCTGAGCCAGAAATTAGATCAAAAGTTGGAGGAAAATTCCACTTCCATAAGCCAGAAACTGGAGGCGACCGTACATCAAAAGTTGGAGGAAAATTCCACTTCCATAAGCCAGAAACTGGAGGCGACCGTACATCAAAAGTTGGAGGAAAATTCCACCTCCCTGGGCCAAAAGCTGGAGACGTTAGAAGGGATGCTAGAGAACAATCGAGAAAGTCTAAGAAACATCCAGCAGACAGTCAACGATCGATTCCAGGACGTCGAAGAGAGAATCGAGACACTAGAATCGAGATTCGACAAGAAGGTTCTAGATCTCGAGAATAATCAAGAAAAGAGAATCGACTCACTGGAGTCAAGGTTCGACAAGAAGGTTCTAGATCTCGAAAATAATCAAGGAAAGATAATCGAGACACTGGAAACGCGGTTCGACAAGAAGGTTCTGGAACTCGAGAAAACTGTCCAGAATGTCCAACATCAAGGAATCGTTGTACCGACTACAGCATCGAAATTCACAGCTCCCAACTACGATGGCACGAGCGCTTTTAACATCTTTAAGCTCCAGTTCGAGACAACAGCGGAACGGAATCAGTGGGGAGAAGAAGATCGTGTGGCCGCTCTAGTAATTTCGCTTAAAGGCGAAGCAGCTGGTGTTTTACAGACCATCCCGGAGACCCAGAGAAGGAACTACACAGCCATATGGGATGCTCTCCATCGAAGATACGGCAGTGAGCACATGCAGGAGATGCACAAGCTGGAACTCAAAGGGCGCAAGCAGCGTTTAAACGAAACCATACAACAGTATGCTGCCGACATCGAGAGGCTATCCCATCTTGCCTACGCGGACGTTCCAGTTGATGTGGTGGAGAAACTTAAAACGGATTCTTTCATCCAAGGGCTAAAGGACCCCGATACGCAACGAAGTTTGATTCTCCTGCCGAAGACATCTTTCAAGGAGACAGTTGCCAGCGCTCTCGCATGTGAAACATCGCTCTTGATATGCCGACCTTCGATCAAACTACGGCGCATATCTCAAGATCAGGATAGTTCGAGAACAACAACGGCGAGTAGGAGTGGTTCATTCCCGGGTAGATGCTACATCTGCGACCAGCAGGGGCACATTGCGAGGAACTGCCGTCTGCGAAGGAAGCGTTCGAGGTCTAGTTCGCCAAAAAGAGACCATGGGAGTGAACGCGACCGTGGAGGTGCAAAAGGTGCACCTAACAATCCGTTAAACTAAAACGAGTCAGTGCAGAGGGGCGTGCGCTGGCTCCCACATTGGAGTGCCCCAGCATCCTCGTATCCCGAATCTGTAGGGGTGCAACCAGCCTAGTCATCGAGGGAACGATGGACGGGCGACGATATCTGCTGACGTTGGACACGGGCGCAACTCATTCAGTCATCCGAAGCGGATTGGTTTCTGACATCGAACCATTTTCCGAGGTAAGGCTTCGTACAGTAACTGGTGAGAAGGCGGAAGTTAGGGGAAAGGTCCAGAAAAGAATTACGATGGGTACCGTTGAGTTTCAGCATGATTTCATCGTGGCGGACATTACTGATGACATCATAATCGGCGTCGACTTCATGATTAGGCATGGCTTCACATTGGACCTCAACCAAAAAGTGATGAGGTATGGCAACTTGGAGCTCCCATTAACAATAGATAATGGACAGGGTAGCAAGGTCAGGCGAATAGTCGTGCAAGCGCGCCAAACAGTTCCCCCGAATGCAGAAGCTGTGGTTTGGGCAAAGTTAGAAGAGGATGCGGGGACAAGCCGAATGTGGGTGGTCGAACCCGACAAAAGAAATCGACCCAGCGATATAGTTGTTGGAAGGGCTCTCGTGGAACCCCGACAAGACCAATTGGTTCCAGTACGAGTCCTGAATCCTGCCAGTACACCTAGGACTATACACAAGGGAACAACGATCGCTCAATGCCAAGAAGCTGCCGCTATTATGAACTGCGAAGATCAGAAACACCGGGAAATCCAGACAAACAAAGCCTTCTTGAAAACTATGGTCAGAGAATGGACGCAACATCTAGTGGAGAAGCATAAAAGCAAAGCACTCTCCCTGCTTCGTAAATATTGGACAGTTTTTGCAGATGGTAAGAACTGTGGAAGAACATCAATTGTGAAGCACAGAATAGACACAGGGGACTCTAGACCGATCCGGCAACCACCGAGGAGGGTACCTTTGTCGAAAGAAGGAGAGGTAATCAAACTAATCGACGAGATGGAAAAGGAGGGCGTGATCGAACCATCTGCGAGCCCATGGAGTTCGCCAGTAGTGCTAGTTAAGAAGAAGGATGGAAGTACCCGATTCTGCGTGGACTATAGGAAGCTGAACGACGTCACGAAAAAGGACAGCTATCCTTTACCAAGAATCGACGACACCTTGGACACACTATCTGGTGCAAAGTGGTTCTCGACGCTGGACTTGCAAAGCGGATACTGGCAAATAGAGCTTGACCAGCAAGACAAGGAAAAGACCGCGTTCACCGCCGGGGGAGAGTTGTGGCAATTCTCTGTGATGCCCTTCGGTCTTTGCAATGCACCAGCCACATTCGAGAGACTGATGAACCGGGTGCTAAGAGGACTTCACTGGAGGACTTGCCTTGTCTATCTGGATGACATAATTGTCATGGGCAAGGATTTCGACGATCACCTTAAGAAGCTTGAAGAGGTACTGGAACGTATTCAAGCAGCCGGATTGAAATTGAGCCCGAAGAAATGTTCGCTCTTCCAGAACAAGGTGAAGTACTTGGGACACGTGGTGACTGCAGAAGGAGTCCATACAGATGAAGAGAAAATCTCAGCGGTTAAGGAATGGCCGCGGCCGAAGAATCTTCATGAGTTAAGGTCATTCCTGGGACTTTGCACGTATTACAGGCGATTCATCCCAGGATTTGCAAACGTTGCCAGCAGTTTGCACGAGCTCACCAAAAAGAATCGGCCATTCAAGTGGGAGAAGCCGCAGGAGGAAGCATTCATTCACCTGAAGGAATTGCTCTGCAGTGCGAAGATTCTTGCATATCCTGTTCCGGGAGAAAAGTTCATTTTGGACACCGATGCGAGCGGACATGGAATCGGAGGAGTACTCTCTCAAATAATCGACGGGCGAGAACGGGTCATCGCTTACTACAGTAGGATCCTATCGAAGCCGGAGAGGAACTACTGTGTAACTAGGAGGGAGCTTTTAGCCGTGGTTGACTGTGTCAAGCATTTCCACAAATATCTCTATGGCCAAGCTTTTCATCTTAGGACGGACCACGCAGCGTTGAGATGGTTGCTGCAGTTCAAAAACCCGGAAGGCCAGCTTGCTAGATGGATAGAGAGAATCCAGAGTTATGACTTCAGTATCGAACACCGGAAGGGAAGCAGTCACGGAAATGCGGATGCATTATCGAGGCGACCTTGCGATGTTGAATGCAAACATTGTTCACGCGCCGAGACCAAGGAACAGGTCACCGACATCCGTTGTTTCCAGGTGCTGCCAGAAGATTCCTGGACTGTCGAGAAGGTCGGAAGGAAGCAGCGAGAGGATGCCGATCTGGCAGTCATCATCGACTACCAAGAACGAGGTTCTCGACCAAGTTGGCAGCAAATATCCAGTGAAAGCCCAATCGTGAAAGCTTACTGGGCTCAGTGGCAGAGTTTGAAGCTGAAGAACGGTTGCCTCTACCGCAGTTGGAAAAGTGAGGACGGGAAGATTGTAAACGATCTGCTGGTAATTCCGAAAGGACAAATCGAAGAGGTCATCCGAGAATACCACGAGGGACCAAGCGGGGGTCATCTTGGTGTTAACAAGACTGTAGAAAAGATCAAGAGACGTTTCTACTGGGTAGGATGCCATGAGTCGGTTACGCGTTTCATTCGCAGGTGTGAACAGTGTGCGAAGGCAAAGGGTCCAGTTAGGAAAACTCGAGGAAATATGCAGCAGTACAATGTTGGAGCACCGTTCGAACGTATCGCAATGGACATTGCAGGCCCATTCCCAACGAGCAACGCTGGAAACAAATACGCGCTAGTGGTGATCGATTACTTCAGCAAGTGGCCTGAGGTGTTTTGCATCCCGAATCAGGAAGCCAAAACCATTGCGGATGCATTCGTGAATAACTGGGTTTCGCGTTATGGAGTACCAATGGAACTACACTCAGACCAAGGGAGAAACTTCGAGTCGTCGGTGTTCAAAGAACTCTGTGACATGCTAGGTATCAGAAAGACGCGGACAACACCATTACACCCACAATCTGATGGCATGGTCGAAAGGTTCAACCGGACGATGGAGGAATACCTGAGAAAAGTCGTCGTCGGAGATCAGAAGGACTGGGATGAACATCTTCCCCTTTTCTTAATGGCATACCGTTCGGCACAGCACAATTCAACGGCAACAACACCGGCCGAAGCCATTTTTGGAACTGATCTCCGACTTCCATCGGACTTAAAGTTCGGCGTGGTACTACCGACAACTAGCGGCAGGGAAGACTTCGTAACCGAAAAGAAAGAACAGCTGAACTCTATCCATCGGTTCATCCGGGAGCGACTGAACTTGGTCAGCGATAAAATGAAGGCGCGATACGACTTGAGGGCGAATACTTCTGGATTCGAGACCGGACAATTGGTATTGCTGTACAACCCACAACGGAAAAAAGGCTTGTGCCCCAAATTGCAATCAGCCTGGGACGGACCATATGAGGTCATCAAGAAACTCAATGACGTGGTATACCGGATACAGCAGATGGGAAACAGACGGGCGAAATATAAAATTGTCCACGTAGAGAGGTTAGCACCATATTACGGAGAAGGATCCAATCGCTTGTTCGAGGACGAACAAGTTTAGGAGGAGGGCAGTGTTGCGGAGATGCAAGCGGACCGTTAAGTTCGAAAACTCTCTGGAAGAGGGGATGGGAATGATGTCAACTTCCAATGGAATTGTCAGAGCGTTCTAGAGATTTCCTATGGGGAACTTCCAACGGCGAACGTTCGAGATGGTGGACCGAGAGCTATATAAGCGCGAACACTCGCCCTCGACATTCATTCAGTTTCATTCAGTTTGTGGTATAAAACAGCGTGTAACAAGTCGGTGTGATCAACCAAGGTGAAAAGAAAAGCTTTCAATAAAGGTTTGTGTATTGTGTAATAAAGCTTAAAGTGGATTGTACTGTGTAATAAAGTTTAAAGTGGATTGTATTGGATAATAAATAAAAGTGGTGAAGCTACACAGATAATTGATCTGTGGTGAAAGAATTAAAAGTGTGTGTGTTTCAATTTTAATAAAAAGGACAATTGTAGTTTATCGCAATCCAGTGGTGCGAACCCTATTTGGTGTGGGGATCGAATAATTCGTAACAATATGTACATTGCCACACTTATATTCTATTGGCATTCATTTATTAAAGGGGGGAGGGAGGGAGCAAACAGATCAAAGCACAGCCAAGAGACGGATGAAAAACTGCGACATCTACTACTGGAACTGCTACAAGGAGAAACAACAGCGCCTATTCGGGTGCGGTTTCGTTATTCGCGGAAGACTCCGACAAAAAGCCTTAAGCTTCCGAGATATAAGCGAACGCCTCATAACAATCCGCATCAAAGCTAAATTTGGAAACATTAGCTTACCATGCGCTTACGCCCCAACGGAAGAAAAGGACGATCGACTCAAAGAAGAATTCTACGATCTCCAAGATAGAACTTATGCCCAATGCCCCAGCTACGACACAAAAATAGTTCTAGGAGATTTTAAAGCAAAACTGGTCAAAGAGTACATATTTGAGCCGATCATAGGAAAGCATAGCCTCCATAACACCACATCCGACAACGGACTTAGGCTAATCGATTTCCTAGCGGGGCGTAACCTCCTTGTAGCAAGCACGCGATTCCCCCATCTCAACATCCACAAGGATACCTGGCGGTCTTTTGATCAATCGACCAACCAACCAGATTGATCCAATTGCGATCGACGCCAGACACTCTTCCTGTATTCTCGATGTACGAACCTTCCGAGGGGCCAACATCGACTCGGACCACTACCTTATTGTAGCCAAGGTACGAATGAGGATATCAAGAATGCTTAGGAGTCGAGTAGGACTACGTAAGTTTGACGGCGGAAAGCTACAATCACAAGAGACTGCCAGAATCTTTGCCGATCGTGCCTGCTCCAAGGTCTCTCAAAATACGCCCACAGCAGCACAAACAATAGAGCAGGAATGGGCGCATTGCCAGAGCGCCGTCAGAGACGCTGCCTCAGAGGTGCTGGGTTTCAAACCGCCACCACCTAGAAACCCCTGGTTCGATGAACAATGCGAACAAGCCCATGCAGCAAAACAAGAGGCATATAAAGGCATGCTACAACGACGGACGAGAACTGCTCGCGAAATCTATGAGCAGAAGAGAAGAGAGGAACACACGCTTTTCAGAAGAAAGAAGAGAGAGCACGGAAAGCGTGATATCGAGGAGATGGAGAGATGCTTCCGCAGGAATGACGCCCGTAAGTTTTACAATAAGGTAAAACGAACATGCCATGGCTACAAAGCCAGAGCGGCGGCTTGCAGGGATGAAAATCGAGAACTGGTAGTAGAGTCAAGTCGATGCTGAGGATTTGGAAAGACCACTTCTGCAGACTGTATAACGGCGATGATAGACACGATACCGCGTCAGGCAGAACGAGCCATTCGTAATGGACGACGATGTAACAGAATTCAGTCCACCCGACCTAGACAAAGTCAAAATAGCGATATCAAGACTTAAGTCTAATAAAGCCGCGGGCGCAGACGGCCTGTCTGCTGAGCTACTTAAGGCGGCTGGAGATAGGCTGGTGAGGTGCATGCACCATCTCATTGCAAGATATGGTCGCAGCAACGAATGGAATCTCAGCATCGTTTGCCCGGTCCATAAGAAAGGAGACTCCTATAACTGCGCCAACTATAGGGGAATAAGTCTCCTTAACATCGCATATAAGATCTTCTCTGCCGTATTGGGTGAACACCTGAAACCGTTTGTGGATAACCTGGTGAGCTCTTATCAGTGTGGTTTCAGGCCAGGTAAATCCACAATAGACCAAATATTTACGCTACGGCAGATCTTGGAGAAGACCCAGGAATATCAAATCGACACTCACCACCTTTTCGTCGATTCCAAAGCTGCATATAACAGCGTGAGGGCGCCGTGGCGAAGTGGTTAGTGTGTTGGACTCTGACGCACGATGAGCGAGTTCGGATCCCGATAACACCAACGCCATCGAATGTTTATTTTGCGGCGTCCCTCCTCGGCGGGGTACTGACAAAACCCACCGTAGTATACTTGCCATACAAAGCTTCTCAACTCACGCCGTTCGGAATCATCATTAAACTGTAGGTCCCTTTCACCAGTGTAAAAAATAAATCACACACAACTTGGGTGATTGAGAGAAGCTTGGCTCTGGTCCTTCATGGGCTGTAACGCCACCAAAGAAGATATGACAGCGTGTATAGAGATGAGTTATACAAAGCCATGTCTAGTTTTAACATCCCTGACAAACTCGTCCTACTGTGCAGGATGACAATGGAGAATTCTCGCTACTCCATTAAGGTCGGTAATGTAAGAACCGAGACCTTTGATGTTAAAAAAGGATTAAGGCAAGGTGAAGGTCACCGGCCAACACAAGAGGTATGATTTATTTCAAGTCTACGCAATTGCTTGCGTACGTGGATGACATTGACGTGATTGGGCGGACACAGCGGGACGTCAATGAAGCCTTTTTAAGCATTGAGGTAGAAGCGGCTTAGATGGGTCTCAAGGTTAATGTGGGGAAAACCAAACATCTGCTTTCATCTAAAAGAGACGGACAACACCGACGTATTGGCCAGAACGTCACCATGGGCGGATATAACTTTGAAGTGGTCAAGGAATTCGTCTACCTTGGCTCACTGATGACCAGCGACAACAACGCCAGCGCTGAGATAAAACGCAGAATCACAATCAACCGCTGTTTATTTGGGCTCAAGAGGCAATTGAGAAGTAGAGGCCTCTCTCGGAAAACCAAGGTGACACTATATAAGACCTTAATCATCCCAGTCCCCTTTTATGGCGCAGAGGCTTGGACCTTAACAAAAGTAGATAAAGATGCCCTTGGTCGCGGCAGAGGACGGCCGCATCAACGGTGGCGCACGCAGGTGGAAGGGGACCTTAACCAACTGGGCGTGCGGCGCTGGAAACAGCTGCCCAAAGACCGTGCCAGCTGGAGACGCTTGTTGATTGAGGCCCAGGTTCACCACGGACTGTAACGTCACCTAAGTAAGTAAGTATAGGTACATATATATCTATATATACATAAGTATGTATGTATGTATATAAATGTGCTTATAAGTTTACACTATCAAGTTGGATCACTTGATAATGTAATGTAATGGCTTTGTGTAACTTCAATGTTTAAAAAAAAGTTAATTCGTATGTAGATATGTACATACATATGTATGATCGTTAAAGCGACATTTGATACGTAGTCTTTCTCGACGACCATACATATTTCTCAGGAAGACCTTGCGAGTTTCATTAATTCGGTGGACTGGATTGTTTATAACTAAAAGAGTGAATTTTAGGAAAATGTGTGCTTCTGACAATATACCCAAGTTGACTTGCTGGATACTGTTAAGGAGATCGCATGTTATTTTCTTAGAGATGATCTTATTTCAATAGTAGATACCAAGTGTCACTATTCCTTATGTTGCTTGATACTATAAATGTTTAAATGAAATAGTGGTAAGTTGTTATTGACAAGAGATCGATTGCCATCATGGCAGTCGTTGCCCATATTTATTTAAAGAGCTTTATTTACCAAGCATGGACGTCGGTCGTTTATCTGCTTAAATAAAGTTGAATACATTTCTTATGGTTCATGTGAATCAATTCATTATTTCCACACTGTGCTATAGTTCGGTAGAGATGATTCTATTTGCCGAATACTCAGTTAACCTCGAAAAAATAAAAGCAATCCATGCGGATGCCCTATCCTATTTTAAATTCAACGAGTACTGATACGGAATAGGGTACCGGTACCGGTAACAAATGCTTACGCCGCGCGTTTGAATCTGGTTTCAATTCTACCCTTTGTAAAAACAAACATAAGATTTCTAGCGCAGAGAGATTGAACATGATGGAGAGTATATGTTTATTTTTTTAAGAGCTGTAGCCCTTTTTCTTTAGCTGTGGGGAAGAGAGCAATGTGAAAAACACGTTGGTTGCCTAAATGTTTTTCCTGTTTACTAGTATAGTATTTCAGTTGAATATTGATGATACTTGGAACGAAGAGCCATCCAACGATACCTGCTAAACCAAATTTCTAATCTGTATGCAGAGAGATGAAAGATTTTTAAGAAATGCTGATGTTAATAGTAAGGGTAATGGAAGATAATGGATATTGAACTTGAATTTTGTGAGTAAGGCATTGGGATCTCCACCAATGTAGATATTTTTTGAAAACTACATGGGAGCGTTTAACCTTCGGACAACAACAGGGGTGAGCCGTCACCCCAGGCAATTTTATTTTGAATATAGTTTAAGTACCCATGCCTTGACTTTTCTTGAAACCATTCTTAATATGTAATTGTCCATTAATATGTATGTCAGTCGTTAGTCGGTTATTACACGGCGCGTCTTTTTGACGTGCAGGTCTCGGTGATTTCCGTTTGGACTGACATTCCGAGCAGCAAGGGTTATTACATGGAGCTTTTCTTCCTTGTGCATTTTTCGACATTTCGCCTTACATTCGTTTTACAGTTCGGGGTGAACCTGGGCCTCAACCAACATGCCCCTCCAATTAGCACGAGCTTTTGCGAGCCTTTTCCATTAGCCGCAAACCCAGTTGGCTGAGGTCCTCTTCCACCTGTGTGCGCCATCTTAAGTGCGGCCGTCCACTGCTTCTTCGCCCCTCGGGGTTGGATTCAAGGACTCTCCGGGCTGAAGCTGTGGTGTCCATTCGCTCTACATGGCCCAGTCATTTTAGGCGTTGAATCCGTAGACACCTGACTAGGCTAATGTCGCTGTACAGCCCGTAAAGTTCGTGGTTGAATCTTTTCCTCCATCCCCCGTCTGCATTTATAGGCCCGAAAATCACGCGCAGAATCTTTCTCTCGAACCGACCAAGGGCCTTCTCGTCCGCTTTTGATAGTGTCCATGCTTCTGTGCCGTACAACAAGACCGGGATGATAAGGGTCTCATATAGAGTCAACTTTGTCGTTCGGGAGAGGGCTCTATTACTCAATTGCCTCCTGAGCCCAAAGAAACAGCGATTAGTAAGAGTGATTCTGCGTTTGATTTCGGAACTGATGTCGTTGTTCCAGGTCACTGCGGAGCCAAGGTTGTCGAAGTCTTTAACTACCTCGAACTTATATCTGCCAATACCAACCTTCTGGCCAAGACGTCGGTGTTGTCCGTCTCTTTTAGATGAAAGCAGATATTTGGTTTTACTCACATTAACCTAGAGACCCATCTAAGCCGCTTCTACCTCAATGCTTACAAAGGCTTCATTGACGTCCCGCTGTGTCCGTCCAATCACGTCAATGTCGTCGACGTACGCAAGCAATTGCTAAGACTTGAAATAAATCGAACCTCTTGTGTTGGCCAGTGACTCTTGCACGATCTTGCATGACAGCGCTTCACCTTGCCTTAATCTTTTTTAACATCAAAGGTCTCGGTTCGCTCATTACCGACCTTAATGGAGTAGCGAGAATTCTCCATTGTCATCCTGCACAGTAGGACGAGTTTGTCAGGGGTGGTAAAACTAGGCATGGCTTTGTATAATTCATCTCTATATCTATGTCATATCTTCTTTGGTGGCGTTACAGCCCATGAAGGACCAGAGTCAAGCTTCTCTCAATCACCCATGTTGTGTGAGTAGGGTGTTATAGGCGGTTCAAGCGCTTTTTGGTATGAAGCGATGGTATGAAGCGATGGTATGAAGTGATGGTATGAGGGTATTTGGTATGAAGCGATGTTATGAAGGGATTTGATATGAAGCGGTTGAGGCGCTTTTTGGTATGAGGGGATTTGGTATGAAGTGATTCAGGTGCTTTTTGGTATGAAGGTGTTCTGGCGCTATGTAATTTGTTTATTTAAGTTGTGAATTTGCGTGTGGGTTAGGAAATGTATGGCGGTTGAGGCGCTTTTTGGTATGAAGCGATGGTATGAAGTGATGGTATGAGGGGATTTGATATGAAGAGATGGTATGAAGGGATTTGGTATGAAGCGGTTGAGGTGCTTTTTGGTATGAAGCGATGGTATGAAGTGATGGTATGAGGGGATTTGGTATGAAGCGGTTGAGGTGCTTTTTGGTATGAAGGTGTTCTGGCGCTATGTAATTTGATTATTTAAGTTGTGAATTTGCGTTGCGGTTAGGAAATGTATGGTGGTTGAGGCGCTTTTTGGTATGAAGGTGTTCTGGCGCTATGTAATTTGTTTATTTAAGTTGTTTTTGCGGAAATATATGGGGATGATGGCGCTATCTGTGTTGTGGTTTTGTGTGCGTGCAAGGGCGTTATCATGTAGTATGTTATGGCCGGAGCAATAGATATGTACATATTCTTACGCCTTAAAGAGATAGGTATAGAAGTATTTACTACAAGACAATATAAATATGCATATTTTTGCGGAAATATATGGGGGGTTCTGGCGCTATGTAATTTGTTTATTTAAGTTGTGAATTTGCGTTGCGGTTAGGAAATGTATGGCGGTTCTCGCGCTATTTTAAGTTGTTTTTTGTCACGTGCTGGTTGTGTGCGTGCAAGGTCGTTATCATGTGACGTATTTAGAATAGGAATAGCAATAGATATGTATATATTGTTATGCAAGGCTACGAAGATCTACTAACACATAGCATACAATTTTAAGGGGAGCAGATAAACTATATACATATCTATGTATTAGCAATAGATATGTGATGGTATGAAGAGTTTTGGTATGAGGCGGTTCAGGTGCTTTTTGGTATGAAGCGATGGTATGAAGGGATTTGGTATGAAGCGATGGTATGAAGGGATTTGGTATGAAGCGGTTGAGGTGCTTTTTGGTATGAAGGGGTTCTGGCGCTATTTAATTTGTTTATTTAAGTTGTTTTGCGTTGCGGTTTAACACATAGCATTCAATTTTAAGGGGAACAGATGAACTATATACATATCTATGTATTAGCTATAGATATGTACATATTGTTACGCATTAGGGAATCGCGCTGTCATCTGTAGTGATTTACATATATAAATATGTATATTTTGCGGTAATATATGGGGGTTCTGGCGCTATGTAATTTGTTTATTTAAGTTGTTTTGCGTAACACATAGCAGTCAATTTTTTAAGGGGACCAGATAAACTATATACATATCTACATATGTATTAGCAATAGATGTGTGATGGTATGAAGGGTTTTGGTATGAAGCGGTTCAGCCGCTTTTTGGTATGATGATGTTCTGGCGCTATTTAATTTGTTTATTTAAGTTGTTTTTGCGGAAATATATGGGGATTCTGACGCTATCTGTGTTGTGTGTGTGTGTGTGAATCAACGTGGAAATACTTTCGCATATTAAAAAGTGGATGTGATTGATTCATTCTTGACAGTATATGTTACATATCTATGTATCTATAAATATTTCTTAGCGTTTCAAATACGTTTTTGGTAGGAAGCGATGGTATGAAGCGATGGTATAAATCGATGGTATGAAGGGGTTCTGGCGCTATTTAATTTGTTTATTTAAGTTGTGAATTTGCGTTGGGGTTAGGAAATGTATGGCGGTTCTGGAGTTATTTTAAGTTGGTTTTTTTTTTTGTCGCGTGCAAGGTCGTTATCAAGTGACGTATTTAGAATAGCAATAGATATGTACATATTGTTACGCGCAAAGCGTGCCGAGTAGCGTGTGCCGAGTTTCGCTATGCCGAGTTTGGATTCACTCTTCTCTCTCTCTCTATATATGCTTCGCTGATTTCATGGGGGGACAAGTTTAATCATGTTCTGCGTTTTTGTTTTTTTTAGTTCCTCCCGCGTACAATTTAAGATAGGTATGTATGTTCATTTGGTAAGTTTGTTTATACCCGGTGTAAACATATTTTCGGGACAAAACGGAAGATCATTATGTATATCGTTATGCGTTAGATCTTCGTAAGAGAAGGAAAACACACACATCGATTCCGAGTAAATCGATCTGTTGGATAAACCATCGCTTTAGCAGCATCCCCATATATATAAATAGGGGAAGTTCCTGTTCAATGTGACATTGCGATAGTAATAACGAACCCGATTTAAGATACGGCATATAATTTATTAGTGCATGTAGTTCCAATTGTGTGTGGAATAGTATAAACAAATGACCCATTACATTAAATTGTTCTGTAAGCAACAATTAATCAGTGCGAAGAGACGTCGAAGACAATGGATCCTCAAAAAGAATTAAATCAGCTTGAAAACTTTGCTTATAAGCAAACCGTAAGATTTCCAGCTTTGACTATCGGGCTACCATATAATATCGAAGGATTAAAGGTTTGCAGTACTATGTATGGAAATGCAGTTCTATGCTATCTGGAAAATTTTAAAGTAAGTTTTTTTTTTAAAGTAAGTAAATTACAAACATATTTATTTATTTGTCTTTTCTTATGTGTACAGGTTTTCCTTCCATCTCGATATTCTAAAATGTCTGAGACAACAATTCAAGCAATCAACAAAAAGGGATATACATTGACATACCATGGACCTGTAAATAAAACTTCTCACATAGAGATTTCCAAGAAAAATGTCCACACACCCAGATAATCAATAAATAGAAAAAAAATGTTATTCTGAAGAAAAATCAAGTGTTTTTATTTGTATTATATTTTGATTTGTTTACAACATGACTTCCGCATTCAACATTGAATGATGCGTTAGTTCGATTACATTTTTAAATATAATTTTATACTAAACAACTCTTCTAATCTCGCCCGTAAGTGGAATATATTCTACGAGTCGGTCGTGTATCAGAACGCAATATGCTGAGGTGTTTGGAGGCAAATTTTTGTTGGTAGTAAGTTCTATTTTTATATCGATGGGTCCGGTTTTTACAGATTCATTCTGATGCATCACATCGACCACAATAATTGGAGCTACTTTTGAAAATTCCTCGCGTGATAGTAGAGGCTGAGGTTCTCGCATGTAATAGCTCTGTTGAAATTTAGCATACATATCATAGAGAAGGGCATAACGATTTCGAGTAAAGTTTATCTTCAGATCATCATATGGATATGTATCGGAATTAAGATGTACTTTTACATCTGACAAATCACAGTGCTGCAATCTGGTTGGTGTTTGAAAAATGATTAAGATAAACCGAGGTCTTTCGCTCTGCGGTGAAAGTTTCACCATCCATAAGTTTTTAACGCCTTGCGATAGAACCGGATTAAAATGACAATCCCAGCTTCGAAATGGCATTTTTAAACTCTGTCCCGAGCTTATTGTTTTGAGAATTTCCAATTTCGAAAAATCTGCCAATTGTATGTGAGGAACTTTCCAGGTGATATTCAAAATGTTTAGCTGAACCTTTTCTTTCTCCACAGTTGAGTAGACAGCATTTGCATCCGACTTCGAACGTAATAATATAAGCTCATGCTTGGAGTTCAAAACCACTTTATTAAAGTCTTCAGCAAAACCAAGAAGCATTTTAAGTGGTACGCAAAAATTAAAATAACCATTTTCAATGAATTGGTCCTCCGTTGCAAACCATCCAGCATTTTTTAACATTGTACTCTCGTTATGGTTAAGCGATACAAAATTCTTAATCATCGATGTTATTCCTGCGTATCGTGTGCGGTCTACTTCGGTTGCATTGATTTCATAGCGGATTTCATCAAACAAGAACGCTACGCAGTTGTTTTTCAGTTTAACATTAGTTGATGTTGTTCCATTTTCGAGTGTTACAAATCCCTCGATATAAATGTAACTCTCACAAGGCAGCAGATAGAGGTCTTGATTCTGTATTGATATTCTAATTTCATCGTCATTTTTGTATGATTGTAAGTATGGTATGTAGCTGTGATATTCTTTCTTTGTGATGCTTTCATCGTAGATAGGTTCTTGTAGAACATTTAGAACGTCATTCATGATTATTTTTTATTTTTTTTCCTTTCACTTGATCCGAAATCCTAGTGATTTTAGAAAATTTTTATTGGCTATTGTCAATTTTTTAGCAGTAGTTGCTGTTGCTGTTGTTGTTACTGTTGACGACGACGGTTTCCTTCTTGGTACTGTCTCTTTGTTGAATGACAACGAGGAAGTGATAGGAGGTCCGAAATTCGTATAGCTTTTATTGTAAATAATCATTTATCCTTTGGTCTTAAATGTAATCTGACGGTAATTGTTTCTCCACGAAAATTTATAAGATTATTGTCCTGATCGACAACTTTAACTGTAATTGAACCTATCTGTCTGACGGTCACAGGTAAATAGATTACATTTCTAGGAATTTCATCTAATTTATGCCCGGGACTAACGTGAAGGGAAAATTCATGCAGTGTGTGTGCGCTTGAACTATTTATATATGATCCGCCCACAATGTTACATTCCACACGTATTACATTAACATTTGTAATGTGAATAGGTCTGTCTGATTCATAATCAGTTTCTGCTTTTAATATTTTCTTGCTAAAGCCAAGTATTGAACCAATAGTTCGATTTTGAGTAAAATCAATAGCGTCACTAGAATAAATTTCCGTTTTGAATGTATTGTAATTGGCATCAATGAAAAGAGTCCCCGATTCGTTTATACTCTCATATTTTTTTTGTATATACCTAACGATATCTTCGAATTCATATGAGCCTACAGGAACTTCAATGATTTGATTGCGTATGTGAAATAAATTATTATTCAAGTCAATGTTGGGCACTGAATTATATGTATGGAAGTCTATTAGTCCACACTCATAATCGCGGTCTAATTCGATTGGCGGAAAGTAATCCGTAGCGAGACTCGATGAATTTCCCGTTAAAGTTAATGTTATTGACATTCTCACGATCAACTATATAATGAAATGGAAAATTAAAATACAACGCTTTTTTAAACAACATATATATTTTTTTCTATTTTTCATTGAATACAAAGGTATGTATATATGTACATATGTATGTGTGTATGTAGATATTTAATACAGGATATTATTTTTACTAATCCAAGAGTTGTGGTCGTTTGAAAAACCCAACCATTTCACGAAAACTCGATCACCCTTTCTGAATAGGATTTTTTCAACAAGATAATTATTTAAATATTGTGTTTTCATCAGTTCATATTCATAGAAACCTCCTCGGATCGCATTCCCCTGATAATCCTCTAATATATATGTAGCCGGATACGTATGTTTAATTGTTTTAATTTTAAAAATTTCCGTTGTCCAATTTGGTGTGTAGCCCTTCTCAAACGTATGTTTATATTTACTGATACGCACGTGATCGCCAACAAGAAATTTTGGTTTGCAATAGGTTTTCACATTGTTGTAGGCAGAGTTTAATATCAGCTTTTCATTCGAAGAATTTACATTACTTGGTCGCATTCCAATAGTCCGATGCTTTGTATTATTGTATTTCATAATTAATTCTTTGTATTCATCAAGCCACTTGTATGAACCATTATAGCTAAACTGCTTCCACATTAAACTCTTTAGGGTTCTATTAAATCGTTCGATAATTGATGCCTTTACAATGCTATACGTTGAATAGTGATTAACGCCATAATTTGTCATTAGATTTTGAAAATGTTTATTGAAGAACTCCTTTCCGTCATCGGTGTGTAAATTTGTTGGCGATCGTTTCTCCCCCACAAATATACTTCTCATAGCTATGGTGACGTCAGAAGCATTTTTCGTTTTAAGTGGAACAGCCCAAGCATATTTGGAGAAGGTATCTATGACTGTTAAAAGAAAGCGATAGTCTCTGTTAAATTTTGAAAATGCACCCATCTCAACTAAATCTGCTTGCCAGAGATCGTCTATTCCTTTCATAATTACTCGTCGTCTTTTGAAATTTCTACGAGCCTGTCTATGAAGTTCATCTACAATACGTCTCTTTTCATCGTTTTTCATATTCTATCAACGTTTTATTTTTCTATAAATTTGTTTTCTTATTATGTTTATTCTCCAACAACTTTGTAAATTTTGGACTGCTTAATTGTTGGAAAATATAATTGTCTATTCCACTAAATCTTGTTTCAGTATATTTTATATGTGATTCTAAAGCTTTTTCGGTATCCTCCTTCAACGTGTTAATCGATTTCGTATGTGCTTCTCTCTCACTTTGAAGTTTCGCAGCTAATTTTTCAATTTCTTCAGTAAATTTATTCTTCAATAGTGTGTTATCTTTTTGAGCTCTCAAGGTCATGTGATTCACTCTATCGTTAACAAATACCTTAGAGGCTGCATCATTGTCGGCAAGGGGTAAACCTACGTTTTTTAATCGTTTAGAAAAAAAATTAATGTTCCTATCGCGATCCAAATGAAAGCCTAAGGCACTTCTCAGACGTCTATCTTGATAATGTGTTGAACTACCAAACTTGTCAACAACCATCTTTGAAATGAATGGGTTTACATACAGATCTATGCAATTATATTGCTTTCTCTCAATTCCTCAATGATGGATACAATTTCATTGTTATGATTCGTATGACCAGCTGATTGTGATGAGATCAAAAGTCGTAATCTGTCAACTAATTCATTAGGATTATCCCAGTATATGTAATTCGGTTTCTGTGTATTTACTGTCATTAGACCAGCGCCCCTTTTTTTCCCACTGTTGAATAATGATTTTATAATCTTTGTGTATTTGATTGCTTTAGTGCCCTTGATTCGTTCGTTTTTATCATGCTTACGCTTATGAGCATTTGTTTCAACTAAAATTTCCCTATACTCTTGCAAGTCATGATCCGTATAGTGCTTTGGCGTTTTGTGAAAGAGCAATTCAAAGAGACCCGGTGTAATCGACCAGGTTTTATCATTGATGACAATCCCATTTGTGTCTAAGTCAAATTCAGCATTACCCAATTTCCAGTTATCATTTCGATCTTTATATGGTCCATATACCTTATCTAATTTGTTGACCCGATCCAACGCAGTCAGATTCATTAACAATGTGTTATTTTCGTCGTTTCTATTGCTTAAAGTGCTGTTGCTATTACCACCGTCATCGTCGTCGTCGTCGTCGTCGTCATCATCGTTGCCGCTTTCATTCCGTTGTGTAGGGAAAGTGGATTCTTTACTCCTATCAAACAACTTTTCTTGTTTTTGTTTTGCTTTGGGAGTACTTGTATTAGTTTTTAATGGAATTTTTTTTAAAAATTCTGTGTCGAAATCTATATTAGTTTCAGCGTTTTTTTGCTTAACACCTTCGACTAATTCCCTGAGGGGTTTAGTGATTGGCTTAAAAGTATCCTCCAATAGGTCTGCTTTTACTAAACCATGATTTTTGATACTTTTAAATTTCTTCTTCAACACTCTCCTAGTATTTATGACGTCCATCAGTATTTGTTCTTTTTTCTTATTCATTATCAATGCACGGGGATGTGATTAGCTGCGTTCTTATCAATGTATTATCACTACTTGAAACCAACTTATATACTAACTACAAAAGCCTTAGGGCGTAATCGTTTATAGTTGAATAAAAACATCAAATCCTTTTCTATAACGTCCGCCATCTTTAGGATCATCTTTGCATATGACAAGGAAACCATAATTATCCGTCCAACATTCACGGCAAATATTTGAAAATTCTTTGAAATTCATATCCGTACCCACATGATCATTGTACACATGTCTCATATTCATTTCATCTTGTTTAAACATTATAATCAAATTTGCATTGTCGCGTATCAGATGCTTTGGAATTCGTGTGTAAGACTGACACAAGTAAAAAGTATCAATGTTTTTGTGACGTCCCATACAAAAATATAGTCTTATATTATTTTGCTTCTCACATGCCACATCATCGAAAATCATAATAGAATCAGGTTTAGCTGCATCTGGTGCCAGAACTTGATCATTCTCAGAGAATGTATAATATCCCATACCCTTAATGGGTTGTATTAATTCTTGTAGATACTTATATTTCGGTTGGTACAACGATTTCGAATAAATGTATACATTTTTAAACTTTAACCCGTTTGGACTCTCTATTAAACTCAACATTACATTTGTTTTACCACAGTTTGATGGACCAACTAATAGGGCTCTAATTGTATTTGGTAAAAGAGAACTATGCCTCCTTTTTTCCGATAAGCTATTTGTGGTGAAATCGATATTTCGCACCATCAATCCTTTATGTTGTCTCACGAAACGCATACTAACGACTAATTCAAACATTCGACACACATCTGTGTATAAAAGCATGTGCTGTTGATAATTTTATTTCAGTGTTAATCATACTTTTATTTAATAAAAATGGTGCTGATTTATCGAAGATCAATCAGTCATAATAGAAACGCAATCGGAAGAGGTTTGGTGGATAAAATAATCAATAGTCTACCAATAGAACTTCATCTTCCCGGCTATCAATTTTGTGGACCAGGCACTAAACTCAAAAAACGTCTAGCCAGAGGTGATACAGGAATTAACCCATTGGATGAGGCATGTAAACAACACGATATTGCTTATTCTCAATCAAAAGATATTAATAAGAGACACGAAGCCGATCAAATATTAGCTAACAGCGCGTGGAAAAGAGTTAAGTCTAAAGACAGTAATATAGGAGAACGTGCAAACGCATGGTTTGTGACCAATGCTATGAAAACTAAAGTCAAATTCGGTATGGGTAATAATAATAATATGAGTGAAATGAGGAAGAGCAAATGCGGTGGCGCCGGGAAGAATCTCTTCAATGAAGCTATAAGAAAAACTAAAACAATTTTACGTGAGAAGAAACCGAAAGATATGGAAAATGCAATACAAATTGCACGAAAAACTGTAAATAATGTCTTTAGGAAAAAAAAAGAAATCTTCAATTCAAATTCCACGTGTAATACCAATTCCCAAAATTGGCGGTTTTCTCCCTCTCCTACCAATCCTATCCGCTCTCGGAGCAGTTGGAGCCTTGGCAACTGGTGGAAGCTCCATTTATAAGGCAATCAATGAAACCAAATCTGCTAAGAAACAACTTGATGAAGCAAATCGTCATAATAAAACTATGGAATCCATTGCTATGGGTAAGGGGTTATACCTTAAGCCATACAAAAAGGGTTATGGCTTATTTTATAGTCCGACAGCGATGTCAAAAAACTATTAAGGAACCTACCCAAGCGGGCACTTACCGATAGAGATTTGATGAAGTACTCCAAGTTGTTGCCACATTTCAGAGGTGTATTCATGCTTGATACTCTACCGAAACGCGTACATCAAAGGGAATGCGGCATCGTTAATTTGGATTATTCTCACGGTCCCGGAACCCATTGGGTAGCATATGATAGGAATAAGAATCGCACAGAATATTTCGATAGTTTTGGAAATCTGCAACCACCAAGAGAGATTATTAAATACCTGGGCGGCGGCGGCGACGGAAAAAATATTCAATACAACTATAGTCAATATCAAAACTATGAATCCTTCAATTGCGGACATCTTTGTTTGAAATTTCTGTACAACTTAAATAATACAAATAAAAGCACTTGATTTTTCTTCAGAATAACATTTTTTTTCTATTTATTGATTATCTGGGTGTGTGGACATTTTTCTTGGAAATCTCTATGTGAGAAGTTTTATTTACAGGTCCATGGTATGTCAATGTATATCCCTTTTTGTTGATTGCTTGAATTGTTGTCTCAGACATTTTAGAATATCGAGATGGAAGGAAAACCTGTACACATAAGAAAAGACAAATAAATAAATATGTTTGTAATTTACTTACTTTAAAAAAAAAACTTACTTTAAAATTTTCCAGATAGCATAGAACTGCATTTCCATACATAGTACTGCAAACCTTTAATCCTTCGATATTATATGGTAGCCCGATAGTCAAAGCTGGAAATCTTACGGTTTGCTTATAAGCAAAGTTTTCAAGCTGATTTAATTCTTTTTGAGGATCCATTGTCTTCGACGTCTCTTCGCACTGATTAATTGTTGCTTACAGAACAATTTAATGTAATGGGTCATTTGTTTATACTATTCCACACACAATTGGAACTACATGCACTAATAAATTATATGCCGTATCTTAAATCGGGTTCGTTATTACTATCGCAATGTCACATTGAACAGGAACTTCCCCTATTTATATATATGGGGATGCTGCTAAAGCGATGGTTTATCCAACAGATCGATTTACTCGGAATCGATGTGTGTGTTTTCCTTCTCTTACGAAGATCTAACGCATAACGATATACATAATGATCTTCCGTTTTGTCCCGAAAATATGTTTACACCGGGTATAAACAAACTTACCAAATGAACATACATACCTATCTTAAATTGTACGCGGGAGGAACTAAAAAAAACAAAAACGCAGAACATGATTAAACTTGTCCCCCCATGAAATCAGCGAAGCATATATAGAGAGAGAGAGAAGAGTGAATCCAAACTCGGCATAGCGAAACTCGGCACACGCTACTCGGCACGCTTTGCGCGTAACAATATGTACATATCTATTGCTATTCTAAATACGTCACTTGATAACGACCTTGCACGCGACAAAAAAAAAAACCAACTTAAAATAACTCCAGAACCGCCATACATTTCCTAACCCCAACGCAAATTCACAACTTAAATAAACAAATTAAATAGCGCCAGAACCCCTTCATACCATCGATTTATACCATCGCTTCATACCATCGCTTCCTACCAAAAACGTATTTGAAACGCTAAGAAATATTTATAGATACATAGATATGTAACATATACTGTCAAGAATGAATCAATCACATCCACTTTTTAATATGCGAAAGTATTTCCACGTTGATTCACACACACACACACAACACAGATAGCGTCAGAATCCCCATATATTTCCGCAAAAACAACTTAAATAAACAAATTAAATAGCGCCAGAACATCATCATACCAAAAAGCGGCTGAACCGCTTCATACCAAAACCCTTCATACCATCACACATCTATTGCTAATACATATGTAGATATGTATATAGTTTATCTGGTCCCCTTAAAAAATTGACTGCTATGTGTTACGCAAAACAACTTAAATAAACAAATTACATAGCGCCAGAACCCCCATATATTACCGCAAAATATACATATTTATATATGTAAATCACTACAGATGACAGCGCGATTCCCTAATGCGTAACAATATGTACATATCTATAGCTAATACATAGATATGTATATAGTTCATCTGTTCCCCTTAAAATTGAATGCTATGTGTTAAACCGCAACGCAAAACAACTTAAATAAACAAATTAAATAGCGCCAGAACCCCTTCATACCAAAAAGCACCTCAACCGCTTCATACCAAATCCCTTCATACCATCGCTTCATACCAAATCCCTTCATACCATCGCTTCATACCAAAAAGCACCTGAACCGCCTCATACCAAAACTCTTCATACCATCACATATCTATTGCTAATACATAGATATGTATATAGTTTATCTGCTCCCCTTAAAATTGTATGCTATGTGTTAGTAGATCTTCGTAGCCTTGCATAACAATATATACATATCTATTGCTATTCCTATTCTAAATACGTCACATGATAACGACCTTGCACGCACACAACCAGCACGTGACAAAAAACAACTTAAAATAGCGCGAGAACCGCCATACATTTCCTAACCGCAACGCAAATTCACAACTTAAATAAACAAATTACATAGCGCCAGAACCCCCCATATATTTCCGCAAAAATATGCATATTTATATTGTCTTGTAGTAAATACTTCTATACCTATCTCTTTAAGGCGTAAGAATATGTACATATCTATTGCTCCGGCCATAACATACTACATGATAACGCCCTTGCACGCACACAAAACCACAACACAGATAGCGCCATCATCCCCATATATTTCCGCAAAAACAACTTAAATAAACAAATTACATAGCGCCAGAACACCTTCATACCAAAAAGCGCCTCAACCACCATACATTTCCTAACCGCAACGCAAATTCACAACTTAAATAATCAAATTACATAGCGCCAGAACACCTTCATACCAAAAAGCACCTCAACCGCTTCATACCAAATCCCCTCATACCATCACTTCATACCATCGCTTCATACCAAAAAGCACCTCAACCGCTTCATACCAAATCCCTTCATACCATCTCTTCATATCAAATCCCCTCATACCATCACTTCATACCATCGCTTCATACCAAAAAGCGCCTCAACCGCCATACATTTCCTAACCCACACGCAAATTCACAACTTAAATAAACAAATTACATAGCGCCAGAACACCTTCATACCAAAAAGCACCTGAATCACTTCATACCAAATCCCCTCATACCAAAAAGCGCCTCAACCGCTTCATATCAAATCCCTTCATAACATCGCTTCATACCAAATACCCTCATACCATCACTTCATACCATCGCTTCATACCATCGCTTCATACCAAAAAGCGCTTGAACCGCCTATAACACCCTACTTGTGTGTGATTTATTTTTCACACTGGTGAAAGGAACCTACAGTTTAATGATGATTCCGAACGGCGTGAGTTGAGAAGCTTTTTCATGGCAAGTATACTACGGGGTTTTGTCAGTACCCCGCCAAGGAGGGACGCCGCGAAATAAACACTCGGTGGCGTTGGTGTTATCGGGATCCGAACTCGCTCATCGTGCGTCAGAGTCCAACACACTAACGACTGCGCCACGGCGCCCTCACGCTGTCATATGCAGCTTTGGAATCGACGAAAAGGTGGTGTGTGTCGATTTGATATTCCCCGGTCTTCTCCAAGATCTGCCGTAGCGTAAATATTTGGCCTATTGTGGATTTACCTGGCCTGAAACCACACTGATAAGAGCCCATCAGGTTATCCATAAACGGTTTTAGGTGTTCACCCAAACGGCAGAGAAGATCTTATATGCGATGTTAAGGAGACTTATTCCCCTATAGTTAGCGCGGTTATAGGGGTCTCCTATAACCCCTATGGGCAAACGATGATGAAATTCCATTCGTCGGGCATGCTTTCCTCCGACCATACCTTGCAAATGGGATGGTGCATGCACCTTACCAGCTCACCTCCAGCCGCCTTAAGAAGCTCAGCAGACAGGCCGTCTGCGAAAACCTTGGATTTGGATTATGGTGACCTTGAAACGTGGAGATACATAGTACATACATACATATATCAAAATTTGGAACTTGCAAATACTGTATACTGGCGATTTTCTCTTATAGCTTACAGTAGGTGTAGATGATCCAGGTTAGTGGCATATAGAAATGCTTTAGCGTGGTGTATCAGGTTCTGGTAGGGAAGAACAAGGGCGCCGAGCCATGAGGAAGTTCGACGGGTTTATAAGTTTCATCGAAAGGTAAGGCTAAATAAGTGCACCCCAACCCCCATCTGCGTCGTCGCTCCACATCGTTACGCTTATATTTACTTACACTTGTATGTGTATCCATTTACTCGTTTAATAAGGTGGGGGACAATCTAATCAAGTTCAAGGGCAGTTTCAGGTTCTTGGCCCTTAACAGTCAACATAGCATGCATCAAATCTTACTCGGCTTACGCTACTCGCTGAAATTCAAATGAATGCCCCCAAACCCATAGTAGGAGGCCGATTGAAATGTTAGTCCAGAAAACAGACGCCATGCAGAGACGGTGGTGGATATACCGCGGATGACGACTATCACTGCAATATCGAAAGACAATACTACCATGCCTTAGTCGATCCGGACATCTACAATCTAATGATTGTAGTGGTGTAAAAGTGCCGTGCTGACAGACCCATTCGGTCTACGTAATGTTTCGTAATGCACCAATGGCTACATATATGGAACGAAAGTTGGCGGAAGCGTGGGCATTGATTCGATTCGTTTGCGCGCGCCCGCAACCTTCAATGATGATCCAATTAAAGGAGGAAATAGAACTTCCTTGCGCGGGCGTAGTGCTTAAGAATAAAAAGAAAAACTACAAATGGGCAGACAACGAAGGACGGATCAGAGATGATTCATTGTTAATTGCAATAAATTAACGTCTAGCAAACTGAAGGGAAGACCCAATTGCCATTGAAGCATAACTTATAAGGGATCATTGAGCAACTTCATCGTGTTCTCAAGTGGGTGTCGGCATGAACCTTTAAAGATAAACGAGCAAAGGAGCAGAAGGAGCGATTGTGATTTAACGAAATGATTGCGACAAATTGTCATCGTCATCGTTCCCGCCGGCAAACTCCCGCACGCAAACCCATTGTGTGCCGAAAATGCTCGCACAACACCATGCAACGCAACAGTAGGTGCTGCTGCCTTCGAATAAGTCACCCATAAAGTAAAGCTAATCAGTTGCCTTGTTTCTCGAAATATACTATCTCTTCGTCGTCTTTTGGTTTCTTTTTTCGTTGCCCTATTTTTAATTGAGTAAATTTCTTGATACGATGATGAGAGGTGGCGTTGGACGTTGTTATGCAACGGTCTGATAGAGATTTGTCCCCCACATATTTACTTCCCTTATCTCGAGTGTTGCTTGGGAAAATAAGCATTGAATTAAGTTTAATTGAAGGTAGATTAAGAAAAGAGAGAAATATTTGCGAGAAACATCGTACGAGTTGCGAATACCCCGTCATCAACGATTTATATGATGAGATCTACGGAATGTCGTTCGAAGCGGTAGGGAGCATATGAGTACTCCTGACCAATTGCTTGTTAAGTAAATGACTTGATTGAGCGTGTGCCAAGGTCTCGAATTTCAGTCCTATATCAGATGGTTGTTATGAAAAGACTGATTTCATGAAAACCATTCCTAATTAGACCTTGTGCAACAACTGGAAAAAAAAGGAAGATATTATCAAATTCCAAAAAGTGTGATGGCACAGGCGTGGTGAAAAGTGGATGGGAAACTTTTCAAAAGAGAACCAAGTAACGTGTTTGGTATGCGGTAAAGCAACCAATTCCATGTCTTCAGTATATTTTCTGATACCAACGTCGATTCAAGAGACCTCGCTACGGACGGATAATCTGAACAGTATCATACCGGAAACAGATAGGTCTTAATATCTACTTACTTACTTATCAGGCCAGCGATCCATGGAGGATCTGAGCCTGAGCTATAGCTGCCTTCCATCCTTGACGGTCCCGGGCACGCTGCTTCCAGTTGTCAAGACCAAGATGTCTTACATCCGCGATTACTTGGTCCTTATACCGGAGGTCCGGTCTTCCTCTTCTTCTCGAACCAGGAGCCTCGGAGTCGAAGACCCTCTTAGCTGGAGCGTTGATGTCCATGCGCTCGATGTGGCCGAGCCAGTGTAGTCGACGGATCCTTGCCTTCCAGACTACATCCATATCTTGGTACAGCTCGTAGAGTTCGCGGTTGTGTCTTCTTCTCCATTTACCTTCCTCACAGACAGGACCAAATATCCGGCGCAGAATTTTTCTTTCGAAAGAACCCAAAATCAGCTCCGCTGTCCTGCTTATCGTCCAGCTTTCGGCTCCGTACAGCAAGGCAGAATGAGCGTTTTGTAAAGCACGACTTTGGTCTTTCGAGTGAGGAGTTTTGACCCCAGTTGTTTGGACAAGCCGAAGTAGCAGCGGTTGCCAATGGCGATTCTATGCCGGATCTCCACTGTGGTGTCATTTGTGGAATTTACGTTTGCCCCGAGGTAGACAAACTCCTTAACTAAATCGAAATTGTAGCTGTCAATTGTTATATTTTGTCCCAAGTGGTGAGCGACGGATTGGTTTTTGCTTGACAGCATGTATTTCGTTTTGTCCTCATTGATCTTAAGACCAACTCGTTTCGCCTGTTCTTTAATCGCCGTGAATGCTTCCACAATGCCACGACGAGAACATGCGATGATGTCGATATCATCCGCGTATCCTAGCGGCTGGATGGACTTGTAAAAGATAGTGCCTTCCCTGTTGACGCCTGCCCGTCGCACTATCTGCTCCAGCACCAGGTTGAAGAAGTCACATGACAGCGCATCTCCTTGCCGAAATCCAGTGCATGTTTCGAATGGTTCCGAGGTCCTAGAACCGAGTTGCATGGTGCATCGCGTGTTTTTTAGCGTGGCGCGACACAACTGGACCAGTTTTACCGGGATCCCGAATCCGCCCATCGCACCAAACAGTCCTTCACGATGAATGCTGTCGTATGCGGCTTTGAAATCGATGAAGAGATGGTGTGTATCGATTCGAAACTCGTTAGTCTTTTCCAGGATTTGTCTAAGTGTGAAAATTTGGTCGATAGTTGATTTGCCGGGCCGGAAGCCGCGCTGGTAGCTACCGATTAGTGCGGTGCAAAATGGTTTTAGACGTTCACACAATACGCTGGACAGGATCTTGTATGCGACATTGAGCAGGGATATACCTCTATAGTTCTTGCAAGGGGTAGGATCGCCTTTTTTTGTGGATGGGGCATATGGAGCTGGTATTCCAGTCGTCGGGCATGCTTTCATCTTCCCAAATTCTGTAGATGATCTGGTGCATGCTCCCTACCAGAACATCGCCGCCAGCCTTGAAGAGCTCTGATGGCAAGCCATCTGAACCTGCGGCCTTGTTGTTCTTCAGCTTCTGAATTGCTGTGCCGACTTCTTCGATGCTGGGTGGGAGGACTACTTCAGCGGCTGGAGTTGGGATTTCATCGGTCCCTACCACTCTCTCTTGGTCATGCTCGTTAAGCAGCTGCTGAAAATGCGGCTTAAATACATCCACTATTCCCTGCGGGTCGGTGACAAGATTACCCTCGCAGTTTCGAAGAGCCTGGGTGCCCTTTTTGAAGCCTCCTGCAAGGCCTTTGGCTTTCTTGTAAACGGCTCGTGTTTTATGTTTATCCCTAGGCTCCTCGATATCCTTGAGCTGGGAGGCTGCGAAGATTCTTTTCTTTTGTCGCAGTAGTTTTTTCTCCTCCCTTCTTCTGGTCTCGACTACTTCCTGAATGGCTGAGCGGCAATGCAGCCACATATTATTGGCATTTGTGTTCGACGTAGGCATACCGTAGAGTCTTTCGCTCAGCTGCTCCCTGTAGACTGTGGCAACCTCCGGTGTGCTCAGGCGCCCAATGTCGAACCTCCTCCTGATGGGTTGGTGCAGCTTTCTGACATTGGACAGTCGAGCTCTGAATCTTGCTGCTACGAGAAAGTGGTCAGAGTCGACATTTGCCCCTCTGAATGTTCGCACATCCAGGATGTTTGACGAGTGCCTTGCGTCAGTGAGCACATGGTCGATTTGGTTGGCGGTTCGACCGTCCGGAAATCGCCAGGTTGCTTTGTGGATTCGCTTGCGAGGGAATCTTGTGCTACTTATCACCGCATTACGAGCTGTCGCAAAATCAGCGAGTCGGAAAGCGTTATCTGTTGTTGTATCGTGGAGGCTGTGCTTTCCGATCACTCCGCCAAGGGTGTTTTCCTTTCCGATTTTGGCGTTGAAGTCCCCGAGCACGACTTTTACATCGTACTCCGGACAAGCTCCGTAGGCGTTGTCCAGGAGGTCATAGAAGTCCTCCTTGATAGGGTCTTCAGCCTCGTCGGTAGGGGCGTGTGCACATATAAGGCTGATGTTATAAGATCTGCCTCTGATGCGGATCACAGCCAGGCGATCACTTATAGGTTTAAAGTCGATGACCTTCGACCTTAACTGCTTTCCCACGACAAATCCGCATCCCAGTAAGTGCAACCTTTTGTGACAGCTGTAATAAATGTCGCAATTTTTCTTCCTAATCATACCGTTTCCTATCCAGCGTATTTCCTGGACCGCAGTAATATCCGCCTTGTACTGCGTGAGGATTCCTTCTAGTTTATGAGCAGCTCCGGGAGTGTACAGGGTTCTGACATTCCAGGAGCATACTCGCAAATCGTGATCCTTTTTCGCGCGTTGTCGTCGTCGAGCATCCGTCCGTGTATCCGAGGCATCTTGCTCATTCATAACTTTTCTTTTTTTTACGTGGGCGGATTGTTAGCCCGCCGCACAACCGCCATACTTGTCGGGGTTTTGTCGCTGCATACGTTTGTTCACCTCCTAACGGTTGTTGAAGAGGCTATCCAGAAGGCGCCGCGAGGAGGCCGTATGTCAACTTGACCCGGGCATTTAAACAGGGATCGTTGCTGGCATCTCGCCAGGTTGAGAGCGATCAACAACTTTACCCTGTACGTTCGAGCCCATGCCTTCTCTTAATATCTAGGTATTGGTTAATCAATAGCTCCCCGATGCAAGATGTGTGTGTGTTTGTCTGTGGCATCGTAGCTCCTTAACGAATGGACCGATTACGAGGCTTTTCATTTTTTGAAAGCTGATGTGATCGAGATGGTTCCCAGCTACAATTTATGAAGATCTGTTCAGGTGTTTCAAGGTCATCAGCTCTTTTTAAGCTGCGGTAGGGTTCTATCGGACCGCTTGGGAACACCGCATGTTGTTCATTTTTTTGCCTAGTCGCTAGTCGCACTCAGAGACTTGATCTCTTCGCAGAAGGTCCTATAAGAATCGTTCTTCGATTTACGAATAAGTTTCTTATATTCTTTCTGCTTCGACCGATACTTCTTCCAGTTATCTTCCGAATTCGATTTGAGCGATCTATTCAGAAGACTACTGGCTTCCCTGCGAAGATTTTGGAGCTGGCCAGGGGACCAATTTCATGCAGGGAGGTTTGCTGACAGGACATGCGAGTTCAAAACAACTGGTGATGACGCTATTCAGGTTATGAACAGCGTTCTCTACCAATTGTTTCGTTCTAAGCTTAGGTAGGGCCTGAGTGGATTTCTCAAGCTCCTCTCTAAACAGTACACAGTCCGTCCTTCTCGGATTCCGTCTAGGTTGCAAGGATGAGATCCCACAACCTTATTAGAATTCGATATATTTATGGTCCGACAGCGTAGCATCAGGCAAGATTTGCATGTTGGTGATGTCCTTCACATATCTGTTGGATAGGGTCAGGTCAATCACCTCCTGTCGTCTTGTCGTAACAAAGGTTGGTTGGGAGCCAACATTGTTGATGGTAAGGTCAGAGGAGAGAATGAAGTCTAAAAGACGGTCCCCTCTTGTGTTACACTTGCTGCTGCCCCAATCAGTGTTTTGGGTATTAGCATCGCAACACAAGATGAGACCAATCTTTCTGCTTCATAGTACTCTACGAGTTCAGAGACTTCCTTCGGTGGTGGAGGTAGTAACGAATCGTAGGGAAAGTAGGCAGACGCAACGACGAAGTATTCTATTGCTCCGTGCGTTTTAGAGCTTATTTTAGCAGCCACCAGATTTTGTCCACAAAAGTGCCCAAGTTTGGTTGCCGATAGTGAGTTCGATATGATGAGGCCGACCCTGGGTCTTTCGGATCGCTCATCATAAAGAATCGTAGCATCACGTATACCACCAAGGTCACATAGGCGTTTATTCCACACCCATGGTTCTTGAATGTATACAACGTGATGATTTGCACTACTGCATGCAATTCTACTACTTAAAAGAGCAGTAGCAGCCTTGCAATGCTGTAGATTGATCTGGATAAAAACTATCCTGACCTTTTTAGAGGAGATGGCCGCCTCTTTATAAGAGAGCTTCTTCTCTCGACTCCTTACGGTCATTTGGATCTCTTTCTGGGAGGAAGGGGTTTTGTTGTGTGATGTGCCTGCCTCCGAGGAGTGGTTTTTGGCTATCTTCGCCTACTGGCCTATGCTTTGATCCTTCTGGGTTGCCACACTCTCTCCCTAGCGAGGTTATCCTTAGCGGCGGTCTTCCGTTTGCGGGAGCCTTTACCGTTTTCCGGTTAAAGCTCCTGCTCCCTTCGGATTGCTAGGACCCGTAACGACTTCGCCGGAGTCTGTCTGTCAGCCCCGCCACCTTTTTCGGCGGCAGCACCGGCCATAGCAGAAACCTGACAGCTTCCGGCTCGGTCATTACGGGAACTGATCATGCTCTTACTGGGTAGTTGAACCTTCCCAGTAAGAGGAAGAGAGTTTGAGGCGCATGCCGAAAGTGCAGACATGCTTATGCCTCCTTCGAGAGAGGGGTGGAGTTCAGGAAGGAGGGTCGGATCGATTTCGGTACGAGATACCTCCGTCGACCTAACTTTCATAACTGGTTCCCCCAGAGGTTTAGCCTCGACAATTGTGCTTTCGGCTTAGTCAGCCTCTTTGCACAATTTTCGGGCACTTAGCAGCAATTTTTTGGCACTTAGCAGTGCATTCAGCAGTACGTCCCAATTCTGGGGCGCGTTCCACCTTTGCGGTTTCCCTTGCCGCGCCGTCGTTGGTGTCGCCTCTTCTGGATACACCGCTCATGCTCAGTCGGACCAGATGGTCGGACAGTGAACCGCAGGGGCCGGTGTCGTTCCGGGCTGCCGTAGGGTTAAAAATGATTGTTGGGATCAAAGAAATCGCGCGTGGATTTCCGCTCACTTCAATTTACTGTGAAGCATTACGATTTTTGGAGCTATTCACTACAATTTGAAAAAAAATTAAGTGGGAACGCTGGTTCACACAGGTTCACGCACAGGTACTCTTATGATGTTTGTCACATAACCTGGACGGAGTGCAGATGGTTTGGGTCGTAGATGGTCCTTCACTACTCTCCAGGGGTGGTTGTCCTAGATAGGAGAAGAGAAACTCGACTGAATTTTCACGTTGGGAACAATCCACAGTGAGAGAGACTGCAATCAGCGTTGGAGGAAGAAGGTGTTGACTGGGAGAATCACGAGTTTGGGGCGGAGAAGCAGTCGACATCCAGTGAGCCAGCTATCGATATGTAGCAAATTCTTACGGCTATGAATGCTATGACTGCTTCCATAAGCCAGAAATTAGAGAAACTGGGAGGAGAATTCCACTTCCCTGAGCCAACAAGCCGTCAATGATCGATTCTAGGACGTCGAAGAGAGAATCGAGACACTGGGCAAGAAGGTTCTAGATCTCGAAAATAATTAGGTTCGCCAAGAACGTTCTGGAACTCGAGCGCGTTTAACATCTTTAAACTCCAATTCGAAACAGCAGCGGAACGGAATGAATGGGGAGAAGAAGACCCTGTGGCCGCCCTAGTAATTTCACGTAAAGGTGAAGCAGCTGATGTACTACAGACTATTCTGGAGACCCAGAGAAGATACTACAGAGTATCTGGTATGCCCTTGATCGAAGACATGGCAGTGAGCATATGCGGGAAACGCACAAGTTGGAGCTAAAAGGGCGCAAGCAGTGTGGAAACGAGACCATCCAGCAGTATGCTGCCGACATCGAGAAGCTGTCTTATCTAGCCTACGCGGATGTTCCAATTAATTTGGCAAAAATCCCCGATACGCAACCAAGATTGATTCTCCAGCCAAAGACATCTTTCAAGGAGGCAGTTGCCAGTTGCTTGCATATGAAACATCGCTCTTGATATGCCGACACTCCATCAAATTGCAGCGTAAATGCTACATCTGCGACCAACAGGGGCACATTGCGCGAAACTGCCGTCTGCAAAGAAAGCGCCTCTCCATCAAATTGCAGCGCAGTTCCAGAACAACAACGGCGAGTAGGAGTGGCTCATTCCTGGGTAGATGCTACATTTGCGACCAGCAGGGGCACATTGCGAGAAACTGTCGTCTGCGAAGAAAGCGTTCGAGGTCTGACTCGCCGAAAAGAGACCAAGTGAAGTTACGCGAACACCGGATGGGAAGCAGTCCAAGAAACGCGGCTGCCTTGTCAAGGCGGCCTTGCCACGTTAAATGCAAACATTGTTCACGTGCGGAAACCAAGGAACAGGTCCCAGACATCCGTCGTTTCCATGTGCTACCATAAGATTCCTGGACTGTTGAGAAAGTCGAAAGAAAGCAGCGAGAAGATGTCGATCTGGCAGTCATCATCGATCGAACACCAAGAACGAGGTTTTCGACTAACTTGGCAGCAAAAATCCAGCTAAAGCCCAATCCCAAACGCTTACTGGGCTCAACGCTAGACTTTGAAGCCGAAGCACGGTTGCCTCTACCGCAGTTCGGAAAGTGATAACGGGTACATTGTAAACGATCTGTAGGTAGTTCCAAGGGGACAAATCGACGAGGTCATCCGAGAATACCACGAGGAACCAAGCGGGGTTCATCTTTGCGTTAACAAGACTGTAAAAAAGATTAAGAGATGAATCCACTGGGTAGAATGCCGTGAATCGGTCACAAACTTTATTTGCAGGTGTAAACAGTGTGCGAAAGCTAAGGGACTATGCAGGAAAACCCGAGGAAATATGCAGCAGTACAATGTTGGAGCACTGTTCGAACGTATCGCCATGGACATCGTAGGCCCATTCCCTACGAGCAACGCTGGAAACAAATACGAGCTGGTGGTGATCGACTACTTCAACAAATGGCCTGAAGTGTTTTGCATACCGAACCTAGAAGCCTAATCCATTTCTGATGCATTCCGCGTTGCGCTTTACGGAGTACAGCTGGAACTGCACTCCGACCAAGGAAGAAACTTTGAGTCATTGGTGTTGAAGGAACTCTGCGACATGCTAGGTATCAGAAAGACACGGCCAACACCATTATACCTACAATCTGATGGCATGGTCGAAAGGTTCAACCGGACGATGGGGGAATACTTAAGGAAAAGTCGTCGTCGGAGATCAGAAGGACTGGGATGAACATCTTCCCCTTTTCTTAATGGCGTATCGATCGGCGCAGCACAATTCAACGACGATAACCCTAGCCTTTTTTGGAACTGATCTCCGAATTCCATCGGATCTGACGTTCGACATGGTAATAGCGACAACTAGCGGTAGGGTGGACTTCGTAACCGAAAAGAAGCAGCAGCTGAACTGCTCTCGTCCTTTTATGCAGCGCCTCTTGATAGGCTTGCTGCTTTGCTGCGTGTGCCCTCCTACACTCGTCGTCAAACCATGGGTTTCTTGTTGGTGGCGGTTTGAAACCCAGTACCTCAGAAGCAGCACTTTCTAAGGCTTGTTGACAACGGGTCCATTGGTGTTGTACGGTCTGAGCAGGTGTTGGAGGGTTTCCCGAGAGCTTAAGGGAGACGCGATTGGCATAGACTCTGGCGGTCCTTGCGATTGTAGCATTGCGACGTTGTATGCCGATGGCCTTAGTCGATTTTTCTGGGCCAGGCATATTCGAAGTCGCAACCTGGCTGCCACAAGATAGTGGTCCGAGTCGATGTTGGCTCCCCTAAAAGTTCGCACATCCAGAATGTCGGATGCCTGTCTGCCATCAATCGCAATGTGGTCAATCTGGTTGATGGTTGATTGATATGGAGATCGCCAAGTCCCTTTGTGGATATTGAGATGTAGAAACGCGTGCTAGCAACTAGAAGATTTCGCCCCGTTGCGAAGTCTAACAACCTAAATCCATTTTCGGATGTGGTGTTGTGTAGGCTGTCTAGGGCGACTTCGTTGCCCAGTTTTGCGTTAAAATCTCGCGGTACGATTTTAACATCGTAGGAGCATAAGCGCAAATTAGGTAAATGTTTGCGAATTGAGCCTGAAGCTCAAGACTTTTTGCCAAAGTCTACCTCTAATAACAAATCCGCATCCGAATAAGCGTTGTCTTCTCTCCTTGTAGCATTCGCCGCAGTAGATATCACAGTTTCTCATCCTCTTTTTGCCCGGTCCATCCCATCGAAATTCCTGGATTGCGGTAATATCTGCCTTATAACAGTCTAGGGCCTCCGCGAGTTGTTGGGCTGCACGTGGTCTGTTGAGGGACCTTACATTTCACGTACAAAGCCGAATATCATTTTTCCTTTTCCTTTGGTTGTTTCCTTGGTCGTCATCGGTTAAGCCGTCCGTTTTTTTGTATCTGAGGCTTTTTTTTTTTGGGTTTTTTGGCTTGTTGGTTTTTTTCCAGGTAAAGCTTGCCGGGCCATAGCCTAACCGACACTTATCCTGGTTTGTGGCGCACGAAACTCGGCGTTCGCGATTTCAAAATAGAAATCCCCAGGTCGCACCACGAGGAGGTAAAAATAGGGCTTACTAACAGAGCTACTAGATTCTGCTCGCTATTTTACGGGCCAGCGCATGTCGGATACGCTACCCCTACGAGGCCTTTGTTAGTCGTTTACCACCTGCACTCAGCATTCTAGAGACTTCTAAATGGGAACGTCTGACGGGAAACATTTCGAGAAAGTGGACCGAGGTCTATATAAGCGGGAGCACTGGCACTCGGAGACATTCAGGATTCAGTAACCAGTGATCAACCGGTATCTAGTGTGAAAGTATTCAAGCCACCTAGTGAGTTTTAGAGGCAAAGTGTGTAATAAAGATATATGTAAGCAATAAAGTGTGTAAAAGGTTGTTATAATAAATAAAAGAGGTGAAGCGCTCAGATAATTGGTCTGAGGTGGAACAATAAAGTGTGTGCATTGAATAAAAAAGTAAACAGTGGTAGTTTATCGCAATCCAGTGATGATCGAACCCTATTCTAGCCTCGTATAAATCTTTGTAACATCCAAAACGACAAAATACACGGTAACACTGTTCATTTTCTTAGTACTAAGTCAATACAGTATAGTAGTTCATATCCAAACCCGGCGGGAAAGTGCACGAAAAACGTATAGAATAGGTACAAACCCCTTAGGTTAGGCTTATAGATACACTAGTCCCATGCGTGCTCTCGCTACTCTGTACTAGAGGGCACGATGCATAACCAAACAACAGATACGATTTGCAAGTAGAATATTTGAATATTTTTATTGGATGATCCAAAACAAAAAAGATGCTATTATTATCCAACTCGATCCATAAGTCAATCAGTTGTCCAATCCAAATATATTCGCGATGAACAAATCGAAATGTCTTAGCACTCTCCCTCGGCTGAGAAGGAATGTGCTATCGCTTTCAGATAAGCTGATAAGACAGGAAGGCCACTTGCCCATGTTATAATACACCTGAGCTAGCTACACCTAACCAAGCAAGTGCTGTCGACTTATAGCTTCTCTCAATTAGTAACATTCTACACTTGAGCCCGTACCTACACCGTCCGGATTCGTTTTCTAAACTGAACAAATAAATATTTCACTTGAGACGTGGTGCGCTAATTATCGCCTGCATCCAAACGACTGAGCAATGTCATCAAGTATCAACTTGCGAGGGAGTGCAAATCGCTGATTAACAAACGTACTAGATAAGCCTCGTGTCTGACTATTCAACACAACGAAACTTTAGATAAATCTACACAGAATAAGATACATTCTCTTGTCTTCCGCTTCGACTTTGCACGAGCGCGAGTATTTTTGTTCAACTGCAAATATAAAAATATTTTTTTTTTCTCCGTATCTTTCGTTTTATTTTTTGTTGTAATCACTCTGTCGAGAGTGAGAACAATTTTCGCGTCGTCAGTTCGGTGTTAGAAAAGCTTGGACGCAGAACCGTGCGACAGTTGTGTGTATCAGCCAGGTGATCGCTTACCGATTTGCTTCCTGCTGTGGAGCAGTCGATGACGTACATGCACGTCGCGTTAAGTCATCTCTCGTGCTCGCTGCCCCCCTGGATCTGCTTAACGAGGGGTGATTATTGAAAACAACTGGGCAGTGAATTGTTTTTTGTTTGCACTGTTTATTCAGCTGATGGGTGACGAATAAAGCCGCGGATACAAGTTAAAAAAGAAGAAGTGATTAATCCGAAATACAATTTTTTATATTCGTACGTTAGAAGTATCTAGTGTGTGCGTCAATTCCGGCAAATGTGCTAAAACTCGTTTATCTAATCACTTCGGAAGAATCAGAAATTGAAGTGCAAAATTTAACGGTTATCAGTGAAGATAAATTAGTTGAATAGTTCGAGATAGATTTAGCTACATAATATGGATGGAGATCAATCAGCGCCATTTGTGCGAGAGCGCAATTTCAGTCGTCGCTTCTCGAAAAACCGCCGCGTTAGTACTGAGAGCAACAGTAGCACCGACAGCCTCAGCCGACAATCGTCGACGTCATCATCACTACAGTTTTCCTACTCCGTAAATTCACAAAGTGAGTCCTTGGCAAACAAGGCGAGATCATTCGCTAAAATGGAACAACATCAGAGCGAAGTCCACCGGATACGGGCACGCTTACTCCAGATGAACTCGCGTAGTGAACCGTCGTTGGTCAAGTTACAGCAGCGTATGTCGCTGGAAGAAATCGAACGTTCCACTGTAAAACAGCTGCGTCAAAAGTTTGAATGCATCGGCAAGGATGGGCAGATTGTTTTTAAAACACCTTGCTTTAATAGTACACATTCCGCCATGAACGGATGGCGTTTACACGCGGCCCAAATGGATGTGAATGCGAGTATAAACGAAGTCGCGTCAGAGGATGAAGTCAATGATATCAGTGACAGTGAAGTAGTTTTTGAGCCATTTATTGAAAAAGAAATCGAAGTCCCACCACCACCACCGAGTTCATCACCGCCAAGGTTAACGCCGCCCTTATCCCGGGAGCAAAGTGTGAACGAGGACGTGCAGGCTGTAAACCTAGCCGTTCTGCATAATTTTAAATCGCAACCAAATATGTCCAGTGCGGACTTTGTGATTGAGCAAGTTGCCGAGGTGCAGGTTGAAAGGGATAATGCACCTCCAGATTCTGCAGTAATTTCGAGTAGTCAGAAAACGCACTACAAGAAACAAGCCCAAGACTTTCAGAGGTAAGTAAACTAGTAACAGGCGCCGGTGGCATACCCGTGTTGAGGCCTTAAAGTGGCGTAAGATTTGGCATGTCATTTAAAATTGATAACAATGAGAAATGTTAAGTGCTGATAGCCACTAGCCTATCGAGGTTATCTTATCATTAATTCAAACGAATGAGCGGGGAGGTCTAGGTCTAGTGAGTGAAAAGAATCGAAGAGAGAAAAAACAAAAGACTGTTGTGTGTGACTCAGTTTTTTTTCTTTTTTAATGAATCACGACTTAAGTTTAAATGAAGCATATCCTATGGAAATGCTCGGGGATATGCAGCTTATAGTGGTCGCCATACAAGTCATATTTTGTCCGTATTTTCCTCGGACTCCATATTGCTGAAACAAAGTTCTGCCCGGAAATGGATTTCTAACACAGTCGCCACCTGTAATCGCTAATCATTCCAGATGTGCCACAGCTAATTCAACACACGTTACACCGGCATTACAACGTTTAGTCATTAATTCATAAACCTTAAAGAAGTACTCGTGAATCAATAAAAGCATTCTGCATTCAGCATTGTTCTATTTCCAGAGCTCGATAACGCCGTTCCAGATAACACCTTATCTCGTCTCGATAACTTGGGGTTCACTCTTGTTGTTTTGCCATTTGATTCCTTTCACCTATCCTAGATACAAGGTGGTTTTCTAATGACCGACCAATACGTACTTTAGAAATTTCGGAAACTCATACTGCCGACCATTCTAAGCGGCCATTATGTTTTATTTGACTAATCTTGAGATAATCCATTGGTCCGTCAAATACTTACGTGGCGTGGTCAGTGCAGGCTGGCAAAGAAACTTTTGGGCAGTATATTGGGATTAAACATAGAAAATGAAAGTTAACATGGTGGCACTAAGGCGGAAAAAGTCGTGGTACAAGCTGAGTACTTGCAAACCATTGGGTGACGAGTTAAATGGATAATTAAATTGATAAAAAACATTTTCAGTTGTCGCAAAAAATTTCTGTACCGCCATCGCAACTAAGTAGGTTACTGGCTAGTGGTTTACTATGTTAACGTTTCAAATTAACGTGGATAGGTGGAATAGGCATTTAAGTTTATTTCCGCTCTTAACTAATATTCCATCCTAGTGATTCATTTTCTTGGCGATGATTAAGGTCCTATATATTGTGTCACCTTGGTTTTCCGAGAGAGGGCTCTACTTCTCAATTGCCTCTTGAGCCCAAAGAAACAGCGGTTGGCAAGAGTGATTCTGCGGTTTATCTCAGCGCTGGTGTTGTTGTTGCTGGTCATCAGTTAGCCAAGGTAGACGAATTCCTTGACCACTTGAAAGTTATATCCGCCCATGGTGACGTTCTGGCCAATACGTCGGTGTTTAGCCCGTCAATTTTTGGATGAAAGCAGATATCTGGTTTTACCCTCATTAACCTTAAGACCCATCTTAGCCGCTTCTACCTCAATGCTTACAAAGGCCTCATTGACGTCTCGCTGTGTCCGTCCAATCACGTCAATGTCGTCGGCGCACGCAAGCAATTGCGTAGACTTGAAATAAATCGTACCTCTTGTGTTGGCCAGTGATTCTTGCACGATCTTTTCAAGCACGACGTTGAAAAAGTTGCATGACAGCGCGTCACCTTGCCTAAATCCTTTTTTAACATCAAAGGTTTTGCTCATTACCGACCATAATGGAGCAGCGAGAATTCTCCATTGTCATCCTGCACAGTCGGACGAGTTTGGTAGGGATGTTAAAACAAGACATGGCTTTGTATAGCACATCTCTATACACGCTGTCATATGCAACCTTGAAATCGACGAAGATCCAAGATCTGCCGTAGCGTAAATATTTGGTCTATTGTGGATTTACCTGGCCTGAAACTACACTGATAAGAGCCGATCAGGTTATCCACAAACGGTTTTAGGCGTTCACACAATACTGCAGAGAAGATCTTATATGCGATTTTAAGGAATCTTATTCCCTTATAGTTGGTGCAGTTAGTCTCCTTTCATATGGACCGGGCAAAGGATGCTCAGATTCCATTCGTCGGGCATGCTTTCCTCCGACCATACCTTGCAAATGAGATGGTGCATGCACCTTACCAGCTCATCTCCAGCCGCCTTAAGATGCTCAGCAGACAGACCGTCTGCGCCCACGGCTTTATTAGACTTAAGACTTGATATCGCTATTTTGACTTAGTCTAGGCCGGGTGGACTGAATTCTGTTACATCGTCGTCCATTACGAATGGCTCGTTCTGCCTGACAGCGGTATCTTGCCTATCATCGCCGTTATACAGTCTACAGAAGCGGTCTTTCAAAATCCTCAGCATCGACTGCGACTCTACTACCAGTTCTCCATTTTCATCCCTGTAGGCCACCGTTCTGGCTTTGAAGCCATGGCATGTTCGTTTTACCTTATTGTCAAACTTACGGGCGTCACTCCTGCGGAAGCATCTCTCCATCTCCTCGATCTTACGCTTTTCGTGCTCTCTCTTCTTTCTTCTGAAAAGCGTGTGTTCCTCTCTTCTCTTCTGCTCATAGATTTCGCGAGCAGTTCTCGTCCGTCGTTGCAGCATGGCTTTATATGCCTCTTGTTTTGCTGCATGGGCTTGTTCGCATTGTTCATCAAACCGGGGTTTCTAGGTGGTGGCGGTTTGAAACCCAGCACCTGAGGCAGCGTCTCTGACGGCGCTCTGGCAATGCGCCCATTCCTGATCTATTGTATGTGCTGCTGTGGGCGTATTTTGAGAGACCTTGGAGGAGGTACAATCGGCAAAGATTCTGGCAGTCTCTTGCGATTGTAGCTTTCTGACGTCAAACTAACGTAGTCCTACTCGACTCCTAAGCATTCTTGATATCCTCATTCGTACCTTGGCTACAATAAGGTAGTGGTCCGAGTCGATGTTGGCCCCTCGGAAGGTTCGTACGTCGAGAATACAGGAGGAGTGTCTGGCGTCGATCGCAATGTAATCAATCTGGTTGCTGGTCGATTGATCAAAAGACCGCCAGGTACCCTTGTAGATGCTGAGATGGGGGAATCGCGTGCTTACTACAAGGAGGTTACGCCCCGCTAGGATATCGATTAGCCTAAGTCCGTTGTCGGATGTGGTGTTATGGAGGCTAGGCTTTCCTATGATCGACTCAAATATGTCCTCTTTGCCCAGTTTTGCATTGAAATCTCCTAGAACTATTTTTGTGTCGTAGCTGGGGCATTGGGCATATGTTCTGTGTAGGAGATCGTAGAATTGTTCTTTGAGTCGATCGTCCTTTTCTTCCGTTGGGGCGTGAGCGCATATTAAGCTAATGTTTCCAAATTTAGCTTTGATGCGGATTGTTATGAAGTGTTCGCTTATATCTCGGAAGCTTAAGATTTTTCGTCGAAGTCTTCCTCGAATAACGAATCTGCACCCGAATAGGCGTTGTTTGTTCTCCTTGTAGCAGTTCCCATAGTAGATGTCGCAGTTTTACATCCGTCTTTTGCCTGGTCCATCCCATCGCACTTCTTGGAGTGCGGTTATATCTGCTTTATAGCAGTTGAGGGTTTGCTCCAATTGATCGCCTGCACCCGGTCTGTTAAGAGACCTCACATTCCAGGTGCAGAATATCAAGGGCGTCTGTAACAGAACTTTTGGCAAAATGAGGAGACTCCGGCGCAAAATGGTGCTGTGAATGTATACAGCCGTTGTACGCCCCACGAAGCACCTACGGAGCACTTGTATGGTGGACGCCATTGGTGTAACAAAGCGCACGGTCCAGCCGGACCGAAGCTTTCAACGTAATCCTAAACCTCCTCCCTCTTGACCGCCACATTAGATGTACCGCATCTTGCACGGTAATTAGGCTCAGGGAATCCGGTTCTGGTCTGGGTATTGGTCCACAATAGACCAAATATCTACGCCACGGCAGATCTTGGAGAAGACCAATTCGACACTCACCACCTCTTCGTTGATTTCAAGGCCTCATATGACAGCATGTATGAGATGAGCTATACAAAGCCATGTCTAGTTTTAACATCCCTGACTGTACAGGATGACAATGATTCTCGCTGCTCCATTAAGGTCGGTAATGAGCAAACCGAGATCTTTGATGTTAAAAAAGGATTTAGGCAAGGTGACGCACTGTCATGCGACTTTTTCAACGTCGTGCTTGAAAAGATCGTGCAAGAGTCACTGGCCAACACAAGAGGTACGATTTATTTCAAGTCTACGCAATTGCTTGCGTATGCCGACGATATTGACGTGATTGGAGGGACACAGCGAGACGTCAATGAGGCAAGCATTGAGGTAGAAGCGACTAAGATGGGTCTCAAGGTTAATGAGCGTAAGACCAAATATCTGCTTTCATCCAAAAGAGACGGGCTAAACGCCGACGTATTGGCCAGAACGTCACCATGGGCGGATATTACTTTTATGTGGTCAAGGAATTCGTCTACCTTGGCTCACTGATGACCAGCGACAAGAACACCAGCGCTGAGATAAAACGCAGAATCACACTTGCCAACCGCTGTTTCTTTGGGCTTAAGAGGCAAATGAGAAGTAGAGCCCTCTCTCGGAAAACCAAGGTGACACTATATAAGACCTTGATCATCCCAGTCCTCCTTTACGGCGCAGAGGCTTGGACCTTAACAAAAGCGGATGAAGATGCCCTTGGTCGTTTCGAGAGGAAAATTCTGCGCACTATCTACGGTCCCGTTTGTTCAAACGGTGTACGGAGGAGAAGATATAACGAAGAACTGTACGGGTTGTACAGCGCATGGGCCTGGTACGACGTCTACGGATACAGCGTCTAAGGTGGCTAGGCCATGTAGAGCGCATGGAAAATACAGCTCCGATCCGAAGAGTCTTCGAATCCACCCCGGAAGGAAGGCGCGGCAGAGGACGGCCGCATTTAAGATGGCGCAAGTGGGTGGAAGAAGACCTTAACCAACTGGGCGTGCGGCGCTGGAAACAGGTGGCCAAAGACCGTGCCAGCTGGAGACGCTTGTTGGTTGAGGCACAGGTTCACCACGGACCGTAGCGCCACCTAAGTAAGTAGTAAATGTCGGCAAATGCAAGGATTGCATATGTGGTTGGAGATCCAGCCCAATTCCATTGTGTCCGAACCATCCGTAGCTGTAAAAAGATATTGGTACGAGTCGATGTTGTGTCCTAGTTCCTTATGGATGCTGAGATACAAGAAGCACCTGCTTGCTACATACATTTCGCAACCGTCGTGAAGCCGAATAGCCTGAGTGTATTTTTGAGAGTGATGTAGTAGAGGCTGTGATTTTCAACGAAACACTCAAAAACTTCGTCCTTCCACCGCTTTCAATACAATTTTGGTACCATAGCTGGTGTGTAGCATAGGTGTCATCATTAACCGCGTTCATTTTATTAAATTAAATTAACCTCCTCCCGTGGTCCAAGTAGGCCTGTCAAAGACTTGGCCTTTTCCAATGATCGAAAGGACGTTGCTTTGTTGTTTCATGAGATTTTGACAATGTCGTTACCAAGCGTATTGCGTTGAGAAACTTCGTTAGGAAATAGTCAGTCTTGAGAACAAAAGTTGCTGCCTTGTCGATGAGCCCATAAAACTTTGCTGAAGAGTCCGACTGACTCCAACATTACGGACACTATATACATACATAGTACTTTACGAGCACCTGTAAGAGTTAATAGAGTGCACAAATGATTGACTGTTTGTTCACCTATCGGATTGAGAACAGTTCTTTGTGTGCTCTCTCTTAATGTTTTTTTCAATAATATTGGATACTGTTTGCCTGTCCATCACAACAATAACCAAATATACTTAAGATTGAAGCAATTTACGTGTAGCACATACGTTAAGTAAACAAAACTGTCCCTATTAGTTTCGCGTAGCTAAAGGCGCAAAGGAATGCCGTAACTTTGTCGCGAATTCTCTAAATTATCTACAGCAACATGAACACTCTGTTCATTACTCGTAAACTGTCAGACAACAAGCTTAAAAAACAAAAAACACAGTCGGCAACAAACTTTCTCTCTCACAATGCTGTTTCAATGATACTTAGTTTTCGAGGCATTCGTCAAGCGACTCCGATGTCAGTAATGAGTGTTGTGCTTCAGCTACCAGATACTTTAGTCTGTAGGTCACGAGAATCGTCAACCTTGAAACGGATAAGTACACACCTACAAACCAAATCAACAAAAAAACAAAACAGACAAACCGAGTGAAATACGAATGCGAGCAAAAATGCCACGATTTGCTTACACATTTTTTTTCGTTTTATTTATGGGAATGAGACGACAAGTTGCGAGCATCTATAAACGCCTACGAAGATTGTGAGTTGAAAAGTCCCTTAATAATGGTCAAGGATGAATATAACCAATAAGGTGATTATGAGTCAGACAAGCATGATCCCTGTGCAATTAAACATTTGTTTTACAGACTTCCGGTTTAATTGAAACTATTTGTAAAACGTATCGTAAAACAAACAATAGTGCGTCATGAGTTGGAGACATTTATCTTTGCAAACGCAAGCAGTGATAAGAACGTTTTGCACATAACGAATACGTGTGCTTACGATCTGAACTTGTAGTGGGTATATCTAGACAATCTAGACAAAGGAGGAAAATAGCTAGAAAGGAGCTCTCCATAGCTACGCCAACTATAGGAGACTAAGTCTACGTAATATTGGGAATAAAATAGGTTTGACAGATTCCTATCAATGTGGTTTCAAGCCAGGAAAGTCCACGATAGACCAAATGTTCACGCTGTTGTAATTCTTGGAGAAGACCCATACATTTCCGGTCGACACACACCACCATTTTAAAAGAAATTAGGAATTTCAGATCTCAGGTTCTGATTTCGATAAGATAATAAGATTCTTCTTCTTCTTAACGGGCGCTACAGTTCGGGGTGAACCTGGGCCCCAACCAACATGCCCTTCCAACTAGCACGATGTCTTGCTAGCCTTTTCCATTGCCGTACACCCAGTTGGCTGAGGTCTCCTTCCACCTGTGTGTGCCATCTTAAGTGCGGGCGTCCTCTGCTTCTTCGTCCCTCGGGGTTGGATTCAAAGACTCTCCGGGCTGGAGCTGTGGTGTCCATCGCTCTACATGGCCCAGTCATCTTAGGTGTTGAATCCGTAGACGCAAAGAGTTGCGAGGATTTGAAATAGATTGTGCCTCTTGTATTGGCCAGTGATTTTTGCACAAACATTTCCAATATGATGTCGAAGAAATCACACGACAGCGCATCGCCCTGCCTAAATCCTTTTTCGACATCAGAACTATCGGTAAGGTGTTCACCGATTCGGATGGGGCAGCAAGCATTCTCCAAAGTCATCCTGCATAGTCTGGCGAGCTTAGCAGGTATGTCAAAGGTAGACATAGCGTTGTATAGCTCGTCTCTAATTACGCTGTCGTATGCGGCTTTGAAGTCGACAAAAAGGTGGTGAGTGTTGAAATTCATTGTTTTCTTATAGGATCTGCCGCAGTGGGAAGATTTGGTTGATGGTGGACTTCCCTGGCCTGAATCCGCACTGATAAGAACCTATCAGCTTATTTACAAAAGGCATCAGGCGTTCACACAAAACGGCAGAGAAGATTTTGTAGGCGATTTTAAGGAGACTTATTCCTCTATAGTTGGCGCAATCAGAGGGGTCTCCTTTCTTGTGGATCGGGCATACGATGCTGAGACTCCATTCCTCGGGCATGCTTTCCTCTGACCATATCTTACAGATGAGCTAGTGCATGCTCCTAACCAGGTCATCCCCAGCTGCCTTGAAGAGCTCCGCAGACAGTCCGTCTGTGCCAGCAGCTTTATTCGACTTGAGCTTCGATATGGCAATCTAAACTTCGTCGAGGTCAGGGGGACAGAATTCTCTGCGGTCTCCTTCGATTAGAAATGGATAATTCTGCCTGACAGCGGTATATTGACTAACGTCGCCGTTATACAGTCTGCAGAAGTGGTTTTCCCATATTCTCAGCATCGACTGCGATTCTACTACTACGTGTCCGTTCTCATCCCTGCAGGCTTCCGTTCTGTCTTTATAACCATGGCATGTTCGCTTTATCTGTTGATAAACGTTCGAACGTCACGCCTGCAGTAACACCTCTCCAAATCCTCAATCGCGCGCTTCTCGAGCTCTTTCTTCCTTCTTCTAAGAAGCTTATGCTCCTCCCTTCTTTTAAACTCGTAGAGCTCAGGAGCTGCTCTTGTTATTTTATGCAGCGAGGCCTTATATGCATCCTGCTTCTCTGTGTGAATCCTCCTGCACTCGTCATCGAGCCAGGTGTTTCTTCGTGGTGGAGCCTTGAAACCCAAAACTTCGGATGCAGAGCTTTTCAGGGCTTGTTTGCAAAGGATCCACTGCTGTTCTATTGATAGCATTGAGGATTGAGGTGTATTAGAGAGCTTAAGGGAGATGCGATCGGTAAAAGCACGAGCGGTTTCTGGCGATAGTAGCTTTCCGACGTCATAACTTTGTATTCTTACTCTACTCCGCTGCGTTCGTGATATCCATAAGTGCATCTTGACTACTAAAAGATAGTGGTCCGAGTCGATGTTACCCTCTCGGAAAGTTCGGACATCAAGAACAGTGGAGGAGTGTCTGACGTCGATCGCGACGTGATCAATCTGGTTGGTAGTCGATTGATCAAAAGACCGCCAGGTGCCTTTGTGTATATCGAGGTGCGGGAAGCGCGTACTGGCTAAAAGGAGATTTCGCCCCGTAGCGAGATCAATCAGCCTGTGTTCGTTAACAGATGTGGTGTCGTGTAGGCTATGTTTGCCGATGACTCGTTCAAAGATGCTTTCCTTACCCAGCTTAGCATTGAAGTCTCCTAGTAAAATTTTGATTTCATAGCTGGGGCATTGGGCATACGTTCTGTCTAGGAACGTCTTTGGCGGAGTCATCCTTGTCTTTCGTGGGGGCGTGGACACGTTTGCTCACATGCCGAAAGCTTAGGACTTTTTGCCTTAGTCCACCTCGAACAACAAATCCGCATCCGAATAATCGTTTTACTCTCTCCCTATACATAGCAGTCGCCGTAGTAAATATCGCAGTTTTTCATCCGCTTTATACCCGGTCAGTTCCATCGCATTTCCTGGATGGCGGTTATGTCCGCTTTATAGCGGTCTAGGGCGTCCGCAAGTTGTTCAGCTGCACGTGGCCTGTTTAGGGACCTAACATTCCACGTACAAAGCCGAAGATCATTGTCCTTTTTTCGTTTTTTGCAAGGGTCGTCATCATAAATCCGGTTTCGGAGTTTGAGGCTTTTGTTATGGTTACGGCTTACTAGGCCGTAACCCAACCGATTAGTTTTGTTTTTTTTGGCGCAGGATGCTCGCCATTCGCCCTTCCCCGTCTGCAATTTCCATAGGAAATCTCCGGATGGCACCACGAGGAGGTGGGGATGGGACTTGCTAACAGTGCCGCAAGATGTTCGACTGTGGTGGCTCTTCTCGCTTTTTAGCAGGCCAGCATCCGTCGTATAGATGCTCCCCCTACGAGGCCTTTGTTAGTCCTTTGCCATCCATATGGTACCTTAGTGAGAGTATTTAGTATAACTAAGTATGAAAACAAAGATGGATTTCAACTTCCCAGGGATCTTGAATGCGGTTTGAAGAGGTTTGCTTCCTGCAGGTTAGAAAACGACAGGTCTGCGCTACTCAATTTCAGCTTCGATTATGTGATCCTACTGCAAGTGAAGTTTTATAGCCTAGGCATATTCAATTCACTTTGTGGTAAAGATGTCATTTTCTCTATCTTTTCGAAGTCAAGCTTTTCTTTTCCTTTTTAAGAGGACATGTTCTCCCGTTTTTTATCCATAGCGCTCACGAGTTTATGAACCTGCATGAAGGTATCATAAAATCAATGGGTTTCTCTGGGTGTCGGCTTAAAATCTAGAACACGCGCAGTCCATGTATACTGAAAATGTCACCATAACGACATATTTAGGGTGTTTAGATTGCATCAGGTCCTCTGACAGCTTAAGAAAGACATTTTTTTCCGAGGGTAGGTGAAAATCTTCAGAAGACACTATGGGGACCGACAGTGTGTACTCATAGTAGTGTGAGATTCCTACTCACTAAAAACACCTCCCTACAAACGTATTTTTAGTATTAGACTAAAAAACGTTACATACATAGGTTAAAATGTGACAGGTCACCTTCCAGCGATGGTTCCTGAAGAGCTTCTCACACGAGTAATTATTTATTTATTATCGCGCTAAATCGAACGGTTCGGTTCTCTGTAGACGGCATAATAAATTATCTTCATCTAAAATTGGAAGTACAGCGTCATTAGCGTGTTCCTCTAGGCGTCGTTTGTGTCTACGAGCAAAATCTCTAGCTGCGTTGGCAATTGTTACGATTCCTAGATCTCTGTGGATATCCTCATTTCGCAGATACCACGGCGCATTAACAATTGCCCGTAATACTTTGTTTTGAAAAGTCTGCAGGATCTCAGCATTACTCTTTTTGGTACAACCCCATAGTTGTATACCATAAGTCCATATAGGTTTTAGCACTTGCTTATATATAAGCAGTTTGTTATAAATACTGTGCTTGGAGTACTTTCCTAATAGCCAGTACAATTCCCGATATGTACGGGAATTCTCCACGTTTTTTCTTAACGTGAGTCTTCTATTTTAATTTCGCATCAAGTGTCATTCCGAGATACTTCGCCTCGTTTGCGAACGGAATTTGGGCAGCGTTTATGAAAACTGGTAAGTTATTTATTTTTCTGTAGGTAAAGTCAACGTGAACAGATTTGGTTTTATTGAGGGCGATCCGCCAAACCTTTGTCCAATTATTTACACGATCTACAGCGTACTGTAGTTTGACATTTGCTTATTCAACCGTTTTACCTGTTGCCAGGATGGCAGTCTCATCGGCAATCGTTGCTAACACAGTGCCTTCTGTCTGTGGTACATCACGAGTATAAAGTAAGTATAACAGGGGTCCTAAAACACTACCCTGCGGTACACCAGCCGTTATCGCCTTCAGCTCGGAATATTCATTTCCGTGTTTAACACGGAAGAGTCTGTGTGTTAAGTAGGATCTTAGAATATTATATAGCTCTTCTGGTAGAAGAGGTCGTAGTTTGTACTCCAAGCCTTTGTGCCATACTTTATCAAAGGCTTGTGAGATGTCAAGAAAAACGGTTAAACAAATTAACTTTTGTTCTAGCGCTTTTTCAATTACATCAGTTATTCGGTGTACTTGATCTATGGTGGAATGCTTGCTTCTGAAACCAAACTGATGATCCGGTAAGAGACCTTCAGTAATTGGCTTAAGTCGATTAAGTAGAATTCTCTCGAATACTTTGGAGATGATCGGTAGAAGAGAAATCGGTCTATACGACGTAACTTCAGTCGGCGGTTTCCCGGGTTTCGGAACCATGATAACTTCTGCGACTTTCCATTGGCTTGGTACATGTTCTAATTTAAGTGCCGCATTTACGAGAAAAATAAGTTTAAGAAGTGCTTCCTTCGGCAATGCTTTAAGAATTTCTCCCGTGATTAAGTCGTAACCAGGAGCTTTGTTCGACTTTAACGATTTTAATACTTTTTCAAGTTCCGAGAGCGTGGCTGCTGGTAATCGATAGTCCGTTTCTGTATTCAAGCGACTGTCGTTATCCTGGACTGGTTGGCCCTGGATGGGTTTAAAAGTGTCCTCTAGGTAACCGGCGAAGGTGTCTGCTTTTTCCTTATCTTCCTTAGCCCATTCGCCTCGACCTTTTTTTATTGGTGGTACTTGGATTTGCGGCTTTTTAGCACTTTTTACAGCTCTCCAAAGAGGGTAATTTGATTCTTTCTCTGGAGTCAAGTATTCTGGATAAATGCCGATACGTTCATTCTTGTAGTCTTTAATTGCCCTTTTGAGCGAATTACACAAGTGGTTTAATCGGACTTTCCGTTTTTCGTTCACCATTTGTCTTATTTCAGGTGGGTAGGATACCTTTTGACTGACCGGAATTCGATCTTGGTGTGGAGTACTCTTCGACGCCGCATATTGCACTGCTTGGACAAAACGATCAGCTTCGACTTCTAATTCATAGGATGTTCTTAGCGGTACTCTGAGTTCAGTGCTTTCCTCAACGTAGTTTCTGAATCTTTCCCAGTTAGTTCTCCTACTAGTTAATCTAGGTGGTCTTTGAATTTTTATTAGAGCTGCGCTCATCGTTAATATAACTGGAGAATGGTCTGAGGAAAGGTCAAAGCTCTCTTCGACTTTTTGGTAGTTTGCACTCATTCCCTTCGTGATAAAGAAGTCAATTAAATCAGTACGTCGGTTTTCCCGTCGGATGAAACTCGCAGCCATTTTCCATACCAGTTTGGTAGAGTGCTTTACCTTTTTGCGAATTATATCGTGAGCCCCAAAAGGCGTGTTTAGCATTAAAGTCACCGTAAATAATAAAGATCGGCCCACGGTCAAATGTTGACCGGCGCACTTACCTTGCAATAGGTTTGCGTATGGTTAAAACCTTGGCGGCGCTTGCACTGAAGAATTAACGCCTTATTCTGTCGAGGTGGTTCGATTTTAACGACAATATCTAAGATCGGATTGATGCCGTAGATTTTCTCCCGATCCTCGGTTTTTTCGAACGTTAGTCTGAATAAGGCAAGACCGCGTTTGACTACGGATTCTTTCTCGTTTATCTGATTCTTTTCATGCGCGAGAATGTTTACCGCATCTGTTATTTTGAAACCTTTGGTCTTCAGGTCCGCGATAAGGTCTTCCTTCTTGCAAGAGGGGTGCAGACCTCTGGCTACTACACAGATTGGTCGGTCAAACCTATTTTCGTACATGTACGATTGCACTTTCTCTGCGTTAAGCTTTTGATAAACGAGACGATAGCTATCCAGCTCGTTGACTTTAATAGTCCACGTGTCATTATTTCGCGACATTATTCGATAATCACTGGATGGCAGTGATTGCAAAATTGTGTGCAATTTATAATAATCCGCGATTCCAAACACATTTATTGGTGGCGGTGAGGGTTGCTTCGATTTTATTTGCTTGGAAATTTGATCGCTGCACGTACCAGGCGCTAACTTAGGTCTTACTGCTTCGCCGTTTGACACTGCTATTGAATCGCGTCCTTCGGTGCGTATTACTTCGGGCGATGACTTCGCCTTCCGTTTTTTGCCCGCTCGTTTTTTTCTTAATATCCAGTCCATTTCACGACTCAGTTCTTCTTCGTCCGTGTGATAACTTGTGTTATCTGGACGGATAGGAGGCAAAACTGACGTAGTCGCAATCCGCGATTTAAGCATATCCAGCTTCTTCTTTAGTTCGGCGCAAAGTAGCTCAGTGTTATGTAATCTAGCACGTAGGTTGCAGTTTTCTACTTCGAGGCTTTGTAATTTGGTCGAAGTTAGCTCGTTTTTAGGGTTCCGTACCCAAAGGTAAAACGGAACCCTATTACTAAGACTTCGCTGTCAGTCCGTCCGTCCGTCCGTCCGTCTGTCACCAAGCTGTATCTCATGAACCGTGATAGCTAGACAGTTGAAATTTTCACAGATGATATAAAATGAATATTTAAGAGGGGGTCCCATACAACAGACATGATTTTCATCCAAAAAATCCTGCCTGCAACCAAGATCTGTCATTTGATGAGGTAACATACATAGTCTCTTTCATATTTATATATACAGATGGTACGGAACCCTTCGTGCGCGAGTCCGACTCGCACTTGGCCGGTTTTTTTTTTTTTTTAGAGACTCGCGCAGGTTAAAGATTTTTCATATTCTCTTATGATGTGTTTACACACACAACCTGAACGAAGTGCAGTGGTTGGGATCGTTGATGTTCGTTCACTACTCTCAGGGGTGGTTGTCCTAGACCTAGATAGGACGAGAGCCGACCAAATTCCGCGTTGGTTATAGTCCGCAGTAATTCGTTCGAGCACTTTGGTATTGCATACGCAGTTGACCATATACTGTGAGGGCACCGTGGTGCAGTGGGTAGTGTGTTGGCCTCTAACGCCGATGACACGGGATCGAATCCCGGCACAGCCATATCATCGAACGTGTTTTTCACGGTCTTTCTCCTCAGCGGGGCTCTGACAAAACCCCCTGTAGTAAAATTTTCATGAAAAGCTTCCCGAAATTCGCCGTTCGGAACCGGCAATAAAAACTGTAGGTCCCTTTCACCTATGGGAAAATGAAACCACACACAACATGGGTGATTAAGAGAGAAGCTCGGCTCAGGTCCTTCATGGACTGTAACGCCAACATACATACATACATATACTGTGAGTCTTATGCCTGCAGCAGTACGTCTGGTCACTTTCCATTCACAATTGCGTTTCATACTTTTTGTCCGTATAGGAATTACTTTTTCTTGGCTATGAAGCGAATCTGAACCATATAATAGACCTTCCGCTCGGCGGTCGATGATGTTGATCACTGCACCACGGCCACCCCAGTTCGTTGACCGGAACTGCCGGTTCTGAAGAATTATGCCTGATCCACAATACTGCGTTGGTGCGAGGCACTTTACGTGTTACGAAAAATGCCTCGACGCATGCTTTTGAAAATGACAATTCAATTTTTTCGGCTACTCCATGTCAAAGTAAACGCACACAACACAAACCACAAAATACACAGATACAGCATACACATCAATACACAGCAACAGTTGTTCAAACGCACAGAAATTTTCGACGTGTTTGACTTTTATCTGCTTTGGTTACGTGAGTTTACGTTTTCTCTCGCTCTCATTTTTTCTTATTTCCTCTCATTTTTCAATGAACGTAAGCTCGCCAACGCAAACGCAGTATTTAAGACTATCCCATTGAATTGCTTGGGTTGGATGTCTCAGCTAGCACTAACGCAGTATTGTGGATCAGGCATTAGCGTCACACGCTTCTTTCGTTGATCCCGTCTGTGGGTATCTTGGTATCCTTTTACTTTTCCGAAAAGGGTCTATAATATTTAATTTATTGGAATCCATCATGTTCCCACGAGTAGCGGAGAAAGGGTGGTCCGTCTGTTCAGAGATCCGCAGTAGACAGATAAGGCTCGCTGATCCGGAGGTCGCCAGGTATCCGGATGCTCTGTTAGAGATTGAGCTATTTTTTAGACTGGGCCCCAACCAAGTTGTTTCTCAGCACGGGTCGCATTACACCTTAATCCAGCCCAGTTGTTAGCAAAACTAGAGATGGGTTTTAGTCGTCTCTTACGACAGGCATGCCTTACCTCGGGTATATTCTAAGCCCTGGCCGAAGGGGTAAGAAAGACATGATGGCAGTTGCATTCGACTTCGAGATTTTCATCTCTTCCCTCGTTGCAGCAAGGTAATAATCCGTCTCAGTGAAGATTCGGACATCCAAATGCTAGAGAAGTTTGGCACTGATCGTGGTATGACCTACTCAGTTGACTGCCGACATTTATTTACTCCTGTACTGTTATTGGCGTAGACAAAGTAGATGTGTTTCATCCTCTCACGGAGCTTTAAATTACTCAAGACAATAGAATGGCTCATTTAGAGGTATGTTCATCGAGTTATTGTTTTAATATACCGGCTAGCCACATTTCTTATGGAGTTTTCGGTTTTATTATGATCCGGACTCGTAAAGGCGTACGTACGTATAATAATATTCAACTAAATTGTGCTTTTGTGACCTACTACGTGTTTTCAATCGTATTTGATTCCATTATGACGGCTGTCGTATAAACGCCTTATGACAATGAATAGCACGTCATAGTTTCTTTGTTTTTGCACCTTAGTTCATAAATAGAACGTGGCACCACACAGAACGACAAAGTGAAAAGTGCTTTACAAAATTAAGTAGAATAATATGCTTACTTAGAGACCCCAACTAATGCCAATTTATAAACTGATAAGGATGAGGAAAACACAGGTAATTTATAGACTATGAGTCATTCAATTAGAACAACGTTAGCTGGTTTTATTATGACTCAGATACTTAATCGATTCCGAATAATTCACAAAACTGACAAAAAGTAAAAATCCAATATTTTCTTCCTTTCTTTTGCAGAAACTACAGAACAACGCCACGGTTAAAGGCTCAGGCAGTAGACACAACGAAAAGTGATCAACCATTGCTTAATCGGTACAAATCCTACTATCACCGAACGTGAGACCTCTAAGACTACGATTCTTTCTTTTTTACCATTAGATCATATTCTATTTGCAGGGAAGATGAGGAAGCAGTGTTGCGGCAGAAAAATGAAGAAGCGGCTTTCAGCCATGTACAGCCAATTCTCGACGAACTTATCAAAACAGAGGAGACCTATGTCGAGAACCTGTTAGCGGGAATCAAAAACTATGGAAACATATTCAACCGGAAAGACTTGCCATTGGGATTGAGAGGCAAGAAGTTTATATTGCTCGGGAACATTGAGCAAATTGCCGAATTCCATCGAGATGAGTTCCTGCCAATGTTGTTACGGAATAAGGACGACCTGAAAAGGATGTTCGATGAATTTTCTATATTTATCGATGTAAGAATATTCGATACGGTGCTACTAGAACATTCGTTATTTAAGTCTTTGTATTTAGGAAAACTGCTTCTATGGCTATGTACTCTTCACAATGAATAAGCAGCGATCACTGAAGCTATGTGAGACTTTCAAAGAATACTTTAAGGTTCGTATTCCCCATAGTTTAGATCATCATTCCTTAATGTGGTTTTATTTCGATTTTAATAATCTATCGGTTCCGCCAATAAAGCTTTGAAAAGGCAGCTGTTTTCTCTTTTTGAATTATATTGTGCCTGTCGTTGGACAATGCCAGACATTCACTTATCTTGCAATGTAATTGGTTCCTTTAGTGTTTCCATTGATTGGTCTCGTTTAGTAATTAAGTGTTATAAGTTATTAGAGCTATTATATGTAGAGAAGTATTCATGCTTGATGCAGCTTTTTCTCAACATAGGGGCTATGATACCGCTAATTTAGCGGCGACTTATTCAAGTATCTGACCAGGATTTGCGTGGTTTTGACCAATACAATGCGCATGAGCAATGTAATTTTTTTCTTATTAAAAGAGACAGAAATTCTTTATTGTGGTTGTCATTACAAGAAACGAAATCAATTACTTTCTGTTTTGATTACTTTGACGTTGCATGTCCTTGGGGAAAGTCCTTACTGACGGAGTCCTGATCCTTCTTGCCTCCTTGGAACGATTACGAACGACTTTCGAGTGGATAGCGCACGATACACAACTTGGGCAGGAAATAGGTTTCCCAGATCGATACTTCCGAGATGTCACGAACAGCGGCAGCTTCGACGATATTGCTGATGACAAATTTCTTGATCGATTTGTCTTTGGGAACGCATCTGGCGCAGTTTGTGCAACGCACAGGCTTTACGTGTCCGCGATTGTGTTTGCAGTGGCCTCCATTACGGCGTTTCTTGGCCATTTTGTGAAATTGATGCAAAACTTGTAGTAAAACTCGACTTACCTCGGCGCTATTATCCACGTGAAAAGGACGCCATCATGGTTTACGGTAAAAAAGTTTCACTTAATTCCAACTCATAGTTTTGACCATCAAGCGACTGACACTTAGGTAGGTAGGTAGGAGCAGCCGCTTGGTTTTTAAGACCAAGGCCCAGCTGGGGCGAATGATGCCACCACTCAAATGACCTAGTGTGTCGCTGTGTGTTTCAAATCCGTCGTGGAGTTGAGAAATTGAATGATGTCGAAGAGTTCTATGTTACTGAATACTGATAGGGCGTCCAAGAAGGCTTTGCCGTGTGTGCACTGTCTGGTTCTAGCTAGAGCCGGGCATTTGCAAAGGAAATAGTTAAGGGTTTCCTATTCTAGTGAGTTCTTGCATGTTCGAAAGTGTGTGATAAATCTAATGCCTAACATGGCAGCATGAGCGCCGACATGCCAATGGCCTGTACTGATAGCCAAAAATCTGGCAATCTCATGTCGGGTTCTGTTTGTTAGGTTCTATGGCCAGGGACAGTAAAATATTCTGGGGTGGGGCTCGAAAGTTTTCATGGTCGATTGGCTATCAATACAAATGGCAACGTCTATCTTAGAAATGGGGTAACGAGTGAGTATCTTGAAAACCTTCTTAATTGCTAGTACTTCCGCTTGGAACATGCTAGCCGAGTCCGGGGGTCGAAATGATTTGGAGATATTCAGTTCCGCTGAGAGCCACTCCACCTTCGAGCTGTCGGTAAAAAACGCTACCTGAAGTGCAGGTCCATAAGGTGCAATCCATTTTTCCAAACTGTTCTGGATGGAAAATGGACTTGAGCGATTTTGTTTAGGTTGTATTTGGGTGTCACGAAGGAGGTTGAAGTCGTCTCCAGGTAACAGGTCCAGCACCCTACTATGACCGTACGGTTTTGGTGACCAGAACCCGGACACCTACTCGTCGTCTATTTGGACTTATCCAGAATGAATATTTTGCAACTTTAACTTCCTAACATAAACGTCTCAGCATTGTATGCCCGATCCACAAGAAAGGAGACCCCTCTGATTGCGCCAATAAGAGGAATAAGTCCCCTTAACATCGCAATCAAAATCTTCTCTGCCGTTTTGTGTGAACGTCTGAAGCCTTTTGTAAATAAGCTGATAGGTCCTTATCAGTGCGGTTTCAGACCAGGGAAGCCCACCATCAACCAAATCTTCCCACTACGGCAGATCCTGGAATAAAACAATGAATTTCAAGTCGACACTCACCACCTATTTGTCGACTTCAAAGCCGCATACGACAGCGCCATTAGAGACGAGCTATATAACGCTATGTCTACCTTTGACATACCTGCTAAACTCGTCAGACTATGCAGGATGACTTTGGAGAAGGCTTGCTGCTCCATCCGAATCGGTGAACACCTTACCGATAGTTCTGGTGTCAAAAAAATATTTAGGCAGGGCGATGCGCTGTCGTGTGATTTCTTCAACGTCATATTGGAAATGATTGTGCAAAAATCACTGGCCAATACAAGAGGCACAATCTATTTCAAATCTTCGCAACTCCTTGCATACGCCGACGATATTGACATAATAGGTAGATCACAGCGAGATGTCAATGAGGCTTTTGCGAGTATTGAGATGGAGGGGGCGATAATTGGTTTGGCGGTAAACGAGGGCAAAACTAAATATATGCTGTCATCAAAAAAGGACGCTCACCACCGATGTCTTGGCCAGAACGTTTGTATTGGCAGATATTAGTTCGAGGTAGTTAAGGACTTCGTCTACCTTGGCTCCGCAGTGAACTGGAACAACGACATCGCATCAGTTCCGAAATCAAACGCAGAATCACTCTTGCCAATCGCTGTTTCTTTGGGCTCAGGAGGCAATTGAGTAATAGAGCCCTCTCCCGAACGACAAAGTTGACTCTATATAAGACCCTTATCATCCCGGTGCTGCTTTACGGTGCAGCAGCATGGACACTATCAAAAGCGGACGAAGAGGCCCTTGGTCGGTTCGAGAGAATGATTTCGTGCGTGATTTTCGTGCCTATAAATGCAGACGGGGGATGGAGGAAAAGATTCAACCACGAACTTTACGGGCTGTACAGTGACATGAGCCTAGTCAGGCGTCTACGGATTCAACGCCTAAGAGGGCTGGGCCATGTAGAGCGAATGGACGCCACAGCTCCAGCCCGGAAAGTCTTTGAGTCCAATCGCGAGGGATGAAGAAGCAGAGGACGGCCGCACTTACGATGGCGCACACAGGTGGAAGGGGACCTCAGCCAACTGGGTGTGCGGCAATGGAAAAGGCTAGCAAAAGATCGTGCTATTTGGAGGAGCATGTTGGTTGAAGCCCAGGTTCACCCCGAACTGTAGCGCCCGTTAAGAAGAAGAAGCTTTTCTATCAATCCTACTTTTCTTCTCTCTTTTCGAACAGATGAAATAGGGCGTTTGTCCACCCAGTCTCAAATGTTGTGTCCTCCGTAGTTTCCAAGTAGTACTCGTCTACGCCGGTAAAACCACAGCGTAAGCTTTTCTATCAAGCTATTCTTGGCTCTTTCTGAACAGATGGAATAGGACGTTTGTCCAACCGCTCCCATTGCACTTAAGTCTCTTATATCCAAGGTCAATAAAATACTGATTAACCGTCAGCTTGCAAAATATCTTAAGTCGCAGAAACTTGCTAATCATAGTCCGTATGATTTTCGTAGCAAAAGATGCACCTCTGATGAAATAGTACATCATGCTAACAAGTGGAAGCGATCGTACAACTAAGTGGGTGAAGCCAAAATGTTTGTCTCCACTCGTTCCAAGGACATTACTCTATGCTTTACAAGACCGTGTTTCTCGGCGGTCGGACTAAAATGGTAACGTAAGACTAGCTTACTAAATTCTGATTTTAACCGCATCATTATTCGAAGTAAACATAACGTTATAAAGGTAACTCAATGTTGTTCCTTATTGAAATGAAACTAGACGTTGCTGCCACTGTCAATGAGTTGCACTTGCATCTTGGAAACTGAAAAACTGTTCATTTAGGTATGCGAGCCTAAGAAAACCTCGGTTAGAAGAGGTACGTAAGCATCTTTATATATGCCGATCTAAATTTAATTCATGAAATTCCTTTTCGTCCCAAACTGGAGTTTAACTTTAACTTTAATGCCTAGGCCGATGCACCTAAGATCCCGGTGGATGGAATATTTACGATAAAACTCGTAGGAGGTCCCACCACGCTTTCCATTCTCTCAAAAAGTTAGTTTCACACATAATTCCTATAAATATAACCTTGAGCCTAGCTGCGGGTGCATTGTTTAGAGACATTTTCTTTAACTGTACAAGTACAACACGAACGTGGGACTCTTTAGTGGCTCAGTATTCCACCAGTATGACTTGATTTCATCCTCATTTGAGTTTCGATAATATTTCCGCAGGTTCCTTAGGGAATAATTTAATTCGATTGTGCATTAGTAACACTTTACAAGAGTGTACATATGACACAAACAACATAAGAAACGGTGAGTGTGTTGGAAAGGCCCGATTAGTCCAATGATGCGCGATTTAGTTCCATAACTTGTTGATATTTTTTAAAAGGTAATTCCATTAGGCCCATGTAAAAGAAGATCTTCTGGTTATCGGCATAAAACCGGGAAAGTCGTTTTTTCACAAGCTTCTCTTGAGGTGAATTTTTCAACGGCTAAATCGCTATAAGGTGGAAGCATACGAGTGTGAGGCTCCCGGAGTTTTCTACGAGTCACTATCGATGTGTGTGGCCTGCGTAGTCTTACTTACTTACTTACTTATAGGCCAGCGACCCATGGAGAATCTGAGCCTGAGCTATAGCTGCCTTCCATCCTTGACGGTCCCGGGCACGCTGCTTCCAGTTATCAAGATCAAGATGTCTTACATCCGCGATTACTTGGTCTTCATACCGGAGGTTCGGTCTGCCTCTTCTTCTCGAACCAGGAGGCCCGGAGTCGAAGACTCCGTTGATGTCCATGCGCTCGATGTGGCCGAGCCAGTGTTGTCGACGGATCTTTGCCTTCCGGACAACATTCACATCTTTGTACAGCTCGTAGAGCTCGCGGTTGTGTCTTCTTCTCCATTCACCTTCCTCACAGACAGGACCAAATATCCGGCGTAGAATTTTTCTTTCGAAAGAACCCAAGATCAGCTCCGCTGTCCTGTTTATCGTCCAGCTTTCGGCTTCGTACAGCAAGACTGGCAGTATGAGCGTTTTGTAAAGCATGACTGTCTTTCGAGTGAGGAGTTTTGACCCCAGTTGTTTGGACAAGCCGAAGTAGCAATTCTTCAATCGCTGTGAATGCTTCCACAATGCCATGGCGAGAACACGCGATGATATCGATATCATACGCGTATCCTAGCAGCTAGACGGACTTGTAGAAGATAGTGCCTTCCCTATTGACGCCTGCCTCTCGCACTATCTGCTCCAGCACCAGGTTGAAGAAGTCACATGACAGCGCATCTCCTTGGCGAAATCCGGTGCATGTTTCAAACCGTTGTTTGATTGTTTGGCTGTCTTGATTGTACATAATTCCTCTTCTATTGGCCAAAGCTGGGCTCGTGGTGGTGATTGCTTCCTTGAGACGGTTAATTTATTGACAGTACAGGTTCTTATGAAAAGATTAGTTTTGTAGAGAAGCGGCAGATGATACCTACTAATCTCACCAAACACACAGCAAAACTTTATGGCCGTCAATCCTGGCTCATCTCGATTCGACTAACGAGTCAATATTTGCTTCAAAAGTGGATTCAGCATCGCTTCGCGGATGAAAATTCGTATTTACATGGCCCAAAATGGTTTCTTTGCAATGTTTAGCACTTAAGCCATCAAAACAGTGCTTACATGCGGGCCAGATTTACCAATTTCCCTGATTTCATTGGCCTTTCAGAACGCAATGAAATGATTGAAAACAATGAGCGAATATTCATCATCATCATCATCATTTTCAGTGGTCCGCATGTTCCACTAAAAGAGTCGCGGGGATAATGCGCGCACGCGAAATCTCAAGGCCACTCGATCATCCGCCATCGACTCTAACTCATCAGGAGCTGTGCCCAAGCGCACCCTGGCGAGTTTTTCGACTTGGTCCAACCACCTCGTCCTGGGTCTGCCAAGCGATCGCCTGCCTGATGGTATTGCATCCAAGGCACGCTTCGGAAGTCGTGATGATGGCGACATTCGTCTCACGTCACCAAACCATCAAAGTATAGCCGTTTTCGTTCGTTTCGCTCCCTGGGCACTGTCATGTTTCTCACCCTATCCCGGCGAGTAACTCCCACAACAGCACGAAGAAATCTCATTTCGGCAGATTGTATTCGCGATCTTATTCTTTCGATCAATACCCAAATTTCATGACCATTGGTGAGAGTTGGAACTAATACCGAGTTTAATACCACTAACTTGGCTTTGACACCAAGCTCGGTCTTCCTGATTACAGAACTTCCAAGCTGTTTCAAAATTGACCCAGCTTGGCCAATCCTGCAGGAAAGCTCAGTATTACTCCTCCCATCACTCGTGAAGAAGACCACGAGATACTTAAACTTCTCCACCTGCTTCAATGGGACTCCATTAACATGTAGAGTGCGTTGGACAGGTGTCCTGGAAATGGCCATAACCTTGGATTTGCCCACGTTAACCCTCATTCCAGCATCAGCACATACGGCCACAAACCTATCTGGCGCGCGCTGGAATTCCGTCTGGGAGGATACGAGGACAACTAAGTCATCTGCAAAAAGAAGATGGCTTACCCTCAATTCTCCCAATGTGAAACACTCCTCGCCACGACTGCGCTGCAATATCCAGTCCATATATATAATGAAAAAGGAGAGGTGACACGACGCAACCTTGGCGAAGTCCAAAGCCCACGGTGAAAGGTATTGATTTACTACCGTTAACCCGAACACAGCTGCTACAGTTTGTGTTTAGAGACTGAATGGCCTTCAACAGAGGACCATTATTCATAAATGCAAATTTAAATTAATCGTAACTCCTTAATTGAAGACGACCTTGATGTATACGCAGTCTGTGGAAGTATATAAGTCTCAATGTTTTCTTCCCTTAATTCCTAAAGAGAATTGATAGAGAACGCGGCGCACTATCAAGGGCCACAAGGAACCGGACACAGCGGACTTTTTTTTTGTTCGTTGTTTCTGAACACTTTATCGGCTGGCAGCCACTAGGCCACGAGATTATGGTAAGCGATCCTTAGTTAACCTAATCTTGGATTTAGAGAATACATATAATTTAAAATAAAAGTCTCACCACCTTATGAACAAAACAATGACTAGAGCTGATTTTGGCGTACGAACACACGATTTTTAAATGATGTTACTTGTACTTTTATGTAGCATTAGGTATAAGCTTTTAAAAGAACTTGTAACAGGTCCCCGCAAGAGTAATAATGAACAATACTTTGTCTTATGTTAGCACCTGCAAACTGAGCTGGACGATAAATTGGGCATAAACAGCTTTCTTGTGCAACCAATTCAGAGAATGGCTAGGTACCCCTTGCTCCTGCAGCAGTTCATAACGGTAAGCCTCTAGTTCTATGCCAAGTAATGATTACTTATATAAAATTCGGTTTCATTCCGCAGAAACTCTTCAAACACCGTGATTTCAACTTTAAACCTGTTATCGAATCATGCTGTCGAGTCGATAAGAAGATACGCACACTTCTCACAATGACCAATGAATCAGAAATTATCAACGACATTGTCGAGTGCAATGATGTAAGTATCGACTAGTTGATAAGAAGATCCCCGCATCAAGTGCTTACCCAACTACTTTTCCATTTTTATCTGTCTAGTTCAATGTCTTCTATCAGGGAAAATTCCGTAAAGTCAGCGAATTCCATGTGATCGATCACAGTTTAAAACGCAGCTACCGATCCAAGGTGTTCATATTCGACAAATGCATAGTTTACACGGAAATCAAAGATAAACGCCTAATATTCCGAGGCGTTTATCCCTGCGAGAGGATCGGCATCATTGCCAAACAGAAGTCCTTCACATTGTTCTACCAAAAGCGGAAGACACAAGAGTGTGATTTCAATACCGACCAGAATCAGTGTGAGGAATGGCTCGAGCTAATCACTGAAATGATCAGTTCCTTTGCCTCTGAAGAGCGTCGCAAATTAAAGGAGATATATTCTAAAGATAATGACCATGCCCACCGAAGACCACCCAGCCTATCGCTGTTCAGAAATTCGAATCGGTTCAGTGCAGATAGTGGAATCGGTAATATGTGGACTTTGCCCAAGAACATCGATGATACCAAAGAAGAAGTAAGCAAAAGGACGACGTGGTACGCTACATCATAGGATAGAGTAACTTAGAGATCTGGCGATTAATGTGATCATCTTACACCAACTCTGTATGGTGGAATCTATTATGTAACTACGTGAATAGCATTTCTGACGGTGCATGTACTGCAACTCGCGCTCTATGAGTCACTGTATCTATTTATTGTTACAAACAGCTTAGTTGCGATAAAAACAAATGTACGTTTAAATAAAACAAATAAAAGGAAACACAAATTGTTGTAATAATGAGGAACGACATTTGAATACTTAATGTCTGGTTGTGGGCGATTCGATCCGGAACAAGTGGTCGATGGGGATTTCAACGACTTTTTCTGTAATTGTTGACGCTAATGAGATTAGTCAACAACGAACTGTACCCTTGTGACTTAAATTGTATTATAGAAGAACGAATAAGATATTAAGGCTTTCATCGATAGGAGCATTTTAAAAGAAATTAGGAATTTAAGATCTCAGGTTCTGACTTCGATAAGATAATAAGATTTTTCTTCTTCTTAACGGGCGCTACAGTTCGGGGTGAACCAACATGCCCGTCCAACTAGCACGATCTCTTGCTAGCCTTTTCCGTTGCCGCACACCCAGTTGGCTGAGGTCCCCTTCCACCTGTGTGCGCCATCTTAAGTGCGGGCGTCCTCTGCTTCTTCGTCCCTCGTAGTTGGATTCAAAGACTCTCCGGGCTGGAGCTGTGGCGTCCATTCGCTCTACATGGGCCAGCCATCTTAGGCGTTGAATCCTTAGACGCCTGACTAGACTCATGTCTCTGTACAGCCCGTAAAGATCGTGGTTAAATCTTTTCCCCCGTCTGCGTTTATAGGCCCGAAAATCACGCGCAAATTCATTCTCTCGAAACGACCAAGGGCCTCTTCATCCGCTTTTTATATTGTCCATGCTTCTGCGCCGTACAACAGGACCGGGATGATAAGGGTCTTATATAGAGTCAACTTTGTCGTTCGGGAGAGAGCTCTATTACTCAATTGCCTCATGAGCCCAAAGAAACAGCGATTGGCAAGAGTGATTCTGCGTTTGATTTCGGAACTGATGCGATGTCGTTGTTCCAGGTCACTGAGGAGCCAAGGTAGACGAAGTCCTTAACGAGCGTCCTTTTTTGATGACAGCATATATTTAGTTTTGCCCTCGTTAACCGCCAAACCATATTTCGCCGCCTCCATCTCAATACTCGCAAACGCCTCATTGACATCTCGCTGTGATCTATCTATTATGTCAATATCGTCGGCGTATGCAAGGAGTTGCGAGGGTTTGAAATAGATTGTGCCTCTTGTATTGGCCAGTGATGTTGCAGAAATCACACGACAGCGCATCGCCCTGCCTAAATTCTTTTTTGACATCAGAACTATCGGTAAGGTGTTCACCGGTTCGGATGGAGCAGCGAGCATTCTCCAAAGTCATCCTGCATAGTCTGACGAGTTTAGCAGGTATGTCAAACGTAGACATAGCGTTGTATAGCTCGTCTCTAATTACGCTGTCGTATGCGGCTTTGAAGTCGACAAATAGGTGGGAGTGTCGACTTGGAATTCGTTGGTTTTTTCCAGCATCTGCCGTAGTGTGAAGATTTGGTCGATGGTAGACTTCAAAAGGCTTCAGGCGTTCGCCCAAAACGGCAGAAAAGATTTTGTAGGCGATGTTAAGGAGACTTATTCCTCTGTAGTTGGCGCTATTAGAGGGGTCTACTTTCTTGTGGATCGGGCATACGATGCTGAGACTTCATTCCTCGGGCATGCTTTCGGACAATATCTTATAGATGAGCTGGTGCATGCTCCTAACCAGTCTGTCTGCACCAGCAGCTTTATTCGACTTGAGCTTCGATATGGCAATCTTGACTTCGTCGAGGTCAGGGGGATGGAAATCTGTGCAGTCTTCGTCGATTAGAAATGGATCATTCTGCCTGACAGCTGTATATTTACTAATATCGCCGTTATACAGTCTGCAGAAGTGGTTTTTCCATTTTATCGACTGCGATTCTACTACGAGGTGTCCGTTCTCATCCCTGCAGGCTTCTGTTCTGGCTTTATAACCTTGGCTTGTTCGCTTTATGTGTTGATAAAACTTTCGAACATCACGCCTGCAGCAACACCTCTCCATATCCTCAATCGCGTGCTCTTTCTTCTTTCTTCTGAGAAGCATGAGGATTGAGGTGTATAGGAGAGCTTAAGGGATCGGTAAAAGCACGAGCGGTTTCTGCCGATAGTAGCTTTCCGACGTCATAGCTTTGTATTCTTACTCTACTCCGCAGCGTTCGTGCTATCCGTAAGCGCATCTTGGCTACTACAAGATACTGGTCCGAGTCGATGTTAGCCCCTTGGAAAGTTCGGACATCAAGAATAGTGGAGGGGTGTCTGTCGTCGATCGCAATGTGATCAATCTGGTTGGTAGTCGATTGATCAAAAGACCGCCAGGTGCCTTTGTGTATATCGAGGTGCGGGAAGCACGTACTGGCTAGAAGGCTGTGTTTGCCGATGACTCGTTCAAATATGTTTTCGTTATCCAGCTTAGCATTGAAGTCCAGTATAATATTGATGTCATAGCTGGCACATTGGGCATACGTTCTGTCTAGGAGATCGTAGAACTCATCTTTGGCGGAGTCATCCTTGTCCACCGTGGCGGCGTGAACGCAGATCAGGCTGATGTTAAAAAATGTAGCCTTGATACGGATTGTTATCAGGCGTTCGCTCACATGCCGAAAGCTTAGGACTTTTTGCCTTAGTCCACCTCGGACAACAAATCCACATCCGAACAATCGTTCTCCTCTCTCCCTATAGCAGTCGCTGTATAAATATCGCAGTTTTTCATCCGCTTTATACCCGGTCCATTCCATCGCATTTCCTGGATGGCGGGTATGTCCGCTTTATAGCGGTCTAGGGCGTCCGCGAGTTGTTCAGCTGCACGTGGCCTGTTTAGGGACCTAACATTCCACCTACAGAGCCGAAGATCATTGTCCTTTTTTCATTTTTTGCAAGGGTCGTCAACATTAATCCAGCCCGTTATATCCGAGGTTTGTGGTTGTTTCGGAGTTTGTGGTTTTTTTACGGTTACGGCTTACTAGGCCGTAGCCCAACCGACTTATCTTGTTTTTTGGCGCAGGAGGCTCGCCATTCGCCCTTCCCCGTCTGCAGTTTTCATAGGAAATCTCAAGATGGCACTGCGAGGAGCTGGGGATAGGACTAACTGACAGTGCCGCAAGACGTTCGACTGCGGTGGCTCTTCTCGCTTTTTAGCAGGCTAGCATCCGTCGGTTAGATGCTGCCCCTACGAGGCCTTTGTTAGTCCTTTGCCACAATTAGACTATTGGTATCTTAAACATTTGCCTGTCTCAAATCTATGCATGTATGTATGTATGTATGTATGTATATATGTATGTATGTATGTATGCATGTATGTATGTATGTATGTATGTATGTATGTATGTATATTGTCGTTACAGTCCATGAAGGACCAAAGTCTCTCAATCATCCATGTTACGTATACCCCCAGATAAACTCTTGAGACGACAATGTCGGCCGGGCACCATGAGTTTTGTTGAATCAAGCTCGCAAATTATGAGAATAGCTACAATGAAGGAAAAATCTGCTTTGATGTACTTTTTTTTTTTAGAAACTCGCGCAGGTTGAAGAGTTTTTATTAACATATTCCCTTATGATGTGCTATAGGCACATAACCTGAACGGAGTGCATTGGTTTGGGTCGTTGATGTTCGTTAACTCTCAGGGGTGGTTGTCCTAGATAGGGCGAGAGCCGACCAGCGTTGTTTATAGTCCGAAGTAATTCGTTCAAGCACTTTAATATTGCATACGCAGAAGATTCTTCAAAAAAAGAGGCGGGACATTCTGAATAGATAATAAAAATAAGACTTAACCTTTGAGGAACTCAAATCCATATCTCGTCAGGTTGGCTCTCAGAAAAATATTTCTTCGCTGACAACCAGATACCTCGAGCTTTGATGAAAAGTTTCTGAATAGCTTTTCTCGAGTATTTTTATTTTTAATCTCTGTGCTCCTTCGAGTATTGCAACCCTCTCCAAAAAATAACAAAAACACTGTGGGACGTGATCTTGCTTAAATATTCGTATATAATGAATGTAGAAACATGGATTTTGTTAAAGACGGAGGGATGGCCCTTGGTCGTTTCCAGAAAAAAAACTTTGCTGAGATGGCTGTTACGGAAAACGTGGCTGAAAGCTTTTGGTCATATATGTATATGGGTTTTCTGCGATTTTAGGTTAGTAAAGTTTATAACAGAGAGCACCGTGGCACAGTGGGTAGTGTGTTGGTCTCTGACGCCGATGACACGGGATCGAATTCCGACACAGCCATGTCATCGAACGTGTTTTTCACGGTGATTCTCCTCGGCGGGGTTCTGACAAACCTCCTGTAGTAAAATTGTCATGAATAGCTTCTCGAAATTCGCCGTTCGGAACCGGAAATAAACTGTAGGTCCCTTCCACCTATGTGAAAATGAAATCACACACAACATGGGTGATTGAGAGAAGCTCGGCTCAGGTCCTTCATGGACTGTGAAGCCAATATATGTACATATGTACAAACAAAGTTTATAACAAGACCTTAGCATGTATCCGTTTACGATCCCATTTACACAAAGACTAGATTCTCAATGTCACCAAGTTGGTTCTACGTGTGGTGGCTGTGCTCTGGATCAGTTGGAAGGGGACCCGAATTTTGGCTACAAAATCATATCTAGTGAGGTGGCTTCATAAACGAGCAAAATTCTTGACGTTAGGAAAAGAACAATCCAAAGACCTGGACGACATGTGTTTCCGACAAGACATCCTAACGTGCCAAATAAGGTATAACATTAAAATTGTTCCAAGAATGTTTACCAGAGCTGGTTAATTCCAGAAGTGGCCAGATGGACAAACCACCCAGCTTGTGCGATTTAACGCCCTTAGACTTAATTTTTCTGCTCATTAAACTGGGTTGTGCGAACTTCGTGCCATTAACCATTATTTTATCTTGCTATGATATTTTTACGCGGCACACAAAGTGATACATGTGAGACTATGGATCTAATCATCGTCGTAAAGATGCAAAGTATATTCTTCGGTGATAGATCCCATGCACTGCCAAAGCTCTGCCGTGGTGTTTAAATAAAGCACAAGAACTTGCCACAATTTAAATTGTGTACCGTTGTCGGTAACAACTATATTTGGAAGCCCAAATCGCGAGAATATGCATCTTAGTTGTTCGATTGTACTTTTACTGCTTATGGATTTATTCATGTCGATACATTCGATCCACTTACTATGAGAGTCCACCAATATTGAAAACTATCTGTCGAAAATTGGACCCATAAAATCTATTGAAGCCTTTCCCATGGCTTGGTTGGCCAATTCCAGGAAATGAGTTCACTTTTTGGTGGATGTGCAGTTTAAGGCAAACATTGATCACGACTCCTTACTATATTCTCTAGCTGTTTATTTAACAGCGTACCAAAAGGCGCTGCAGAGGAAAGCCAGGGCAGCGCAAGAAGAGTACCGAGCCAGAAGAAGGGAGGAGAAAAAACTACTGCGACAAAAGAAAAGAATCTTCGCAGCCTCCCAGCTCAAGGATATCGAGGAGTCTAGGGATAAACATAAAACACGAGCCTTTTACAAGGAAGCCAAGGGCCTTGCATGAGGCTTCAAAAAGGGTACCCAGGCTCTTCGAAACTGCGAGGGTAATCTTGTCACCGACCCGCAGGGAATAGTGGATGTATTTAAGCAGCATTTCCAGCAACTGCTTAACGAGCATGACCAAGAGAGAGTGGTAGGGTCCGAGGAAATCCCAACTCCAGCCACTGAAGTAGTCCTACCATCCAGCATCGAAAAACTCGGCACAGCTATTCAGAAGCTGAAGAACAACACGGCTGCAGGCTCAGATGGCTTGCCATCAGAGCTCTTCAAGGCTGGCGGCGATGTTCTGGTAGGGAGCATGCACCAGATCATCTGCAGAATTTGGGAAGATGAAAGCATGCCCGACGACTGGAATACCAGCTCTATACGCCCCATCCACAAAAAAGGCGATCCTACCTCTTGCAAGAACTATAGAGGTATATCCCTGCTCAATGTCGCATACAAGATCCTGTCCAGCGTATTGTGTGAACGTCTAAAACCATTTTGCACCGCACTAATCGGCAGCTACCAGTGCGGCTTCCGGCCCGGCAAATCAACTATAGACCAAATTTTCACACTTCGACAAATCCTGGAAAAGACCAACGAGTTTCGAATCGATACACACTATCTTTTCATCGATTTCGAAGCCGCATACGACAGCATTCATCCTGAAGAACTGGTTGGTGCTATGGCCGAATTCGGGATCCCGGTAAAACTGATCCAGTTGTGTCGCGCCACGCTAAAAAACCCGCGATGCACCGTGCAGCTCGGTTCTAGGAGCTCGGAACCATTCGAAACATGCACCGAATTTCGGCAAGGAGATGCGCTGTCATGTGACTTCTTCAACCTGGTGCTGGAGCAGGTAGTGCGACGGGCAGGCGTCAACAGGGAAGGCACTATCTTTTACAAGTCCATCCAGCTGCTAGGATACGCGGATGATATCGACATTATCGCGTTTTCTCGCGGTGGCATTGTGGAAGCATTCACGGCGACTGAAGAACAGGCGAAACGAGTTGGTCTTAAGAGCAATGAGGACAAAACGAAATATATGCTGTCAAGCAAGAACCAATCCGTCGCTCACCACCTGGGACAAAATATAACAATTGACAGCTACAATTTCGAGGTAGTTAAGGAGTTTGTCTACCTCGGGGCAAACGTAAATTCCACAAATGACACCACAGTGGAGATCCGGCATAGAATCGCCCTTGGCAACCGCTGCTACTTCGGCTTGTCCAAATAACTGAGGTTAAAACTTCTCACTCGAAAGACCAAAGTCGTGCTTTACAAAACGCTCATTCTGCCAGTCTTGTTGTACGGAGCCGAAAGCTGGACGATAAGCAGGACAGCGGAGCTGATTTTGGGTTCTTTCGAAAGAAAAATTCTGCGCCGGATATTTGGTCCTGTCTGTGAGGAAGTTGAATGGAGAAGAAGACACAACCGCGAACTCTACGAGCTGTACCAAAATGTGGATGTAGTCCGGAAGGTAATGATCCGTCGACTACACTGGCTCAACCACATCGAGCGCATGGAGATCATCGCTCCAGCTAAGAGGGTCTTCGACTCCGAGTCTCTTGGTTCGAGAAGAAGAGGAGGACCGAACCTCCGGTAAAAAGACCAAGTAATCGCGGATGTAAGACATCTTGGTCTTGACAACTGGAAGCAGCGTACCCGGGACCGTCAAGGATGGAAGGCAGCTATAGCTCAGGCTCAGATCCTCCATGGATCGCTGGCCTGATAAGTAAGTAGTAACAATTGGATTACCCCATTCACTATAGTTAACGTACTGCAAAACGCCAAGGTTTACTAGTCTATCGATTTCAGACTCAACTATGTCTTTAATTGCAAAGGGCAATTTCCTTGGACGGAAAAACTTAGGCTTTGCATTCTCTTTCAGTTTCGGTGAAACTGTACCATATTTAAACGTCCCCAAACTTCCGTCAAAGAGGTCTTTATATTTTTCTAAAACTTTAACTAAATCGGTATCTAAGTTCAGTTGCGCTTTGTTTAAAAAAATTTTAATGCTTTCATCCAACTCCTTCCCAATATACCCGACTGGAAACTAGTTCAGTATAGGATCCGATTCGGATCAGAATTGCCTGAAGACTGCTGATCCGGGTATGATCGAAAATCGTCACGCTATATATGTATGATCTACATGGGATCCTTTTCAAAGATCCATGCCAGATCCGCTCGAAAGATCCATACCGGATCCGTTTTAAAGATCCATCCAAAGATCCGGCCAAAAGTTCCATTGACTTACTTACTTACTTACTTAGGTGGCGCTACAGTCCGTGGTGAACCTGGGCCTCAACCAACAAGCGTCTCCAGCCGGCACGGTCTTTGGCCAGCTGTTTCCAGTGCCGCACACCCAGTTGGTTGAGGTCCCTTTCCACCTGCGTGCACCACCGCTGAGGCGGCCGTCCTCTGCCGCGCCTTCCTTCCGGAGTGGATTCGAAGACTTTTCGGGTCGGAGCTGTATCTTCCATGCGCTCTACATGGCCTAGCCACCTTAGACGCTGTATCCGTAGACGTCGTACCAGGCCGATGTCGCTGTACAACCCGTACAGTTCTTCGTTATATCTTCTCCTCCATACACCGTTTGAACAAACGGGACCGTAGATAGTGCGCAGAATTTTCCTCTCGAAACGACCAAGGGCATCTTCATCCGCTTTTGTTAAGGTCCAAGCCTCTGCGCCGTAAAGGAGGACTGGGATGATCAAGGTCTTATATAGTGTCACCTTGGTTTTCCGAGAGAGGGCTCTACTTCTCAATTGCCTCTTGAGCCCAAAGAAACAGCGGTTGGCAAGAGTGATTCTGCGTTTTATCTCAGCGCTGGTGTTGTTGTCGCTGGTAATCAGTGAGCCAAGGTAGACGAATTCCTTGACCACTTCAAAGTTATATCCGCCCATGGTGACGTTCTGGCCAATACGTCGGTGTTGTCCGTCTCTTTTAGATGAGAGCAGATATTTGGTTTTACCCTCATGAACCTTGAGACCCGTCTTAGCCGCTTCTACCTCAATGCTCACGAAAGCCTCATTGACGTCTTGCTGTTTTCGTCCAATTACGTCAATATCGTCGGCGTACGCAAGCAATTGCGTAGACTTGAAATAGATCGTACCTCTTGTGTTGGCCAGTGACTCTTGCACAATCTTTTCAAGCACGATGTTGAAAAAGTTGCACGACAGCGCGTCGCCCTGCCTAAATCCTTTTTTAACATCAAAGGTCTCGGTATGCTCATTACCGACCTTAATGGAGCAACGAGAATTCTCCATTGTCATCCTGCACAGTCGGACAAGTTTGACAGGGATGTTAAAACTAGACATGGCTTTGTACAGCTCGTCTCTATATACGCTGTCATACGCGGCCTTGAAATCGACGAAGAGGTGGTGAGTGTCGATTTGGTATTCCTGGGTCTTCTCCAAGATCTGCCGTAGCGTAAATATTTGGTCTATTGTGGATTTACCTGGCCTGAAACCACACTGATAAGAGCCGATCAGGTTATCCACAAACGGTTTCAGGCGTTCACACAATACGGCAGAGAAGATCTTATATGTGATGTTAAGGAGACTTATTCCCCTATAGTTGGCGCAGTTATAGGGGTCTCCTTTCTTATGGACCGGGCAAACGATGCTGAGATTCCATTCGTCGGGCATGCTTTCCTCCGACCATACCTTGCAGATGAGATGGTGCATGCACCTTACCAGCTCATCTCCAGCCGCCTTAAAAAGCTCAGCAGACAGGCCGTCTGCGCCAGCGGCTTTATTAGACTTAAGTCTTGATATCGCTATTTTGACTTCGTCTAGGTCGGGTGGACCGAATTCTGTTACTCCGTGGTCCATTGCGAATGGCTCGTTCTGCCTGACAGCGGTATCTTGTCTATCATCGCCGTTATACAGTCTGCAGAAGTGGTCTTTCCGAATCCTCAGCATCGACTGCGACTCTACTACCAGTTCTCCAAGTTCCAAAGTTCCATTGACTGCTTTTTTAATATTAAGTCGATATTATAGTCTGACTTAAATTTTATTAATGATTTTAATTACACTTTAAGTAGCTTAAAACAGTGAAATAAAATATTACTTATCGTTTTTATTGCAAGTTTTTGCATTATTTATTATCCTGCCAATGATATCATCAAGTTCCGTGTCATTAAAACCAATCCCATGGTCTTCTAAGTCTACACTCATTATATTTGGAACATTAGGAAATTGCAAAACGGAAAATAAAAATTTTAGCAAAAAAAGAATAATGTTTACCAAATAAACATGAGCCAAATTCAGTATTTTTGAAAACTATTTTGTCTCCAGTTTGTTTCTGGGCTGTGAAGCTGTTAATCATATTAGCTGTAAAAATGTTGATATTACCTCTGTCAAATTCTGCATCAAAATCCTATTTGCCATGGTTTATTCCATATAATGCTTGTCTATTCCTCACTGAAACCTGTAGATGTTGTGATTCTTCACAACAGAGTTGGATCTGCACTTATAAAAGGACAATACAAGTGCTGATCTTCCTCTTTATAATAGATCCAGTTCGTCGGCACAAAATCTATATTGTTTGAACCCTCATCATCCACAAGAATCACTAACGCGTATACACTCATTACTATTAACTTACGACTGTGTCACAGAAGAAATTCTAATTTCGTGTTCACTAATGAAATTACCATAGGAAACTGAAACACTACCAAATTATCCAGACTGTTTTATTTTGATGCATGCAGCGCCGACCGAGTTTGTTGTCTCGGCTACGCTGAACTGATTTCCAGTCGGGTATTATAATTAAATTAAAAAGATTTCAACTTGTTTGCTTATGTTTTTAAATTGAACATTTACCTCACACATTCCTATAGGTTTGATAACAATTCCATCACAGGTCTTTGATGCTATATTTGATTCGACCATTTCAAGGATATTGCCGCACCGCTATCAATTTCCATTATAAGGTCAATTCCATTCATAGTAACTGTTGCCGTGATCGGTTTTAACAAATTATCTTCCCTGAAATAAAAAATAGACAAATCAGTTCTATCCTCTTCTAAAAAATTACAAGAATGGTTATTATTGTTGTTTCTTTGCTTAGGCTTATTTTCAGCATTCGCTCGTTGATTTCTACACATCTTCCTTAAATGCCCTTTTTCGCCACACTTTATGCAAATGTATGTATGTTGGTGTTACAGCCCATGAAGGACCTAAGCCGAGCTTCTCTCAATCATCCATGTTGTGTGTGATTTAATTTTCCCATAGGTGAAAGGGACCTACAGTTTTTATTGCCGGATCCGAACGGCGAATTTCGAGAAGCTTTTCATGACAATTTTACTACGGGGGGTTTTGTCAGAACCCCGCTGAGGAGAAATACCATGAAAAACACGTTCGATGACATGGCTGTGTCGGGATTCGATCCCGTGTCATCGGCGTCAGAGGCCAACACACTACCCACAGCGCCACGGTGCTCTCAATTTACTAGAACTATTTTATTGAAAGCAATAATCGTTTAATTTGAAATTGAGCAAAGGGAGACGGCTGTACGGTCTGTAATCAAGTGGGGAAACTGACAGTAGTATCGTGCTTATACTATTGAATATATATATAGATACATTACACTTAATAGTAGGGGAGCCCAAGCGGGGATTTCGCGCGTTACTCGAGCGCGTCAGAAAATCATATGGGGAGAAACCTTGCATCCTGTAATGTACCCCTACCAAATATGAACCCTTAATATAGGGGAGTGCGTTGAGGGCAGCCCGTCAGATTAGTAAAAAAAAATCGATCCTCGGAAAAACTCGAGCGCGTCAGATTAAGAACATGTAAGTTAAGTACATCCTGAAAAGTGTATATTTCAATAATCTGACAATTTGAGCGTGGCATAAGGAAATGGGGAAGTCGCAAAGTTGTAAAAAAAAACGCGTCACCTCGAAATACTCGAGCGCGACTAATTTTTTTTTTTTTTTTTTGGAGGGAATTCTATCACGATTATGAAAAACATATAATCTGACGGTTTTCATGGGGCGATATAGCTAAAACCATCGGTAAAGCATGAGCGTACAGATGCTTATATCTATGTATTGCCCACTCCACGCCTCTCGTTCCTTCTCACTCTTTCCCAGTGTTTCACATGCGAAGTTTTTTAAATTGTCAGATTAACATTACTCCTCTACATAATTGTCAGATTATCATTTAGGGTGACTCTGACATCGAGTTGAACCAACAGTAGAAAAATCTGACGCGCTCGAGTATTTCAAGTTAACGATTTTTTTTAACATTTTCAAAAATCAGTCATGAGTGTAGGCCACGTCCAAATCGTCAGTAATTTAAACCGAACACTGTTTTGAGTTCACTAAACGTCCGCTTTCAATATCTGACACGCTCGAATAACTTTTCTTTTGTTTTGCTTTTTTACCGCTCTTCTCAGCCGCCCACCGCTATCTAATCGTCAGATTAATATCCAACGGTTATCAGAATGACGAAGCGAGTATACTGTATTAATATCTGACGCGCTCGAGTATTTCCATGTGACTGTTTTTTTTTACATTTTTAAAAATGTTTACACGCTCCTTTCCTCACTAAAATGGACAACTTGACATAAAATTTTTGGTTTGAGAACCTAATCTTCACAATCCAATAGGTCCCCATGACGCTCTAGTAACTGCAAATTTAGCATCCCGGGCTCCCCTACTATAAGGTAGTATGCGTGCTTAAACTCTTAATATATACATTACAACTTTAACATATATACATTACAGTCAGAAAGCGGATAATACTGTAGCGATTGACATTTGAAAATTGTTAGTATATACCTGGATATCAAGCACATAATAGGCACCAGCTTAGTTAACCTGCTTTTCATAAAGAGAACAAAGAAACCGACATCTACCGTCTAAGTCTGAGCGTGGACTCCATGATCACTAGAGCATAGTGGACAACCGCCATGCGGGCAGACTTGTAGCAAAGGGCACGGTTTACACCTGCAATTAATATCCTGAATGTGTTACCTAATATATGTATGCTGTCTAGCATCATTGTAAATTCGCTTAAAAATTCCCCCGATGTTAATAAAAATGTCCAGCTTTTTTATCGCACGCGCATTTGATTTTTCCAGGAGAAGGATTAGAAGATATTCTTCGATGGCATGTTTCATCAAAAGAAGATAGTGCCTTCAAAGGGCCATTCTGCGCCCGTGCAAGCCTACTATACATTCTTCCGAATGATAATCAAGTAAGAAAGATACAGGCAAGCGCATAGTCACGTTTGAGGCGATATATTAGCTCCGCCGAGTTGTATTCTCAAACAACAATAGATGTCAATATTAACATTATGACATTTTTCAACGGCTAAATGCTTATTTTAGGGGGGAGGGAGCGAGCAAACAGAGCAAAAAAGTTGATCGCGTATAACATGGCAAACGCCCCTGGATAGCTACCCTGGCACCCGCCAACGCAGCGAACCAACCCCTTGTTTCTGGGGAAAGAGGAACCTGGCCCTCCAGGTTGGGGGTTGTGCTTAGGGGTAACATCCCTATCATGTAAAAACCTACATGTTCCGAAACAACAACAAGCCTAGGATACGGACGGATACAAAGCTGACGACCCCTGTAAACGACTAACGGACTTGAGAGTCTGCACCTGGAGTGTGAGGTCCCTTAACAGACCGGGTGCAGGCAATGAATTGGAGCAAACCCTCAACTGCTATGGAATCTCAGCATCGTTTGCCTGGTCCATAAGAAAGGAGACCTCTATAACTGCGCCAACTATAGGGGAATAAGTCTCCTTAATATAGCATATAAGATCTTCTCTGCCGTATTGTGTGGACGCCTGAAACCGTTTGTGGATAACCTGATCGGCTCTTATGAGTGTGGTTTATGGCCAGGTAAATCCACAAAATGACCAAATATTTACGCTACGGCAGATCTTGGAGAAGGTATACCAAATCGACACTCAACACCTTTTCGTCGATTTCGAAGCTGCATATGACAGCGTGTATAGAGATGAGCTATACAAAGCCATGTCTAGTTTTAACATCTCTGCCAAATGGAGATGTTAAATGGAGAATTCTCGCTGCTCCATTAAGGTCGGTAATGAGCAAACCGAGACCTTTGATGTTAAAAAAGGATTTAAGCAAGGTGACGCGCTGTCGTGCAACTTTTTCAACATCGTGCTTGAAAATATCGTGCAAGAGTCACTGGCCAACCCAAGAGGTACGTATTATTTCAAGTATACGCAATTGCTTGCGTACGCCGACGACACTGACGTGATAGGACAGACACAGCGAGACGTCAATGAGGCCTGTGTAAGCATTGAAGTAGAAGCGACTAAGATGGGTCTCAAGGTTAATGAGGGTAAAACCAAATATCTGCTTTCATCTAAAAGAGACGGACAACACCAACGTATTGGCCACATTGAAGTGGTCAAAGAATTCGTCTGTCTTGGCTCTCTGACGACCAGCGACATTAACACCAGCGCTGAGATAATTCGCAGAATCACTCTTGCCAACCGCTGTTTCTTTGGGCTCAAGAGGCAATTGGGAAGTAGAGCCCTCTCTCGGAAAACCAAGGTGACACTATATAAGACCTTGATCATCCCAGTCCTCCTTTATGGCGCAGAGGCTTGGACCTTAACAAAAGCGGATGAAGATGCCGGTGTATGGAGGAGAAGATATAGCAAAGAATTGTACGGGTTGTACAGCGACATCGGCCTGGTACGACGTCTACGGATACAGCGTCTAAGGTGGTTAGGCAATGTAGAGCGCATGGAAAATACAGCTCCGATCCGAAGAGTCTTCGAATCCACCCCGGAAGAAAGGCGCGGCAGAGGACAGCCGCATCAACGGTAGCGCACGCAGGTGGAGGGGGACCTTAACCAACTAGGCGTGCGGCGCTGGAAACAGCTGACCAAAGACCGTGCCAGCTGGAGACGGCTGTTGGTTGAGGCCCAGGTTCACCACGGACTGTAGCGTCACCTAAGTGAGTAAGATGCTTATTGTGATGACTACTTGACGATTCGGGCTATCAAAGGCATACAACATTATTTCGGTCGTGATAAGAGTTCCTTAGAAAAAAAAAACTGCTGTATAACGCTGTAAGTAGCAATTTTAGTGGATTGTTATTCAACTTTTTCTTTTACAAGATGTCAATTCTAATGAGTTCAAAAGCACTGCACCATCAAGAAGTTGAATTGACGCCAAAGGTCCTGGTTTGATTCCTCATTACTCACAGAAAGCTTTAACTAGCAGTCACCTTTTTCGTCCGTTTCTTATATAATCCTAGATCGTATTATACACATATCTTAGCGTCGAAACTGAATGATTTTATTCCTGTGAACCATTTGTAGAGGAAAATAGGTTCTGCCTTGAAACATAAGATCAAACTCCAAAAAGCTATGCACTAACATATCTTATCGGTCCCAAGGACAAATTCTCAAAACGAATACATATGTAAATACAATCAACAGCGGCACAGCTATTTTACTCAACACGATCACATAGCATTCAAGTCCAAGGCCCGTCATTTCATAACTAACAAACGATTGATCAACGGCCACATAATCTCATCAAAGTGCCAATAAACACAAATCATGCCGTCCGTCACTCTGATCGATCCCACGAGGGAGCCCCCATGCTGTCGATTAAGTTATGATGTTAGCTGGGGCTTGGGTAGTGTCAGACAGTCTGGTGATTCCTGATTCAACTTGTGAGAGTACCTGTTTTCACTATGATGTCATGCAGCATGATGACCTCCATTTGAGCCATGCATTCCCCCACAGCTACTGCATGAACATGTTCTCCTTGTTTTTTCCTTTTATTTTTGTTAATTATTTCTGATTTGAATCTTCCGCTGCGTATTTGTTTTCGAACGAAAATAGAAAGATGACACGTTTGTTTCGTTGAAACGATTTCATCCCCCAGATTGGGATACGAATAAGATTGTGTGTTGACTGTTGTCACTCTCTCACTCAATTGAATCTGGTGACAACGACTAGATACTTGGAGATCATTTCTAAAAATGAGAACAGCAACGCCTGAAGTGATGGATGCACACAACAAGTTGCTGTAGTCCTTCGCTTCATCGTAGGCGGGGGTGCAGTGTTCGAGCAACAATTATTTATCATGTGCTTCGTATACGATTTTGTAATCTGTTTTTGAACACGAGCACGTGGTCGAATGGCGAAAAATGATCTTTTGGTAGACAGAAAGGGATCTCTCCCAGTCAGTTGCTGTCATCTATCCGATCCCTCCCCCTTGGTTTGATGACCGACTGACTGCCGACTGACTGAGGCATTCCTAATTTATGATCCAACGCAGTATGTACATTGATTGGTTTACGCGGTTTGGATTACGCGTTGAGTAAAGCATTCAGTTGTGGAGATAGGCCGGACACTTTTTTCCTTGATTTTGATTTGTTTGTTGATGGTCAGGTCATGGTGTAAACAAAGTACCCAGATTATGGGCAAGTGGAATATTCAATTAAAACTAAAAAGCTTTTTACTATTTATACAGAAACATTTTGGCACTACAATCAAGACCACGCTATGGGCTTTAGAAAGAAATTAGATTATAGGCAAGGTCCTGTTATGAGAATTATTGAATTACGTTTTGCCATGTAGTCTATTAAATTAAAAAATGTTTTCAAAATAATAGGTACTTAACCGCACTTCTACTGACTCACGGCCCTTCTTGAACCGCTTTGCCGACTTAAACACACATATTTTCGAAATACATATACCCGTCTTTATATACCACCAGCGATTTTCGAAGGATTTTCGAGGGCTTCCCACCAGATTTCACTAAAACTGAGACACTCATTTTTACAATGAAAAATGCGCACAACACACAAAAAACATGTTGCTTTTTGTGGGTTCCGTACCCAAAGGTAAAACGGAACCCTATTACTAAGACTTCGCTGTCCATCCGTCCGTCTGTCACCAGGCTGTATCTCATGAACCGTGATAGTTAGACAGTTGAAATTTTCACAGATGATGTATTTCTGTTGCCGAAATGAATATTTAAGGGGGGCTCCCATACAACAGACATGATTTTCATCCAAAATATCCCCTTGGTCACATACTGAACTAAGGTTAGTCGACAATATCCCACAACCAGTAGCAAACTTCCCAGTTTTGACCTCTTTTGTGTCGTTGATGAAATAATTCTAGCTGCAAACCTTTTTCCCATATTTCCCTTTATTGTTATTCACCTTTTCACATCGTTGCTGTCAAGTAAGATAATTGATTTGAATTCAATGGACACTTTGATGATCAGCTATATCTCATCATAAAGATTTTTGATTATCAAAGTAATATGCCTGCAACGAAGATCTGTCGTCATACAAAAAATGTGATGTAATGTGATGACTGATGAGGTAACACACATAGTCTCTTTCATATTTATATATACAGATATCTAGTTTTGTTTTAAAAAACATTTCATTTCAAATTTCTGATGGCTTATGTTTCGTTTTCAATAGCTGTGTGCGGAAAGGAATTTTTCCAGAGACCTTAAAAACTTCTATTGTAATACCGTTACATAAAAAAGATGATACATACTACGGTGCTGAACAACTATCGACCCATTTCTCTCCTTTCGACATTTTCTAAAGTTTTTGAAAGAGGTATAAAATCCCGCATCTAATCTTCAACAAATTTCTTCAGTAATTCATAATTTGGTTTCAGAAATGGTAAATCGACAGAAAATGCTTTATTGAAGTTCACTGGTGAATTATATCTTAGTTTGAATGCATCGGAAATACATTCTGCATTGTTCATCGATATTACCAAAGCCTTTGATACTGTAGATCACACTTTGTTGCTAAATAAACTTTATAAAGCTGGTTTTAAGGGTGCATCTACGATTGGTTTGCTTCATACCTTAGAGGTCGTAAACAGATAGTGAAAATCAAAAACAGTCTTAGTTCACCGAAAACTATTAATATGGGTGTACCACAAGGTTCTGTTCTTGGTCCCATTCTGTTTATAATTCATATTAACTCTTTATTTATCCAAGCCTTCAAAGGAAAAATAACAGCTTTCGCTGGTGATGCAACTCTTACCTATTCAGGCACCAGTTACCTAAACTTATCAGTTGATCTAAATCACGATTTAGATATTCTACGAAGATGGTTTAATGAACGTAAATTAGTGATCAGTAGCAAAACGCAGTTCATGATTTTTAATTTAAATAGAAAATCGCGATAATATTCCGTTATATCACCATTCACCTTGTTGCTTAAAATTCCCTTTAGTAACATTCAAAATTGGTTTTCTTGGTTTTCAAAACAATGTTAGTTGCAATGACGCCTGCTTTCCAATTGAACGTGTGGATAAGCTAAAATACCTAGGCATAATTGTGGATAGTAAACTTACTTGGAAAGATAATGTATTCTACTTAAAGCAATATTTAAACAAAGTAGTGAGACAACTGTATTATCTTAGTCAAAATTGCGGTATGTCTGTTTTAAAATTGGTTTACGATGGTTTGATAAAATCCAAGCTTCAGTACGGACTATCCTGCTGGGGCGGTGCTTATCCCAGTACTATTAACCCATTATTAATTAAACAAAAACATGCTGTCAGAATCATGTGTAGAGTAAATCGTAGAGCCCCAAGTGACCAACTGTTCAGACGTCTTGATATTCTTCCTTTAAGGCACTTATATTGTTATAAAGTTTTAAAAATTTTCTTCTATAATTCCGGTTTTTATGATATGAGATTTCATATTAATCACAACTTACGTGTAAATTCTAGTACCTTTGCGACTATACCACCGATTCACAAAACCCATTTCTCCCGGTTTTATATCGTCACTGCACCTCGCTTTTTCAATTTATTACCCGAGAATCTTAGATCCGAGAGAGTGAGAACGGTTTTCTTACGCGGCATTAAAAAATGACTATTTTGTTTTAACACCATTCTACTATTAACACCCTATTCAACCCGATTGTTTAGATTTAAATTTGGATAGTCTCACATTTTTATTCTATTAGCCTCCTATTTTTCCCACATATAATTTAACTTAATTTTTTGCATATATCTTTATGTGAATTTATATTTCCCCATCAACTGTTTTTTAAATTAATGTGAATACTGGAGTTGATAGATACATTCACCTCTTGTCACTTGGACAACTGACTGTATCTTTTGTTTCAGGCGAACATTGTGTATTGATATTTAATGTAAATAGATACTGTATTATTATTATTTGCCATGAAATAAATAAAAAAAAAAAAAAAAAAAATAAAAAAAAAAAAAAATAAATAAATAAAAAAAAAAAAAAGTACAGATGGTACGGAACCCTTTGTGGGCGAGTCCGACTCGCATTTGGTCGGTTTTTTACTATACATATTTTGGCGACCGTGACAGATAATATTGGCACAAACCAACACTTTGTATCGCTTACGTCTTATTTAATTATCATTTTATCCAACTTTCAGCGCACTCAAGATATTTAACTTGATGTTATACTTGACTTGAATCATGCAAAAATTAAACCTCAGCTTATCACACCAAGGCAACTCAATGACCAGTTTCCATTCAAGGAAACCTCCCATCAATTTTGAGATTACCTAATGTTTTAGTTTTGGGCATGATTAAAATAATAACAGTCAAGGGACGGACTCTTCATGATTCAATCATTCTTGAAATCTTGACGACCAAGAATTCCAGGTGTTCAGTATAATTCCATTACCCATCATTCACTGCAACATCAGCTTCCTAGTGGATATACCTAAACCATACCTTGCACTTACATTAGCAAGAGACAAATTTTTTGGATTAACAGAGTTTGAGTTCTCATCTTGCAAGCTTATAGCTGCGAGAACACATCTGTGTACTCAGATTGTACCAACTAATATCCATCAATACAATTTGCAAGTATGTGAAATGGCCTTGATGAATCATGAAAATAATGCATTGGCCGATTGCATCTTAAACGAAATCCCATCTAAAAATCGTTGGATCACACTCAAGGAAACTAACAGCTAGCTATTTTCATAGATTACTCATTCCACAGGTCTACTCATTTGCAATGGAGTTACAAGCAGCATTGCCTTAGCAGCCAATGGAGTGATAGAATTCAAAGAAATGTGCACTCTTAACGTTGGAAACACGATTATAACCGGACGCTCAAACTTAGAAACAATTATATCTAACTCGGTCGTTCCGAGTGCAAAAATCAACAACTGGATCGAAAACCGTAACCTCTCAAAAGACCTTGTCCCCCCCCATTGAATGTAAGCACCATCGAACACGATCAATTTAAAAATATTACACAGAAAATAGAAGACCTTAAGAAGGACATAAGAGCACCCGAAGAACATACACGATTACCATCACTATGGTTTGAGCTACCTGCTGCTGTCGATTACCATTGGAGTGATAGCATTTTATTGCCGACGCCGACATCAGAAAGGCCCGATTCCAGCTCAATGAAGAACAATTCCTCGCTTTGAAGCCAACATTTGAATTGAAGGTTAAGAACCGCCAAGGAGGGGTGTATGTACGAACTTGTACATAATTTCCTATTCTTTAAGATTACATTGTATGTACATATTTTATTTTAACCTTTGTAACGGGAGCTACTGTGTGACAAATATTATTCGAATCCCCTTTATCATGGGAAATGTTTAGTAAGCAACGACGAATGCTCGGATTACGTCTAGTGAACCGCAAACATCAATTGTTCTCACAGTAGCTCACCGAGTAATAATCATGCGTTGTTACTACGCAAGGAGGAAAATAAAGTCATTATTAATTTTGACACTTAAGGCAACGGTTGAACATCTTTTTAGGGTTCCATACCCAAAGGTAAAACGGAACCCTATTACTAAGACTTCGCTGTCCGTCCGTCCGTCTGTCACCAGGCTGTATCTCTTGAACCGTGATAGTTAGACAGTTGATGATGTATTTCTGTTGCCGCTACCACGACAAACACTAAAAACAGAACAAAATTATTATTTAAGGGGGGCTCCCATACAACAGACATGATTTTCATCCACAAAATCCCCTTGGTCACATACTGAACTAAGGTTCGTCGACAATATATTTGTGTCTTTGATGAACTAATCTTAGCTGCAAACCTTTTCCCCATATTTATTGTTATTCACCTTTTCACATCGTTGCTGTCAAGTAAGATAATTGATTTGAATTCAATGGTGATTATCAAAGTAATATGCCGATAACCTGCCTGCAACCAAGATCTGTCATCATACAAAAAATGTGATTTAATGTGATGACTGATGAGGTAACATACATACATAGTCTCTTTCATATTTATATGTATATACAGATGGTACGGAACCCTTCGTGCGCGAGTCCGACTCGCACTTGGCCGGTTTTTTGCTATACAGATTATATCTAAGCAAATGAAAGGGAAATCTGACGGCCCTTATATTACAAACTCTAAGTGTTTCATAGTAATAAAATAAATTCCCCTTTCTATGCTTTCAACATAATAATAATTAGTAAACTGTAAGTGATTTGCTCGAGAAACGACGTGTTAAATAAGGTGTTCCCTGCTTGCCTTTGGAATTCCAGCTGGTGACACATTTCTTGATCACATCGAACACGCACAAAACTAATAACCTTGAAACGTTATCGACTATCCCCACCGAAAGGGTCAAAATCCGCATACAATAATTGATTTACCCCAAAAATAAGCCATTCCACGTAAACCAAATGTCATGCTTCCACTTATCATATTTACCAGACGATACTCACGCAAATATTCCACGCTTACCACCACCCACTAGTCCCTTCATCAATAATCATAATATCTTCTCATCACGAAAACTGCCAAAAGCTCCCGCTGACACTAACGGGGTACGCTATCCAAAAAGCTTTTTGTCCCCCAATAGCTAATATTAATGTTTTGATAATGCTGACAAATTTAGCAGACTAACCGCTCTCAGGCTCACGCTCTCACAACTGGTTTGGGGTCTCTTTTCGTAAGTGCCAATCGACTTGGACGTCGTATAGCAACGGCAGTATGAATCGTGATCGCTTCGCGTCTCAACGCGGGTCGCCGAATCGGACTCAGAAGTTTGGAAAAAAAATTGTTATTAAATAGTCTAATCTTTTGGAATACGAGTATGTTGTTCGAATTCATTGGCGTGTCATGGTTCGATATCGTCACGTTCGCTACCTTTATTGCCGCGGTAATTTACGTGTCGATAGTATCTAAAGAACGACAACTGCAACAACAACAGCAAAATGATCAAGTGAAGTACGTAGTGATCGTGTATTTATTTTATTATTGTTATTTAGAATATTCGAAAAGAAAACACAATCCAGTGTCGGTGTAGTCGTGGCTTCGTTATCTGTGTCCCCACACGTAAATGAATTGAATAATTTCTGTTGTGACGAGAGTCGTTAATTTGGTGATCAAATACACTTTTCTTTGGTCGTTTTGCCCAATTTTTTTGATTTAAGCAGTCGGCTAACATCACGTACACGGAACGTATGAAATCACTGCCAATTAGCGATAAGATAAAACCACAAATCCCCCCATTGCGTGTTTCTTTGAAATACTAATACTTATCACTGCCGTACCCTTACCCTATTTTTAGCAAGCCACCATCATCTCCCAATGGTACCACATTGCCGCCTTCGAGTCCCACCGATTGTTATCCACAGGACGAATTGTAAGCAAACATTTCCTGTTCATAACCACCACCTATCCGTCCTCTTAAATGCACGCCATGTATGAACACTAAAATAACGAATCATTTATAGCCATGACGATGAAGATAGCTTATCGCTGGATAACCTATTCCCCTGCGATCAGTCGGAAATCTATGCATCCAAGAAGATCAGTTATATTATCGAAGAACTCATACAGACGGAGGCAAACTACGTTGACCATCTGAAACTGGGAGTTCGAAATTATGGTTCAATGTTCGACCGCGAGGACTTGCCAGAAACTTTACAGGGCAAGAGGCCCGACCTGATGGCGAATATTGAGGAAGTGCTAGATTTACATGAGAAGCAGATCTTGCCAATGATGCAGCACCATCAGCGGGATTTAAAAGCCCTCTTCGATGAATTCGCAGGTCATGTTGATGTAAGTATGATTATCTATTAATATTCCGTCTTGCATTGTTGTCATGCTCTCTAAAGTACGTGTGTATTTTTGCATATTTATTAGGTAAATGTTCAATTGGCGACGCCTTGTGATCTCATTTCGCCACAGTAGTTTATTAATATTCTGAGGAGTGCTTTTATTGAAGACACTCGTTCAGTATTTAAAACGCAACTCAGGGCATGGAGTAGAGATCGTCCTTCGGAGAAATCCAATTCTGCTTATCACAACTTACAAGTGGTTTCACAATAGCAATGAAATTCTGTTATTTATGGTAGACATTCTATATTGGAGGGCAAAGCTCGTACTCGTGATACTAGTGACCCAGTTAGTAACATACAACTGTGACCGAGTTATTGCTGTGCAAGTATAGTCTGTAATGAAGTAATTTATTTATACCGGACATTTAGTTAGTCGAAGCAAAGCGATATGATTTTTGTTGAAGGCTTCTGCTATCCGCTGGAGCACTCAGACGCAAACTCTGGTCCATTGTACTCCAGACAGACACCTTATATTACTGTATTTTCCCCGTTTTCCGGAGAAAAATTTGAAAGAGTTTCAGTGATGTAGAGCTAAGGAATTCGGCACACACCACGTCGGCTCCAAGGGTGCGTCACGGTGCGCGAGCAAAGGCGGGACAATCACAGAGGAAATGCTCTGCTGTGTCATCCTCCTCCTCGCCACATGCAGTACAGGTAGGCGTCTCACTGATGCCGAGCACGTAGAGATGCTTGGCAAAAGTGTAATGGCCCGTGATAACTCCCACAAGCCTTCTGCAGTCGATTCTCCTTAAAGACAGGAGGAATGCTGCAGATTTTTTGCAGACATCAGGGCATACGCGCTTAGTCATCCTGCAATCTGGACACTCCCTCTATCTACGGTTGTGTGTATTACATACACAATCGTTAATGTAGGAATTTACCATGGACCTAGAGCGGGTTGAGGTCCTGAGAAGCTCTCCTCTGAACCCATTCTGGTTCATCAGAGATCTCATTTCCTGGGATCCCAGAGTGGCCTGGAATCCATACAAGCCATAATGAATTTAGTCTGCCGACTTTGTTCAGGAAGGACTTGAGTTCAAGCACTAATTTGGAGCTAGTTAAGGGGTTATACACAGCTTTTAGTGCAGCTTGGCTGTCACTGTAGACGCATATGCTTTCCCCCTTCCACCTGTGCTTCACAACGTAGTGCATGGCCATTAGGATTGCGTACATCTCTGATTGAAAGACAGACGCATATTTTCCTAAGAAGAAATGCAGTCGAATGTTTTCGCGCTCATAAAAGACCCCAGCACCGGACCACCTTCCAGACCTGGAGCCATCCGTGAAAATGCGAAGACTATCCTTTCCAGGTTCACTATCCAGCCATAGCCAATCCTGACGCCATGGAAACTCGACTGTAAAATTAAGGCGCAGTAACATAACGGGCGTCAGTGCGTCAGAAGGCATGTCCATGAGACAGGGGTCGCAGGGCAATTCTTGCGCAAGCACGCCGTTATTCCTATGCGAGTTATACTAAAAGCCATTTCTCTTCAGACGAGACATGGCTTTCAGAGCGCACCCTCTGATAAATATGTATATCAAGAGGTGGAAGGTTCATCATAGCAGCGCCCGGCGTGCTGGGGAAGGCCCCCGTGCAGCTGAGACAAACCGTTCTTTGGAGTTTGGTGAAAGAGGCTTCGACGTGCTTGCGTTTTAGTCTGTTTCGCCAGACAACTGATGCATATGAGATTATAGGTCTTACCATTGCCGTGTAGATCCAGAGGACCTTTGCCGGCGATAAACCCCATGTTTTGCCAAAAGCTCCTTTGCATTGCCAGAAAGCTGACAACGCTTTGGTGGTTTTTGGCTCAACATGCTTTGACCAGAGAAGCTTGCTATCTAAGAAGACTCCTAGATACTTAGCCTCCTTGGATATCGGGATGGAAATGCCTTTTAGTACCAGCTGAGTCATGTCAGTATTTTTCCTCCTTCTCGTTAAAAGATCGACATCGGTCTTAAGAGGTCTCATTTAGTACCGCCTGTGCTTTGAGACGGACAGTCGTTAAGCATGAGCCGACAGAAAGAAGGGCGACATCATCCGCACAGGCCTGGGCATATATTCCAGAGGCATTGAGAGCATCAAGCAGAGAATCGACCACCATGCACCATAACAGCGGAGACAGGACGCCACTGGTCGATGCCTGCATCCGCAGTCAATGTCCTGTGCATGAGCATTGCTTTGATCCATAGGACCATTGCTTCATCTACGCCATGATGTCTGACAGCGTTGCACATGCTGTCAAAAGTTGCGTTATCAAAAGCTCCCTCAATGTTGATGAAAATGCCCAGCGCGTATTCTTTCAATTCTCTCAACTAGGTTCTGAAGCACAGTCTCGTAGGATTTTTCGCGCTGGTAGGCATGTTGCATCTTCGAAAGAGGGTGCATTCGAAGGGCAACTTTGCGCACGTGCAACTCTACCAGTCTCTCCATGCTTTTCAGCAGGAAGGATGTTAGACTAATTGGTCTGAAGCTCTTGGCAAGTGAGTAGTCCTCTTTTCCTATTTTGGGAATGAAGACCACTTTCACTGTGCGCCAAGGAATGGGTATGTGAGCAAGTGCTAGCCTAGCATTGAAAATTCTTTTCATAGTAGAAAGCAGCTGCCTTATACCTTTTGCAGCATAACAGGATATATCCCGTCGGTGCCCGGCGATTTGAAGCCATCGAAGGATGCCACAGCAAATTAAATAGCTTCAGTCATAACCACGCGCGATGCAATATACCAGCTACGCCGAGTTGTTTTCATCATTTCAATTGCAGTTTCCTTTGAAGGAGTGTGCAACGAGCCGATGTCGATCTGATTTCCCGGGAAATGGGTCTCAAACAGTAAACTAAGAGTTTCCGCTTTAGACTTAGTAAAGGTACCATCAGATTTTCTGAGCGCATCCAGCTTTGTCGGTTTTCACCGTTCGAGGACTTGCTAGTCGCACTCAGAGACTTGATCTCTTCGCAGAAGGTCCTATAAGTTTCTTACATTCTTTCTGCTTCGACCGAATTCGATTTGAGCGATCTATTCAGAAGAATTCTGGCTTCCCTGCGAAGACTTTGGAGCTGGGCATTCCACCAGGGGACCAATTTCCTGCAGAGAGGTTTGCTGACAGGACATGCGAGTTCAAAACAACTGGTGATGACGCTATTCAGGTTATGAACAGCGTTCTCTACCAATTGTTTCGTTCTAAGTTTAGGTAGGGCCTGAGTGGATTTCTCACAACCTAATCGGAATTCGAAATACTTATGGTCCGAAAGCGTAGCATCAGGCAAGACTCGCCAGTTAGTGATGTCCTTCACATATCTGTTGGATAGGGTCAGGTCAATCACCTCCTGTCGTCTTGTCGTAACAAACGTTGGTTGAGAGACAACATTGTTGATGTTATAGGGGTCACTGACAGGTGTTATAGGGGTCACTGACAGGTGCAGAGTAGGTGATGAATGGATTCGACCTCCTAAGCAGCTTCTGCGGAAATCATTCGAAATTTGGCCTAGCTTTTGTGCGTGCCAATGAGACAGTGACCGGTGATGACGCCAATAATTTTATAGATGTCAGTTCGTTCTAGGGAGATTAATCCCTTGGTCCGTTGACTGTCAAGCCGTGGCCAGATTTGCCCGGTGATGAGGCAGATGTGGCCCTGGGCTCATCTCAGCCATGGCGAGGTTTGTAAGTTCAAGCTCAATGGCTGCTAGAGGTATTACTGCGTATGCCATGTTTGATTGTGGCGTTGTTCCTTGTCTGGCGAGTGTGTCGATTCTTTAATTTCCTGAGATATCGTTGTGGCCTGGTACCCATTGGAGATGCGTACTAAACTATTCGGCCATCTGGTTAAGAGATAGGGGGCAGTCAAGGCCTACTTTTTAAGTGTACACATAGGACTCCAGCGATTTCAAGGCTGCTTGACTGTCTGTGAGGATTCGAATATCCGTAGTAGATATTACGTTCCACTTCAGTCAAGACAAGTCCTCCTATATTGCCAACAACTCCGTCTGAAAAACGCTGCAATGATCCGGTAATTTCAGAGCTCGGCTCAGGTTTAATTGTTTGCAGAATACTCCACCGCCCATCCCGTCTTTGGTTTTTGACCCGTCGGTGTAGAAGTCCACGCAGCTCTTCCGAAGTTGTGCCTGGCGGGACCAGTTTTGTCTGTCCGGGTATGTTATGTCGATCTCAAAGACTCTGGTAGGCTGTATGTTGTTAGAGTTTTCCGCTAAGGTTATCCTGTTGTTAAGAATGGAGGAGTGGCCACTAATGTAGCTCGTCCATTTGGAATTGGCTTTTAGTATGGTTGCCGTGTATGTGGCTGTTTACTTGCCAAATATGTTGAGTGGTGTAAGGTGGAGTATCATGTTGAGCGCTGCAATTGGAGTGGACCTTATGACCCCGTTAATGCACATGCATGCCAGCCTTTGTACCTTCTTGAATTGCTTATAGTATGTTACTTTGTCCAGTGCAGTCTACCAAACTACCACTCTATATATTAGAATAGATCTAACAACTGTAATGTATAGCCATAGGGCAAGTTGGGGTTCAATCCTCATTTAAGGCCTTCTTACAGGTGTAGAGAGCATTAGTTGCTTTTTTTGCACGCTCGATTGCGTTGTTCTTCCAAGATAGTTTCCTATCTAGTACAATGCCAAGGTATTTGGCCATGTTTGAAGATTAGATTAACCTGATGCCAAGTAGAGTGATTGAGCATGTTTCCGGGATCTTATGTTTCTTGGTGAACAGCACAAGCTCCGTCTTCTGGAGGTTTACCCCAAGCCCATTGTGCTGTGCCCATTTGCACAGTATGGAGAATGCTGTACACATACGGTCATTCAGTGTAGGTAGATATTTGCCCGAAATGGTAATAGCAACGTTGTCTGCGTAGGCAATAACGTCTAGGGCTTCTTTCCCCAGTTTGGCCAGTAGTTAATTTGAAACTACATTCCAGAAAAGGGGAGAGATGATCCCCTCCTTGTGGGGTACCCCTGGTAACCGCTCTAGTGGTTGCTTGGCTTCCTTCCCCATTAAGATTAGATTTTGCGTGTTGAGAGTAACTCGCTAATCAACTTTATCAGTCCTCTCCACTTTTAAATTTTCTAGCCCTTCTATTATTGCTTTCGAAGTGGCGTTGCTTAAAGCGCCCTCTGTGTCTATGAAGGCTGCTAATGTGTATTCTTTAAGACGGGTTGATCTCTCAATTTTCCTCACCAGTGTACACAAGGCTGTTTCGACAGGCGTAGGCGTGCTGGGCCTTAGACATTAAGGATGGATATGGCGTATATGTAAGTCTGTCAGCCTGTCTAGGGTTTTTAATACAAAGGATGATGGACAGATAGTCCTTATGTTAAGTTACAGCTAGTTGTAACTTTTCTAATTATCTAATATCTCAGGGAAAAAAACGCTCGATCTAAATCTCTATAATTACGTATTGCAATTGTTACTTAAAAGAACAAGAGCAGCTCGTGAGCTCTACGAGTCAAAAAGAAGGAAGGAGCATAAGCTTCTTAGAAGAAAGAAGAAAGAGCACGGGAAGCGCGCGATTGAGGATTTGGAGAGGTGTTACTGTAGGCGTGACGTTCGAAAGTTTTATCAACAGATAAAGCGAACATGCCAAGGTTATAAAGCCAGAATGGAAGCCTGCAGGGATGAGAACGGACACCTAGTAGTAGAATCACAGTCGATGCGGAGAATATGGAAAAACCACTTCTGCAGACTGTATAACGGCGATGTTAGTCAATATACCACTGTCAAGCAGAATGATCCATTTCTAATCGACGAAGACCGCAGAGAATTCCGTCCGCCTGACCTCGACGAAGTTTAGATTGCCATATCGAAGCTCAAGTCGAATAAAGCTGCTGGCGCAGACGGATTGTCTGCTGAGCTCTTCAAGGCAGCTGGGGATGACCTGGTTAGGGGCATGCACGACCCCATCTGTGAGATATGATCAGAGGAAGCATGCCCGAGGAATGGAGTCTCAGCATCGTATGCCCGATCCACAAGAAAGGAGACTCCTCTGATTGCACCAACTATAGAGGAATAAGTCTCCTTAACATCGCCTACAAAATCTTCTCTGCCGTTTTGTGTGAACGCCTGAAGCCTTTTGTAAATAAGCTGATAGGTCCTTATCAGTGCGGATTCAGGCCAGGGAAGTCCACCATCGACCAAATCTTCACACTACGGCAGATACTGGAGAAAACCAATGAATTTCAAGTCGACACTCACCACCTATTTGTCGACTTCAAAGCCGCATACGACAGCGTAATTAGAGACGAGCTATACAACGCTATGTCTACCTTTGACATACCTGCTAAACTCGTCAGACTATGCAGGATGACTTTGGAGAATGCTCGCTGCTCCATCCGAACCGGTGAACACCTTACCGATAGTTCTGATGTCAAAAAAGGATTTAGGCAGGGCGATGCGCTGTCGTGTGATTTCTTCAACATCACTGGCCAATACAAGAGGCACAATCTATTTCAAATCCTCGCAACTCCTTGCATACGCCGACGACATTATCATAATAGGTGGATCACAGCGAGATGTCGATGAGGCGTTTGCGAGTATTGAGATCAAGAAAGGACACTCACCACCGACGTCTTGGCCAGAACGTTTGTATTGGCAGACATAAGTTCGAGGTATTTAAGGACTTCGTCTACCTTGGCTCCGCAGTGACCTGGAACAACGACATCACATCAGTTCCGAAATCAAACGCAGAATCACTCTTGCCAATCGCTGTTTCTTTGGGCTCAGGAGGCAACTGAGTAATAGAGCCCTCTCCCGAACGACAAAGTTGACTCTATATAAGAACCTTATCATCTCTGACCTGTTGTACGGCGCAGAAGCATGGACACTATCAAAAGCGGATGAGGAGACCCTTGGTCGGTTCGAGAGAAGGATTTTGCGTGTGATTTTCGGGTCTATAAACGCAGACGGGGGATAGAGGAAAAGATTCAACCACGAACTTTACGGGTTGTACAGCGACATGAGAGCACCGTGGCGCAGTGGGTAGTGTGTTGGCCTCTGACGCCGATGACACGGGATCGAATCCCGATACAGCCATGTCATCGAACGTGTTTTTCACGGTGTTTCTCCTCAGCGGGGCTCTGACAAAACCCCATGTAGTAAAATTGTCAAGAAAAGCTTCTCGAATTTCGCCGTTCGGAACCGGCAATAAACTGTAGGTCCCTTTCACCTATGGGAAAATGAAACCACACACAACATGGGTGATTGAGAGAGAAGCTCGGCTCAGGTCATTCATGGACTGTAACGCCAACATACATACATACATACAGCGACATGAGTATAGTCAGGCGTCTACGGATTCAACGCCTAAGATGGCTGGGCCATGTAGAGCGAATGGACACCACACCTCCAGCTCAGAGAGTCTTTGAATCCAACCCCGAGGGACGAAGAACCAGAGGACGGCCGCACTTAAGATGGCGCACACAGGTGGAAGGGGACCTCAGCCAACTGGGTGTGCGGCAACGGAAAAGGCTAGCAAAAGATCGTGTTAGTTGGATGGGCATGTTGGTTAAGGCCCAGGTTCACCCTGAACTGTAGCGCCCATTAAGAAGAAGAAGAATTGTTGCTTAACAAAAAGGGCGACTGGAATCGGCAAAAAATCTTTGGCCACAGGCTTTGTATATTTAGCTGTGTACTGTAGTCTCATCACCAAAAAGTCCAGGAAAGTTCATTCAAGAAAAGGAGTTGCACTAGTTATCCATAAACTCAAGTGCAATATGAAAAAAAAAAATTATCAAATCTAAAGAAAAAAACAATATAATGTCAAATCCACTCTGTTGATGGACGTACAGTACAGTCTCTAGACGGATGTAGCGCCTAAACCTTTATTACTTTGTGCATCGTAAACTGATAAGGAACCACGTTTCCGTTGTCGTTACACACATTTTCCGGAATTCCTCTTTATTGCAAATAGAATTATTATTAGGATTGCCAGACGCGAGTCATCAACGTTTCCACTATTGCGTGACGGGTGACGCACTACATATGTAGGTATACCTATGTATTTCCGTCAATCAGCTTTCGTACATCAATTCAACGCACAGTTCACGTGCTTGTGGTAATCAAAAACAGAATTCATATCCATTAAACTGCATTCAGCTATCTCAACTGATTTTCTGTAGTAGAAGTAGAGTACGTCTAAATACAAGCCATGCCTTCAGTCATGTTAAACTTAAACTAACCACAGTAGTACGTCGTAGGGAATATCTTGTCAGAGGTCATCCAATCTCTGAAACCTGACAGTTGCGTATCTTCTCGCGAGCTCGCGTCGTCTAGCCAATCTCACTTAATTATGCTTTAAATGTGACACGTTCGCTTTAAATCAAGGTGCTTATAAACAGGTTTTAGAAGAAAAACATCTGTTCGGTCGCATGCTATTTGTTTTGATTTCGATTTACATGAATCGAAAATGCGAACAAATATTTGTGACTATGAGGACAGACCGTAAATGTAGGACTAGTTCATATTGTTATGTTATGGGAAGCATAATACATAAATTCTATTTGAAATTAATTCATTTCCGAAAGGTGTTTGGAATGTTATTTATGCTTGACTGGCGCTAACAAGGTTTGTCTATTACTATGTAGCTGAGAGCTTTTACTGGGAGAGGGGAGCTCGCTGCTTACGTCAGTAATTTATTATGTGAAAGTTGATGGGCTAGTCGAATAAGGCTGTATTGTCACAATTACCTTCTCGTTCTCGCCACATATACATACAAATTGAATTGGGAGTAAATCTGCAAAAAAAAAAATTGCTGAGCGTCACCGATACGTCTGTAGAACAAGTCTTGAGTTTCTTCTTTTTTTTTCCATTCCTCTTCTCTATTTTGTACAATACCAGCTTAGGCTTCCTGTTTGCATTTTTTTCTTGAGTTTTTGGTATAATGGCAACTGCAGCTCTTCACGTAATACTCTGTTTTTTTTATAACAAGACTCGCTAGTATTGCTTTTTCCTTTCATACTCCGGTAAAGGTATATTTAAGGATGAAAACCAACTACAATTATGAGCTCACAAAGCAAATATAATATTTTTTACAGAGCTTCGTACAACGTTACGCTTTGTCGAATATTATTATCTTCTTTGATGGCATTACAGCCCACGAAGGACCAGAGCCAAGCTTCTCTCAGTCAACCATGTTGTGCGTGATTTATTTTTTACATAGGTGAAAGGGACCTACAGTTTAATGCCGATTCCGAACGGCGAGAGTCGAGAAGCTTTTTCACGGCAAGTATACTACGGGGGGTTTTGCCAATACCCCGCCGAGGAGGAACACCGCGAAATAAACATTCGACGGCATCGGTGTTATCGGGATCTGAACTCACTCATCGTGCGTCAGAGTCCAACACACTAACCACTGCGCCACGGCGTCCTCGAATATTATTATCAGATTATCTAATTTATCAGATTATCTAATTTTCTACACCTATTTATGGACATGTGTAAAGCGCTTAATAAAAAAAAGGGCTTTCGAGTAAAACGAAACATTTATCCCGGACGAAGATGAAAGAAGACTCCTCCACTCAAACCTTTGACGTGAAAGACAGATTCAGTTGATGATGTATTGTCATGAGGGATTCGGCTTCAGGTCCGCACGTCTGTTGTTTTAAGCGCCGATGACATTGACGTGACATAGAAGTGGTTAAGGTAAGACGGAAAGTCAACGAAACGTCAGACTCAGAGTGTTTTTATTGGCAGCTGAGGCGATAAGGTAGATGCCTCGCTAGGTACAAGCGGTAACAGCACTGGCGTTCAGCTTAGGAGCAACATATGGTTGTGAATCACTATTTGAGATGTAGATATTTTTCCTAACACACGGCGTGCTAATGTTCATGTTGCTGACCTTCCGGGCCGGAGCTGTGTTTTCCATACGCTCAACATGACCTAGCCATCTTAGGCATTGGATCCGAAGTCGCCGTGCTATGTTCATGTCGCTGTATAGCCCGTGCAGTTCACTGTTAAGTTTTCTCCTCCACTCCCCATTTATGCAGGTCGGGCCGAAAATCACACGCAAAATTTTTCTCACAAAACGACCAAGGGCCTCCTCATCCGCTTTCAATAAGGTCCATGTCTCTGCGCCATAGAGCAGGACCGGGATGATAAGGGTCTTGTATATGCTCACCTTGGTTTTTCGAGAGAGGGCTCTGCTTTTCAATTGCCTCCCGAGCTCAAAGAAACGGCGGTTGGCAAGAGTTATTCTGCGTTTGATTTCGGCACTGATGTTATTTCTGCATGTCACTACGGAGCCTAGGTTTACGAAGTCCTTGACTACCTCGAAATGTGCACCTGCCAATATGTGCACCCTGGCCAAGAAGACGGTAGTTCGTGTCCTTTTTCGATGACAGCATATATTTCGTTTTGCCCTCGGAGAGGCTTGAACCTTATCAATTATGGGTGAAGGAGTCTTTGCCTTTTTTAGAGTTCCGTACCCAAAGGGTAAAACGGGACCCTATTACTAAGACTTCGCTGTCCGTCCGTCCGTTTATCACCAGGCTGTATCTCATGAACCGTGATAGTTAGACAGTTGACATTTTCACAGATGATGTATTTCGGTTGCCGCTATGGCAACAAACACTAAAAACAGAATAGAATGAATATTTAAGGGGGGCTCCCATACAACAGACATGATTTTCATCCAAAAAATCCCCTTGGTCACATACTGACCTACGGTTAGTCGACAATATCTCACAACCAGTAGCAAACTTCCCAGATTTGATCCCTTTTGTGTCTTTGATGTATTAATCCTAGCTGCAACCCTTTTTTCTATAATTACGAACAACCAATAGTAAATACCCTTTAAGTGCGGTACACACCTTCGATCAAAAGTGACGATTAAAAGTGACGTAAATTTTGAGTGAATTGCCTCATGTACACACTGTAGATTTTGTTTGACACGCAAAACATCATTCAAGTACATAATTTCGCGCAGTCACCATGGACAGCGATTTTGTAGTTTTTTAATAAATTCACTGATTCCTGGTAACCTTCGTCTTTTTTGTCCCGACGTATATATTTTGGACACATTACGTCCCAGAGACAATGGTGAGACTCGTAAATATTTATAAATTCCTCGAGAAATTGTCTGCTCTCATCCACTCTCATCCATGTCCAACGCTTGAATGACACAATTCATGTACACACTGTCGATCAAAACCAACATGGCCACTGATCGTCATGCAACCACGAACATTTTTGCTCGTCAGTTTTGATCGTCAAACCATCATTCGCATGTACACACTATCAGTTTTGAGTGACACTCAACTAAAACGTCACTTTTGATCGAAGATGTGTACCTCGCTTTAAGCTTTGATGATCCCTATTGTGTCACTGCTAAGTTAATCCTTGCTGCAAACCCTTTCGTACAATTGCTATTCCCCTCCTTTTCCATCCTGATAGGTTAAGATATCAAATGTTGCAACAAATTCAATTGTTGTGAAATAAACTTTCGATCACATCCCACAACCAATAAAACACTCCCAAGCATTGATCCCTATTGTGCCCTTGATATATTACTCCTAGCTGAAAACCTCTTTCCCATAATTATTGTTTTTCACTTTTTCACCTACTTGCTGTCAAGTAGGCAGCGGCCGGCCAAAGATCGTGCCGGCTGGAGAGGCTTGTTGGTTGAGGCCTTGGTTCACCCCGAACTGTAGCGCTATCTAAGCAACTAAGTAAGTATTGTATGAAACTGGAAACAGCTCCTTGTAGATTATTTGGACTGTATTGGACTCTAACACACGATGAGCGAGTTCGAATTCCGATAACACCAACGCCATCGAATGTTTATTTTGGGGCGTCCCTCCTCGGCGGGGCACTGGCAAAACTCCCCGTAGTATAACTTGCCCCGAAAAAGCTTCTCGACTCACGCCACTCGAAATCGGCGTTAAGCTGTAGATCCATTTCACCTGTGTAAAAAGTAAACACACTCAACATGGGTGATTGAGAGAAGCTTGGCTCTGGCTCTTCATGGGCTGTTATGCCACCAAAGCAAGGTTCTTACATACTTACATACTTATAATGAGAGAGATACTAGTTAAGCGAATGGATGAACATTAATTGAGCTCATTAACGGGGTATACCAGCAACCACTCCAACCCATCCACTCACCTACCTGAAGTTTTCCACAGTCTTTTGAACTCTGAAGACGATCATTTCTTACTTACCTTTTTCGTACATACATACATACGTATATGTGCTTCTTAGTAAACAATGGGCCTGTATACACGAGAATATCGCTAGCAGCAGGAAGACCGGTTTTATGCTCTACATTGAAGCATACACGGGATTCATTTTTCTAGAGGAAAAAAATTGTATATGTGAACCTTGTTCAATTGTGTTAGTGTTCCTGTCTTTTTGACATTTCATTTGAAAGAGATATTTCCTTTGACAGAGATATTAAGTGCAACCACGCACTAGAATGTCCCTTTGTTTTTTCCGATGTTCACTGCTTGAAAGACCAATGACGATTGAAGCGCAACACCAGGCAAAAAAAGTGCGGACTCGAAAACTGAAGAGTTGTATATGTATTAGTTTTCCACTTCTGTTCACCCACTAAATTTGCGGAGGAAAATGGTACTCCGTTTCGTACCGCAACCTTCAGCTCCCTCTCCCAAAAAACCGGTTTTTTTTGGGTGATATATTCTCGTGTATACAGCCTCAATGGCAGTCAATTTCAATCCAAGCGTACACGACTCGCTTCAGGCCATTAAATAAGACTTGACAAAATTGCTGGAATGTTTTCAAGTAAGCTGCGATGATCCAGGGAAGCCTTCCAAGTATTTGTACATTATCGATAGAATAACTTTGAAAATACTCTGCGAGTTCAATAGACATTAGCTATATACGTATTGACATACGGCCTCCTCGCGGCGCCCTCTGGATAGCCTCTTCAACAACCGTTGGGAGGTGAACAAACGTATGCAGCGACCAAGCCCCGACCAGAATGGCTGTTGTGCGGCGGGCTAACAATCCGCCCACGTAAAAAACATAAAAGTCGGATACACGGACGGATACTCGACGACGAAAACGCACGAAAAAGGAACACGATTTGCGAACACTCCCGGAGCTGCTCATAAACTAGAAAGAATCCTCACGCAGTACAAGGCAGATATTACTGCGGTCCAGGATATACGTTGGATAGGAAACGGTATGATGAGGAAGAACTATTGCGACAATTTCGTGGGAAAGCGGTTAAGGTCGAAGGTCATCGACCTTCGTGGTCGGGGACTTCAACGCCAAAATCGGTAAGGAGAACACCCTTGGCGGAGTGATCGGAAGGCACAGCCTCCACGACACAACAACAGATAACGGCTTCCGACTCACGGACTTTGCGACAGCTCGTAATGCGGTGATAAGTAGCACAAGATTCCCTCGTAAGCGAATCCACACAGCAACCTGGCGATCTCCGGACGGTCGAACTGCCAACCAAATCGACCATGTGCTCCTTGATGTAATGCAGTCGTCAAACATCCTGGATGTGCGAACATTCAGAGGGGCAAATGTCGACTCTGACCACTTCCTCGTAGCAGCAAGATTCAGAGCTCGACTGTCCAATGTCAGAAAGCTGCACCAGCCCACCTGGAGGAGATTCGACATTGGGCGCCTGAGCATACCGGAGGTTACCAGAGTCTACATGGAGCAGATGAGCGAAAGACTCTACGGTATGCCTACGCCGAACACAAATGCCAAAAATATGTGGCTGCATTGCCGCTCAGCCATTCAGGAAGTAGCCGAAACCACCTTAGGATACCTACCACCCTCGACAAGAAACCAATGGTATGATGGCGAGTGTGAGCAGAAAAAGGCAGCAACCGACAGCATACCAAAAGGCGGTGCAGAGGAAAACCAGGGCAGCGCAAGAAGAATACCGAGCCAGAAGAAGGGAGGAGAAAAATCTACTGCGACAAAGGAAAAGAATCTTCGCAGCCTCCCAGCTCAAGGATATCGAGGAGTCTAGGGATAAGCATAAAACACGAGCCTTTTGTTTTATGCTTATCCCTAGATAAGAGTAGTGGATGTATTTAAGCGGCATTTCCAGCAGCTGCTTAATGAGCATGACCAAGAAAGAGTGGTAGGGATCGAGGAAATCCCAACTCCAGCCGCTGAAGTAGTCCTCCCACCCAGCATCGAAGAAGTCGGCACAGCTATTCAGAAGCTGAAGAAGGCCGCAGGCTCCGCCATGAGAGCTCTTCAAGGCTGGCGGCGATGTTCTGGTAGGGAGCTTGCGCCAGATCATCTGCAGAATTTGGGAAGATATTTTCACACTTCGACAGATCCTGGAAAAGACCAACGAGTTTCGAGTTGATACACACCATCTTTTCATCGATTTCAAAGCCGCATACGACCGCATTCATCGTGAAGGACTGTTTGGTGCGATGGCCAAATTCGGGATCCCGGGATAACTGATCCAGTTGTGTCGCGCCACGCTAAAAATACGTGATGCACCGTGCAACTATGTAGGATCTAGAACTTCGACACCGTTTGACGCATGCACCGGATTTCGGCAAGGAGATGCGCTGTGATGTGACTTTTTCAACCTGGTGCTGGAGCGGATTTTGCGACGGGCAGGCGTCAACAGTGAAGCCACTATCTTCTACGAGTCCGTCCAGCTGCTAAGATACGCGTATGATATCGACATCATCGCGTGTCCTCGCCGTGGCATTGTGGAAGCATTCACGGCGATTGAAGAACAGGCGAAACGAACTGGTCTTAAGGTCAATGAGGACAAAACAAAGTACATGCTGTTAAGCAAAAACCACCTGGGACAAAACATAGTAGGTTGTTAGCTAGTTAAGGAATTTGTCTACATCGGTAGTTAAGGAGTTGGTCTACCTCGGGCCAAATGTAAATTCCACAAATGACACCACAGTGGAGATCCGGCATAGAATCGCTCTGGGCAACCGCTGCTACTTTGGCTTGTCTAAACAACTGGGGTCAAAACTCCTCACTCGAAAGACCAAATTCATGCCTTACAAAACGCTCATACTGCCAGTTTTGCTGTACGGAGCCGAAATCTGGACGATAAACAGGAGAGCGGAGCTGATTTTAGGTTCTTTCGAAAGAAAAATTCTGCGCCGGATATTTGGTCCTGTCTGTGAGGAAGGTGAATGGAGAAGAAGACACAACCGCGAACCCTATGAGCTGTACAAAGATGTGAATGTAGTCCGGAAGGCAAAGATCCGTCGACTACATTGGCTCGGCCACATCGAGCGCATGGACATCAACGCTCTAGCTAAGAGGGTCTTTGACTCCGAGCCTCCTGGTACGAGAAGAAGAGGAAGACCGAACCTCCGGTATAAAGACCAAGTAATCGCGGATGTAAGACAGCCTGGTCTTGATTGACCGTCAAGGATGGAAGGCAGCTATAGCTCAAGCTCAGATCCTCCATGAATCACTGGCTTGATAAATATATAAAATATGTATATGTATATAACAGACATTAGCAAAATCTGACGGACAAGCCAAGTCTCTTTCGTTCATTAGTTACGTAGTCCTAAGCAATTTAAATACTATTTTGGTTCTGCTTTATTAGCCATGAACCAGAGTTAGCTGCCCGAATTGGAAAACAATTTTATTGACTACTAACTCAGTCGCATTGCTTTGTTCTCCCATTTGGCTTTTTTCTTTACTTCTTGGAAGTCTTATCGTTTGCCTTATTTGTTGCTCCATCGATTAATCAATAACTAAGATAAGTAAAGGTAATGAATCTTGTTAAACACTAACTTGATAGTTTGTTTCCAAATTTAATTGAGATAAGATAAGGGGTGTGTTTGGTCTATGCGAAGAAACTACACGACCCATATCTTAGAGGGTAAGAGTTGATTGTACTTACTTGTACAGTCATATTACGAAAACTTAACGATGTCTCCGAGATAAAGTACATAAACCGTTTAGAGCTGTTTTGCTTCGTTGTGATACTGTCTCGGCTGCAGGATTGGTCCTTGTACAACGTACCCCGCCATTTAGTTCAATTTTCAACCAGAACATGCAAATTGCGTCGTACAAATTGATTGAACCTAAACTTAATTCTTACAATACATTAGGTTATGCCGGTTTTTCAAGCTCAATAAATTTTCTTGGTATCGCAAATAAGACTGCCCCATCTCACAATAGTTGTCTTGGGCACCTTATCCTTGTGCTCTTCGCTGACATATGTACATAAATTTACAGCTAAAGCTTAGTACATTTTGCCTCAGCCTATCTTAGATAACACAGCTATTAGTCAAGATTAAAATAGCTCCATGGGCTGGAGAGGGTTGACTAATATTGCACAGAATACCGCATGATTCGAAGCTTTGATTTGTACTTGATGCAATAAATTCCCCAAAACAGAGCAAACCTCTAACTTCACCAACTAAAATGGTGTAACAACTTTTGGCGCTAAAGTATGAAAATTGTGCAATTGATGTTTGATGGATTATTGCTGCGATTTTGATGAAATAAAATGTATCGCTGCGTATTTGATTTGTTTTTTTTTTTCACACACGTCTATTGCATACTATTCAGTCTTTCGAGTTCAGCCCGCTGTAGTAAGAGCGCTGGTTTGGATTTGATTCCCAACAACCTTTCGGATGGAAAACTTGGATCGAAGAGGATTCCATCAATTTTCTTGACCCTCGAACACGCAACGTAGGCCAACCCGGCACTAAATTCACTTATCCCTAAGTCCACAACTGCTTTGTCCAATGTAATTCCTTGCGATCTGTGAATACTAATGCCGTAAGACAGCGATAACGGAAATTGCTTCCTCGTGCCATTGACTGCTTCTTTTTTGGATGACTTTACGACCTGCGCTATAGGAATAGCGCCTGAAGCGAAAGTCGGTCCAGTGTAAGTTTCAAACATGACCATGATGCAAATAGGAGCTTCGCTTGGTATGGAGTTCTCGACTCTGTTTTCGGTCGGACCGTAAATAATGTCAATGACTGTGCCCATTGAGCCATTGCACAGTCCGCAAGAGGTCCACAGGTTCTGGCGTAACATCACTTTAGCGTCAACGCAGAGTAACAATTCTACGCTCAGTCCTTGAGCTTCGTCATCTGACGCTTGAGCGGCTGTTGCGTTATTGTTTGAGGCATTTATTCGAGTCACTGGGCATCCAAGCGATCGTAAGACGCTCTTGTTATAAGCTTTGATGTTTTTGTTGGTCGCCATCAATCGTGTCGCGTCCTTGAAATCTCGGGTGGATCCTAAATTATTGTCGAAAAAGCGTTGTGACCAGAAGTCATAGTGCGAGAGGTTGTTCTCGCCTTGGGCTAGAGCATGAGCCCAAGCAAGTGCTTCTCGAAATTGTTTCTATTCGTCGCCAGTCTGTCGCATGATCTGCTTGAGAATAAAAGTCGTCCGTATCTGCAAATAAGCTGCTTTGCCTCGCAGGGAAAACTCATCCGACTCTTAAGATACGCCATACAGAGGCTTGTCTAAAACTGGCTGTAACTGATTAAAGTCGCCAAAGAATACAACAACAAATCCTCCACAACATTCGTGCTGCTTCTCAGGGTTAGCATCTCTAACCCGGCCATCTATCTTGCCCAGCATACGCCACCCAATCATGCTGAATTCTTCTATCAATATCACCTTGATATTACTGAAATGCTCCTGATACTCCCTTTGGGTCTTTCCAGTTAGGGGCGTAACTCTGGCTGATGTGGCATTGTTCAGTCCGAAATGCAGAGTTTGGCCACCGGTATTGTTTGCAGCCACACCGGTTGGAGCCATTAGCTGAACGTGCTCCAAGCCGAAACTTTTAACAACTTCGTTCATGACTAACGACTTGCCGGTTCCAGCAGCTCCCATGACTATTGCCATTTTGTCCGTCGTTTCTCCGTTTGTCGCTCTTGTGATGAAGTCTATCACGGCTTGATGCTCGTGTTCAATGTAAAGCAGCTTGCTGCCGCCTCAACTTCTGGTATATCGTAGAAAGCCATTGCCGCATCAATGAACTTGAGCTCGTTTTCTATTCCTTGATATTGGCTGAAAGACAAATACCAGTCATGCTGCCGATCGACATCTCGGAATCCAAGTTCGACGTCTGCAGGTGTTTGATTCGGAAGCGCTGCGGCAGTAGCCATCCAATCGTGTGACTCATATATAGGAGTTTCTGGCTCGTCATTCTCTTCGACAACGTCCGCCGTATCTATGTTTAACGCCCAAACAGCGACGCCATGTGGCTTCTATGACTCTTCCCATGTTGTGTGCGTCAGCAAAGTTGTCATATCGACTCTCCGTTTCACGACTTGAACAATACTTTCTTTTCTAGCAAGATGCGTCTTGTAAACGGGAACTGTCATCACTGGGCGTGCAGCGGCTCTCGACTTAGAAGGAAGGTTCACCGATTGAAAACTTGATTTTCCAGCAGCAACAGTGTATTTTCGGGCAAAATCCATGAATGTCAAGTCGTTCAAATTTGCTGCTCTGTACACATAAGCTTGAATTGTTCGCGGAGCATCAGAATTGCCGTTTTCATCATCTTTCTTGCCTCGTGGCTGAGTTGTAGCCGTGAGCAGTTGTCGCAGAGTCTGAACACGTGTGTCTCCAAAATGTGTTGTTTCTATGTTTGAGTTTCGAAGAGGGTCGTCGATAATGTTTTGGCGAACGTTCCTCATTCTGGCTGCGTCTCTGGTCGATCGTACTAAGTTCCGGGATCGTTTAGGAGGAAGTGGCATATTGTCTCAAACTGTTTTTTGTAGACTTCAGTTGATATATGAGATTTAGTGCTGGTTTTTGTTATTTTCTTTTTTATACCCATTTATTGTTATTTTCAGTTTTTATCAGTAGTTTTGCATCACGTATATTCAGTTTTGATGATGAATTTGGCCCTATTCAGTCAAAAGCATCAAAAATGGAATTTTTGTTCAAATTTAAATAATTGCGCGCGAAATTTTTTTTTTCTAGATTTAATTTGGTTTTTCATTTTTTACAATTAAACTAAATCGAAATTTAAGATTCCGGCTTCTCCATGACCCGATTTATATGGTCAAGTTATAGTGTAAAAAAAAGCCGCGCAGAGTCTCGTCCCGACTCTGACGACCCTATCCTAAATTAGGATTGAGAGCACGTTTCAAAAATTTTGAAGTTCCGTACAGTTCAACGCAAAGAAATTGTAGATGAAACTTTCTCTTCGATCCGAGCTCGTATGTCGTGTTGGTCGATCACGAGAGTCCACTAGCGTTTATACAAAATAAAATTTCTCTCTTCGATCCGAGCTCGTATGTCGTGTTGGTCGATTACGAGAGTCCACTTGATATATTTTTCTAATCAACATTTTATTTTTGTATGCTGCATGTCGTGTCGCGAAAACATGTCGATCGCAAAATTTTTGAAACATGCTCTCAATCCTAATTTAGGATAAAAATTCATCTCTCTAAAATGTCAGGAAGTGGTCCAAAAACGCGAACAACGTTTTGAGTCCGAGTCAGCACAAAGAAAGCTCACCTTCGGTTCGCTTTGATGATGTGGCGTCCCATTAAGACGAATAAACCTGATTTCATAAGTAAAAGCCCAGAGGCCTTTATTTCCACCATGGTATAGCCGTCATAGAGGGCAATATTTCTCATCCATGAAACCATAAAATTCCCAACATATAGCGTTGAAAGATCGGTGTAGTTCTAGTTCCATTTACAAAATTATAGTCGCCGATATTCCATACATAATGTACATAATAAACATACGTATCGTGTCGAAATTATGCGTTCTGAGCTCCTATGAGACATAAGATGCAACTGACATCTAGTTATAAGTGATAGAATATACATATGTACATAGAAGCTGCGTTCTCAAGGAAACAGGATATTTCTCACAAAAAAAATAAATTGAAATATAAATTGCCTGAGGACTAAATTGGGCACGCTTTTGATATAAAGCACGCGATTTTTACCTAATCGGAAGAACCCTTATATCGATATAAGGAACTCTTTTGCCGATGTAGAGGTCATTTATGTAAAAGGCTTGCATCGACATTCTCAAGGACACACGGCCGATTTACTCCCGATACAACAGTGATCTAATTTAATGTTGTGCGAAGCCAACTCTATTGGTTCCTTCTTTACTATTGTCTATAAAGAAGTCACGAAATCTTACCACTCATTCAAGATGTTTGTTCTGTACTCTACAGTCATGGAAATGTGCTCAAATTGGTGTGTGCTAATGAAATACTAAATAATCAGCTCCATAAAACACAGATATTCCAATCGTCATCGCCCGAAATCACCATGTCAATCACTCTGTTTGTATGTTCCAGGGACCTTAAATGTTGAAAAACCATTAGCAAACTCATTTCGCGTCAATCTTCAAGGTCATCACTACTAGAAAGTCCACTCAAAGAGTTAGACCATAAAATCTCAGCAGGCTCTATCGACAGCTGGGGGTTCTGTGACGTGTTCCGGCATGGACACATCTATGTACATACATAAGTACATTAACTTGCGAAAACAGATACACTACTATACAATCTGAAATAAGGGGTTAAAAATAATATTGTCGATTAAGCGAACATAAAATCCTTCCCGCTGATTTCTAATGGGTTTGCCAATTCCACTTTTGACAGCTCATACACGTGCTTGCCTCACCGCCTCAAGGCCCCCAAATGACTGCACAACTCATCCATCATTTGAAACTTTTTAACATTTGAGTAGCATGGCAAAGTTCCTCTGTCGTTGATTAGCCTTGCCTGCGCCGGACAGCAGCGAAACTCTCAGATACATTAAGTATCTCGTATTTATATTTTTAATTAATTGAACAATTCGTAGAACTCAGGCCAAATGGATGAGGTCATACATGTATGTGACGACATGCTTGTGCGACGTGACAAATGAAAATAATACGACATCTATGCCGTCATAGATTCTTGTGGTTCAAGAACAGTGAATCACTGCTAAGGATCAATACTGTAGTAATAGAGCGAAAAAAATAATTTCCGCCGAAAATGATTGTCTGGATAAAATATTTTTCAAGACAATCGCGAGTCATGAGCTTGCGATAACGATAAGCTGTCATGCCACACCTCAGTCACCGATTTAAAGCCCAAACCTAAACTGAGACACAAATGAGGCAGAGCATGCACCTCTGTGACTGTCTGTTTCACATTGGGAGTGCAATAAATAATGTTCTTCTGTGCCCATTGTGTAGTTGTTTTCGGTATTTCAATCACGTTTGCCCCACAATGCCGGGGCATTTGCAATGTTTTATGCGGCTGCCAAGGTGCTGCGGTCGATCGGCTTGGCAGGTAAGAAGGAAGACATAAGTTCGGTGAAATGAGGGTTTGAAGATCTTTGAATTTCGGCGAATGAAACTGTAGGGGAGTCAGCATAAGCATAAATTATGAAGCATATTTGCATGATGACTCATCTTAAGGATGAAATACACGTATGTACATATGAATGTGTGTATATGGATTCCCTCCGAAGACTGGCTACTATCGGATGATCGAGGGTTTTGTTCCTTTTCTCTTCAATAAGAGTTCATTCAAGGCTATGAACACCAGGTTGCTATTTGAAGATAATTCTTATTATAAATGAAAGCCGATTGATGTGACTTTTTACATGGTGCCGGTTTCTAATTACATATGTATTTACAAAATTGAACTATGTACATCCTCTGTAGGATGCTAAAAATTGATATTCGTTGTACATACCATAACCAGAACTTTCCTTGGTTTAAACTATTACTTACTTAGGTGGCGCTACAGTCCCTGGTAAATATGGGCCTCAACCAACAAGCGTCTCCAGCTGGCACGGTCTTTGGCCAGCTGTTTCCAGCGCCGCACGCCCAGTTGGTTAAGGTTTCCTTCCACCTGCGTGCGCCACTGTAGATGCGGCCGTCCTCTGCCGCGCCTTCCTTCCGTGGTGGATTCGAAGACGCTTCGGGTCGGAGCTGTATTTTCCATGCGCTCTACATGGCCTAGCCACCTAAGACGCTGTATCCGTCGACGTCGTACCAGGCCCATGCGCTGTACAACCCGTACAGTTCTTCCTTATATCTTCTCCTCCATACATCGTTTGAACAAACGGGACCGTAGATAGTGCGCAGGATTTTTCTCTCGAAACGACCAAGGGCATCTTCATCCGCTTTGTTAAGGTCCACGCCTCTGCGCTGTAAAGGAAGACTGGGAAGGTTTTGGTTTTCCGTCAGAGGGCTCTACTTTTTAATTGCCTCTTGAGCCCAAAGAAATAGCGGTTGGCAAGAGTGATTCAGCGTTTTATCTCAGCGCTGGTGTTGTTCTCGCTGGTCATCAGTGAGCCAAGGTAGAGGAATTCCTTGACCACTTCAAAGTTATATCCGCCCATGGTGACGTTCTGGCCAATACGTCGGTGTTGTCCGTCTCTTTTAGATATATGGTTTTACCCTCATTAACCTTGAGACCCATCTTATAAATAAATAAATCGTACCTCTTGTGTTGGCCAGTGACTCTTCACGATCTTTTCAAGCAAGATGTTGAAAAAGTTGCATGACCGCGCGTCACCTTGCCTAAATCCTTTTTTAACATCAAAGGTCTCGGTTTGCTCATTACCGACCTTAATGGAGCAGCGAGAATTCTCCATTGTCATCCTGCATAGTCGGACGAGTTTGACAGGGATGTTAAAACTAGACATGGCTTTGTATAGCACATCTCTATACACGCTGTCATATGCAGCCTTGAAATCGACGAAGAGGTGGTGAGTCTTCTCCAAGATATGCCGTAGCGTAAACAGTTGGTCTATTGTGGATTTACCTGGCCTGAAACCACACTGGCAAGAGCCGATCAGGTTATCCACAAACGGTTTCAGGCGTTCACACAATATGGCAGAGAAGATCTTATATGCGATGTTAAGGAGACTTATTCCCCTATAGTTGGCGCACTTATAGGGGTCTCCTTTCTTATGGACCGGGCAAACGATGCTGAGATTCCATTCGTCGGGCATGCTTTCCTCCGACCAAACCTTGCAAATGAGATGGTGCATGCGCCTTACCAGCTCATCTCCAGCCGCCTTAAGAAGCTCAGCAGACAGGCCGTCTGCGCTCGCGGCTTTATTAGGCTTAAGTCTTGATATCGCTATTTTGACTTCGTCTAGGTCGGGTGGACTGTTACATCGTCGTCCATTACGAATGGCTCGTTCTGCCTGACAGCGGTATCATGTCTATAACCGCCGTTATACAGTCTGCAGAATTGGTCTATCCAAATCCTCAGCATCGACTGCGACCCTACTACCAGTTCTCCATTTTCATCCCTACAGGCCGCCGATCTGGCTTTGTAGTCATGGCATGTTCGTTTTACCTAATTGCAAAACTTACGGGCGCCATTCCTGCGGATGCATCGCTCCATCTTCTCGATCTCACGCCTTCCGTGCTCTCTCTTCTTTCTTCTGAAAGGCATGTGTTCCTCTCTTTTCTTCTGCTCATAGATTTCGCGAGCAGCTCTCGTCCGTCGTTGCAGTATGGCTTTATATGCCTCGAACCAGGGGTTTCTAGGTGGTGGCGGTTTAAAACCCAGCACCTCTGAGGCAGCGCCTCTGACGGCGCTCTGGCAATGCGCCCATTCCTGCTCTATATTTGTGCTGCTGTGGGCGGATTTTGAGAGAGCTTGGAGGAGACACGATCGGCAAAGATTCTGGCAGTCTCTTGCGATTGTAGCTTTCCGACGTTAAACTTACGTAGTTCTACTCGACTCCTAAGCATTCTTGATATCCTCATGCGTACCTTGCCTACAACAAGGTTCGTACGTCGAGGAGTGTCTGGCGTCGATCGCAATGTGATCAATCTGGGTGGTGGTCAATTGATCAAAAGACGGTCAGGTACCTTTGTGGATGTTGAGATGGGGGAATCGCGTGCTTGCTACAAGGAGGTTACGCCCAGCTAGGAAATCGATTAGCCTAAGTCCGTTGTCGGATGTGGTGTTATGGAGGCTATGCTTTCCTATGGTCGACTCATATATGTCCTCTTTGCCCAGTTTTGCATTAAAACCTCCTAGAATTATTTTTGTGTCGTAGCTGGGGCATTGGCATATGTTTTTTCTAGGAGATCGTAGAATTCTTTTTTGAGTGGATCGTCCGTTTCTTCCGTTGGGGCGTGAGCGCATATTAAGCTAATGTTTCAAAATTTAGCTTTGATGCGGATTGTTATGAGGCGTTCGCTTATACCTCGGAAGCTTAAGACTTTTTGTTGGAGTCTTCCTCCAATAACGAATCCGCACCCGAATAGGCGCTGTTTGTTCTCCTTGTAGCAGTCGCAGTCTTTTGCCTGGTCCATCCCATCGCACTTCTTGGAGTGCGGTTGTATCTGCTTTATAGCAGTTGATGGTTTGCTCAGTAACACCTCTCCAAGTCATTAATCGCGCACTTCTCGTGCTCTTTCTTCTTTCACTTGAGAAGCTTATGTTCCTCCCTTATTCTTAACTCGTAGAGCTGACGAGCTGCTCTTGTTCTTCTATGCACCGAGGCTTGATATGCCTCCAGCTTCGCCGTGTGAATCCTCCTGCACTCGTCATCGAACCAGGTGTTTCTTCGTGGTGGAGCCTTGACGTCCAAAGCTTCAGATGCAGTGCTTTTCAGGGCTTGTTTGCAAAGGTTCCACTCTTGTTCTATTGACTGTGTGGAAGATTGAGGTGTATAAGTTAGCTTAAGGAAGACTCGATAGGTAAAAGCACGAGTGGTTTCTGGCGATAGTAACTTTCAGACGTCATAACTTTGTATTCTTATTCTACTCCGCTGTGTTCATGATATCCGTCGGCGCATCTTGGCTACTACAAGATAGTGGTCCGAGTCGATGTTAGCTCCTCGGAAAGTTCGAATATCAAGAATAGTGGAGGAGTGTCTGTCGTTGATCGCGTTGTGATCAATCTAATGAGTGGCTGATTGATATGGCGGCCGCTAGGTTCTTTTGCGTATATCGGGGTGCGGGAAACGCATACTGGCTAGAAACAGATTTCGCCCCGTAGTAAGATCAGTCAGTCTGTGTCCATTATTGATGACTCGTTCAAATATGTTTTCCTTATCCAGCTTAGCATTGAAGTCTCCTAGTACAATTTTGATGTCATAACTGAGACGTTGTGCATACATTCCGTCTGGGAGACCATATAACTCATCTTTGGTGGAGTCATCCTTGTCTTGCATGGGAGCGTGGACAGATCAGACTGATGAGGATTTAGCCTTGACACGGATCGTTATAAGGCGTTCGCGCACATGTCGAAAGCTTAGTGGTCGTAGTAGATGACGCACATTTTCATCCGCGTTTTATCCGGTCCATTCCATCGCATTTCCTGAATGACGCTTTATAGCGGTCTAGGCCATCCGCAAGTTATTCAGCTGCACGTGGTCTGTGGTCGTGTACAGAGTCGAAGACCATTGTCTTTGTTCGGTTTTTACAAGGTCATCAACATTAATCCGTTTCGTTTTATCCAAGGCTTGTAGTTGTTTCTGAGCAATTGTGGGGTTTTCCGGTTACGGCTTGCGAGATCGTAGACCAACCGACATTAATCCTGATTTGTGGAACAGGATTCTCGTCATTCGTCTTCTACCGTTAATAATTTCCAGGTCAGAACATTTCCAGATGGTACCACAAGGAGGTGGAAGTAGGACATTTCTAACAGATTTGCAAGGTGTTCGACTGCAGTTGCTCTTACTTCGTTTTTTAGCGGACCAGCACCTTCGAGGCCTTCGTTAGTCTTTCACCATCCGATTGCTTATATTAAGCTCATTAAACTCATTGAGCTCATCAAGTTCTGATCTCATAAGCATTCAAAGCAGAGAGGTACAAGTATATACCAGGTAATTTTAAGATGTGTTTAGAGATACATATGTCCCACAGAAGCACAACTGTTGTTCTACTCATACGAGAGTCTGAAACTGAGGCAAGCTTGGCTCTCATATCAACCTACTTTTGATGATTAGAGTGATCAGGACTGCCCGTAGTCTGATAACAATGTAGTCAATTTATAAGTAGTTCCCCCTATAAATCTAGCTCTTAAATAAAAATAGCCTTAAGTTAAGAATTGTATGTTATCAACCAACTTGCTCAGATTTTTTAAGAATTCCTTTCATCCTTTTCAGAAAAACCACTTCTACTGCTACGTAACTTTTACTATGAACAAAAAGACATCGATGCAACTTCGACAAGATCATCGAGAATACCTATCAGTAAGTGTATCATCAATACTAATGATAACATACAACCATCAGTTTTGCTTTCGTTATATAGTCACTCCAGACAGAGCTTAAGGACAAACTTGGAATAGACAGTTTCCTTGTCCAACCAATTCAAAGACTGACGCGATATCCATTGTTGCTCCAACAATTCATATCGGTAGGGATATCATGTCTTTCTATGGCCCAGTTTTAATAAGTTTGTATCCAACTATGTTATAGGAATTCTACAAGGCAGGTATCAACTGCAAGCCAGTTCTAATGTCCTGCTGTAAGCTAGAAACCAGACTGCGAAACCTCCTCGCAGTAGTCAATCAAGCCGAAGAAATAAAGTCGATAGAAGACCTCAATGAAGTAAGTTAATCAAAAAACACATATTGTTGCCAAGACTCACGGACCCTTTTATTTTTAGCTAAACATTCTCGAACAAGGATACTTCCGCAAGTCGAACGAATTCGATGCGTTTAATCACAAGTCTCGAAAGAAATACCGCTGCAAGGTATTCCTTTTCGACAAATGTCTGCTCTGTACAGAGGTACGTAAGAAACGTCTATCGTACCGTTGTCATTACTCATGGGAGTCGATTGAAGTGACTCCCAGTAATTCCAAGTCATTTCTGGTGACACACAAGGTACATGGTCGCCCTGAATACGAATTCACAGCGGGAGAGGCCATGGTAATCAAGCATTGGATGCGCGCCGTGCTCAAAATAACAGACGCTATGAGAAGCGACCTTCAAGGAAGAGGAAACAACCTGCAACTGCTCATCGAGGTGTCCTTAAGTGCCGGCATTTTTATTTGGTTTATGTTCAGACTACTTGGAATCTGGACTAATTTGATAAGTTGATGAGGTTCGATGGGAAAGGACTTACTGGAAACTCCAGTCAGGGGAGTTTAATTGTGAAACTATTGTAGACGGCTTCGATATATTAAGAAACAAGAACAACTTTTTTAAAAAACAAATAAAACAAATCCGCGGCTTAATTCATTTCAACATTTGGACAAGAGGTTGTTCCAAAAAAGAATTTGGCCATCTTGTAAAGAGAAAGGAAATTTTGTAGCAGGTCTCTAAGACTCGAGTATCATACCATATGTATAAAGAAAATTGACATTAAACGCCAGTGCTCTAAAGACAAACCAAGAACGTGGTTATTCGCCTACTCGTACACCGTTCAGTGGTCTCTCTTATCTCAATTAAATAATGATGTATGACGCAACGATGGTAGCCACTCTGCTACTCCTGTTGGCGATTTTTATCGGGATGTCTCAAACAGATCCATATTAGTCTTAAGAATGAGTAGATCAATCAATCAATACTTATTTTTTTAAAGTAAATCTTTTTGAGTTTCAGAAACTTCTCCCTCATTCTAATGAATCCATAATGGAAACAATTCACATTTTTTCTTTTTCGGCCTGCTAGCCGATTAGCCGAGAAGCTTCTCCACTTCTATAATAAAGTTGAGAATGCTTCTCATAGGAGCCAAGGTGATCCCCTCAGGATTCGTAACTTCACTGAGAAGGATACGTTTCCTAAGATGGCAGAGAGCAGCACACTCACATAGTATGTGTTCCGCCGTCTCTTCGTCCTCGAGACAGAGCCGACACTCAGTTTTCAATTTCGGACGAGAGGCTAACTTTGTTTAGATGATAACTTAGACCGCAGTGTCCTGTTAGGTAGCTGACTAGTCTTCTGATATCCTATACCCTATTGAGTTTGTGTATGTCACTAGAGTGTTTGATCAGGAGTCGTATAAGTTCTTTAGATTGGCGGGGACTCCGTCAGCGCTGTTCCAAAAGGACAGGTGTTGCAATTTTTCCCACTTGTCTAAGAAGAAATTTATCTTAGTCATCAGCATATCCGATTACCTCGTAGCCCCAAGTGGTTAGCTTGCGTAGTAGATCATCGATGACTATCGACCAAAGCAGTGGTGAGAGGACTCCCCCATGTGGGCATCCTCTAGCCGCCGATGCTGTCACTGAGACCTCTCCGCCCTAATCCAGTGATTAGTGGGATGGTCCACACCCCTGCAGGATAGTGCAGTGGTTATCGAATCATAGCCAGTATTATCGAACGCTCGCTCTATATCGAGGAAGGCGCAGATTGCGATCTCCTTTCTGTGAAACTATTTTCAGTGCGCGTCACCAAGTGGTGTAGTGCATTCTCGGTAGATCGCTCTTTGCGATTTTGTCTGATTTTCCAAGATACCTCCAATATGAATCTCTATCAGTTTCTCCATTGTTCTTAGAAAGAATGAAGTCAGATAGGATTTAGGTTGCTCACTTTGCTTCCCAATCTTGGGGATGAAGACAAGATTGACCTCTCTCCAAATTTGGGGTATGTATCCCAGGCTGAAGCAAGACCTAAAAAGAACTATCAGTGGTGATATAACTGTATTCAAGCCTTTCTGTAAGATCGCAGGGAAGACACCGTCCTTGCCTGGGGCCGTGTAGGGTTTATATGAACCAATTGCCCATTTGACCCTGTCCGGGCTGAAGAGTCCGCCAGAGAGGCTATTTGTTCTACTCTCGATGTTATGTATGACGTTAATTTGAACGTCAGAGGACATCGAGTAAGGAGTAGAACCAGGGTAGTGCATAGCCTCCAGGGTTTCCCTGCTATTGACGGTAAAGGTGCCGTCTGGTTGGCGAAGCAGCCCGAGCCCATTTGTGTGCGCTCGAGACAGCGCTTTGTGGACTCGGGCCGCAGTTGGAAGCGAGTCTATGTTCTCGCAATGTTTCCTCCAAAACGTTCTCTTGAATTTCCCCAATTCGAGGTTGTATTTAGTTAGAGCAGTTCTATAATCAGTCCAACTATTATACCGTTTAGCTCTGTTAAACAGCGATCTCACCTGTTTCCTTAGGGACTCAAGCTGAGTATTCCACCAGGGCACACACCGTTTGTGTGTGGTTATCCTGGGTGTACAGCTGTCTCTGAAGGATGAGATGAGTGCTGAATTGAGCTGGTAAGCCGCTTCGTCGATATCGTCTGTCGATTCAATCGACTTAAGAAGCATATCCTCTAAGCGGTGAGTTGAGCTTGGAACCGAGCCCAATTCGTTCGTTTGGGCTGATATCCGGGCTCAGCCTCATTAACCTCACCGGAGATGTTGAATCTGATGTACTGGCGATCAGACAGTGAGGCTTCATTGGAGACATGCCAGTCCCCAATCGCATTTGAGATAAATGGGCTAGAGATGGTGAGGTCAAGCACCTCTTCTCTAACCGCATTTATGAATGTGGGTTTGTTGCCTCTATTGGCAACGGTGAGTTCGTTAATGATTAAAAAGGAGTGACTCACCTCGTTTGTTGGTATTGCTGCTGCCCCATTTCATATGGTGCGCGTTGGCGTCCCATCCAATTACCAGGTGGTGTTTTTTCTGGTTGCAATACCTAACCAGATCCTGGACTTCAGTGGGAGGGATTTGTTGGCCGTCTCCATCCACCCTTACTCCTCCATCGGTGGGGCCTGGGGGCCCTTACTGGGGAATGGGGAGAAAATTTAAATTAGTGCCGATCACACATGCGGCCCTAGGAGGAGAACCTCCTGTAACGTAAATTAGTTTACGCGACCTGTTTTGCAGGCCCATAATCTTACCTTTATGGACCCATGGTTCTTGGATTAGCCCATTGCTGATCCTGTCGCGGTACAGTCGCAGGCTAAAGGTGTCCGAGGCACCTTTGGCAGGGTGCAGGTTGCCCTGCAGCACACGCGGCCCACCCATTATTTGCGACGGTAGGCCGGATCCTTCGTTCAGTATGGCTTGTTGTTTCGACGCCTGAAGTTTCCGGCCCGATGGGAGTGATCCTCTGATCATGATTGGGGGACGTTTGTTTCTGTTTTTGGGCGACCCTTAGTGGTCGCCGGCCCAGATGTGGCAGTGGGTTTTGGCTCGTCACATCTAGGCGTGTCTACTACAGCAATACTTGCAACCACCATATTCCTGACTGTAGGTTTTTCTACTACAGTAGTAAATGCAACCACCATACTACTGGTTGTAGGTTTTCCTATTATGGCAGTAGGTGCACCCACCATACTGCTGGTTGTAGGTTTTCCTACAGCGATTGGTACTACATCCAAGGATGCTTTCACCTGGCATAAGATTCAATTTACGTAGGAAACCTTTCATTGAGTTGTATCAGCCAGAACATTTTGACAGGCTCCCAAAGACGCAGTAAATAATATTGCGGGGTTAGTCTCGCTGGGTCATAAGATTAAAAGAAGCATGGTCACCTATGAACGCCACGCAGCATATATCTGCATTAAAGTGCAGGTACACCATACATACTTGTAGCACACGAGTGTGAGATGAGAAGTTATCGGACTGACTCTCCCTAGACTTCAATGCACTTGATCCAAAGTTTCTCCAATATCAGCATTCCTTCCCAGAAATAGGATTCTGGAAAGCTGTGAAAATATTCAGCTACGGTGCCCTCAACTTCTTCACTGGATGCCAAGCGCTTCGCAGAAACGAATTTCTTTACTGGACTGAAGGTGCCAAATCAGGAGAATAGGGGGATAGCCGAACAATACCCCAAATCCCTCAGTTTTTCCATCGCCAACGCACCCTTGTGATCAAATGCATTGTCTTGGCGAAACATTATTTTTTTTTTTTAAAGCCATTCTTCTTCTCACAAATTTTGACAACCAGCTGTACTCAGTTAACAGGAGCCCTTCCCCATACGCTTCCCATGTTCTTTCCGGCAGATGCGATCGACTTTGATTTTTTCTGGCGCTGAACCATAGGCTTCCATTACTGCTGTTCCATTTTTAGCCAGTAGCGATGTACCCATGCCTCATTCATGGCGACAAATCGGTTGGATCCATATTGAATCGGTCCAAAATTTGCTGCGAAAATCGTTTGCATATTTGCGTTTTACTGGCATTCGGAATATGTGGCACCCATCTTGCGCAAAGCTTTCGTGTGCCTTATTCTTTGTCTTTCTAGTCAGGGAAGAATAGGCTGAAGAGAAAGTCATACCGAAGGACTCGATTTTCCTCTATACCGGTGGCTCCAAGATGGAGACGGGTGTAGGTAGTGGAGTCCTCTCCACGGAACTTATCCTAAACCTCTCATTCAAACTCCCAAATCACTGCAGTGTGTATCAAGCAGACTTAACAGCGAAAACGGAGGCCCTTCCATGGCTCAGGATCAGTGTAATATTCACTAAGGATATAATCATTTGCACGGATAGCCAATCTGCGACAAAATCCCTGGCCGCGGTAACCCACAAATTAAAAACATCCTTAAACTGTCGCCTATCTCTAGACGAGATGGCTGAACAGTTCAATATTAAAGAATTGTGGGTTCCCGGTCATAGGGATATTCCAGTAAACTGCGCGGCCGTCGAACTCGCAAGGTTAGGGTCAAGCACACTCAGTCTTCCTACCCTCGGGTACCTTGTACGGTACCCAATAAGTACGGTAAAGGAAACGATAAAACTTCGAACCATAGAGGCGACCATCCTCCAATGGAATGAAAGTAATATCGACTTTATCACTAAACAAATCTGGCCTTAGCTAAACCTAGGACGAGCCAGGGACCTAGTGGCAACCAAAAGGCCAACCCTAAGCACTTTAGTGGGTGTCATTACAGGTCACTGCATCATTGGAAAATACGTCGACAGACTAGGGCTACCCTCCAATGACTTCTGCCGCGGCTGCATGGACGAGGAGGAAGAGGAATCGATACATCACCTTTTCTGCTCATGCCTTTCTTTTGCGAATCGCAGGAGGATTTACCTCGGCGCGTCTTTCTATGAAAATCTAAGTGAGCTAGAAGACCTAAAAATAGCTCAACTCCATCGCTTCATCTGAAGCACCGGTTGGTTCTCAGGTAGTGGATCAAGGTAATAGGATCCATGTGGTATCACAATGGGCCGACTTTGGCCTACGTGTGGCTTATGCCAACCACTTTTACCTAACCTAACCTAACCTTGGTACCCTTTCTTTCTCTCTCATTTTCACTAGCCTATCTCCAGCATAATATCATGCACCTTTTCAGTGGTTTTCGGCATGGTTGCGTTTTTTTTGCCGTCTTTCCTCATTGATGACAACGGGGACACAAACGTCCACTACCAAAAACCCTAAAACTGGAAGAACCTACACCAGCTTGATCGTAAAGTTAACTTAACCATCTTTTCTTGCTTCTCCGGATTACTAACGTCGTGTAATGTGTAAGATGTCAATAAGTCCATTTGGAAAGGTAATCCTGGTAATCCTTGCACTTGTTACACAAACCTGCCGTTTACTGGTACCACCAGTATATTGGTGGGCAACGTTATACTAATGTTTTGTGAACCATGGATGCATCACACGCTCTCGCTATCATTCCTCATTACGTTGAAGGTCATGTCGTTTATCCTGTCTTCGAAGCATAATCCACAAAAAGGGAGTAGACACCCTTTCATTTAAGGTGTGCTTTATTCAGCGGACGTTTTTGAGTTGCATTCGTCGACTATAATTATCATCTCTAGCTTGCTATAGCTGCAAATGTGATGTTCACCATGGTGCCTACACCGTTTCTGTGCTAAGCAGTATTAGGTCAAGATGTCTTTTTCGATTCGGTTGAGTCCCTTTAATCAACGAGGAACAAACCGCTACTACTATTGTTGGTAAGAAACTGGTAAAAGTCCAGATACATGTGTGTGAGCGCCTATATGTCGTGTCGGCATTTTTAGATTCAAGCTTTCTTGTGGCCTGACAACTTTCCTCCTTGCCACCAAGATTTGTACGTTCTCGATATGATGCCAACTCTTTTTGGTGATGTGGACACTATTGCTTTGACCAAGGTTCGACTAAGCTCGAAATGAGGATTTGCTAAGAACGGTACCCACTTAATTCCATGGGAAGTGCTAACTACTGTATTTGCAAACAGAGCAATAGTCCTTAAAAATACCTTAGCACCGTTTTCCCCTCTCTGAGCGTCAATTTGGGATGAATTTTAACTCTCTGGTTTCGATTTACACTCAGCTTTTAATTCAAACTCACAGCACTTACATTTTGACCTGCACTCCAAGCTTTATAAAATGGTTTCCACGTAGCAGAGAAGATTTACTATATACTGTCAAGAAGATTTGTTCCCTTAGAACTTAAAACTCTGCAGTTATGGGGTCATTTCTTTTATGGATCCGGCAGATAATGCCGGGATTTTACAAACCGGCCACGCCTCCTTCCGTCTCGATCATATGGCACAGAAAAGTCAATTGATGCTTCTAACCAGCAGCAAGTTTTATGGAGCTTAAAGTTACGGGTAAGTAAACCGGTAGACAAATTCACCTCCATGACATCCCCGAATTGTTCCAGCTGTTTCGAACAGTTTAAAGGGGTAGCCATCCGTGTTTGTTCCCTTCATGAACATTTTTTACATTCGGTTTAAGCACAAACCAGATATGCTGCATAATGGTTCATTAAAATAATGTAAAAAGGTTACGAACACACAACCCTGAAACGTTTCTTCGACCGTAGAGGCGATGTGAATCTAGTGTAAATCAATAAGTTAGGCTTGTGCTAATCGATTAGGCTAATTGATTTCCTAGCGGGGCGTAACCTTCTTGTAGCAAGCACGCGATTCCACCATCTCAACATCCACAAGGGTACCTGGCGGTCTTTTGATCAACTGATCAAATTGATCACCATGCAGCAAAATAAGAGGCATATAAATCTATGAGCAGTAGAGAAGAGAGGAACACACGCTTTTCAGAAGGAAGAAGAGAGAGCACGGAAAGCGTGAGATCGAGGAGATTGAGAGATGCTTCCGCAGGAATGACGCCCGTAAGTTTTACAATAAGGTAAAACGAACATGCCATAGCTACAAAGCCAGAGCGGCGGCCTGCTGGGATGAAAATGGACAACTGGTAGTAGAAAGACCACTTCTGTAGACTGTATAACGGCGATGATAGACAAGATACCCCTGTCAGGCAGAACGAGCCATTCGTAATAGACGGCGATGTAATAGAAATCAGTCCACCCGACCTAGACGAAGTCAAAAGAGCGATATCAACACTTAAGTCTAATAAAGCCACGGACGCAGACGGCCTGTCTGCTGAGCTTCTTAAGGCGGCTGGAGATGAGCTGGTAAGGTGCATGCACCATCTCATTTGCAAGGTATGGTCGGAGGAAAGCATGCCCGACGAATGGAATCTCAGCATCGTTTGCCCGGTCCATAAGAAAGGAGACCCCTATAACTTTGGCAACTATAGGGGAATAATTATCCTTAACATCGCATATAAGATCTTCTCTGCCGTATTGTGTGAACGCCTGAAACCGGCTCTTATCAGTGTGGTTTCAGGCCAGGTAAATCCACAATAGACCAACGGCAGATCTTGGAGAAGTCTCAGGAATACCAAATCGGCACTCGACACCTTTTAGTCGATTACAAAAGCTGCATATGACAGCGTGTATAGAGATGAGCTATACAAAGCCATGTCTAGTTTTAACATCCCTGCCAAACTCGTCCGACTGTGCAGGATGACAATGGAGAATTCTCGCTGCTCCATTAAGATCGGTAATGAGCAAACAGAGACCTTTGATGTTAAAAAAGGATTTAGGCAAGGTGACGCCCTGTCATGCAACTTTTTCAACATCGTGCTTGAAAATATCGTGCAAGAGTCACTGGCCAACACCAGAGGTACGATTTATTTCAAGTCTACGCAATCGCTTGCGTACGCTGACGACATTGACGTGATTAGAAGGACACAGCGAGACGTCAATGAGGCCTTTGTAAGCATTGAGGTATAAGCGGCTAAGATGGGTCTGAAGGTTAATGAGGGTAAAACCAAATATCTGCTTTCATCTAAAAGAGACGGACAACACCGACGTTTTGGCCAGAACGTCACAATGTGCGGATATAACTTTGAAGTGGTCAAGGAATTCGTCTACCTTGGCTCACTGATGACCAGCGACATCAACACCAGCGCTGAGATAAAACGCAGAATCACTCTTGCCAACCGCTGTTTCTTTGGGCTCAAGAGGCAATTGAGAAGTAGTTCCCTCTCTCGGAAAACCAAGGTGATACTACATAAGACCTTAATCATCCCAGTCCTCCTTTACGGCACAGAGGCTTGGAACTTAAAAAAAGCGGATGAAGATGCCCTTGGTCGTTTCGAGAGGAAAATTCTGCGCACTATCTACGGTCCCGTTTGTTCAAACGGTGTATGGAGGAGAAGATATAACGAAGAACTGTACGGGTTGTACAGCGACATCGGCCTGGTACGACGTCTACGGATACAGCATCTAAGGTGGCTGGGCCATGTAGAGCTCCGACCCCAAGGTCTTCGAATCCAACCCGGAAGGAAGGCGCGGCAGAGGACGGCCGCATCAACGGTGGCGCACGCAGGTGGAAGGGGACTTAACTAACTGGGCTTCCAGTGCTGGAAACAGCTGGCCAAAGACCGTGTCAGCTGCTGACGCTTGGTGGTTGAGGCCCAGGTTCACCACGGACTGTAGACTGTAGTAAGTAAGTATTCTATGTGTGTCACCTTATGAGTTTATACATATATAGACGTTGGCCATCCTTCATTCATTTAATGGTAGCACTTCAACTTTTAAATTAAATTGCTCAAGGCTCTTTTGACTTGAAGCCTTAACAAGACCGTTTAATGCTGAGTTTCGAAATTACTTTTCTTTCTTTCAAAACTTCTTCAATTCTAGAATGTGTTTACTGATACCAAGCCCAGTCATCACAAATATCATTATCATCATCATCTTCATCGCAAACGGTCCAATACTGTCTACTTCCGTTAATCAGCGGAATCCACTACGCTCTAGGCCATTCACTCGGCAGCTATCCCGCTCGACCCCGAAGGGGGAAAATCATACGTGATTTTATCCCATTACCGAACAAGTGTTCCTTATTGGGATTAAAGTGCAGATAGATGTAACTACTGGAATGCCAGCTACCCCCGGGTCTCACACTGCAGCCGTATATTCCCCGCCCCGCCTCATTTATTCACAGACCAATCCATTATGTTTGTCTCCGGGCTTACGGTCGATGTGATAAAGCCTCTGTCGCTATCAACATCCTGTCCGATGTCCATGAATACTGAATATAAGCTAGTCAACAGATGAGATACCGAAGGGGATAAATGTACGGGGTTTGATGAGAAAGGCGATGGCCGTTTTGGGGTATTTTGTCGTATACGAGTACTAGCATGTGCGCATTCGAGTACTGGGGTTCGAAACTTCACCATTTTCATGTGGATGGGGTGAAAATTGGAAAACGAATGACCCCGAAGTAATTTTTCTTCGCATGTTTTTGGTTATCCGGAATTGTTTTGTTCCCTGCCCGAGGGGCCGATTGGTGATGAATGTGTGTAAACAGTGGACAATGTGCATTCGTAAGTTTTGGCAGTTATTTGCTGCTTATGGCTTCCTTTCCTTCGATCGATTGAATTAGAATACAAACGGAAAACGAATTGAAAGGGAAATATTCGAGTCATTTAGCGAGATAATCGAGACACTTCCGAATATATGTACATCGTTCAGTTTATGTATGTTTGCTTAGAAGGGAGACCTTTTGGGTACTATCTAGCTGGAACCTTTCTTTATGAAATGGAATTTGAAATATAAACTCAAAAATGCATATTCATATTTATGACCGCAGAAAGGGTTCATGTGCGTTTTGATGTAAGCAATTTGCAGGACTTCGAAATGGAATATATTTCACTGGCAGTCATGTCTACATATGATATTCAGTCTTGTCCTAAAATGAATGACCTATTCTATCGCATAGTTCTCTTAAGGCATCTTCAATAGAAAAATGTGTACTTGCATTTCTTGCGGAAGAGATTACTTCATCATAAAGAGGAATGGCCGGAAAACCTTGTGGGCATGGAGCATAAAGTACTGCTGTAATTATTGAAACCCGTTGTTAAATTGTGATCGAAGTCATAATACCTTATTTTAGAATGAGTGGCACACCTTGACAAGTAATTCGCAAGAACTCATTTCAGTATTCAGTTGAAGTTGCAAGCTTTTGGTGACCATCATTCACATCGCTCATATCCGTGTAAACTCAACTAATGAATTTTCATAACAAAAGGCTTAAAGCCACTGAAGAGGATTTGATTCTGCCCCTCATACACATGCTGAAAGATATATTGTGTTCAAACTGAAGCCAATTTAGTCAGGCCTTACACAAAGTCAGGGTTTTCACAAAGCTGCCTGAGTTGGGAGGTACGTTTTGTGATATTTCGTCTTACTCTTCTTTTCCGGTGCTATGGCTCATGCCGAGCCTGGGCCTCCTTCAAAAAGCTTCTCCAACTAGCACGATATTTTGCCAGCAGTATCCTTGTTGCAAACCTAGCTGGTTGAGGTCCACTACTACCTGCGTGCGCCACCCTAAATTTGACTGTCCTGTTTTGAGCTGGACCCGTAGTTTCCATACACTGTACCCCAACCTGGCTATATTAGGAGTTGGATCCGTATACGCCGTACTCCGTACTCCTTACTCCAAGTCGCTGTACAGCCTGTATAATTCACTGTTAAGTCCTCCCCTCTATTTCCATCTATGCAGATAGGGCCAAAAATCGTAGGAAAAAATTTCTGAAAACGACCAAAGTCTCCTCCTTTCGATAAGGTCCATACGTTTGGGCCATAGAGCAGAACCGGGATGATAAGGGTCTTGTATATGTAGTTTTACGAGAGAGTTCTCTACTTCTCAGTTGTCTCCTGACCTCATAGAAACAGCGGTTGGTAAGAGTTATTCTGCGGAGACGAAGTAGACGAAATCATACGAAAGCGTGTCGCCTTGTCTAAAACCTTTTTTGACCTTAAGGGTCTCAGTTAAGTCGCCGCCAACCCTAATGGAGTAGCAAACATTCTCCATCCTGCACTATCTAACGAGCTTGGCAGGGATGTCAAAACTAGGCAAGGCGCTGAATAGCTCGATTTTATGCACGCCATCATATATGGGAACTCGTTGTTTTTTTCCAGGATCTGACGTAGTGTGTATATTTGATCGATAGTGGACTTCCCGTGGTATGTTCGTATTATTCGGTAATAAAACCTACGAACGTCAAATCGCAAGCTAAGCTCGTCATGTTCTTTTTTTTTCTTGTTTGAGAAGTTTATGCTTCTGTTCATAATGCTTTCGAGCAGCTCTTGATAGGATTGCTGCTTGGCTGAGTGTGCCTTCCTACACTCGTCGTCAAACCATGGGCTACTTGTTGGCAGTGTTTTAAAACACAGTACCTTAGAAGTAGCACACCGACACGATTAGCATAGGCTCTGGTGGAATATTCGTAGTCGTAACCTGGCTGCCACAAGATATTGGTCCGAGCCAATATTGCCTTCTCGGATACGTGCCTACCATCAATCGCAATGTGACCAATCTAGTTGACGGTTGATTGATCCGGAGATCGAGAGGCCCCCTTTTGGATATTGAGATACGTTCGAACATTTTACCAGAAAGTAAAACTAACATGCCAAGGTTGTAAAGCCAGAGCAGAAGCCTGCAGGGATGAGCACGGACAACTAGTAGTAGAGTCACAGTCGATGCTGAGATTGTGGAAGGACCACTTCTGCGTAATGTATAACGGCGATGATAGTCAAAATGCCGCAGAGCGGACCTTTCACAATGGACGAAGATGAAAGAGAATCCCGTCCACCCGACCTAGACGATGTTAAGATAGCGATAGTGAAACTTAAGTCTTACAAAGCTGCTGGAGGAGACGTACTCCCCGCGGAACTGTTTAAAGCAGCCCGCGATGAGCTGGTCAGGAACATGCACCAACTCATCTGCAAGATATGATAGGAATAATGCATGCCCGATGAATGGAATCTCAGTATCGTTTGCCCGGTCCATAAGAAAGGAGACCCCTATGACTGCGCCAATTACAGAGGGATAAGTCTCCTCAACATTGCGTACAAGATCCTCTCTGCCGTACTGTGTAAGCGCCTGAAACCGTTCGTGGACAATCTAATAGGTTTCTATCAGTGTGGTTTCAGATCTTAGAGAAGACCCATGAATTCCAGGTCGACGCGCACCATCTTTTTGTCGACTTTAAAGCCGCGTATGACAGTATTTATAGAGATGAGCTATACAGAGCCGTGTCATATTTTAACATTCCTGCCAAAATTGTCAGACTGTGCAGGGTGACCATGGAGAACTCTCGCTGCTCCATTAAGATCGGAGGTGAATTAACCGACCCCTCTGATCTTAAAAAAGGTTTAAACAGGGTGACGCACTGTCATGTGGGTCAGTACGTCACCTTCGGCAGCTATACTTTTGAAGTAGTCAAGGACTTCGTCTACCTTGGCTCGATAGTGACAAGCAGCAACGACACCAGCGCTGAGATAAAACGCAGAATAACTCTTGCCAGCCGCTGCTTCTTTGGGCTCAAGAGGCAATTGAGTAGTAGAGCCCTCTCTCGAAAAACTATACAAAACCTTAATCATCCCGGGCCTCCTTTGTCGGAGTCTAGACGAGGGCTATCTGGTGAGGGCTTAAATAAGTGTAAAAGAGAGGGTAAGTGAAACAGAAATACAATGGCACACTCACGCGCGGGTAGCTACTTCGTGGGTTTTTTGCCATTTCCTTATCTCCTTTTCTTTGTTTTGCGATGTCGCTTCACTCTTGTTTCTGACTTGGTAGTGTACGTTTGGATACCATCCCTACTTTTCAAACGTCACCACAGGCAACGAAATTTAAATGTGAAGCGAAATGTCAAGAAACAGGCACACGCAGAAAAACTCCGTGTGGACGCGTCCTCAAATTGGAACGTAGGTTCAAAAGAAAAAGGCGCAAAAAGATAGCCCTCGTGTAGACTCCGACTTTACGGCGCTGAGGCTCGGACGTTATCAAAAGCGGATGAAGAGGCTAATGGGCGTTTCGAGAGGAAAATTCTGCGTGCAATCTTTGGTCCCGTTTGTGTAAACGGAGAGTGGAGGAGAGGATTCAAATAAGAACTGTCCAGGCTGTACAGCAATATCGGCCTAGTTAGACGTCTTCGGATCCAACGTCTAAGATGGCTAGGCCATGTAGAACGAATGGACATCACCTCTCCGGCCCGAAGAGTCTTCGACTCCAACCCCGAGGGACGACGCAGCAGAGGACGACCTCATCTAAGGTGGCGCGCACAGGTGGAAAGGGACCTCAACCAACTGGGCGTGCAGCGGTGGAAGCGGCTGACCAAAGATCGTGCGGGCTAGTGAGGCCCGTTGGTTGAGGCCCTGGTTGACCCCGAAACTGTAGCGCCATCAAAGTAAGTAACAGAGCTGCTAGATGTTTGGCTGCAGTAGCTTCCACTCGCTATTTTGCGGACCAACGCACGTTGGATACGCTACCCCTACGAGGCCTTTGTTAGTGATATTTACCAATCGGAAATGTCACCAAAATTGTGCGTGAATTCATCATAGATCGTCCAAAATCTTCTTTGAAATGTATGGAATGGAATTGGATATCATTAACACAACTGTTTATTTATCGGATGTTCACCAAATATTTGGGTCTCCGAAAAGTCCGCACAAATTGACCTATGACCAATTGTACAGAATTAAGTATTCTGAGACGGATTTTTAGATTTTAGTGGATTACAGCCATAAGACACTCGGCATGTTTGCTTGATCTAGCACCGTGCTATAGAAACTTGGCTCTGGTCCCTCATGGGCTGTACCGCCACCAAAAAAAGAAGAGTCTCCTTGTACAGTGAAGCGTATATCAAACACTGGTCAATCACATTAGTGCCAGAGGCTGTTTAACAAGGGATCGAATAGGAAGACCATAGCCATAGTCTCATATGTATCTTACGAAACAACTCACCTATTTGGCAAGCATATACATATTGTTAAACACATGTAACGCTTCTAGTCCAACTGCAGCAGGGCACGGATCGTTAACCATCAACAGGGTTACAAAAGCGGTATGCAAATCTGAGCAACACTATGATAAATTGCATCCTTCGACCCCTACCAGAAGCAAACCTAATTACATTTCAAGTTGCCTGTGATGATTCTTTTGCCAGGACTCTCACATGAATGCCATAGGGACACCGCATAAGGATAAGAAACCACTAGACCGTTCTCTATGCACAAGCACCACGACAAACACGAAAAAATGAATAAAATTTCTCAACAATCTTAATGTCCTTTTGATTTTCCGGTCAGTGGGCAGACAGACTGCATGCCAGTTAAGTTAACATAGCAGCAGAATAATTCCTTAAAATTCTTCGCCAGTACGTCACCGAGTATGTTGACAATCCTCCGTGATGAGGCACTACGGAACTTGCTTTGCATATGAACACATCCTCGACGCCAGGATAGGAGGCGTTGTTGCTTTTGATGATTTAATAATCAAACATTCTCTGTTACTGAGAAAGCTCGTCAAAGAGAGGGTGGAAAAATACGAGTAGCAGACGCTGTTGATGGCATTTGCCATGTTTGTTTTCTGCCGTCAAGGAAAAATCCCAAAGTCAATTACAAGATATCCCTAACCCAATCTATTGCTGGGATAGGTATCCCTTGTGATATGATGAGACGAAAATGTCGTAATATCTCAACGTCCGGTTGATTTGGATTAGTAAAACACTACCTTTTGAGGTCTATGGAGGCAAACTTTGGGCAGTACTTCACCTCCCTCAGAAAGAGCATCAATCGCGGAGTTTCTAGAGCTGATTTTTGGCATATTCATAGTAGCCCCAGTAGTCCTGTCACTACACTTCGGCTCAACACGTGTTGGAGCCAATCGAGTCCACACCAAGGACGTGAAGTTAAAAATAACCATATTAGTGCGCAAAACTTAGCCCAAGTTGCAGGTCAACCACAAGCAAAAAAAAAAAAAAACAAAGTTTGCGTGTTGCTAAGCCTTTCTTCTTCTTAACGGGCGCTACAGTTCGGGATGAACCTGGGCCTCAACCAACATGCCCCTCCAACTAGCACGATATTTTGCTAGCCATTTCCATTGCCGCACACCCAGTTGGCTGAGGTCCCCTTCCACCTGTGTGCGCCATCTTAAATGCGGCCGTCCTCTGGTTCTTCGTCCCTCGGGGTTGGATTTAAAGACTCTCCGAGCTGGAGCTGTGGTGTCCATTCGCTCTATATGGCCCAGCCATTTTAGGCGTTGAATCCGTAGACGCCTGATTAGACTCATGTCGCTGTACAGCCCGTAAAGTTCGTGGTTGAATCTTTTCCTCCATCCCCCGCCTGCGTCCCGAAAATCAGGCACAAAATCTTTCTCTCGAACCGACCAAGGGCCTCATCATTCGCTTTTGATAGTGTCCATGCTTCTGCGCAGTACAACAGGACCGGGATGATAAGGGTCTTATATAGCGTCAACTTAGTCGATCGGGAGAGGGCACTATTACTCAGTTGCCTCCTGAGCCCAAAGACACAGCGATTGGCAAGAGTGATTCTGCGTTTGATTTCGGAACTGATGCCTTGGTTTTTATACCGGAGGTCCGGTCTTCCTCTTCATCTCGAACCAGGAGGCTCGGAGTCGAAGACCCTCTTAGCTGGAGCGTTGATGTCCATGCGCTCGATGTGGTCGAACTAGTGTAGTCGACGGATTTTTACCTTCCGGACTATATCCACATCTTTGTACAGCTCGTAGAGTTCGCGGTTGTATCTTCTTCTCCATTCACCTTCCTCACAGACAGGACCAAATATCCGGCGCAGAATTTTTCCTTCGAAAAAACCCAAAATCCGCTCCGCCGTCCTGCTTATCGTCCAGCTTTTGCCTGCGTTCAGCAAGACTGTCAGTATGACCGTTTGGTAAAGCACGACTTTGGTCCTTTGAGTGAGGAGTTTTGACCCAAGTTGTTTGGACAAGCCGAAGTAGCAGCGGTTGCCAATGGCGATTCTATGCCGGATCTCCACTGTGGTGTCATTTGTGGAATTTACGTTTGCCCCGAGGTAGACAAACTCCTTAACTACCTCGAAATTGTAGCTGTCAATTGTTATATTTTGTCCCAGATGGTGAGCGACGGATTGGTTTTTGCTTGACAGCACGTACTTCGTCCTGTCCTCGTTGACATGAGGACCAAATCGTTTCGCCTGTTCTTCAATCTCCGTGAATGCTTCCACAATGCCACGGCGAGAACACGCCATGATATCGTTATCATCCGCGTATCTAGCAGCTGGATGGACTTGTAGAAGATAGTACCTTCCCTGCTTCAGCACCAGGTTGAAGAAGTCACATGACAGCGCATCTCCTTGCCGAAATCCGGTGCATGCATCAAACGGTTCCGAACTCCTAGAACCTAGTTGCACGGTGCATCGCGTATTTTTTGGCGTGGCCCGACACAACTGGATCAGTTATCCCGGGATCCCGAATTCGGCAATCGCACCAAACAGTCCTTCACGATGAATGCTGTCCTATGCAGCTTTGAAATCGATGAAAAGATGGTTTGTATCGATTCGAAACTCGTTGGTCTTTTCCAGGATTTGTCGAAGTGTGAAAATTTGGTTTATAGTCGATTTGCCGGTCCGGAAGCCGCAATGGTAGCTGCCGGTTAGTGCGGTGCAAAATGGTTTTAGACGTTCACACAATACGGTGAACAGGATCTTGTATGCGACATTGAGCAGGGATATTCCTCTATAGTTCTTGCAAGAGGTAGGATCGCCTTTATTGTGGATGGGGCAAAGACAGCTGGTATTCGAGTCGTCGGGCATGCTTTTATCTTCCCAAATTCTGCAGAAGATCTGGTGCTTGCTGCCTACCAGAACATCGCCGCCAGCCTTGAAGAGCTCTGATGGCAAGCCATCTGAGCCTGCAGCCTTGTTATTCTTCAGCTTCTGAATAGCTGTGCCGACTTCTTCGATGCTGGGTGGAAGGACTACTTCAGCGGCTGGAGTTGGGATTTCCTCGGTTGCTACCACTCTCTCTTGGTCATGCTCGTTAAGCAGCTGCTGGAAATGCTGCCTAAATACATTCACTATTCATCGCGGGTCGGTGGCAAGATTATTGTCGCACTTTCGAAGAGCCTGGATGCACTTTTTGAAGCCTGGATGCACTTTCCTGCAAGGCCTTTGGCTTTCTTGTAAAAGGCTCGTGTTTTATGTTTGTCCGTAGACACCCCGATATCCTTAAACTGGGAGGCAGCGAAGATTCTTTTCTTTTGTCGCAGTCGTTTTTTGTCCTCCCTTCTTCTGGCTCGGTACTCTTCTTGCTTTGCTCTGGTTTTCCTCTGCAGCGCCTTTTGGTACACCTCGTCGGTTGCTGGCGTTTTCTGCTCACACTCGCCATCATACCACGGGTTTCTTGTCGGGGGTGGTAGGTACCCTAAGGTGGTTTCGGCTACTTCCTGAATGGCTGAACGGCAATGCAGCCACATATTATTGGCATTTGTGTTCGACGTAGGCATACCTAGAGTCTTTCGCTCAGCTACTCCCTGTAGACTCTGGTAACCTCCGGTGTGCACAGGCGCCCAATGTCGAACCTCCTCCTGATGGGCTGGTGCAGCTTTCTGACATTGGACAGTCGAGCTCTGAGTCTTGCTGCTACGAGGAAGTGGTCAGAGTCGACATTTGCCCCTCTGAGTGTTCGCACATCCAGAATGTTTGACGAGTGCCTTGCGTCAATGAGCACATGAACGATTTGGTTGGCGGTTCGACCCTGCGGAGATCGCCAGGTTGTTGTGTGGATACGAGGGAATCTTGTTCTTCTTATCACCGCATTACGAGCTGTCGCAAAGTCCGTGAGTCGGAAGCCGCTATCTGTTGTTGTATCGTGGAGGCTGTGCTTTCCGATCACTCTACCAAGGGTGTTCTCCTTACCGATCTTGGCGTTGAGGTCCCCGAGCACGATTTTAACATCGTACTCCGGACAAGCTCCGTAGGCGTTGTCCAGGAGGTCATAGAAGTCCTCCTTGATAGGGTCTTCAGCCTCGTCGGTAGGGGCGTGTGCACATATAAGGCTGATGTTATAAAATCTGCCTCTGATGCGGACCACAGCCAGGCGATCACTTATAGGTTTAAAGTCGATGACCTTCGACCTTAACCGCTTTCCCACGACAAAACCGCATCCCAGTAAGTGCAACCTTTTGTGACAGCTGTAATAAATGTCGCAATGTGGCGAGTATCCTGCGCCACCAAACAGGATTAGTGTCGGTTGAGCTACGGTCTAGCAAACCATAACCGTAATACCACATATTGCTCAGAAACAAAAAAAAAAATAAATTAACAAGGACCTTCGGTTCTGTACGTGGAATGTTAGGTCCCAAAACAGACCACGTGCGGCCGAACAACTTGCGAACGCCCTGGACCGCTATAATGCGGACCTAACATAAGAGAGTACAGAGTCTATTTGGATGCGGATTTGTTGTTAGAGGTCGACTAAGGCCTAAAGTCCTTAGCTTCGAGTATTTGAGTGAACGCCTTATAACGATCCGCATCAAGGCAAAATTGTATAACATCAGCCTCATATGTATCCATGTCCCCACGGAAGACAAGGATGACTCCATCAAAGATGATTTCTATGATCTCCTAGACAGAACATATTCCAAATGCCCCAGCTATGATACCAAAATCATATTAGGAGATTTTAACGCTAAGCTGGGTAAAGAAAGCATCTTTGAACGAGTCATCGGCAAGCACAGCCCACATAACACCACATCCGATAACGGACACATCGACTTTGCCACGGGAAGAAACCTTTTTTTTAACTAGCACACGCTTTCCGCACCTCGGATGCATGGTGCTGACATCATTGACTGTCTCCCAATTCCTATCGGACAGCTTTCGGAAGATGTTTTAGAAGCCCGTCAAAAAGATTATAAAATCTTTGGAAGCGGGTTTTCAAGGAAGATGTAACGAATCGCACCAAATACCGAAGTACTCCATTCGATGTCGTTATCTTCTGATCCACAAATAAGTGAATTGCGACCTCTTCCAACCCGAAAACACCAATTACCAATCCCTGAAGTCATGGAAATGATTTTAAATGAATTATTAAACACAATGCTAATACATAATAGCAAAAAAAAGTTAAATCCGAATTAAGTCCAGCTAGTAACTATAATTCGACCACTGTACGCCGCCCGTTCCATGTTCATTGTGCAAGAGTTTAGGTGAAGGAAAAGCGTTCCAACGTTTTCCGCATCTACCCTATGGCCCCGGTGTTGCCCTATTCGACTGTTTCTATTTCCCAAGATGAAGTCACACATCATCATGTCGGTACAGAGAAGGTCAAAGAGATTGTGACTATGGTTCTGAACGTGCTAACCTCAAGTGTGCTTCGAGTCCTGGGAGCAACGTCGGAATTATACATAGTGTAGAGTTTGAGAGAGACTATTGTGAAGGTTAGGTTAGGTTAGGTTAATGTGGTAAGCATAAGCCACACGTAGGCCGAAGTCAGCCCATTGTGATACCACCTGGATCAAGTTACTCTGATCCGCTAACTTAGAACCAACCGGTGCTTCTAATGAAACGATGGAGTTGAACTATCTTTTGGTTTGCTAGCTTACTTAGATTGTCAAAGAAGGGCGCGCCGGGGTAGATCCTCCTGCGATTCGCAAAAGAGGGACATGAACAGAGGAGGTGGTATATTGATTCCTCCTCCTCCTCGCCCATGCAGCCGCAACAGAAGTCATTGGAGGGTAGGCCTAATCTGGCGGCGTGTTTTCGATGATGCAGTGACCTGCAATGACACCCACTAGAGTACTTAAAGTTGCCCTTTTGGTTGCCACTAGATCCCTGGTTCGTCCTAAGCTTAACCTAGGCCACAATTGTTTGGTGATAAACCCAATATTGCTCTCATTCCATTGGAGGTTGGTCTCCTCTATGGTTTGAAGTTTTATCATGTGCTTTACCGCACTTATTGGTGTATCTAGGTACCCGAGGGTAGGTAGGCTGAGTGTGCTTGACCCTAACTTTGCGAGTTCGTCGGCCGCGCAGTTCCCTGGAATATCCTTATGCCCGGGAACACACGGTATTTTAATATTGAACTGTTCAGCCATCTCATCTAGAGATAGGCGACAGTTAAGAGATGTCTTTGATTTGTGGGTTACCGCTGCCAGGGACTTTATCGCAGCTTGGCTATTCGTGCAAATGATAATATCCTTAGTGGATATTACATTGATCCCGAGCCATGCAAAGGCCTCTGTTATCGCTGTTATTTCTGACTGATACACACTGCAGTGATTTGGTAGTCTGAAAGATAGGTTGAGGTTAAGTTCCTTGGAGAAGACTCCACTACCTACACCCGACCCCGTCTTAGAGCCATCGGTATAGAGGGAGATCGAGTCCTTTGATATTACTTTCCCTTCAGCCCATTCCTCCCTGGATGGAAAGACAACTTCGAAATTCCTAGTGAACACTTTCTGCGGGATGATGTAGTCCGTGTCCATGGGTACTTCGAAGTGGTTTAGAATGGTAGTATGGCCTTTTTAAGATGTGGGCCATTTTCTTAAGCTCCTCATCCTTAGGGCCGCGCAGGCAGTTACTTGCTTGCTAAAAAGATTCAAAGGTGGAAGATGTAATAGAATGTTTAGGGCCTCCGTGGGGGTTGATCTGATCGCTCCGCTAATGTATAAGCTGGCCGATCTTTGTACCTTCCCCAGAAGGCTTCGATTGACGACTATTGTGAATGTCGATCATAAAATTGTATGGAAAACTTAATGTTTTTTATTTACAATTTCCCGAAACTTAATTACCACGTCTCGTGTAGGCTTTTGAATTATGTTCAGGCGACGAGAAAAAATATTTCACCCGGGAATTTCGCCCTGCATAAATAGCAAATAGTAAGTTGTATTATACGATTTAAAGATATAAGAATGTTCCGGAAAATTGTGCAATCAATAACTTCGCTAGACTAAGTAGACGGTAAACGTTGGCAAAACTAGCTCCTAGTCCCATTAAGAGCTGAAGAGTGTTTTCCAGCACAATATGTAATAAAGTAGTTTATAGCATTGTCGTTTGGATATAAAAATAATCATTTGAGAAGCTATGCGTGAACCCATATTTTAATTATTAAACGAGCACGTGAGCACTTGAATAATAACATAAATACAATACACTCTAAACAGCTACTAATCCTGTTCGTGTTTTCCCAAGATCTATACGATCAAGATATTGCACTGCATCGACAGGCACCCGCTTTACGCCTTACAATGTAAATACTCAATTATGCAAAGCACCTTTAAGAACGCGATAGCTTCATCACAAAATTGGGAACAATTGTATCATCCATAAAGTATACCCCCCGCTAAAATAGAGAACTCCCCTACTTACAGGATGTAATCCGACCACTCATCAATGCAATTCACAATCCTCACCGCCTTAACACTTAATTGCGTATCACCTACAATCGCACAACAAACATCTAAGACCTTCGAAAAGCCAATCAGATTCTTGCAATATTTCTTCACAGTATTCCCAGCCACGTACTTACCTCGCAAATTACCACCAACTTTGATGATTTGATTAGAGAATTCAACACCTTGCCAAATAAGGACCCCAAACGACATGCTGCAACTACATCTATATACATACATATGTATATATGTAGATATCTCCGTGAGATTCGTGCCACCGCACACCCAACACCGTACGCGAGCACAAGTCTGCAGTGCTACTACGACTCCATAGCCAAAGGGCAAAATAATGAGATTGAGATTTATTTGCATTGAGGTGATGACACCAGCGAATCGTGCTCTGGATGATAAGAGTGCAGCTCACAAAGACAGCTCACCCAGTGCCAAACGTGGCTGAGTGTCATTGGGACGTCGTCGTATCCCGCCAAACTCACTGCCAACGATAGTGATTTGCATTTGAAAGTGATCAAATAAATTTCGGTCCACGATTTCATTTCAGGACGTTGTTTGAGTGCTAATATCCCGTCGCACTCACACTAGCTAGTGCATGCGAGACGATACTACTAGTCGGCGGCCGGCGGCGGGCCGCTAAGAAACCTCGACGCGTAATTTTCGGCTGCGAACCAAATGCCGGCGTTAACACGATGAGGTGTACATAGAAGCTGCCGTTCCTTCGACTGTTCAGGGAATTAAGTAAATTGTTTACCGAATTGAATCCGAAATTTATGGGAGGACGGAAGGACCAGGCGTTGCTTGCCTGCGTTAGGAGCATTCACACGGATTCGATATGTATTCATGAATCGGGATTTTGGAATTTTGATTCCATCGCATCGGATATATCCCACGAGATTGTCATTACTGTAATGTTTAAGCAATTTCTTGTGTTTTCCCAGCATCCATACTGGAATCCTTGGACCATATGTGACGTGCTTGTTATGGTACGACTGGCTCTGGTGCGTCCAATTGACCGGTCGTGCCACGTACAACAACTTTTAATCAGATTCCGTTCGATTTCTACTTAATGGAAGACGCCAATCGATGATTGTACAAACACGCGCGTACGTACATACAAGCGCATCGTGTGTCCTGTGTGCGAGCGGGAGTTAAGGTTAATTTTCCTGGACGTTCTTAGAATGCAGCAGATGTGTGTAGACCATGAAAGAAATCCTGTCGGCTAATGATACCGTTTAGAAGTTTTGATCTTTCGTTTCATTATTTGCTGATTGTGAGGTGAATTGGAAATCAGATTGATGTCGTGACGAGAACGTATGTTGCTCATCGGGCGATGGGGTGGGAAAAGTTGCTGTTTGGTCAACTACCCTCATTGTATGGCTGCAAATTGTATAATTTTGTTGTTTTAGTATCATTTGTCACTGTGGATGAATCGTGGGGCATGTGCTCGTCACAAGACTAGAATCAGTTCCGTGGCCTGGAAAGCTACGGTCGCTTTTTGGAAATAAATATATGCATAGAACGTAGGAGCGTAGGACTGATACAAAATTAGCATTTACTCTTCAGTCCTCGTCGTCTGGAGGATGTTTTCTTATTTTTTTTTTTGTAAGCTTAAGATAACACGAATACATACTAATAGAGAAACACTAGGAAGTCGATAGTACGCTAAGTTCTTTGTAAGCATTTTTCTTGGCAAAATATAAAAATTGAAAGTAATTAATCACTGTAGATATTAAGTAGTCGAAAGACATAGGTTAAGTATATAGATAGTGTTTGTTTTAGAGTGCCCGCAGAGGGTCAGTAAGACATCTAATGTAGTTACGATATAAGCTAGTTTTAGTCATTTTGTCTAGCACGTAAGATAGTTAAAGTATGTCAATAAAAATGAATTTAAAATGATGAAAAAATGACACTAGGAAGTGTTAGCTCTTCCTTCCTTCAGATCACGGTATATGATAGTCGGAATATAGGTCAAACTAACTATTTGGTACCCCCAAGGACCTAAGGCCTATATGTCTATCATCCTTTGCACTAAAAACCTTGGAAAGGACGGTATACCTACATATACGCCATAACCTGGATCCGCTCCTAATTTCACACAGCATGCCTACGTTAAGCGTAGATCTATCGAAACAGCCTTGCACACACTAGTGAGGAAAATCGAAAGATCAATCCATCTTAAAGAATACACTATAACAGCCTTCCTAGACATAGAGGGCGCCTTCAATAACGTCACTCCGGAAGCAATAACAAAAGGGTTAGAAAAGCAAAAGGTGGAGAAGACTCTCATAGGGTGGATCAGCGAGTTACTATCAACACGCAAGATTTACTCGAAATGGGGAAGCCAGGCAATCACCAGAGTGGTTACCAGGGGAACCCCGCAAGGAGGGGTTCTCTCACCTCTTCTCTGGAATGTAGTTATAAATGATCTACTAACCAAACTGGAGGAAGAAGGCCTGGACGTTATTGCCTACGCTGATGACGTTGCCATTTCAATCTCAGGTAAACACCTATCGACACTGAATGACCGTATGCAAACGGCATTCTCAATTCTTTGCAAATGGGCGCATAGCAAAGGGCTCAGGGTTAATCCCCAGAAAACGGAGCCCGTGCTATTCACCAAAAAGCATAAAATCCCGGAATACTTCCCTATCACTTTGCTTGGTACCAGATTAAACTACTCCTCCAGTGCCAAATTCCTTGGCATCATACTGGACAGGAAATTAACATGGAAAAGCAACACAATCGAAAGAGCTAAAAAAGCAACAATAGCTCTCTATACATGCAAGAAAGCCATAGGGAAAAAATGGGGGTTCAATCCCAAGATTACCCTATGGCTCTACACCACGGTCGTTAGACCCATATTAACGTATGGAGCGACTGTCTGGTGGACAGCACTGGACAAGACAACATACCTCAAACAATTCGAGAAGGTACAAAGGCTGGCGTGTTTATGCATTACCGGGGCCCTCAGGTCCACCCCAACGGCTGCACTTAACATGATACTCGACCTTACACCACTCGATATTCTCGGCAAGCAAATTGCCACACAAACGGCCATTAGACTTAAAGCCAACTCGAACTGGAAGAGCTACGTCTTTGGCCACTCCTCGATCCTGATTAACAGGTCAACCATGGCAGAAAACCTAGACCTCACAGAACCCACCACAGTCTTGGAAAAAAACTTTACAACATTCTACCCGGACAGACAAAACTGGACTCGCCAGACTCAACCTCGCAGAAACTGCGTAGACTTTTATACTGACGGGTCTAAAACCAAAGACGGGGTGGGTAGTGGAGTATTCTGCAAACAACTTAAGCTAAACAAAGCTCTAAAACTATCTAATCACTGCAGCGTTTTCCAGGCGGAACTGTTGGCAATAAAAGAGGCTCTGTCCTGGCTGAAGTGGAACGTGATATCCACCACGGATATCCGCATTCTCACGGATAGCCAAGCAGCCTTAAAGTCGCTGGAGTCCTATGTGTACACATCAAAAACTAGCCTCGACTGTCGCCTATCTCTTAATGAGATGGCTGAACAGTTCAACATACAACTTATATGGGTACCGGGACACAGCGACATCACTGGAAATGAGAGAGCCGACACACTCGCCAAACAAGGAACGACGCTACAATCAACTGTGGTTTGTGAGGGTATACCCTTCGCAACCATTAAACACAATCTCACTACCCTCGCCAGGGCCGAGACGAACCGGAGATGGACTCAGGGACACACCTGCCTCATCACCAGGCAAATCTGGCCCCGGCTCGATAGTCAACGGATTAGGAGTATTATCTCCCTAAATAGAACTGACATCTATAAAGTCATAGGTGTCATTACAGGACACTGCCTTATTGGCAGTCACGCGCAAAAACTACGTATCACTCCGAATGATTTTTGTAGGAGCTGTCTAGACGAGGAAGAGGTCGAATCCATCCATCACCTCCTCTGCGCCTGCCCGGCATTCTGCACAATCAGGAAACGATACCTAGGATCATACCTCCTTAACGATCTGACCGAAGTTCAGCAAGTAGGGATATCTAATCTTCTTAATTTCTTAAGAAGCACAAAGTGGTTCCACGAATAGGGGGCTAAACCCCCTCGTAGCTACACAACGGGCCTCCCTGGCCTATGTGTGTTCTTCCCATCTCTGGGAAGGCTACGGTCTTACCTACCTACCTACTTACCTATTTGGTAGGTCCCCATCAGAGTGAATGTATCTGAAATCTTCTACATAGTGAGGTTAGATAAGGCCGTATGTACGCCGGTAAATAGTCACCAAGCAAATGTACATACATATGTATGTACATATATAGGTTAACGACGTCTACATACGTAAACGAAAAAAATATGTTAATGAATTTAACATTCGTTAACATTGCCAAAGTACATGTGCATCGATCTCACAGACTGCTTTGCTCGACATTGCGTTTTGTGACCATCTACGGAGGGCTTCCAGGAAGATGACTCGAATAAGTATAGGTCGAAGTAGGAAGAATATAAGAAGCTTATTTGTAAATCGAAGAATAACTCTTATAAGACCTTCTGGAAATAGATCAAAGAGATCAAAGATCTGGGAAAAGCGCGACAAGCAAATTGGTTAAAGTCCTCAAAAATGGGAAAATCGACAAAGCTAGGTGTACATACTCAGAAAATGTATGTATGTATGTTGGCGTTACTGTCCATGAAGTACCAAAGCCGAGCTTCCCTCAATCACTTACTTATGTTGTGTGTGATTTTATTTTCCCATAGGTGGAAGGGACCTACAGGTTATTGCCAGTTTCGAACGGCGAAATTCGAGAAACTTTTCTTCACAACTATACTACAGGGTATAGGGGGTTTTGTCAGCTCTCCGCTGAGGAGAAGTACCGTGAAGAACAAGTTCGATGACATGGCTCTTGTCGAGATTCGATCCCGTGTCATCGGCGTCAGAGGCCAACACATTACCCACTGCGCCACGCGAATTGACACCATTTACTGAGCTATAATTTCATAGTCGAATTTCGATGGCGTTAGGACTAGCTCTGGATAGATACTGAAACTGAAAAGTATCCAATGGGACCTTTATTATACTCTATGTTTACTGCTTCAGACCCATTTAACGGGAAATCAGGCTATCATTGGCGCTGTGCATACTCCTTTAAAGGCAACTGCGACTTGCAAGATGAAAACAACTCGACGTAGCTGGTTTAATGCGTCACGCGTTGCAACGACTAAGGCCATTGAATTTGCTTTGGCATCCTTTAATGGCTTTAAGTCGCCAGTCACCGATGGGATATACCCTGTTATGCTACAAAAAGTTATGAGGCAGCCGTTTCCTACTTTGAAAATAATTTTCACTGCTAGCCTACCACTTGCCTACATACATATTCCAAGGCGCACGCTGAAAGTAGTCTTTATTCCCGAAATAGGAAAAAAGGATTACTCACTCGCGAAGTTTTTTAGACCAGTAAATCAAACATCCTTCTTGCTGAAAAGTATGGAGAGTCTAGTAGAGTTGTTTCACGAATGCTTCCTCTTTTGGAGATGCAACATGTTTATCAGCTCGAAAAATCGCGAGAATGTGCTTCAAAATCTTTATCGTTTGAAGAATTGATAGCGCGCTGAGAAAGGAAAGAGTACGCGCTGGACATTTTCGAAAACATTGAAATGACTTTCGATAACGCAGCTTTCGACAACATGTGTAACGTTGCTAGACGACGTGGCGTAGCACGACAGCACTGGTTTTGTGGATCAAAGCAATGCTTGTGCACAGGACATTGATCACTGGTACAGGTCTCGAATAATGTTGAAATATTTAATAGAGGATGCGCTCTGCAAGTCATGTCTCGTCTAAAGAGAAATGGTATTTGGTACAACTCGCATTGGAATGACAGTGCGCTTGAGCGCGAAACACCCTACGACTCCTGTGTCATCGATATGCCTTCCGACGTAGTGGCACCTCCTGTTCTTCTTTGGTGGTATTACAGCCAATGAAGGATCAGAGCCAAGCTTCTCACCCATGTTGAGTGTGATTTATTTTTAACACAGGTGAAAGGGGCCTAAAATTAAATGCCGATTCCGAACGGCGTGAGTCGAGAAGCTTTTTCAAGGCAATTATACTACGGGGGGTTTCGCCAGTACCCCGCCGAGGAGGGACGCCGCGAAATAAGCATTCAATGGCGTTGGAGTTATCGGGATCCGAACTCGCTCATCGTGCGTCAGAGTCCAGGACCCCAACCACTGGGCCCTCAGAAGTGACACCTCCTGCTGCGCTATAATTTCATAGTCGAATTTCCATGGCGTTAAGATAGATACTAAACTGGGAGAGGATTGTCTTCGCATTTTCACAGATGGTTCCAGACCTGGGCGGCGGTCCAGAGCTGGGGTTTTCTTTGAGCGCGAAAACATCCGATCACATTTCTCATTGGGAATATATGGTCATGCACTATGTTGTGAAGTACAGGTGGAAGGGAAAAACCTTTTTTTTTATTTCGCGCAGATTAATAGTTTATACTTTTATAATGTTTATCACACAATCTGAACGTAGTGTAGTGGTTTGGGTCGTAGATGTTCGTTAACTACTCTCCAGGGGTCGTTGTCCTAGGAACAACCGACCGAATTTTCACGTTGGTTATAGTTCCCAGCAATTGTTCCATGCACTTATGGTGTTATATTAGAATTGCACACACAGAGTACGAATTTAAAGTGACCATATACTGTGAGTGTTATGCCTCAGTATGTTTGATCACATCTCATTCACAACAGCTGTGTTGCATAATTTTCTTCCGTATAGAAATTGTTTTTTCTTGGCTATGAAATGACTTTGAACTACAGACCTTCCGCTCGACGGTCGGTGATATTTACCACTGTATCCCGGCAAGCCCCGTCTGCGTCTGCAGTGGCAACCAAGCTGCACAAGTCGGTAGACTTAACTCACTAAGGCCGGCATGGGTTCGAGTCACTCGGGGATTCTAGAAAATGAGATCTATGATGAACTCGCTAGATGATCTCAGAGGAGAGTTTCTCAGGAACAGAACCCGCTTTAGGTCTACCTAAATCTAGGGTCAATTTACACATTAACGATTGGGTATTAAATGCACACAATCGTAGATGGGGGGAATACCAGGATGCAAGATTACTAAGCGCATACGCTAGCCCCTCAAGGTTTCCTCAGCCAGCTCAATTAATGTCCGTATACTTTTCCTGGATGTTTTAAGCACGCATTTTAAAGATCTTCAGCGTTCAGCTTTACTTAAGCTTCCAGTTGAAGCGTTGTGTCTGGTCACTGAGAATAGATTATATCTCCGGCTACAACTATGATTGGACAGAGGAAGTGTTGAACTGTGCCTTGCTTGGAGTAATGGAGATGTACGTCTCATTTAGGCACGTTGAGATGTCTAACAGAAGTCTTGTGACCCATAATGTCCTAAGAAATAAGAAAAAAACTCGCAACGTAGATCGTCAGACATCCAGCCGTTGATAGAGGTCTTGGATTTGGGTACAGGCCTATCTAAAGCGGCTTTAGGTCCTGACAAGTATTGCTCTGAACTCGTTGCAGCGAACTCAACGGATACCTCATTTTCTGGGGTTTCGGTGTGGTCCTGGTCACAGAGAGATTTCGCATTACAATGAAATTAGAAAAGTTTTAAACACATGATTGGAAGCAAATTTGATGTTGACAAAAAAAGTTGACTATATAATTACAGATGACATATTCGTAAGCTAGGGGTCGTAGGATAATCTCGTTCAATTGCATTAGAGTTCTGTTGCGAATTGTACCCAAGGGCACATCATTTAAGACGAGATATGCAAGTCTCCCTATAAGATTTCGAAGCGCAGTCTCGTATCAGTGATAAGTATGTTACATATCCCGGAAAGAGCGTGTCTTCACACGGAAACTTTGCGCAGAAGCAATTCTACTTATCTTTCCTTACATTTTAGTATGAAGTCGAGGTTTGGTAATTGGCTCTAAAACCCTTCGCCCGCGAAGGATCTTGAGAATGAACATCTCTTTCACTGTACTAAACGGAAGCAGTATGTCCGTAAATATAGGCAAGCGCCGAACTAGCAATGAAAATTATATTCAATGTAGAAAGCAGCTGTGTCGTAGCGTAGAGCAAGATACGCAAGAGCATATTAGGTCACCTCAATCCTTCTCTCGCATTCATACCGTTTGTCACAGTTATCGGTTGCGGAGATCTGTTTCCCCGAGAAATCAATTTGAAGTAGGAGACTAAGGGCTTGTTGGTTAGCCTCATTTGTGGACCTTGCTTTGGTGGCGTTTCAGCCCATGAAGGGCCAAAACCAAGCTTCTCTCAATCACCCGTGTTGTGTGTGATTTATTTTATTTACACAGGTGAAAGGAACCTACAGGGGAGAAGGGAGCGAGCAAACAGAGCAAAGAAGTTGATAGCGTTTAACCTGGCAAACGCCAGCTTCGATCTTTGTCCCTGCTCAATCCAAGGCGACACACAGCCTCCGCGTGGCCTCCCCTGGATAGCTATACTGGCACCCGCCAGGTAGTAAACCAATGTGTGCAGCGACCCGAACCTTGTTTCTGGGGAAAGAGGAACCTGACCCTCCAGGTTGGGGGTTGCGCTTTTAACCCTCATAGCGTAAAACAAAAACTTGTTCAGAAACAACCAATAGCCTCGGATACGGACGGATTACATATTGAAGACCTCCGCAAACGTCAAAAAGGAAACGAATTCCGGATCTGCAAAGGAAACGTTAGGTCCCTCAACAGACCAGGTGCAGCCGAACAACTGGTCAACTCTTTGGACTGCTATAAGGCAGACACTACCGCGCTCCAAGAAGTGCGATGGAATGGGTCAGGCAAAAGTAGATGAAAAACTGTGATATATACTACGGAAACTGCTACAGAGAAAATAAACAACGCTTATTCGGATGCCGATTTGTTGTTCGAGGCAGACTCAGGAAAAAGCCTTAAGCTTCCTGTATGTAAGCGAACGTCTCATAACAATCCGCATCAAGACCAGTCTCGGCAATGTAAGTTTATTATGTGTCCACGATTTTGCGCGTGATTTTTGGGCCTATAAACGCAGACGGGGGATGGAGGAGAAGATTCAACCACGAACTTTACGGGCTGTACAGCGACATGAGCCCAGTCAGGCGTCTACGGATTCAACGGCTGGGCCATGTAGAGCGAATGGACACCACAGCTTCAGCCCGGAGAGTCTTTGAATCCAACACCGAGGGAGGAAGAAGCAGAGGACGGCCGCGCTTAAGATGGCGCACACAGGTGGAAGGGGACCTCAGCCAACTGGGTGTGCGGCAATGGAAAAGGCTAGAAAAAGATCGTGCTAGATGGAGGGGCATGTTGGTTGAGGCCCAGGTTCATCCCGAACTGTAGCGCCCGCTAAGAAGAAGAAGAAGATGTGTCCAAGCCCCCACAGAGGAGAAAGATGACCGACATAAAGACGACTTCTTCTCCAGCATCCTAGATGTCCGAACCTTTCGAGGAGCCAACATCGACTCGGATCATTACCTTGTTGGATTCAGGGTACGGATGCGAATTTCTCGGAATCAACGGAGTCAAGTAAGAACACCAACATTTAACGTCGGAAAGCTGTAATCGCAGGAGACTGCCAGGACCTTGGCCGATCAAGTCTCTTTCAAGCTCTCTCAAGTCCCGATGCAATCTGCAGAAACCATAGAACAGCAATGGAGTCGTTGTCAAAACGTCATTAGAGAGGCCGCCTCAGATGTACTCGGTTTCGAGCCACCACCGGCGAGAAACCCCTCGATTGATGATCAGTGCAGACAGACCCATGCAGAGAAATAGAATGCATACATGGCCACATTGCATCGACGCACGGAAGAGAACTGCCCGCGAGCTCTATGAACAGAAAAGGAGGGAGGAGCATGCGCTTCTGAGAAGGAAAAAGAAGGACCAGAAAGTAAAACGGCTATAAAGCCAGAGCAGTAGCCTGCAGGGATGAGCACGGACAACTAGTAGTGGAGTCACACTCGATGCTGAGATTGTGGAAAAACCTCTTCTTTAGACTGTATACCGGCGATGATAGTCAAAATGCCGCCGTCAGGCAGAGCGAACCATTCACAATGGACGAAGACGAAGAAGAATTCCGTCCACCCGACCTAGACGATGGTAAGATAGCGATATCGAAACTTAAGTCTTATAAAGCTGCTGGAGCAGACGGACTCCCCGCGGAACGGTTTAAAGCAGCTGGCGATGAGCTGGTCAGGAACATGCACCAAATAATCTGCAAAATATGGTCGGAAGATTGCATGCTCGATGAATAGAATCTCAGTATCGTTTGCCCGGTCCATAAGAAAGGAGACCACTATAACTGTGCCAATTACAGAGGGATAAGCCTCCTGAACATTGCGTACAAGATTCTCTCTGCCATACTGTGTAAGCGCCTGAAACCGTTCGTGGACAATCTGATAGGTTCCTACAAGTGTGGTTTCAGGCCAGGAAAATCCACAATAGACCAAATACTTACACTACGGCAGATCTTGGAGAAGACCCGTGAATTCCAGGTCGACACGCACCATCTTTTTGTCGCCTTTAAAGCCGCATATGACAGTGTTTATAGAGACGAGCTATACAGAGCCACGTCATGTTTTAACATTCCTGCCAAACTCGCCAGACTGTGCAGGATGACTATGGAGAACTCTCGCTGCTCCATTAAGGTCGGAGGTGAACTAACCGACCCCTTTGATGTTAAAAAAGGTTTTAGTCAGGGTGACGCACTGTCATGCGATTTCTTTAACATCATACTTGAAAAGATCGTGCGAGACTCTGCGGCCAATACAAGAGGTACTACTACTTCTACTTCAAGTCCACACAATTGCTTGCCTACGCAGATGACGAGGCCTTTGGGCGTTCCGAGAGGAAAATTCTGCGTGCAATCTTTGGTCCCGTTTGTGTAAACGAAGAGTGGAGGAGATGCAACCAAGAACTGTACGGGCTGTACAGCGCCATCGGCCTGGTTAGACGTCTTCGGATCCAACGTCTAAGATGGCTAGACCATGTAGAGCGAATGGACATCAACGCTCCGGCCCGAAGAGTCTTTGACTCCAATCCCGAGGGACGACGCAGCAGAGGACGACCGCATTTAAGGTAACACGCACAGGTGGAAAGGGACCTTAACCAACTGGGCGTGCGGCACTGCGGCTGGCCAAAGAACGGGCCGGCTGGAGAGGCTTGTTGGTTGAGGCCCTGGTTCACCCCGAACTGGAGCGCCATCAAAGTAAGTAAGTAAGAAAGGAACCTACAGTTTAATGCCGATTCCGAACGGCGCGACGTGAGTCGAGATGATTTTTCATGGCAAGTAGTACTGGGGTTTTGCCAGTACTCCGCGAGGAGGGACGCCGCGAAATAAAAATTCGGACTTTAGCCAGGTTAATAAAGAGCGGTCAATGATCGACCTCTTGATAAAGGTTTTCGTTTTACGAATAAGCTTTTTCCGGTTTATTCGATGTTTGTTCCAGTCATCTTCAGGGTTCGATTTTAATAATGTGCGTAGAGGAATCTTGACGTTTTTGTGTAAGCGCTGACGACCAGTATTCCACTAGGAACTACTATGCACTTTTTTAATACCGACGGCAGCAGTAGTGTGTTCGACAAGACAATTTCTAAAGCTACGAGCAGATGTAGTTCTATGAAATAAATATTTCCCAAACAGGCCTTCAGATAAGACATACTGTCTGTTAATAAAATGTTTATTCAAGTTATTAACTAGCAGTCAATTTCAAAACTACTTTCAACACTCTTTGTCTTAGAGTGCTTATTTTTAGACTGTACGAGTATATGGTATTATGGTATGCAATGAATCTTCATTTCTTCGTCTGCCCAATAACAGCAGAAAGGGCTACAAAAGTACTACACTGCAACTTTCATCCAACAACATCAACAAATTACTCTAATCTCCTTCGTTCAGCAATGATGGACCATAAGCTACCGCATGTAACGTCTGAAGAAAACTATTTAGCATTCAATGACATGCTTCCTTACAAATTGCGCGATGAAAATATACGCAACGGTTAATCTTTGCAATAAAATTAAGCAAACTACAAAAGTGCATAGTGCAATCTTTGACCGACCCGAGACACCAACACAACACCATTAAACAAGTGTAAAGTTATCATAAAGCGACAAGCGCAGAAATTACTTCCCAACATTGGCCACATTAAACCACCCCGGTGACTACCCGTCATTGTCTCGGCATCATCGCACATAGCATCAATAAAATTGGTCGAAACGTCCGTAAATTAATGAAGTCGAAGATCTAGTGAGAACTCCTTGCATCCCGATGGCATCAACACATACTGGAATACATGAGCATTCATCTATGGAAACGAGGGCTACAGCCAAAGTAACTGCAAGAGAAGGATTTGGTATTTTAATGGGACTTGTCGTTGCCATTGCCGTGACTGGTTCCCCAACAAAGATATTGCACTTTGTTCGCCAGGACATTTCGGTTCCTAGTTTTATGGTACCGTACACAATTTTCTCAGAGGCTAATTGCGACAGAAAAATGTACTTTATAGCGCTCCTGCAGCTATATAGCTGTACCCAAGTCAACAATATTGACATTGGGAGTTCAATAAAACTCAAAGGGACACAAACATTAAGGGGCTGAAGAATGAGAAGCGTGTGTTTCTATGTTTGGTTGAATGTATGATGGTAATAAAAATAGTATTTTTATGGTAAAGATTGCATTGGACATTCATAGCGAACGAACGATGACTGTGGTCGCGTTCCAGAGTTGGCGAGATGGCACGTCTTTGGAAAGGATTAATTATTTATGGGTGTCTTCTCCAAATAGCAACGCGACCAACAGGTTTTGAACTTGATGCGGCGGTGTTGAGAAATTGAAAACACATTTTTTTAAAAGATGGACGGACAGCGTGGTTAAAGTATCTTTATGCTCGTGTGAGAGGTTATAATATAAAAAGGGCCTTGCCAATGGATTTTTGTTCGGGATACGTGCTTGTTTGTGCAATATAATTCCTTAAGGAGATGTGGATAGGCATTTACTCACAAAGGTATTTAACTTTGTAGTTGGAGAGTGCCTTGGCTCTCTCATATAGTATTTGAGCCTGTGACATTAATGTCACTAAATCTAATCCCGATAACAGCAACGTCAATTAAACTCGCCGTTTAAAGTTAACAGCTCTTAGAGGCAGCTGGGGATGACCTGGTTAGGAGCATGCACCAGCTCTTTTGAAAGGTATGGTCAGAGGAAAGCATGCCTGAGGAATGGAGTCTCAGCATCGTATGCCCGATCCACAAGAAAGGAGACCCCTCTGATTGCGCCAAATACAGAAGAATAAGTCTCCTTAACATCGCCTACAAAATCTTCTCTGCCGTTTTGTGTGAACGCCTGAAGCCTTTTGTAAATAAGCTGATAGGTCCTTTTCAGTGCGGATTCAGGCCAGGGAAGTCCACCATCGACCAAATTTTCACACTACGGCAGATCCTGGAAAAAACCAATGAATTTCAAGTCGACACTCACCACCTATTTGTCAACTTCCAAGCCGCATACGACAGCGTAATTAGAGACGAGCTATATAATGTCTACCTTTGACATACCCGCTAAACTCGTCAGACTACGCAGGATGACTTTGGAGAATGCTCGCTGCTCCATCCGAATCGGTGAACACCTTACCGATAGTTTTCATGCCAAAAAAGGATTTAGGAAGGGCGATGCGCTGTCGTGTGATTTCTTCAACATCATATTTGAAATAATTGAGCAAAAATCACTGGCCAATACAAGAGGCACAATCTATTTCAAATCCTTGCAACTCCTTGCATACGCCGACGATATTGACATAATAGGTAGATCACAGCGAGATGTCAATGAGGCGTTTGCGAGTATTGGGATAGAGGCGGCGATAATTGTAACTCATCAAAACAGTACGCTCACCACCGACGTCTTGGTCGGAACGTTTGTATTGGCAGATATAAGATCAAGGTAGTTAAGGACATCGTCTACCTGGTCTCCGAAGTGACCTGGAACAACGACATCAGTTCCAAAATCAAGCGCAGAATCACTCTTGCCAATCGCTGTTTCTTTGGGCTCAGGAGGCAATTGAGTAACAGAGCCCTCTCCCGGACGACAAAGTTGACTCTGTAAAAGACTCTTATCATCCCGGTTCTGCTGTACGGCGCAGAAGCATGGACACTATCAAAAGCGGAAGAGGAGGCCCTTGGCCTATGAACGCAGACGGGGGATGGAAGAGAAGATTCAACCACGAACTTAACGGGCTGTACAGCGACATGGATCTAGTCGGGCGTCTACGGATTCAACGCCTAAGGTGGTTGGGCCATGTAGAGCGAATAGACACCACAGCTTCAGCCCGGAGAGTCTTTGAATCCAACCCCGAGGGACGAAGAAGCAGAGGACGGCCGCATTTAAGATGGCGCACACAGGTGGAAGGGGACCTCAGCCAACTGGATGTGCGGCAATGGAAAAGGCTAGCAATATATCGTGCTAGTCGGAGGGGCATGATAATTGAGGCCCAGGTTCACCCCGAACTGTAGCGCCCATTAAGAAGAAGAAAAAGAAGAATTAATTTTTTCGTTATAAATATTATTTTACTATTCATTTAAATTAAAGGGCAAGTCCCAGGAAAATTAATACATTAATAATAATGTTCAAAAATTAGCATTTTACCCTTTTCTAGAACTCAACCTACCCCCATAAAACTTATTCTTAAGAATTCTAGAGACTCCTACGCAATATTAACATTAGCAGATATACATGGTGAGAGCACCGTGGCGCAGTGGGTAGTGTGTTGGCCTCTGACGCCGATGACTCGGGATCGAATCCCGACACAGCCATGTCATCGAACGTGTTTTTCACGGTGTTTCTCCTCAGCGGGGTTCTGACAAAACCCTCTGTAGTATAATTGTCATGAAAAGCTTCTCGAAATTCGCCGTTCGGAACCGGCAATAAATTGTAGGTCCCTTTCACCTATGGGAAAATGAAATCACACACAACATGGGTGATTGAGAGAAGCTCGGCTCAGGATCTTCATGGACTGTAACGCCAACATACATACATACATACAGATATACATGGTGAGAGAAATGAGAAATGCTTAAATTGCTAGTGTTACTGCCAATCGGGGTATAGTTACAAAATAACAGGAAGACAGTGACAACGAATACTATTATTACCTTATTGCTTGACCCGTCATAGGTGTCACTCTAAGCTGTCACGCTACTCATTATTGATGTCCTCTCAGAATTTTCGGGACACCTTTCCTCTAAATTTTTGTTTAGAGAAGAATATACCAACAAGTAAAGTGCAAATTACCATATACTATGTGCTTGGGCTTTGAAGAATTATAATTGCTAAAGTAAAGGATGTTTTTTTGATTGGCAACATTGTTTCTACAGATTGTCAATTTGATAGTTGAATGCTGATTTGTGGTTAGGTAGGTTACGTTAGTTCGGGCCCTTTTGACATGAGGTCAAGGTCTCACTAAGACTACGAGGGGTCCATTGTGTACGGACACAAAGTATGCACCGCAGTTGTGACCAGAAAGTGATCAGACGTACTGCTGCAGGCATAACACTCACAGTATATGGTCAACTGAAATTCATCCTCTACGTATGAAATATTAAAAGAGGTTGAACGAATAACTACGGACTATATCGGACTATAACCAATGCGGAATTTGGTCGGCTCTCGTCCTATCTAGGATAACCACCTCTGAGAGTTAACGAACATCAACGACCCAAACCACTGCACTCCGTTCAGGTTGTGTGGCTATAGCACATCATAAGAGAATATATAAATAAAAACTCTTGAACCTACGCGAGTTCCTAACAAAAAAAAAAAAAAAAAAAAAAAAAAACCCGAGGGAACCTGGTAGTAGATGCAATTAAGAATCTTAGCAGTTTGTTCAGCTTAATGTCTCTTGCCTCCTCTAAACCCGATAATAAAGTACATAGTTCCCGAGGAACGTACATCTTTTTCGGGCCACTGCAGAGCATTCAAACAGTAGGTGACGAATGTATTCTATTTCCTCTTCGTCCCTACAGCTTCTGCAAAAATCGTTGTAGGGCTTGCCTAGTCTGCACCGAGTACCAGTCGTACATTCCCTCTACTAAGATTTAGCAGACTTCCCGTCCTTTTTTTGTCATAGGCAGGCCATGTTAGCCTTGCCGTAACGCATGTATCTAATTGACACCATAGCTTGTTGGCATTTCGTAGTAGTTCCACCCCTATTTCTCTGAATAGTGTGCTGAGTGGCATTCTAGCCTCTGCGAAATATCTGCGCCTAATCCCAGCCTGGCTAGTTCGTCCGCTTTCCTATTTCCGGGAATATTCACATGCATTGGTATCCAACAGATGCTTACCACATTGACATCCGATATTTCTTCTAGTTTACAAAGTTTTACGAGTTTGGATCTGATCCAAGTTGCTTGCAGCGCCTTAATGACTGCATCACTCTCAACATTGATTTTGATTCTCTTCCCTCAGATGTTTTCCTGCCTGGAAGACACTACAGCCATATTCAAGTCTGTAGGAGTGATGCGCTTCCTGAGGTTCGAAGTAGACTCTGGCTCCTGTACCGGTATCCGTTTTGGATTTGTCGGTATAGATTGCCAGTTCCTCTTCCGTGTTTACCATGCCACTGGCCCATTCCTCCCTGGAGGGAATCCTAATAGAGAATCGCCTCTCGCAGCAAGAATGTGGGGTGGTATAGTCCGTTTTGGTTGTAGACCTCAGGGAATCTAGGATTATGCTAAGATACCTTGCGGATTTTTTTCGGAATCAGGTCGATATCATTTATACGTGAATTTGTATAACTTGGTATTGATCTTTTTCTTGTGAAGAGGACAATCTCAGTTTAAGTTGGATTTACCCCTAGGCTCCGTTCCATGACCCAGTTATTCACCAATGGAAGCGCATAACTTAGTCTTTCACTGAAGACCTGAGGAAATTTCCCAGTAGTCGTTTTACCCGATTGTGGAGGATCGATCCATGGTTCCTAGACTAGGGCCAAATCAAGCTGTTCCTTGCTGAGGAGCAGCATGCGGTTACTGAGGCGGCTTTACTGTGGTGGAGGTTTATTTTTATTGTCACCTCGCCGGACCGCTCCTCCTTCGTGAGTCTCATGAGAAACTCACCAGCTCCGAAGAACAAGCGCATAAGCCTTTTTTTCTTTAGAATCTCTAGTGGATTCTCTATAACGAAAATGATGTTTTTCGTATCATTTTAGTTGTTTTCCAAAGCCATAATCTCCTAGTTATCCATAGGGATCGCTGGATTTTGTGCTCTTAGAAAGCCGAGAATCTCCTCTTTCTTCATCCCCATATCCGGTACATTTATTTGGGGCTTCGGGCTCTCTGGTATCTTGTCACGGAGGGCTGCCTTTAGTGCTGCTCCTTCTAATGGCTTAAGACTTAATGGAACGACTTTTGAGGCGAAGTCATGTGAGAACTGGTCTTTGCAGTCCAGTCTGCTTATGCCAGTTCGTGAGGCCAAACGTTGGCGCAGATTTTCCAGCATTCCACTGAATGTGGTCGAAGATCACTTTAGCCAGAGCTTTTTCGATCAGCTTCCCCTGTTCGAAGGTATACTGGCCGCTCGGCTTGCTGCAATCCACTACAGCAGGCTCGCGCAGGTTCAAGAGCTTTTTTATTCTCTTATGATGTGTTTACACACACAACCTGAACGGAGTGCAGTGGTTGGGGTCGTTGATGTTCGTTCACTACTCTCAGGGGTGGTTGTCCTAGACCTAGATAGGACGAGAGCCGACCAAATTCCGCGTTGGTTATAGTAGTAATTCGTTCGAGCACTTTGGTATTGCATACGCAGAGGATGAATTTCAGTTGACCATATACTGTGAGTGTTATGCCTGCAGCAGTACGTCTGGTCACTTTCCATTCACAACTGCGTTGCATACTTTTTGTCCGTATAGGAATTACTTTTTCTTGGCAATGAAGCGAATTTGAAGCTGTAGAGCATTACGGATAGTCCTGCTAAACTGAGCCGCACTATTGACCTTCGCTGTCTTCGCTAGGTTGTTGGCCTCTTCCCGAGATCTCACCCTTTTTGCCACAAACCCTTCCCGTTTTTTTGCCGTGGTCTTGCTCATTGCATCAATCGCGGTGGAAGCTGCCTCACCTAGACCTGTCTTAGCGACTTCGGTCTTTGGTGCGCTCTTTCCACTCTTGCGCCGGCTTTGTCATGGCATTTTTGGCAATGGTTTCCTCAGCCCATCCGAGATTTCCCTTCGGACCCCGATAACACCAAAGCTATCGAATGTTTATTTCACGGCGTTGCTCCTCGGCGGGGTACTGGCAAAACCCCCGCAGTATAACTTGCCATGAAAAAGCTTCTCGACTCAAGCCGTTCGGAACCGGCATTAAACTGTAGGTCCTTTTCACCTATGTAAAAAATAAATCACACACAACATGGGTGATTGAGAGAAGCTTGGCTCTGGTCCTTCATGGGCTGTAACGCCACCAAAGAAGAAGAACTCAGGAAGTCGAAATACGTATACGCATTCCCAAAGACGACAAACAGTGCGAACAGATGAAGTTATTGCCGTTGTGGAGCGCAATTTTTTTTTTTTTTTTTTTTTTAGAAACTCGCGCAGGTTCAAGAGTAGTTCAAGCAATGTTGCGAAGAAACCGAATCGTGCACAGCAATTACGGAAGGCTCTTGGCTTAGGAGCTTATAAGATCCAACTTGTGGAAGAGTTGAAACGGCATGACCATTATATGTACTTACAGCGTCTTAGATTCGGTAAATGGGCCGAAAACATGATTCAGCTTAATCCTCATTTTTAACGCAAACTTTTGTTTTTCGATGAAGCCCATTTTTGGTTAAACGGATATGTGTATGTATGTATGTATGTCGGCGTTACAGTCCATGAAGGACTTGAGCCGAGCTTTTCTCAATCACCCATGTTGTGTGTGATTTCATTTTCCCATAGGTGAGAGGGACCTACAATTTATTGCCGGTTCCGAACGGCGAATTTCGAGAAGCTTTTCATGACAATTATACTACAGGGGGTTTTGTCAGAACCCCGCTGAGGAGAAACACCGTGAAAAACACGTTCAGTGACATGGCTGTGTCGGGATTCGATCCCATGTCATCGGCGTCAGAGGCCAACACTCTACCCACTGCGCCACGGTGCTCTCAACGGATATATAAACAAGCAAAATTCCCGGCTTCGGAGTGGAGGAAACCCAGAAGCAAGACACCCTTACTACCATTACAACTTACTGTTTGGAGTGCTTTATGGGCTGGTGGAATCATCAACCCATATTTCTTTAAGCACGATGCCCCCCAGAATGTTACCATCAATGAAGAAACATGATTTCTGACTTCTTCGTTCCTTAGCTAAACGGCATTGACGTGACAGAGTTTTGGTTTCAACAAGAAGGCGAAACATGCACTAGTCTATGCCGATAAACATAGACGTTGGACTATTTGTAAGTCAACAGTCGCTGGGTTATTGTTGATATGTGTACGTCCCCAGCTGCACGATAAAGTTGTCGAAAAGTTCACTTCACGATTGCGCTTTATTCGAGCTAGACGTGGTGCGCATACGCGCGAAATACTATTTAAAGCAGATGCGAAATTGTTGGCTGTGAGCGCATGCAACCCGCGCTTCAGTTTATCTCTGACTGGTGTGGCAGAGAGGGTTTATCGATTAACCCAAAGAATCTTAGTCCCATTTACAAAGAGGAGAAGGGTGCAACCCTGCTCCGTCTTTCTAAATGGCACAAACTAAGGATTTTCAGAAGAAGTTATGTATCTAGGTATTGACTTTGATCACAGACTTAACTGAAACTCCAATATTAAAAACAGACTTACAAAGGCGAATAAGGTCTTGTGGGCCTGTCGACGCACTTACGGTAAAACCTAGGGATTGAAACCTAAGGTAATCCACTGGCTATATCAGGCGATAGTAAGATGGTGGACAAAGGTTGAGCAAAAAACGATAATTGTTAAGCTTCAACGCCTAGCGTCTGATTGGACTTACTCCACTGCACCTTTTTATTAAAAAGATTGCATTACGTAGTGCAATCAGAATTCTTCGCTCGGGGACAGCCTTGCCATGTAGACCTATGAGTCACATGTCCATTCTGCAACATCTTCCTGAGCTGGATATGATTACCATGGTCTCGGACGCGTTACCACACATCTTTATTTTTGACAAGAAATTTGAGATATTGATCCTAAACCACTCAGCTTGGGAAACCAGTGATTCCTTGCTTAACGTCAAGGGTTTTAGATGGTAAACTAATGGCTCCAAGATGGTTTCTGGCGTTGGCGCCGTCGTCTATGGACCTAATCGGAAGATCTCGAAGGCCCTGGGAATGAGTCTTAGTATCTTCCAAGCAGAATTGTATGATATCCCAATATGCGTCAACTTAAACTTAGACACTGGCATAAGAGGAGTAAACATCAATATACTCTCTGAGCGGTGAGTTCGTACAGTACGAACTAAAAACCGTTGAGGAATATCATGAGGGCATCATGATATTCCTCAACAAGACCTCGCCAAAAGAAATAAAGTCAAACTCTGGTGAGTGCCACGGCACATAGGTATTAAGGGTAATGAAACCGCCGATCAACTCGCCAGGAAAGGTTCCAGCGAAAACTACATACATATGTCCTGAACCTTCTGCGGCACTTCCAAGTCTAAGGTCGACTTCTTACAAGTGGGAAAAATCGCAACACCTGTCCTTTTGGAACAGCGTTCGGACTTCGCCAATCGAAACGATCTATAAGGCCCCTGAACAGCCACTTTATTAAGATACCCAAACTTAATAAATGAGATATCAGAAGACTAGTCAGCTACCTGACGGGACACTATGGTCTGAAATATCATCTCAATAAAATTAACCTCTCGTCTGAAACTGAGTGTCGACTCTGTCTTGAAGGCGAAGAGACTGCAGATCACATACTGTGAAAGTGTGCTGCTCTCTGCCATCTCGGGAAGCATATCCTTCTCAGTGAAATGATGACTCCTGAGGGGATCATCTCAGCTCCAGTTTTTTATTTTGAAGCTGTTGAGTCTATCTAAATCTACCGTCTTGCTTTTTTTGGAATATGTGACTGCCCATGGTCTGACACTTCCGCCATCATGTATGCTGGTTTATGACGACGAAATGCCAACATTGCGACCATTTACTAGATTTGCTTGTCCCCTAACTAATAAATCGAGCTTTTCACACCAAATACTATCTTTGATTGAGTGTGTTCTGTCATTGCATTTCGATACGCGAGCAATTTAGAATGTAGACGATGCTTCTAGTCCTGCAAATAGTCCAGTCATAAGTCTTGAACAGATATTTATCCAATGTTCTTCTAAAAAGTTTCACCATTTCGTCCGAATATGAGTAAAAGCAGCGCTGTTTTAGTTTTCCATATTACCAAGAGTTGAACTAATCCTTGGATCCTTTATCCTTGTTTAAAATACACCGACAATCAAACTCGGCAATCGTAGATAGTTTACAACGTTTGCTAAAATAGTCTATGATATAAAGGTACTTACTTCTCTTACTTACTTTGATGGCGCTACAGTTCGGGGTGAACCAGGGCCTCAACCAACAAGCCTCTCCAGCTGGCCCGATCTTGGGCCAGCCGCTTCCAGTGCCGCACGCCCAGTTGGTTGAGGTCCCCTTCCACCCGTCCGCGCCACCTTAGATGCGGTCGTCCTCTGCTGCGTCGTCCCTCGGGGTTGGAGTCGAAGACCCTTCGGGCCGGATCGGTGATGTCCATTCGCTCTAAATGGCTTAGCCATCTTAGACGTTAGATCCGAAGACAGCCCGTACAGTTCTTGGTTGAATCTCCTTCTCCACTCTCCGTTTACAAAAACGGGACCAAAGATTGCATGCATAATTTTTCTCTCGAAACGCCCAAGAGCCTCTTCATCCGCTTTTGATAAAGTCCAAACCTCAGCGCCGTAGAGGAGGACCGGGATGATTAAGGTTTTGTAGAGGGATACCTTAGTTTTTCGAGAAAGGGCTATATACTCAATTGCCTCTTGAGCCCAAAGAAGAATCGGTTGGTAAGAGTTATTCTGCGTTTTATCTCAGCGCTGGCGTCGTTGCTGCTTGTCACTATCGAGCCAAGGTAGACGATAGTGACGCCTCATTGACGTCTCGCTTTGTCCGTCCAATAACGTCAATGTCGTCTGCGTAGGCAAGCAATTGTGTGTACTAGAAGTAGATCGTACCTCTTGTATTAGCCGCAGAGTCCCGCACGATGTTTTCAAGAATAATGTTTAAGATATCACATGACAGTGCGTCACCCTGTCTTAAACCTTTATTAACATCAAAGGGTTCGGTTAGTTCACCTCTGACTTTAATGGAGCAGCGAGAGTTCTCCACAGTCTGACGAGTTTGACAGGAATGTTAAAACGAGACATGGCTCTGTATAGCCCGTCTCTATAAACACTGTCACATGCGGCTTTAAAGTCGACAAAAAGATGATGCGTGTCGACCTGGAATTCATGGGTCTTCTCCAAGATCTGTCGTAGTGTAAATATTTGGTCTATAGTGGATTTTCCTGCCCTGAAACCACACTTGTAGGAACCTATCAGATTGTCCACCCACGGTTTCAGGCGCATACACAGTATGGCAGAGAGGATCTTGTACGCAATGTTCAGGAGGCTTATCCCTCTGTAATTGGCGCAGTCATAGGGGTCTCCTTTCTTATGGACCGGGCAAACGATACTGAGATTCTATTCATCGGGCATGCATTCTTCCGACCATATCTTGCAGATGATTTGGTACATGTTCCTGACCAGCTCATCGCCAGCTGCTTTAAACAGTTCCGCGGGGAGTCCGTCTGCTCAAGTAAGACTTAAGTTTCGATATCGCTATCTTAATATCGTCTAGGTCGGGTGGACGGGATACTCTTTCGCCTTCGTCCATTATGAATGGTTCGCTGTGCCTGACGGCGGCATTTTGACTATCATCGCCGTTATACATTCTGCAGAAGTGGTCCTTCCACAATCTCAGCATCGACTGTGACTCCTCTACTAGTTGTCCGTGCTCATCCTTGCAGGCTTTTGCTCTGGCTTTATAGCCTTGGCGTGTTCGTTTTACTTTATGGTAAAGTTTTCGAAGGTCGTTCCTGCAGTAACATCTCTCCATCTCCTCGATCTCGCGCTTCTCGTGCTCCTTCTTTTTCCTTCTCAAAAGCGCATGCTCCTCCCTCCTTTTCTGTTCATAGAGCTCGCGGGCAGCTCTCGCCCGTCGATGCAATGTAGCCATGTATGCATTCTGTTTCTCTACATGGGCCTGTCTGCACTCATCATCAAAATAGGGGTTTCTCGACGGTGGTGGCTCGAAACCGAGAACATCTGACGCAGATTGCATCGGGACTCGAGAGAATTTGAGGGAGACTTGATCGCCGAAGGTCCTGGCGGTCTCTTGCGATTGGAGCCTTCCGACATTAAATTTTGGTGTTCTTACTCGACTCCGTTGATTCCGAGAAATTCGCATCCATACCTTGGCTGCAGTAATGATCCTAGTCGATGTTGGCTCCTCGAAAGGTTCGGTCATCTAGAATGATAATATGATCAATTTGATTGGTTGTCGATTGATCCAAAGACCGCCAGGCCCCTTATGGATGTTGAGGTGTGGGAATCGTGTACGTGCTACTACTAGATTATGTCCCGCCATAAAGTCCACAAGCCTTAGTCCGTTTTCTGACGTGGTGTTGTGTAGGCTGTGCTTTCCTAGCTTCCTTATCCAGCTTCGCAGTGAGATCTCCTAGAACGATTTTCGTTTCCTTTTTGTCGTCCGAGACTGTTAGTTGTCTCTGAACGAGTGTTTGTTTTATGCGATAGGGATGTAAACCTTAAGCGCAACCCCCAACTTGGAGGGCCAGGTTCCTCTTTCCCCAGGAACAAGGGCTCGGGTCGCTGCTCGGGTGCCAGTATAGCTACCCAAGGGAGGCCACGCGGTGGCTGTGTGCCAACTTGGATTGAGCAGGGTCAGAGATCGACGCTAGCGTTTGCCAAGTTAAACGCGATCAACTTCTTTGCTCTGTTTTCTCGCTCCCTTCTCCCCTAAAAGAGAGAAAAGAAGATACTAGAATTTAGAAATTGATTTGTAACATCTACGGCAAAAAGCTGGTTAACAATAGTTTGTTAGCTACTTTTGTGTGGGTCTTTCAAAATCCGCTTGCACATTCTGTGATCTACTTCGTGGATGGTAATTTTTGATTGTATGACAACGGCTAAAGCCTGAACAAAATAGTCGCTGAGAAAGAAAACGAGGCAAGTACTTTTCCTTGAAATAATAAAATCTGAGCAACTGCATCGCCATACTTCCTACAGAATGACCTGAATGTCCATCGGACGCAGGATACTTTATCTCACAGACACAGGTCGTAGCCGAGACCATTTGCCTTAGTAAGCTGACCAAATTGCCTATAGGCTTTCAACTGAATACGTTTGTTATCAACATTATCGAGTTTGTTTTAAATCCTTTAAATTGTACTCGCAAAAATGAAATCCCTTTTAGTAAATAGGCGCCCAATATTCGTTGGAATATTACTGAATCGTTATAGAAATGCACATGAACGATTAATATAACCACTCCGTTTTGCTCCTAACACTTTATATCTTGATTAGTATCCCATTTCGTTATCCTCCCGATATGTCAACATAAATGCAACCTTGACCGGTTTGATTATCATTCCCAGCACAAGTCAATCGCGTCATCAGTAGTTATCCTTGTGATCTGCCTCATTCCCAATGGGACTAATAAAAAAAAATAAAAAAAAATAAATGCGGCCGAAAACCAAAACCAAACGTCACATTCATTTCGAGTAAACGTTCTCACATATTATTTCCCAAGCTTAGATGGCCAACTGAAGGACCTCAAGCAATTCATTCTGCACCTCGACGAAAACCAAAAACGAACATGAACGAAGAAACAAGCCAAACCGGAAAGCCAACAAGTTTTCATCGTTGTTGTTGTAAAGTAGGGGTGAAATGTTCCGGTATCCGCCCCTAAGTGATGAAAGTCACGTACCAGGGCGGGTACCTTTCAAACCTATTGAAACACACCATCACCTCCACCTATGCGCGAGCCCGACAACAAACCAGTCGTTTTGTATAGCTGTTAAGATATCGGGGTGGGATGTGACTCTGTACAACAGAGCCGGATCTTAGCCAGCCCGAACCACATTTATGATGATAGCTTCATAGCTGAGGACTCTCTGAAGAGAATTTTCCCCCGTACTCATGTGTGCATCGATGGTGTAGCGTATGAGTAGCGTGAAGTAGAGTCGACTAACGAAAAGACATTTCCATACATACTCGGATGTTATCTCATCTTAAATGGCAGACCTTTTGAGAATTTCACGAGTGGCATGATGCTGATGTGGTGTATTCGCACCCGGGGCCAGCGATAAGAGACAAATGGAAGAGTCAAGAGAGTTATAGCAAACTTCTAATGTCTTGATTGGGTAGCAATTCTTCTTTCTTTTTTGATTTCTGTTTTCACTCTGACGTGAGTAGAAGAAGAACGTATGGAGAATGCGCCAGTTTCGTCCGATGTGTGGCACTATCTTTCCTGGTAGTAGCACATGAGTGCTTGAACTGTCAATGGACAAAGAATAATTGCCTGCTGCATACAAGTGTGTCCTTGAATGCACATCTTTCTAATATCCGTACGAAACTATAATTATGTGCTCGCTTTATCCTTTTTTTTTTCCTCTATTTTGGTACTATCCAGTCAAGCGAAAAGGACCTTAGTCAAAGAGTTCACTTTACTTATCTCTGCTGCATCCTGCCCGCCATTTTGGGTATATGTCGCCTGTGCTTGGTTCTGCAGCAAACGATGTCTCTCAAGGTGTAGATGAAATTTTCGGATATCTCGAAGCATTGATGTTTACTTTGGTATACACGTAGTTGCACTTAATAACGGTAGCAGAGGGAATATCCTCTCCGAGGAAATCCTTCCGGATGCATTTTTTGCAGGATGTCTATTCGTAATTTAGATAGCAAAGCTTCTGAAGCTGTCGTTTCTTGTGAAAGGCATGTACAAATGACGGCATAATGTAGCTATTGAGATAGCAGCAGCTTGTGGAATATATAATATGAGAGCTATTACCGTACTAGCTGTCTGAAGGTAACATTCATTTTTGTCAATTATGGGTACGTCACTAAAAGTGTTCGTAGCTGTATTGAAATTGTTTGGATTTCGTTAAGCAAAATGTCTATACAGGCCATTTAACAGGGTTTTGTAATTCTTTCTCGGGTACTGCAGCTATACATATATGTACATAATCCAAAATTTAGGGACAAAAATACAGGCAAAAGTCAACTACATTATAGTTCTTGGATAACTTGTAGAATATGCCACGATAGTATAATCGCCTTTCTTCATTATTAAATATAAGATTCTACACTTCTACCCGCCTTTACAATCTCACTGACTATGAACGAGTGAGTGGTTTTTACATCTCATCACACCCTTTCTTCACATTTTGTATTCATCATCAATGATCCATCAAGACCCATCTAGGCCACAAGGATATAATTCCCAGGCCATGTACCTTTAAAACAATTTAATGCTTGTGATGAGTTCATGTGGGTTTTTTCTATGCCAATAAGCTCACTGTAGGGGGAGGGAGCGAGCAAACAGAGGAAAGAAGTTGATCGCGTTTAACACGGCAAACGCTAGCTTCGATCTCTGTCCCTGCTCAATCTAAGTTGACACAGAGCCTCCGCGTGCCCCCCCCCCCCCCCCCCCTGGGTAGCTACCCTGGCACCCACCAGGTAGTGAATCAATGTGTGCAGCGACCCAAACCCTTGTTCTTGGGGAAAGAGGAATCTGGCCCTCCAGGTTGGGGGTTGTGCTTAGGGGTAACATCCCTATCACGTAAAAACCTACTAGTTCCGAGACGACAACAAGCCTTGGATACGGACGGATACAAAGCTGACGACCCCTGCAAACGACTAACCGACTTAAGAGTCTGCACCTGGAGTGTGAGGTCCCTTAACAGACCGGGTGCAGGCGATCAATTGGAGCAAACCGTTAACTGCTATAAAGCAGATATAACCGCGCTTCAATGGGATGGACCAGGCAAAAGACGGATGAAAAACTGGGACATCTACTACGGGAACAGCTACCAGGAGAACAAACAGCGCCTATTAGGGTGCGGATTCGTTATTAGAGGTAGACTCCGACAAAACGTCTTAAGCTTTCGAGATATAAGCCAACGCCTCATAACAATCCGCATCAAAGCTAAATTTGGAAACATTAGCTTAATATACGCTCACGCCCCAACGGAAGAAAAGGACGCGACCCAAAGAGGAATTCTACGATCTCCTAGACAGAACCCATGCCCAATGCCCCTGCTACGACACAAAAATAGTTCTAGGAGATTTTAATGCAAAACTGGGCAAAGAGGACGGATTTAAGCCGATCATAGGAAAGCATAGCCTCCATTTCCCCATCTCAACATCCACAAGGGTACCTGGCGGTCTTTTGACCAACCAGATTGATCACATTGCGGACGACGCCAGACACTCCTCCTGTATTCTCGGCGTACGAACCTACCGAGGGGCCAACATCGACTCGGACCACTACCTTGTTGTAGCCAATGTACGGATGAGGATATCAAGAATGCTTAGGAGTCGAGTAGGACTACGAAAGTTTGACGTCGGAAAGCCACAATCGCAAGAGACTGCCAGAATCTTTGCTGATCATGTCTCCTCCAAACTCTCTCAAAATCCGCCCACAGCAGCACAAATAATAGAGCAGGTTTCAAACCGCTACCACCTAGAAGCCCCTGGTTCGATGAGCAATGCGAACAAGCCCATGCAGCAAAACAAGAGGCATATAAAGCCATGCTGCAACGACGGACGAGAGCTGCTCGCGAAATCTATGAGCAGAAGAGTAAATAGGAACCCACGCTTTTCACAAGAAAGAAGAGAGAGCACGGAAAGCGTGAGATCGAGGAGATGGAGAGATGCTTCCGCAGGAATGACGCCTGTAAGTTTTACAATAAGGTAAAACGAACATGCCATGGCTACAAAGCCAGAGCGGCGGCCTGCAAGGATGGGAGAATTGGTAGTAGAGTCGCAGTCGATGCTGAGGATTTGGAAAGACCACTTCTGCAGACTGTATAACGGCGATGATAGACAAGACAAGATACCGCTGTCAGGCAATTCGTAATGGATGACGATGTAACAGAGTTCAGTCCACCCGACCTAGACGAAGTCAAAATAGCGATATCAAGTCTTAAGTCTAATAAAGCCGTGGGCGCAGACGGTCTGTCTGCTGAGCACCTTAAGGCGGGAGATGAGCTGGTAAGGTGCATGCACCATCTCATTTGCAAGGTTTGGTTGGAGGAAAGCATGCCCGATGAACTGAATCTCAGCATCGTTTGCCCGGTCCATAAGAAAGGAGACCCCTATAACTGCGCCAACTATAATGGAACAAGTCTCCTTAACATCGCATATAAGATCTTCTCTGCCGTATTGTGTGAACGACTGAAACCGGCTCTTATCAGTGTGGTTTCAGGCCAAGTAAATCCACAATAGACCAAATAATTACGCTACGGCAGATCTTGGAGAAGGTATACCAAATCGGCACTCAACACCTTTTCGTCGATTTCAAAGCTGCATATGACAGTATAGAGATGAGTTATACGAGGCCATGTCTAGTTTTAACATCCCTGCCAAACTCGTCCGACTGTGCAGGACGTCAATGGAGAATTCTCGCTGCTCCATTAAGGTCGGTAATAAGCAAACTGAGACCTTTGATGTTAAAAAAGGATTTAGGTAAGGTGACGCGCTGTCATGCAACTTTTTCAACATCGTGCTTAAAAAGATCGTGAAGAGCCACTGGCCAATACAAGAGGTACGACTTATTTCAAATCTACGCAATTGCTTGCGTACGCCGACGACCTTGACGTGATTGGAAGGACACAGCGAGACGTCAATGGGGCCTTTGTAAGCATTGAGCTACAAGCGGCTAAGATGGGTCTCAAGGTTATTGAGGGTAAAACCATATATCTAAAAGAGACGGACAACACCGACATATTGGCCAGAACGTCACTATGGGCGGATATAACTTTGAAGTGGTCAGGGAATTCGTCTACCTTGGCTCACTGATGACCAGCGACAACAACACCAGCGCTGAGATAAAACGCAGAATCACTCTTGCCAACTGCTGTTTCTCTGGGCTCAAGAGGCAATTGAGAAGTAGAGCCCCCTCTCGAAAAACCAAGGTGACACTAAATAAGACCTTAATCATCCCAGTCCTCCTTTACGGCGCAGAGGCTTGGACCTTAACAAAAGCAGACGAAGATTGGTCGTTTCGAGAGGAAAATTCGGCGCACTATCTACGGTCCCGTTTGTTAAAACGGTGTATGGAGGAGAAGATATAACGAAGAACTGTACGGGTTGTACAGCGACATCGGCCTGGTACGACGTCTACGGATACAGCCCCTAAGGTGGCTAAGCCATGTAAAGCGAATGGAAAATACAGCTCCGACCCGAAGAGTCTTCGAATCCACCTCGGAAGGAAGGCGCGGCAGGGGACGGCCGCATCAACAGTGGCGGACGCAGGTGGTAAGGGACCTCAACCAACTGGGCATGTGGCGGTGGTTACAGTTGGCCAAAGACCGTGCCAGCTGGAGACGCATGTTGGTTGATACCCAGGTTCACCACGGACTGTAGTGATGATGTAGTGCAATGTGATCAATCTGGTTGGTGGTCGATTGATCAAAAGACCGCCAGGTACCCTTGTGGATGTTGAGATGGAAGAATCGCGTGCTTGCTACAAGGAGGTTACGCCCCGTTAAGAAATCGATAAGCCTAAGTCCGTTGTCGGATGAGGTGTTATGGAGGCTATGCTTTCCTATGATCGACTCAAATATGTCCTCTTTGCCCAGTTTTGCATTAATATCTCCTAGAACTATTTTTGTGTCGTAGCTGGGGCATTGGGCATATGTTCTGTCTAGGAGATCGTAGAATTCTTCTTTGAGTCGTCCGTCCTTTTCTTCCGTTGGGGCGTGAGCCCATATTAAGCTAATGTTTCCAAATTTAGCATTGATGTGGATTGTTATGAGGCGTACGCTCATAAGACGACGGAAGCTTAAGACTTTTTGTCGAAGTCATCCTCGAATAACGAATCCACACCCGAATAGGCGCTGTTTGTTCTCCTTGTAGCAGTTCCCGTAGTAGATGTCGCAGTTTTTCTTCCGTCTTTTGCCTGGTCCATCCCATCGCACTTCTTGCAGTGCGGTTATATCTGCTTTATAGCAGATGAGGGTTTGCTCCAATTGATCGCCTGCACCCGGTCTGTTAAGGGACCTCACATTCCAGGTGCAGACTTTCAAGTCCGTTAGTCGTTTGCAGGGGTCGTCAGCTTTGTGGTGTCCGTCCGTATCCGAGGCTTGTTGTCGTTTCGAAACAAGTAGGTTTTTACGTGATAGGGATGTTACCCTTAAGCTCAACCCCCCACCTGGATGACCAGGTTCCTCTTTACCGAGGAACAAGGGTTTGGGTCGCTGCACACATTGGTTCACTATCTGGCACACATTGGTTCTTTGTTCTGTTTGCTCGCCCCCTTCTCCCCTATTGGATTCTACTATTGTATAATACGAAGCAGGTGAATCTAATTTCGGATGTTAAATTGTTAAAAAATCTAGTCATTACCCAATCCCTCAGTTTTAGGTTTTCCTAAGGCTGAGGCGATAAACATATTCGGGTTTCTCGCCACCAATATATCCTTGTGCGACCCTTATCAGTTTCGCTTATCTAATTTCAACACAATATCAAATAAAAATGAGTTACGGGCTGCATTAATTCACTCTTCCCTCCCGAAAGTACCTAAGCTGAATCAGGATTTTTACAATTATTTCCCAACTGGGATAGTTCAAAATTTGAAAATCCTCCTTTCTAAGTAGAATATATCCGAGCTCTTCAAAACTACCAGTAGTTTACGGTATCGTCAACCGCTTTGGCGATTATGCTAAAATTTAAATATCAGTTCGATTTTCAATTATTTTCATTGGATTCCCATTCAAATAGGATTCCATCAAATTTTCACAGTCGACTAATACCTTCTTCGATATAACTCTGTTACGTGACTTTGTCAAGATTTTCCCCAGGAAATGTACATATAGTCTCACCATCACAATTGCATGGCACGTCATCAAACACCAAATGTCGAAATACCCAAGGATCAACAGAAATGACCTCCAGGCATTCGAAAGCTTACTGAAGCTAACAAACTCGGCCGGAAGCGATGAGAAAAACATTTAAAATGCCATCTCAATGTGCACATCATACAGATATTGTAAATAGAGTATATCAGTATCTGTTAGGACATTTTACTGATGTTTACTTTTATCATTTCCAATGCCATCATGTCTTGCATATCCTTTATCCTTGAGCCTGACGGAAAAGAAACGAGGGCAAGTGAGAGAGAGAGAGAGAAAATTAGCATTTCATTGAAATTCCATTTCGGCGCTTTGTGCGCTTTGTGTTGTGCATATCAGGGTGCTGGCAGGACTATTAAGGACTTGTCACGACACTGCGACACTAAAAGTCGAAAAGTAAATCGGGTTTGAAATTGAAAAGGAATAGTTCGACTGTCCTCCCGGTCCTTGTACATACATATATTATGCTAAGGATGTAACTAATGATCCTTGTCGCAGGGAAAAAGGAATGTTAGCCAGTTCCTTTTGCAGTATGTTGTATGCGGATATGTAGGCATTTGCCTTCCATCATTTACATTTCTTTGCGTTCGCTTGAAGGCAGTAGAAGTTACACATACCTACATACATATATACTATGTAGTACGCGAAGAAGAAAAAGGTCTGGAATCCTTCCTCCTTCCGTCCTGGATAAAGGACGATTCTGATGCAAATGCAATAAATCAATTGGAAGCTTTGCCTTGAGCTTGCTTTGAGTTCAATCAATGTTCTTGATGTTCGTGGCAGGATAATATGGGATATTCAGAGTCGTATCCTTACCATTTTTCTTTATCTACAGTTTGTCTGGCAGCTGTTTTCTTTTTTTCTACTTCTGCATTCTGGAGACGATATTTGGAAGACAGTGTCGTCGGGCGTATGTTAAGGAATCCATCTATAATTGAATGGATGCTATGGTATTTAGTCGCGGAATGTCAACCGAGTGGATCGGAATTTTCAATTCTCTTGCGGCTGAACTGCTAAATCTTCTATGGCTTTTACTCTCAGTGCTGAGTCGAATTTCAAACGCAGGTTTACGTTTACTCGATGCCCAAAGCACTCGTAGATAAAAGTTCGTTTCATTTGAATGATTCCAATCAGTGTTTGTTATTGTTACAAGGTCATTCCCAGATTTATTCCCATCAGTAGCTTATCGCAAGCCTTGAAGAGACACGCTGCCTTGTTGGCAAAACTCTTCCATCGCGACATTTTCCATTATGCAATTCGTTACGGAAAATGCAATTTAATGGGACACAATACTAACGATATTTCCATGTTTTGTTTGCTAACACTTATCTTCTGGCCACTCCTTCCTTCCGAAACACTGAAATGGTTTTAAGTGGTTCCACTCAGTTGACATATAAAAGCCAAAAGCTTGTACGCCAAGCCGAAGCATATCAGGGACAGTGCCATAAGCGATTTCAGCATCGCACGATAAGGAACAGCAATGAAGATTCCATTAACAATTTTGATTGTAATAAGTCTATTGCTAGACTTTCATCAAGCAAAACTGCAAACGACATCCGAAGCTGTCGGTACATCTTCTCAAACGGAATCGGAATCTATTGCTGAGAACACCGACTTTTTATCCACCACTGAGGCACCTCTGACAACAAATGTACCACGTCCTACGACTCAAGCTAGCTTTAAACGAAGGACGACAAAGGCGTCAAAAATCATGAAAAACAACGCTCAGCATAGTTACGAGCCCAATCTACAATTGGCCGCTGTATGTGATGAGTTGATGTGTCATTTGCCAAATTGTCGCTGTGCTGATGTGAAACTGGGAGGCGATGTTCCAGTGGAAAAAATCCCTCAGGTAGACCAATTACATTTAAATTAATTGCAATCTCTTAAGAAGTCATCCTACGTACATAGTTCGTAACCGTCACTTTTGATGATGCAGTCACTGCACTCAACTACGACCAGTTCAAGGAGATATTTGCCGGTCTTCGCAATCCAGATGGCTGTCAAGCGTCCGCTACCTTCTACTTCTCTCACGAGTACACCGATTACACCAAAGTACACAATCTCTGGATCGAAGGACATGAGCTCGCATTGCACTCCGTCACCCATGGCATGGGTACTACTTACTGGAAGAAAGCAGACATACATCTACTTGCCCGTGAGTTTGGCCAACAACTCGAAATTATCGAGCACTTCGCTAAAGTTGATCGAGCTGATATTAAGGGAATGCGCATGCCACACTTTCAAATTCCCGGTAATAATTCTTATGTGGTTGCTCAAAAACTTGGATTGGTTTATGACAGTTCCTGGCCAACCAAGAGATTTACTGATCCTCCACTCTGGCCGTACACATTGGACTATCTTTCCATACAGGATTGTCCCATTGGCCGTTGTCCGGATGCTTCATTCCCAGGTTTATGGGTTAATCCGCTAGTCAACTGGGAAGACATGGAGGGCTACAAGTGCGCCATGTTGGACGCTTGCATTCACATGCCGGAAGATGATCCACAAGAACTGCTCCACTGGATGATTGGCAACTTCAATCGTCACTATCTGGGAAATCGTGCGCCGTTCGGCATTTATTTGCATTCAGCATGGTTCCAGAAGGGTGAACACTACATGGAGGCATTAAAAGAGTAAATAGATCTCTAATTACACCTTTGCATACCTAACTCCTTCCGTTTCATAGGTTCATATCGTTCCTGAATAAGCACAATAACGTGTATTTAGTGTCGGCATCACAGGTTATCGAGTACATGAAGAACCCAGTGGCGGGCAAACCGTTCCGTGGGTGCCCCAAGAAACGAGAGGGAGTTTGTAGGCCAACATTGTGTCAGTTGAAGAAAGTTGATACTAACGATGAACGCTGGTTAAGTGTTTGTGGCACTTGTCCGGATGTGTATCCGTGGCTGGATAACCCCCACGGATTGAGTAGACCTGCCTTGTAAGTCAGATTTTGGATTTTGTCTTTAATAATTGAATGAAAAAAAAAAAAAAAAAAAGTGCCTCAAGGTCAAGGCTGTTGTATTTTATTGGCTATTGGTATGCTTCAGCTGATAATGTAAACCGCCTAGATTAGGGGTTCGAAGAAGCATCACTTTAACTTGGTGATGGGAGTACGTGCTATTTTATGATGGACGAGTGTGATGGTGTTATAGTCTTCGAAAGACCAGAGCCTAGCTTTTCTCAACCACCTATTATGTGTGTGATCTATCTATTGTTTTGTGTTGTTCTACAATTTATTGTACTCAATCCTTATGTGATATTTTCCACGATATGCATATAGCCAAAATTAGTTGAAAATGTTCGGAAACCTGTTTCCGCCCATGAACAGTAATACAATTCACTAGCACATTACTCTTGCTCCTTAGGTCAGCATTTATTTTGCCTATAGAATTTGGGCACTTCGACAGGAAGCTGAATCCTGATCTTCAAAGCACTTGCGTTAAGAGTCTGAATGTACTTTGCAGTTGTATTCTCCCCAGTGTTCCCTCTAAAGCTCATCATTGTTTTGAGTTCACAAACTTTTGAGTCTCGGCGAAATTGTGCTTGGAAAGGTATCAGAATGAACCATTCCGAAGTTTTTTTTTTAGAATGAGTGACTAGACTTGGGATTACGAAATCGTAGACAAGATGCTTATACGTAATTCTTTCGCGTTGCTTTTCAAGCGATGGACACTAAAACTGTTCTATTTTAAAAGATTGCTTAAGCCAAATGCAGGAGAACGTTATGTTTCTCGGCTTACACCTATCACTTCGTTAGGAGGAGGAGGAGCTGTAAAGATTAAAGAACCAAGTTTTGTCCACTAAATGAACAATGTCGTCCGGGACAAAGGAAGGAAGGGGAAAGGGGAAATTATCCACAAAATCATTTGGTGCCATTATCACAAGCAAAACTGTGTATTTGGACCAATGAGAATCCACTTGAATATCAAGATGAGCCGATGCAAAATCATTCAATGACGGACCGTTTGTTGGCCCAGGTTGATGAAATCGTCTTGAATAATGTTAAAGAGGCACTCTACTCGTAAGAGTTTTAAAATCGCTTATCTCGTCGAGGAAATGCGACTTGGCTGCAAGACTATCTAACACCATTTGACGTATGAGGATTGTTGGCAGGTACACCACAATTCAAGACCTGAAAAGTAACATCACTGCCGAAATAAATGCCGTGGAGGATGTCATCAACAAAATTGACCCTCAGATCGGCGTCAGTTAAACCCGCCAAGGTTAATGAAAGATTCTCTATATTTGACGGTACGTCCGAAAGCGGGCTTCAGGGTGTATTGGTGAGCATTGCCAGAGAGACGTGTGTTGCGGGAGAAATGTTGAAGGGGCAGAATACAACTGGATATTTCATCGGAGCATTTTTGGTGGAAGTAACGATAAAACAGGGAGAGGCAGGTAATATTCCTGCGGTGTTCCAGCGAGTCTAATGTTTGAGTCACCTGGAGTCACCTATCAGTTTTATAGCCCGCTTTTGTATTCTGTCTAGTAGGTGCACCGGACCAGCATGAGCGTAAAACTGTAATTTGGGGCGAAGAATGCCTTATAGATTGTAGCCAGATCTAAGGGTGACAAATATTTCTTGCATCTGTATAAGAAGCGTAGGGATTTCGGAGCATTCTTGGCGACACTGAATATGCGGTCGCTCCAATTAAGATTGTGAGCAACACACATACCCAGGATGGAAAGCTTTCCGGTTTCTGAGATGCAAGTGCCATTCATGGATAATGGCTGCGGGTTAGTTATACGCTTTAACGACAAGGGACAGCATTGTGTTTTGGATGCATTAAATTCCACTCTATTGTTTTTACCCCATTGGATGATGCTGTCGCTATCGGAATTTAATGAGCTCAACAAACGCTGTCGCTCACTATCTACAACCGAAGTGCAGGGTCGTAAGCTAGTGAACGAATATGAGAAGCTGAGGGTACTGTCGTCAGCGAAGAAGTGAATTGGATTAGAAGTAACAAACAAGAGATCATTTATAAAAATAAGAAAGAGTGTCGGAGACAAAACGGAGCCCTGGGGAACACCAGCATATACAAAGTGAGTGTCAGACTTGAATCCGTCCAAAACAACTTGAATTAAACGATTCGAAAGGTAGCTTCTAATCCATTGAAGAAGAGACTCATCGATCCCCAAAGCACGCATTTTCGACAAAAGGTCTTCATGCCAAACCCTGTCAAAGGCTTTCGAAATATCCAGTGCAACAGTTTTGCTTTCACCTGCTCGGTGAAGCGAGTGATTCCACTTTTCGGCGAGATATGCCATCAAATCACCAGTGGATTTGTTGCTGCAGAAACCGTATTGACGGTCATTGAGGAGTTTCCGTGATTCAAGATATTTCATAAGCTGACGGTTAATCAGCGTTTACATGACCTTGGAAAGAATGGACGTTAGTGCAATGGGTCGGTAGTTGAAGGGAGAAGATGATTCGCCTTTTTTTGGGTATGGACTGGACAAATGCTGTTTTCCACCTACTCGGAAAGAGCCCAGAGGAGTAGGAAAGATGAAAAAGCTTACGCAGTGGTTTTGCCAGCGTAGAAGAACACCTCTTCAGAACTATTGGGGCAATACCAATACTACTTGTGGGCCAGCGGACTTGTGTATGTCGAGGTCCTTAAGAACCCTTGCGACTGTACGAGTGCGGAAATGGATTAGTTCCATGGTGGAATTACCGCACTCTAGTACAGGCGGAGACAAGGTACAAGCTGGAAGCTGAGAACTGGTTGCGAAATAGGCAGCAAGTAGGTTAGCTTTGTCTAAGGGGATGACAACTGGAATGTCATTGTGGATGAGCGTCGGTATAGACGACGTAATCGAGTTTTTTACGTTTTTTACAAACGACCAAAAACTTTTGCTACCTTTGGGACATTGAAGGATTTTACGCCTAAATTTTTGGTCGGACTGGAATTCAACCCGTCGAGTGTGGGCGTTGCAGTCATTTCTGGCTCTTATGTACTTTTTTCGGTTTAGCCTCTTTGCAGTTCAAGTCAAACAACGTATTATGCTTAGGCCCTGTGCTTTTAATCATGCTGGGAATAAAATTTGCCATGCCGATTCGGATAATATTTGCGATAATATCAGTTGCGGCGTCTACGTCGTTGTCGAGGAAGCACAACGACCAGTTAAAGGTCCGAAAGAAGTTGTAAGGGCCGCACCAGTTGGCTTCCTCGTATAGCCATAGTGTTCTCTTAGGAGCTTTTTCTTTAACTGGATAGTGGGAGTTCGAGAATTTTGCTGATATCACGCAGTGGTCAGACGAGCCTAGGGGCGACAATACATCGATCGTGTATTTGTCAGGCTGAGAGGTAAGAAACAAGTCCAGTGTGTTGGCGGTATGACCAGCAACATCGGGGATACGTGATGGCTCATTCACAAGTTGAGTTAATTGATTTAACTCAGCAAAAATTTCAACATACCTTCCTTCGGGTGCTGTCTGTCCAGAATGTTGAAGCCACTGAGAATTGTGTACATTGAAATCGCCCGCTAAAACGATTTCAGTGCGAGGGGACAGGGAAACAACTCTTTGGATGGAATCAGACAGTGCGTCGAAGGCATCAAATGTTGCATTCCATGTCGTTGTTGTAAGATGATTTGATGAGCTAGCAGCTGTTGCAGATTAGCATTATGATGAATGTTAGTATTGATCTTATGTACTATGACATTACCATCAAAATAACTAGGCGGGAATAAATTCCGCAAAACAAGGCGAACCTCTAACTTCACGAACTAAAATGGTGTGACAACTTTTGACGCTAAAGTATGAAAATTATGCAATTGTTGTTTCATGGATTATTGATGCGATTTTGATGAAATAAAATGTATCGCTGTATATTTGATTTGTTTTTTTTTTTTTTCACGCACATCTATTGCATACTATTCAGTCTTTCGAGTTTAGCCGGCTTTAGTAAGAACGCTGGTTTGGATTTGATTCCCAACAACCTTTCGGATGGATAACTTGGATCGAAGAGGATTCCATCAATTTTCTTGACCCTCGAACACGCAACGTAGGCCAATCCGGCACTAAGGCACTAAATTCACTTATCCCTAAGTCCACAACTGCTTTGTCCAATGTAATTCCTTACGACCTGTGAATACTAATGCCGTAAGACAGCGATAACGGAAATTGCTTCCTCGTGCCATTGACTGCTCCTTTTTAGGGTTGCGTACCCAAAGGTAAAACGGAACCCTATTACTAAGACTTCGCTGTCCGTCCGTCCGTCCGTCCGTCCGTCCGTCTGTCACCAGGCTGTATCTCATGAACCGTGATAGTTAGACAGTTGAAATACTAAAAATAGAACAAAATGAATATTTAAGGGGGGCGCCCATACAACAGACCTGATTTTCATCCAAAAAATCCCCTTGGTCACATACTGAACTAAGATTAGTCGACAATATGTTTGTGTCTGTGATGAATTAATCCTAGTTGCAAACCTTTTCCTCATATTTATTGTTATTCACCTTTTCACATCGTTGCTGTCAAGTAAGATAATTGACTTAAATTTTTTTTTTTTTTTTTTTTTTTTTTTTAGAGACTCGCGCAGGTCCAAGAGTTTTTATATTCTCTTATGATGTGTTGACACACACAACCTGAACGGAGTGCAGTGGTTGGGGTCGTTGATGTTCGTTCACTACTCTCAGGGGTGGTTGTCCTAGAGCGAGATAGGACGAGAGCCGACCAAATACCGCGTTTGTTGTAGTCCGTAGTAATTCGTTCAAGCACTTTTTAGTATTGCATACGCAGAGGATGAATTTCGGTTGACATATACTGAGAGTGTTATGCCTGCAGCAGTACGTATGGTCACTTTCCATTCACAACTGCGTTCCATACTTTTTGTCCGTATAGGAATTACTTTTTCTTGGCTATGAAGCGAATTGAACCATAGACCTTCCGCTCGGCGGTCGATGATGTTAACCACTACACCACGGCCACCCCAATTTAATGGACACTTTGATCATCAACTATATATATCTCATCATGAAGATTTTTGATTATCAAAGTAATATGCCGATAACCTGCCTGCAACCAAGATCTGTTATCATACGAAAAATGTGATTTAATGTGATGACTGATGAGGTAACATACATACATGGTCTCTTTCATATTTATATATACAGATGGTACGGAACCCTTCGTGCGCGAGTCCGACTCACACTTGGCCGGTTTTTTGAATGACTTTACGACCTGCGTTATAGCAATAGCGCCTGAAGCGAAAGTCGGTCCCGTGTAAGTTTCAAACTTGACCTGATGCAGATAGGACCTTCGCTTGGTTATGGAGTTCTCGACTCTGTTTTCGGTCGGACCGTAAATATTGTTAATGACTGTGCCCATCGAGCCATTGCACAGTCCGTAAGAGGTCCACAGGTTCTGTCGTAATATCACTTTAGCGCCAACGCAGAGTAACAGTTCTGCGCTCAGTCCTTGAGCTTCGTCATCTGACGCTTAAGCGGCTGTTGCATTATTGTTTGAGGCATTTATTCGAGTCACTGGGCATCCAAGCGATCGTAAGGCGTTCTTGTTATAAGCTTGGATGTTTTTGTTGGTCGCCATCAGTCGTGTCGCAGCCTTGAAATCTCGGGTCTATTCTGGATTATTGTTGATAAAGCGTTGTGACCAGAATTCATAGTGCGAGAGGTCGTTCTCGCCTAGGGCTAGACCATGAAGTGCTTCTCGAAATTGTTTCTGTTCATCGCCAGTCTGGCGCATGATCTGCTTGAGAATAACCGTCTTCCGTATCTGCAAATAAGCTGCTTTGCCTCGCAGGGACAACTCATTCGACTCTTTAGGTACGCCATACAGAGGCTTGTCCAAAACTGGCTGTAACTGATTAAAGTCGCCTAAGAACACAACAACAAATCCTCCACAACATTCGTGCTGCTTCTCAGGGTTGGCTTCTCTAAGCCGGCCATCTACCTTGCCCAGCATACGCAACCCAATCATGCTGAATTCGTCTATCAGGTATCAATATCACCTTGGTATTACTGAAATGATCCTGAAACCCTCTTTGGGTCCTTCCAGTTAGGAGCGTAACTCTGGCTGATGTGGCAATGTGCAGTCCGGAATGCAGAGTTTGGCCACCGATATTGTTTGCAGCCACGCCGGTTGAAGCCATTAGCTGGACGTGCTCCAAGCCGAAACTTTTCACAACTTCGTTGATGACTAACGACTTGCCGGTTCCAGCAGCTCCCATGACTATTGCCATTTTGTCCGTCGTTTCTCCGTTTGTCGCTCTTGTGATGAAGTCTATCACGGCTTGTTGCTCGATGTTCAATGTAAAGCAGCTTGCTGCCGCCTCAACTTCTGGTAGTTCGTAGGAAGCCATTGCCGCATCAATGAACTTGAGCTCGTTTTCTACGCAAATTTTTTTTCGAATATTTTAATTTCTTTCTAGGTTTAATTTGGTTTTTAATTTTTTACAATTAAACTAAATCGAAATTCAAAATTCCGGCTTCGTCATGACCCGATTTATATGGTCAACTAATAGTGTAAAAAATTCATCTCTCGAAAATGTCAGGGAGTGGTCCAAAAACGCGAACAACCTTTTAATCTTTTGAACCTTTTGAATCCGAGTCAGCACAAAGAAAGCTCACCTTCGGTTAACTTTGATAAGAAGCATTTTCTGTTGCCACTGCAATGATAAGAAACATGTTTTCATTGTGCATCAAAATATTAGAAGCCTGCGAAAAAATGTTGACCTGTTCCTTTGTAATTTAGAAGTGTTTAAGTATCCTCCCGACTTTATTTTCTTGTCGGAGATATGGACTTATCCTAATGAAATAGAAGAATGCAAGATTCCAAGCTACGATTTTTACGCAAACAATAATGATTCGTATTCTGCGGGAGATGTACGAGTATTCGTGCGAGATTCACATGAATGTAAAGCAGTTTCTTTTAAATTGAGTAGTGCAGATGCTTTAAAAATCACCTGCAATATATATAATACAATTGTTAACATTGTCTGCGTGTATAGAGTTCAGTATATGTCTCTTCAAGGGTTTTTGAATGAACTCTCAGCCCTTATCAGACGTGGAAAAGGGGAAAACTTCATTATTCTTGGAGATTTTAACTTAGATATCCTTAGTCCCAACACTACAGTAGTACTCTAATGGCCTAGTATGGGTTAAAACAATTTATTAATGAACCCACTAGACCAGCTTCTGGCACCTGCCTAGGCCATGTATTTGGGCGCCTTGGAAGTTTGGATATTAATCTACGTACTGGTGTCAACTTTGGTCTACAAATTACTAATCACTGTATGACTGGATTAATTCTTCCTAACTTAAGCGAGCAAACAGAGCAAAGAAGCTGATCGCGTTTAACATGGCAAACGCCAGCTTCGATCTCTGTCCCTGCACAATCCAAGTTGACACACAGCCTCCGCGTGGCCCCCCCTGGATAGCTACCCTGGCACCCGCCAGGTAGTGAACCAATGTGTGCAGCGACCCAACCCTTGTTCCTGGGGAAAGAGGAACCTGGCCCTCCAGGTTGGGAGTTGTGCTTAGGGGTAACATCCCTATCACGTAAAAACCTACTTGTTCCGAAACGACAACAAGCCTCGGACGGACGGATACAAAGCTGACGACCCCTGCAAACGACTAACGGACTTGAGAGTCTGCACCTGGAATGTGAGGTCCCTTAACAGACCGGGTGCAGGCGATCAATTGGAGCAAACCCTCAACTGCTATAAAGCAGATATAACCGCACTCCAAGAAGTGCGATGGGATGGACCAGGCAAAAAACGGATGAAAAACTGCGACATCTACTACGGGAACTGCTACAAGGAGAACAAACAGCGACTATTCGGGTGCGGATTCGTTATTAGAGGAAGACTCCGACAAAAAGTCTTAAGCTTCCGAGATGTAAGCGAACGCCTCATAACAATCCGCATCAATGCTAAATTTAGAAACATTAGGTTAATATACGCTCACGCCCCAACGGAAGAAAAGGACGATCGACTCAAAGAAGAATTCTACGATCTCCTAGACAGAACATATGCCCAATGTCCCAGCTACGACACAAAAATAGTCCTAGGAGATTTTAATGCAAAACTGGGCAAGGAGGACATATTTGAGTCGATCATAGGAAAGCATAGCCTCCATAACACCACATCCGACAACGGATTAAGGCTAATCGATTTCCTAGCGGGGCGTAACCTCCTTGTAGCAAGCACGCGATTCCCCCATCTCAGCATCCACAAGGGTACCTGGCGGTCTTGTGATCAATCGACCACCAACCAGATTGATCATATTGCGAACAACGCCATACACTCCTCCTGTATTCTCGACGTACGAACCTTCAGAGGGGCCAACATCGACTCGGACCAGTACCTTGTTGTAGCCAAGGTACGAATGAGGATATCAAGAATGCTTAGGAGTCGAGTTGGACTACGTAAGTTTGACGTTGGAAGGCTACAATCGCAAGAGACTGCCAGAATCTTTGCCGATCGTGTCTCCTCAAAGCTCTCTCAAAATCCGCCCACAGCAGCACAAACAATAGAGCAGGAATGGGCTCATTGCAAGAGCGCCGTCAGAAATGCTGCCTCAGAGGTGCTGGGTTTCAAACAGCCACCACCTAGAAACCCCTGGTTCGATGAACAATGCGAACAAGCCCATGCAGCAAAACAAGAGGCATATAAAGCCATGCTGCAACGACGGACGAGAGCTGCTCGCGAAATCTATGAGCAGAAGAGAAGAGAGGAACACACGCTTTTCAGAAGAAAGAAGAGAGAGCACGGAAAGCGTGAGATCGAGGAGATGGAGAGACACTTCCGCAGGAATGACGGCCGTAAGTTTTACAACAAGGTAAAACGAACATGCCATGGCTACAAAGCCAGAGTGGCGGCCTGCAGGGATGAAAATGGAGAACTGGTAGTAGAGTCGCAGTCGATGCTGAGGATTTGGAAAGACCACTTCTGCAGACTGTATAACGGCGATGATAGACAAGATACCGCTGTCAGGCAGAACGAGCCATTCGCAATGGACCACGAAGTAACAGAATTCAGTCCACCCGATGAAGATGAAGTCAAAATAGCGATATCAAGACTTAAGTCTAATAAAGCCGCTGTCGCAGACGGCCTGTCTGCTGAGCTTTTTAAGGCGGCTGGAGATGAGCTGGTAAGGTGCATGCACCATCTCATCTGCAAGGTATGGTCGGAGGAAAGCATGCCGAATGGACGAATGGAATCTTAGCATCGTTTGCCCGGTCCATAACAAAGGAGACCCCAACTATAGGGGAATAAGTCTCCTTAACATCGCATATAAGATCTACTCTGCCGTATTGTGTGAACGCCTGAAACCGTTTGCGGATAACCTGATCGGCTCTTTTCAGTGTGGTTTCAGGCCAGGTAAATCCACAATAGACCAAATATTTACGATACGGCAGATCTTGGAGAAGACCCAGGAATACCAAATCGACACTCACCACCTCTTCGTTGATTTCAAGGCCGCGTATGACAGCGTATATAGAGACGAGCTGTACAAAGCCAAGTCTAGTTTTAACATCCCTGTCAAACTCGTCCGACTGTGCAGGATGACAATGGAGAATTCTCGCTGCTCCATTAAGGTCGGTAATGAGCAAACCGTGCAAGAGTCACTGGCCAACACAAGAGGTACGATTTATTTCAAGTCTACGCAATTGCTTGCGTACGCCGACGATATTGGACGAAAACAGCAAGACGTCAATGAGGCTTTCGTGAGCATTGAGGTAGAAGCGGCTAAGATGGGTCTCAAGGTTAATGAGGGTAAAACCAAATATCTGCTTTCATCTAAAAGAGACGGACAACACCGACGTATTGGCCAGAACGTCACCATGGGCGGATACAAAATTGAAGTGGTCAAGGAATTCGTCTACCTTGGCTCACTGATGATCAGCGACAACAACACCAGCGCTGAGATAAAACGCAGAATCACTCTTGCCAACTGCAGTTTCTTTGGGCTCAAGAGGCAATTAAGAAGTAGAGCCCTCTCACGGAAAACCAAAACCATCCCAGTCCTCCTTTACAGCGTAGAGGCGTGGGCCTTAACAAAAGCGGATGAAGATGCCCTTGGTCGTTTCCAGAGGAAAATTCTGCGCACTATCTACGGTCCCGTTTGTTCAAACGGTGTATGGAGGAGAAGATATAACGAAGAACTGTACGGGTTGTACAGCGACATCGGCCTGGTACGACGTCTACGGATACAGCGTCTAAGGTGGCTAGGCCATGTAGAGCGCATGGAAGATACAGTTCCGACCCGAAAAATCTTCGAATCCACTCCGGAAGGAAGGCGCGGCAGAGGACGGCCGCCTCAGCGGTGGCGCACGCAGGTGGAAGGGGACCTCAACCAACTGGGCGTCCGGCACTGGAAACAGCTGGCCAAAGACCGTGCCGGTTGGAGACGCTTGTTGGTTGAGGCCCAGGTTCACCACGGACTGTAGCGCCTCCTAAAAAAAAAAAAGAAAAAGAACTTAAACAACAAAAAGGTCTTAATCTTTAAGTAGCTCAGATTAATTTCAGTCTTACTTACTTACTTTGATGGCGCTACAGTTCGGGGTGAAACAGATCCTCAACCAACTAGCCTCTCCAGCCAGCCCGATCTTGGGCCAGCCGCTTCCAGTGCCGCACGCCCAGTTGGTTGAGGTCCCTTTCCACCTGTGCGCGCCACCTTAAATGCGGTCGTCCTCTGCTGCGTCGTCCCTCGGGGTTGAAGTCGAAGACTCTTCAGGCCGGAGCGTTGATGTCCATTCGCTCTACATGACCTAGCCACCTTAGACGTTGGATCCGAAGACGTCCAACTAAGCCGATGTCGCTGTACAGCCCGTTCGAATCTCCTACTCACTCTCCGTTTACACAAACAGGACCAGAGATTGCACGCAGAATTTTTCTCTCGAAACGCCCAAGAGCCTCTTCATCCGCTTTTGATAACGTCCAAGCCTCAGCGCCATAGAGGAGGACTGGGATGATTAAGGTCTTATATAGTGTCACCTTGGTTTTCCGAGAGAGGACTCTACTTCTTAATTGCCTCTTGAACCCAAAGAAACTACAAGAGTGATTCTGCATTTTATCTCAGCGCTGGTGTTGTTGTCGCTGGTCATCAGTGAGCCAAGGTAGACGAATTCCTTGACCACTTCAAAGTTATATCCGCCCATGGTGACGTTCTGGCCAATACGTCGGTGTTGTCCGTCTATTTTAGATGAAAGCAGATATTTGGTTTTACCCTCATTAACCTTGAGACCCATCTTAGCCGCTTCTACCTCAATGCTCACGAAAGCCTCATTGACGTCTTGCTGTTTTCGTCCAATATCGTCGGCGTACGCAAGCAATTGCGCCGACTATAGGGGAATAAGTCTCCTTGACATCGCATATAAGATCTTCTCTGCCGTATTGTGTGAACGCCTGAAACCGTTTGTGGATAACCTGATCGGCTCTTATCAGTGTGGTTTCAGGCCAGGTAAATCCACAATAGACCAAATATTTACGCTACGGCAGATCTTGGAGAAGACCCAGGAATACCAAATCGACACTCACCATCTCTTCGTCGATTTCAAGGCTGCATATGACAGCGTGTATAGAGATGAGCTATACAAAGCCATGTCTAGTTTTAACATCCTTGCCAAACTCATCCGACTGTGCAGGATGACAATGGAGAATTCTCGCTGCTCCATTAAGGTCGATGATGAGCAAACCGAGACCTTTGATGTTAAAAAAGGATTTAGGCAAGGTGACGCGCTGTCATGCAACTTTTTCAACATCGTGCTTGAAAAGATCGTGCAAGAGTCACTGGCCAACACAAGAGGTAAGATTTATTTCAAATCTACTCAATTACTTGCGTACGCCGACGACATTGACGTGATTGGACGGACACAGCGAGACGTCAATGAGGCCTTTGTAAGCATTGAGGTAGAAGCGGCTAAGATGGGTCTCAAGGTTAATGAGGGTAAAACCAAATATATGCTTTCATCTAAAAGAGACGGACAACACCAACGTATTGGGCAGAACGTCATCATGGGCGGATACAACATTGATGTGGTCAAGGAATTCGTCTACCTTGGCTCACTAATGATCAGCGACAACAACACCAGCGCTGAGATAAAACGCAGAATCACTCTTGCCAACCGCTGTTTCTTTGGGATCAAGAGGCAATTGAGGAGTAGAGCCCTCTCTCGGAAAACCACAGAGGCTTGGACCTTAACAAAAGCGGATGAAGATGCCTTTGGTCGTTTCGAGAGGAAAATTCTGCGCACTATCTATGGTCCCGTTTGTTCAAACGGTGTATGGAGGAGAAGATACGTATAACAAAGAATTGTACGGGTTGTACAGCGACATCGGCCTGGTACGACGTCTACGGATACAGTGTCTAAGGTGGCTAGGCCATGTAGAGCGCATGGAAAATACAGCTCCGACACGAAGTGTCTTCGAATCCACCCCAGAAGGAAGGCGCGGCAGAGGACGGCCGCATCAACGGTGGCGCCCGTGGGTGGAAGGAGACCTTAACCAACTGGGCGTGCGGTGCTGGAAACAGCTGGCCAAAGACCGGGCCAGCTGGAGACGCTTGTTGGTTGAGGCCCAGGTTCACCACGGACTGTAGCGCCACCTAAGTAAGTAAGTAATCGTAAATCAGGAAAGAATAACTCGTCTATTGTTCTTAAAAGTGAAAACATTCCTATCACAAATCCAGCAGACGTAGCTGATGAATTCAGTAAATATTTTGCTTCAGTGGGTCAAATGCTTTCCTGAATGCTGAAATAGTTCAGCAATATAGATACTTAGGTGTTATTATTGACAATACTTTAAATGGGTGCGAACATATTTCAATGTTGAAGCAATATCTACAATCATCCCTACGCAGTCTCTATCGTCTTAAGAAATACTGCTCCGCAGAGACTTTAAAAACCCTCTACTTTAGGATCATTCACTCACGACTACAGTACGGAATAAGCCTCTGGGGATGTGCTTACCTTAATAAACAAGAACAGCTGATCGTCCTACAAAAAAATGCAATCAGGAAGATAGCTCTATGGAGCTCTTCAGAAAAGTCCAGGCACTGTCCTTAAGGCATCTTTATTTCCTTAAGGCCCTTAAAATCTTTTTCATATGAGGTGGCTACTTGTAGAGTTCCTAACTCTGATTCCTTAAAACCTCCGAAGCAACACTGGATCCCTCGTCTACATTCCTTCTTTTCGCACCTCTAGATACAGAAATTTCTACTTGATTGCCTCCTGCCTCATTAGGACTCAACCGAAATTTAAAAAAAAATTAAGAGCTGGGCTGCTCAATATTAATCATAATGAAGTTGATTCTCTGATTCGTTTTATTATTTGAAGTACTTCTGCCTGATGCTTTGTATCTTTGCTCTTTATCCGTTTTCTCTATTATATGTATTGAATTACTGTATTAAAAATGCTTCTGAATTTAATTAATTTTATTAACGCCACCAAACAAGCAGGAAACGACTATCAAAGGGTAGCGCATCTGACGTGCGCTGGCCCGCATAATAGCGAGAAAAAACTACTGCAGCCGAAAATCTAGCAACTCTGTTAGTGTGTCCTATTTTCACCTCTTCTAAAATGGAAAGATTCACAGTCGGTATTAAGAATCTGGAAAGACTACTTTTCCAGACTGTATAACGGCGATGGCAAAACAGATTCCGCTATCAGGCAGAATGACTCATCAACAACGGGCGATGATAGCAGAGAATTCCGTCCCCCTGACCTGCACGAAGTTAGGAAAGCTTTTTCTATGCTTAAGTCCAACAAAGCTGCTTGAGACGCACTACCTACCAAGCTCTTTAAGGCAGCAGGAGAAGACCTGGTTGGGAGTATGCAAGAGCTCAGCTGTAAAACATGGTCAGAGAATTGCATGTATGCATGCCCGAAGAATGGAATCTTAGTATCGTTTGCCCGATCCACAAAAAAAATACCACTGTGTCTGCGCCAATTACAAAGGTATAAGTCTCCTAAACATCGCTTGTAAGATCTTCTCCGCTGCTCTGTGTGAACCCCTGAAACCTTTGGTTATTTAAGTGATCGGTCCATATCAGTACGGGTTCACGGCCGGAAAGTCCACTATGGATCAAGTATTCCAGATCGACACCCACCATCTGTTTCTCGACTTTAAGGCCGCTTACGATAGCATACATAGAGATGAACTATACAGCGCCATGTCTAGTTTTGACATTCCGCCAAAATCGTCAGATTGTGTAGGATGACATTGGAGAATTTCTGACTTTTCCAACATCGTCCTTGAAAGTATAGCGCAAAACTCACTGGTCAATACGAGGGGCACGATCTTCTTCAAGTCCGTACAACTACTCGCGTGTGCCGGTGACATTGACACAACTGAACGAACTCAGCAAGATGTCATTGAGGCCTTTACGAGCAGCGGCTAAAATGGGACTGGCGATAAATGACGACAGGGCGAAATGTATGCTGTCATCGAAAAAGGACACGAACCACCGATGTGTTGACCAGGGCGCACATTTTGACAGGTATAATTGAGAGCTCGTCAAGGATTTCATTTACCTGGGTTCCTCAGTGATATGCAGCAATGCAAACGCAGAATAGCTCTTGCCAACCGCTGTTTCTTCGGGCTCGGGAGGCAATTGAGAAGTAGAGCCCCTCTCGGAAAATACAAGATCCTCATCATCCCGGTCCTGCTTTATGGCGCAAAGGCATGGACTTTAACGAAAGCGGATGAAGAGGCCCTTGTTCATTTTGAGACAAAAATTGTGCGTACGATTTAGTGGTGAATTGTACAGGCTGTACAGCGACAGGAAGTGGAGTATCCTGCAAACAATTAAGCCTGAGTCAAGCCCTAAAGCTACCAGATTATTGCAGCGTCTTTCAGGCGGAGCAGTTGGCGATAAAGGAGGCTCTGTTTTGGCTTAAGTGAAACGTAATATGTGTCTAATACGGATATTCGAATTCTCACGGACAGTCAAGTAGCCTTGAAATCGCTGCAGTCATATGTGTACACTTCAAAAACAAGTCTTGACTGCCGCTTATCTCTTAACGAGATGGCCGAACAGTTTAACATACAACTTATCTGGGTACCGGGACACAGCGACATTCCAGAAAATGAAAGAGCCGCCACACTCGCCAGACAAGGAACGACGCTACAATCAATCGTGGCTTGTGAGGGAATACTCCTTGCAACCATTAAACATAAACTTGTAAATTACGCCAGGGCCGAGACGAACCTTAGATGGACCCAGGGACATAACTGCCTCATCACTGGGCAAACCTGGCCCCAGCTCGACAGCCAACGGACTAGGAGTATGATCTCCCTAGAACGAACTGACATCTACAAAATCTATGGTGTCACCACCGGTTACTGTCTCGTTGGCAGTCATGCACAAAACTAGGGTAAGTTTCGAATGACTTCTAAAGAAGTTGCTTAGACAAAGAGGAGGTTGAATCTATCCACCACATACTCTGTGCCTGTCCGGCTTTCTGCTCAATCAGGAAACGCTACCTAGGATCCTAATTCCTAAACTACCTGACTGATGTTCAGCGAGTAAGGATAACTGACCATTTTAACTATTTAAGATGTACTAAGTGGTTCCGTAATTAGGGGGCCAATCCCCCTCGTAGCAATACAACGGGTCTATCTAGCCTTTATTCTTCCCATTCAGAGGAGGCTACGAACTACCCACCTACAACGACATGAATGTAGTACGGCGTCTGCGGATCAAACACCTAAAATGGCTAGGAGCGCAGGGAAACCACAACTCCGGTCCGAAGGGGAAAATGAAGGTGGCGCACGTAAGTGGAAGAGGACATCAACCAACTGAGCGTGCGGCACTGGCAACGGCTGGCGAAAGACCGTGCCAGTTGGAGAGGATTTTTAAAGGAGGCCCAGGTTCGCCATGAATTATAGCACCGAAGAATTGCCATAAGAAGAAGCACCTCTGATCGCTTATTGTTGTCGCTTTGTTTAATAGCTTGAGGATGTTTCTTGCGATCGTACAATCATTTTATTTTGCAAAGTAGATTATGCTCGAAGCTCTCGGTCGACGGGTCTTCTTTATTTTGGTTTACTTTTCGACTGCAGCGCGTTATCGTATTTTGTGCTAATTTTTGTATCTCTTAGTCAATTTTGTTTAAACCAATTTTTTGTTTTTGAGGAATATTTATATTCTGACTATCCTGTCTGGCTTTAGGTGGCGTATCCTTCGAGCGGAAGTGATGAAGTGAGTAAAGCTCCTGTTTTTCTCTGGAAAATCTTCATAAAAGGAATCGCTAATGATACAAGATATATTTGTTACTAGTTAGTTGTTAGGGCATGGGCTCGGACATACAGGGTAAAGTTGTTGATTGCTCTCAACCTGGCGAGATGCCAGCAACGATCCCTGTTTAAATGCCCGGGTCAAGTTGACATACGGCCTCCTCGCGGCGCCCTCTGGATAGCCTCTTCAAAAACCGTTGGGAGGTGAACAAACGTATGCAGCGAAAAAAACCCCGACCAGAATAGCGGTTGTGCGGCGGGCTAACAATCCGCCCACGTAAAAAAAACCTAAAGTTATGAATGAGCAAGATGCCTCGGATACATGGACGGATACTCGACGACGACAACGCACGAAAAAGGAACACGATTTGCGAGTATGCTCCTGGAATGTCAGAACTCTGTACACTCCCGGAGCTGCTCATAAACTAGAAGGAATCCTCACGCAGTACAAGGCGGATATTACTGCGGTCCAGGAAATACGCTGGATAGGAAACGGTATGATTAGGAAGAAAAATTGCGACATTTATTACAGCTGTCATAAAAGATTGCACTTACTGGGATGCGGATTTGTCGTGGGAAAGCGGTTAAGTGATCGCGTAGCTGTGATCCGCAGAGGCAGATTTTATAACATCAGCCTTATATGTGCACACGCCCCTACCGACGAGGCTGATGACCCTATCAAGGAGGACTTCTATGACCTCCTGGACAACGCCTACGGAGCTTGTCCGGAGTACGATGTAAAAATCGTGCTGGGGGACTTCAACGCCAAAATCGGTATGAAAAACATCCTTGGCGGAGTGATCGGAAAGCACAGCCTCCACGATACAACAGATAACGGTTTCCGACTCGCTGACTTTGCGACAGCTCGTAATGCGGTGATAAGTAGCACAAGATTCCCTCGCAAGCGAATCCACACAGCAACCTGGCGATCTCCGGACGGTCGAACCGCCAACCAAATCGACCATGTGCTCATTGACGCAAGGCACTCGTCAAACATCCTGGATGTGCGAACATTCAGAGGGGCAAATGTCGACTCTGACCACTTCCCCGTAGCAGCGAGATTCAGAGCTCGACTGTCCAATATCAGAAAGCTGCACCAGCCCATCAGGAGGAGGTTCGACATTGGGCGCCTGAGCACACCGGAGGTTGCCAGAGTCTACAGGGAGCAGCTGAGCGAAAGACTCTACGGTATGCCTACGTCGAACACAAATGCCAATAACACGTGGCTGCACTGCCGCTCAGCCATTCAGGAAGTAGCCGAAACCACCTTAGGATACCTACCACCCCCGACAAGAAACCCGTGGTATGATGGCGAGTGTGAGCAGAAAAAGGCAGCAAGCGACGAGGCGTACCAAAAGGCGCTGCAGAGGACAACCAGGGCAGCGCAAGAAGAGTACCGAGCCAGAAGAAGGGAGGAGAAAAAACTACTGCGATAAAAGAAAAGAATCTTCGCAGCCTCCCAGCTCAAGGATATCGAGGAGTCTAGGGATAAACATAAAATACGAGCCTTTTACAAGAAAGCCAAAGGCCTTGCAGGAGGCTTCAAAAAGGGCACCCTGGCTCCTCGAAACTGCGAGGGTAATCTTGTCACCGACCCGCAGGGAATAGTGGATGTATTTAAGAGAGAGTGGTAGGGACCGAGGAAATCCCAACTCCAGCCGCTGAAGTAGTCCTCCCACCCAGCATCGAAGAAGCTGAAGAACAACAAGGCCGCAGGCTCAGATGGCTTGCCATCAGAGATCTTCAAGGCTGGTGGCGATGTTCTGGTAGGGAGCATGCACCAGATCATCTGCAGAATTTGGGAAGATGAAAGCATGCCCGACGACTGGAATACCAGCTCTATATGCCCCATCCACAAAAAAAGGCGATCCTACCTCTTGCAAGAATTATAGAGGTATATCCCTGCTCAATGTGGCATACAAGATCCTGTCCAGCGTATTGTGTGAACGTCTAAAACCATTTTGCACCGCACTAATCGGCAGCTACTATAGACCAAATTTTCACACTTCGACAAATCCTGGAAAAGACCAACGAGTTTCGAATCGATATACACCATCTTTTCATCGATTTGAAAGCCGCGTACGACAGCATTCATCGTGAAGAACTGTTTGGGGCGATGGCCGAATTCGGGATCCCGGTAAAACTGATCCAGTTGTGTCGCGCCACGCTAAAAAACACGCGATGCACGATGCAACTCGGCTCTAGGACCTCGGAACCATTCGAAACATGCACCGGATTTCGGCAAGGAGATGCGCTGTCATGTAGCTTCTTCAACCTGGTGCTGGACGGGCAGGCGTCAACAGGGAAGGCACACTCTTTTACAAGTCCATCCAGCTGCTAGGATACGCGGATGATATTGACATCATCGCGCGTTCTCGCCGTGGCATTGTGGAAGCATTCACGGCGATTGAAGAACAAGCGAAAGGAGTTGGTCTTAAGATCAATGAGGACAAAACGAAATACATGCTGTCAAGCAAAAACCAGTCCGTCGCTCACCACCTGGGACAAAATATAACAATTGACAGCTACAATATCGAGGCAGTTAAGGAGTTTGTCTACCTCGGGGCAAACGTAAATTTCACGAATGACACCATAGTGGAGATCCGGCATAGAATCGCCCTTGGCAACCGCTGCTACTTCGGCTTGTCCAAACAACTGGGGTCGAAAAACTCCTCACTCGAACGACCAAAGTCATGCTTTACAAGACGCTCATTCTGCCAGTCTTGCTGTACGGAGCCGAAAGCTGGACGATAAGCAGGACAGCGGAGCTGATTTTGGGTTCTTTCGAAAGAAAAATTCTGCGCCGGATATTTGGTCCTGTCTGTGAGGAAGGTGAATGGAGAAGAAGACACAACCGCGAACTCTACGAGCTGTACCAAGATGTGGATGTAGTCCGGAAGGCAAGGATCCGTCGACTACACTGGCTCGGCCACATCGAGGGTCCAGCTAAGAGGGTCTTCGACTCCGAGCCTCCTGGTTCGAGAAGAAGAGGAAGACCGAACCTCCGGTATAAAGACCAAGTAATCGCGGATGTAAGGCATCTTGGTCTTGACAACTGGAAGCAGCGTGCCCGGGACCGTCAAGGATGGAAGGCAGCTATAGCTCAGGCTCAGATCCTCCATGGATCGCAGGCCTGATAAGTAAGTAAGTGAGTTGTTAGACTATTTATTACGCAGAAAATATAATATTTACAATTCTTTTAGATTCTTAGTCTATGGCTGAAGGCCGTCTACCAGATTGACATAATGCATCTTTGTGACTACATTACTCCAAGTTCAACCAACATCAACCAGCTCGCGCCGGTTTGTTAGTTCAGTTCTAAATTAACACCGTATTGTAATATCATCCAAATAAGTATATGTTACACCGACAGTGAGTAAGCACTTGCTCATTTCATAGCACAAAAATCCATTGGGTCACCAATTTACCCCTGCAAAATCGTCCACAATAAATCCTGTATGCACACCTAGGCAGAGACCAATGAAATAAAAGTGAATTTGTTACAAAGAAGGACACGTGACTGGATCGTAAAAGGGATGAAACATGTACCCGCACTAGAGTCCTTATCCGCCGCCATCGTTTGCTTACGAAGCCACAACCTTTATCCACAGCTTTACTTTAGTTCACCGATAGTAAAAGCCGTTAAGAAACACATTCCCCATATAATCAAAACAAGGATATTCACTTGTGCGGCAGCGTTTTTATTTCGCTCTTTTCCTCGTCGCCATTATGGCCCACGCCGGGTTGGGGATTAGTCCTTTCGAAGTATTTCTGAGCAAACCCACCCATATAAATAGAATGACGTTGATGTTATTTCCCTCGTCATTTCATCCAAACAAGGATATTCGGAATTCTGCATTATTGCAATGTAATAAAAGCGACACCGAATAGAAAGCAATAAGGACGACTGCTCTTCTTTTGCAGCAAAGACGAACGCGGCTGCATGGCGCGCAAAGTCGCAACCTAACTTTATGACCCGGACGTGTGTAAAAGACATCAGCCCAACAAGAGGAAAGGAAAGCTAAGACTAACCTGGAGTACACTCGATGCTCGTACATCGAGCAGAAATGAAATATTATTATCACTTTTGTCGGTTGTGTGGCGCACTTTCGGTGGCATTAAGTGATATTTAGAGCGATTGTGGCCAAAGGAACACGATGGCAATGATGATAGCGATGGTGGCGCGACAGCGGTCCTGATGGCAGGGACTGTTTTTGTGGCAGTCGGTAAAACGGCGACGATGTCACTCAATTTGTTGGCTGTTTTATGTGGCAGGTGAAATTGGACTTTGTTACCGTAATTTGATTATATGAGCGAGATATCTTGCGGGGGATTGTGCCATAACTTTTTATCCTGCCGCCCACTTTAACATGTAGAACAATTTATCACTGATGTACGCATTAGTTTCAGTACTTTATTGCTGAGTGCACTTCTACTAGATGGTAGTTTTGCTCCTTCGGGTCTGAGATGGATGATGTTAGGCGAATGAAAGTAGAAAGACTGGAGAACTCGTTAACAAAAATCAAATGTTTCGAATAGGACTTCCTTCTAAGGCGATAGTTATAATCGCCCAACAGAGCATATGAATTCTCAAATGAGACCCATTGGCGCAATAAATATGTAGTGCTAACTCAGACACAACATAGGGCGCAAAGGTATGTACAGGGTGGGCCAAATACAAGTGTCTTTTTCCTAAGGTTGGTAGGTTAGTAGCTTTCCCAGAATTGAGAAGAATGCACATAGGCCAGGGAGGCCCGTTGTGCAGCTACGAGGGGGTTTATCCCCTATTCAGAAGATCAGATATCCCTACTATGCTGAACATCTCTCAGGTCGTTAAGGAAGTAAGATCCTAGGTATCGTTTTCTGATTGTGCAGAATGCTGGGCAGGCGCAGAGAAGGTGGTGAATGGACTCGACCTCCTCCTTGTCTAGACAGCTTCTGAAGAAATCATTGGGAACTATTCCTAGTTTTTGCACGTGACTACCAATAACGCAGTGTCCTGTGTTTTAGGGAGATTATACTCCTAGTCCGTTGACTGTAGAGCCGGGGCAGATTTGCCTGGGTCCATCTCAGGTAAAATCCCCAACAATTAATCAAAACAAAAATTGTGAAATATCCATAAGCGGATAGACGGATACTTATGAGCATGCGCCAGCTCATCTGTAAAATATGCAAGAAGAAAAGCACGCCCGGAGAATGGAATCTCAGCATCGTTTGCCCAGTCCCCAAGAAAGGAGACGCCTATAACTGCACGCCTCAACCTCTTTGTGGATAATCTGAGAGGTTTCTTATCAGTGTGGTTTCAAGCCAGGCAAATCCACAATAGACCAAATATACGCACTGCGGTAGATCTTGGAGATCTAAGATCGATACCCATCACCTTTTCGTCGATTTCAGGGCCGCGTAGGACAGTGTGTATATATAGAGACAAGATATACACCGCCATGTCTAGTTTTGACGTCCCTGCCAAACTCGTCAGATTGTGCGGGATGATAATTAAGCTGTTCCATTAAGCTCAGTAGCGAAATAACCTTTGAAGTCAAAAAAGGATTTAGCACTGGCCAACACAGAAGGTGCGTACTATTTCAAGTCTGTGCAATTGCGGATGACATTGACGTAATTGAACGAACACAGCGAGACGTTAATGAGGCGTTCAAAAGCATTGAAAGAGAAGCGGTTAAAATGGGTCTTTTGGTAAATGGGGGTAGCACAAATATGTGCTGTCATCCAAAATAGACGCACTTCACAGACGTCTTGGTCAGAACATCACAATTGGCAGCTAGAATTTCGAAGTGGCCAAGAACTTCGTCTAACTTGGCTCACTAGAGACCAGCGATAACAACAGCAGCGTTGGGGTCAAACGCAGAATTACCCTTGCCAGCTGCTTATTTGGGAAGGGGCAATTGAGAAGTAGAGCCCTTTCTCGAAATACCAAGGTAGCGCTATACAAAACCTTAATCATCCCGGTCCTCTTTAATGGCGCAGAGGCCTGTGCTTTAAAGAAAGCGGATGAGGAAGCCCTTAGCCATTTCGAGAGGAAAATTCTGCGTTCAATATATGGTCCCATTTGTATAATCGGAGAGTAGAGGAGAAGACACAACGACGAACTCTAAGGACTATACAACGACATCGGTCTAGTACGACGCCTTCGGATCCAACGTCTAAGATGGCTAAGCCTTGTAAAGCGAATGGATAAAGCAGCTCCGACCGAAAAAGTCTTCAGAGTCCAACCCCGAGGGACGACGCAGCAAAGCACGACTGAATCTAATGTGACGCGCACAGGTGTAAGGGGACCTTAACCAACTGGGAGTGTGTCACTGGAAACAGCTGGCAAAAGACCATGCCAGCTGGAGAAGCTTGTTAGCCGCTGCCCAGGTTTCCACCGGACGGTAGCGCCACCTAAAAAGAAGAAGAAGAGGCAATCAGGTGCTTTTCGTGATCAACATACTTTATCCTTTCACTTCAGCATGCCTCGAAATAAAATAAATCATTCTAAAGAAGGCGCTTAATCTAATACTCACAATCATCGCCTTCTAACTTTCATCACAAAACATCCTTACTTCAGGTCTAACCTTTGTAACGCGCAACACCTATAAACTCCATCATAAGTTTAACTCCAATCATTATTACAGGTCACTTTACTATGAAATCCCCAATGTGACATGTGACTCAACGGTCGTTTCACCGTTTCGGCACAAAAGGTTAACTATCTTTAATGACCGCAGTTCAACGGTAACAGCAACCTCATAAGCGATTAATAAAAACGTTTCCATATAGCAACAGCAAATATGTACGTAGCATCAAGCGCGCAAAAGTTTCCCCTTTAATGACAGTTGAAGAAGTTATTACACAGCTCCTAAGCCCAAGGGGTACACACTTCTGATGCGGCAGGGATCAACTGCACTTTTGCACTCCTAAAAAATGATGCCCCAGTCGAAGGCATTAAAACCTCGTAAACGAAGTGGTAGTTAGGGCGCCTAGTTAGGAAGCATGTTGCAGGTTCGACGACCAACTGAGTGAGGACGAACGTGAATTCTGTTGCCAGCCATCTGACGGTGTCATTTAATTGAGACCATAACATTGACATGTCTCAGGGAGACCGATACTGGGTGATGTCTGGTGCATGACAAGACAATGGGAAGGGTATGAACATGAAAAGTTTTTCCTCATTTAATGAAGTTGGACAAAAACTCGGTCCCACTTAGACATGGGTTCGTCCGCCGATAAATGGAACTTTCAACTAGTTCAACGATGACAGCAGAGGCTTTGGACATCTTGTTGATGGCTGTGTTATCGTCGCATTCATTTTTATATTTTTTCAAGGTTTAGAGTGACAGGCAAGCAACTTGTTAGTTAAGTAGAGTAGTTACATCAAAACGTTTATTTGTGAGTCATAGCAACTGAATTTTACTAGGCGCTTACATCTTTTCTGAATACCACTAGCCGATAGCAGGCATGGAATTATGGTCAGGGATATATAAACTTCCATGGAGGTAAATATCTAAGTATTGGTCTTGGTAGTGGACTCACTTGAAAGGTACAACGCCTTTGTAGTCTTTTTTATGGATAAACTTTAGAACTAAGTCAGTCACCACCAACTCTTTTCAAATACATATAGTTGGGAAGTAGACTATAATTGATAAACTCAAGCCCCTCTAAAGGCCCTGAACCAGGCTTCGATGTCACAGGTGCCATGAAGACACGGGACAGGTCTACAGTCCATTATGTAGTGATTGAAAGGAAAATATTTGTAAGTGGTGCTAGGTCTGTACAGAAGGCCGAGACCAACATCTATAAAAACTTTGAATCAGTGAATAAATTATGGAGGATCCTGGAACCGATATCAGATATTCACATATTGAGGACGTTGGCTTATAAGTTGGCTCATGTTCAGATATTTTTTTTTGCATTTTTGGCTGAAACGGGCGTCAGCGAATATTGTTCCGAAACTAAATTTTGACCAAATTAACCGTCGCATGCGCATCGCTGAGAAGATCATCACGGATGGCGAGGCATAGGTAAAAGATTATAAGGTCGAAACCAAAGCCCAACCATCCCAATGGAAGGGAATAGATAAGCCAAGACCAAGAAAACGATCCCAGGTTCAGTCAAACGTCTGCTCAATAGTGTAATATTGTACATCACGAGTTCTTGCCAGAAGGTCGTACGATCAATATGATCTTCAAATTATGCGCCGCCGTTTGTGTGAAGTGACATGAAAGAAACATTCGGATTTAGGTCTGTCGCTTGTGCGTAATTTTTTTGCAACAAACAATATCGTAATTGTGCTTCAGCCACCGTATTCACCGCGAATTTTTCTCTTTCCAAAACTTAAAAACAAAAAACCAAAAGAAAGTCAACTTGGTACAATTACATCGTTACAACAGTTTGCTTGTATTTGAACTTATTGCGAAAAAGGAAAAGTTACATTTCTAACAAATTCCTTATCTATTCCGAAGAGTACTACGTGGTTTGGATTATGTTATGGTGACATCATTTTACATGGCCGCACATATTCCTCATAAAGGCATGCCAATCCCCTCAAGACTGATGTCGTTCCCTTCACGAGAAGGAGGTAAGATACTGACCTGACTCACTTACTTACTTATCAGGCCAGCGATCCCTGGAGGATCTGAGCCTGAGCTATAGCTGCCTTCCATCCTTGACGGTCCCGGGCACGCTGCTTCCAGTTGTCAAGACTGACCTGACTCAGCTGGTGCTAAAATGCATTCCCATCCCGACATCCAAGGAAGTTATCTTAGACACCAAGCTTTTTTGGTTAAAGCATACTGAGTCAAAAACCACCAGAGCGCTGTAGCGTTCTGGCAATGCAAATGTACATACATACATACATACATACATACATACATACCTTGGTTTTCACCTTTCCTAAATCCTTCGTCAACATCAAAGATCTCGGTTTGCTCATTACCGACCTTGATGGAGTAGCGAGAATTCTCCATTGTCATCCTGCACAGTCGGACGAGTTTGGCAGGGATGTTAAAACTAGACATGGCTTTGTATAGCACATTTCTATACACGCTTTCATATGCAGCCTTGAAATCGACGAAGAGGTGGTGAGTGTCGATTTGGTATTCCTGGGTCTTCTCCAGGATCCGCCGTAGCGTAAATATTTGGTCTATTGTGGATTTACCTGGCCTGAAACCACACTGATTAGAGCCGATCAGGTCATCCACAAATGGTTTCAGGCGTTCACACAATACGGCAGTGAAGATCTGGTATGCGATTTTAAAGAGACTTATTACCCTATAGTTGGCGCAGTTATAGAGGTCTCCTTTCTTATGGGCCGGGCAAATGATGCTGAGATTCTATTCATCGGGCATGCTTTCATCCGACCATACGTTGCAAATGAGATGGTGCATGCACCTTACCAGCTCATCTCCAGCCGCCTTTAAAAGCTCAGCAGACAGGCAGTCTACGCCCGCTGCTTTATTAGACTTAAGTCTTGATATCGCTATTATGACTTCGTCTACCTGACAGCGGTATCTTGTCTGTCATCGCCGATAAACAGTCTGCAGAAGTGGTCTCGCCAAATCCTCAGCATCGACTGTGATTCCACTACCAGTTCTCCATTTTCATCCCTGCAGGCCACCACTCTGGCTTTGTACCCATGGCATGTTCCTTTTACCTTATTGTAAAACACGCTTTCCGTGTTCTCTCTTCTTTCTTCTGAGAAGCGGGTGCTCCTCTCTTCTCTTCTGCTCATACATTTCGCGAGCATCTCTCTTCCGCCGCTGTAGCGTGGCTTTATATGCCTCTTGTTTTGCTGCATGGGCCTGTTCGCATTGATCATCGAACCAGGGGTTTCTAAGCTGACGGCCTGCGCCCATTCTTGCTCTATTGTTTGCGCTGCCGTGGATGAATTTTGAGAGTGCTTGGAGGAGAGACGATCGGTAAAGATTCTGGTAGTTTCTTGCTATTGTAGCTTTCCGACGTCAAACTTACGTTGTCCTACTGGACTCCTAAGCATTCTTGATATCCTCATTCGTACCTTGACAATAACAAGCTAGTGGTCCGAGTCGATGTTGGCTCCTCGGAAGGTTTGTACGTCGAGAATACTGGAAGAGTGTCTGGCGTCGATCGCCATGTGATCAGTCTGGTTGGTGGTCGATTGATCAGGAGACCGCCAGGTACCCTTGTGGATGATGAGATGGGGGAATCGTGTGCTTGCTACTAGGAGGTTAGGAAGTCGATTAGCCCAAATCCGTTATCGGATGTGGTGCTATGGATGCTATTCTTTCTTATGATCGATCCAAATATGTCTTCTTTGCCCAGCTCTGCGTTGAAATCTTTTAGTACGATTTTGGTGTTATAACTGGGGCATTGGGCGAATGTAACTGTTCAGACTGATAAATACGCGAAAGCACGTAAACGTATGTATGTGTGGAAAAGCACAATCATTCAAGGACAAAAATTTAAAAACAATTAAAGCTTTTAAATCTTAGTAAGAAAGATCTTTGGTGGTGAATTTTAAAGTGTAATGATAAAGTTAAGGAGATGAACATAAAATAATTTCAAACTCTGTGAATCTTGAATCGGGACTTGTGATTTGTAAACATGCTTGCATTGGATTATAGACTTAACATAGGAAAATACAGGAGTGATGAATTGGCATGAGAATCAAGGATAATTCTGCGAAATACAGGATAGATGGGAGCGTTAGCATACTACATATTACATAGCTGGGGAATTTTTCCATACACCTTTCTCAAAAAAAAAAAAGGTTCAAGAAGGACAGTACTATTCCAACCGCATCAAATTCCAAATTCTAAGAAAAGCCGGGGCCTTATTGGATCTAGCCACAATACATAAATCTCTTCGTATTTATGTCGCTGTACGGTGGTTGTTAGTCCTCCCAACAGCAAAGACATAGGAAGAAGTCACGTGGAATAATACATAATACATAATACAGGAAGTCTTAAGAAAAACAAGAAAGACCGGAAATCGACTTTAGTACAACAAGAATGGTAAATTATACACAGTTCGATGGGCCTGGGATTTGTTACATGCCCAAGAAGGATATTACTGCTAATGTCACCTCTGTCAATGAGAGTCGAAGCCCATTGTTAAGAGACAGTAATTTCTGTTTAAAGCTGTTCTCTCACTGGCCTTAAAACTATTTTCTTATACTTACATCGCATAAACATAACTAATCTGGCTCCCCATCCAAATGTCTCTTATTTTATAGGATCCCTAAAAGAAAGTAAGATAGGGGGCCAAAGTACAAGCCCGTACGTACTCGTAATTCACTGTTCGAATGTGATTTGTAGCATACCGCTCATCATAAATTATTCCTCTTAACCTGGACATAGCCAACAATTCGCCGCACATGTGAGCTTGTCCTCCTATCCAATGGATCAAATTGAATTCCTCACACTAACCCGAATCAAACATCCAACCATCCATCCATCGTTGGTCGGCGTCATTCACGTCGTCTGCCCTTTGTGCGTTTCCTTCATAACATGGAATCTAGTTATAGAAATTACGTGATTTTTATGTAGACATGATCGAAGGCAAGCAGAACGAATCCACCGCATCGCAAATGTCAGGAAGAAAGCATTTAAGCACTTCAAAAGACCGACAAAACCAAGTAAAAAGATTCTACAGTATCTGGTTGACGCGAGTGATTTTCCATTCCTTCCAACACATTCGGTGATTTATGTGCTTTGTGTGGAACGAATTCGCCTTTAGCCTTCGAGAATCGCACGACCAAACAAGACAACGACCAAACGTTGTCTTTATCTCGTCCAAGATGGATGGAAAAAGGACCCCTCAAGTGAGGTCAAGTCAGGATGTGTTCCGTAGTGTGTACAAAGAAAAATACTTTATCACAAATACTGCTCACACACATCAAGAATGTGCTGCTCGTTCACATGTTCAACTTTTTGCACTGATGCGGAATGTTGTACGTAACGGCAAGACTTTCAACAGAAGCAGCAGCTGGTAATAGGGATGCTGCTCCCGTGGCTGTTAGATGAGACGGTGGTCACACTGTATCATTTCATTTCTATCTTAGAAAAAGAAAAAGTCTAATAGCATCTGTACAAAAGGGCTTGAAGATGTGTACGTTACATTTGAAAGGTTTGTATCTTCACGAGTTCAGATGCATTTTTTATTTGCTCGCTCGGTTACTCGTCGTATTTCTGCTCATGCAAAGATATTTTTATTTGTATTTGGTCTTATTGCTGAGGAACAACATTTGGTCTCCTGCAGCATCTAAGCTTTTAGCTTGGAATATACATATTCGCAGCGTTTGCTTGTTTGCGGTGCATACGTGCTCGTATGCTGGTATGCATAAGCTCATGGACGCGTATTGTGATGCCACGAACTGGCTCGGTCGGGTGTGCTCAAGTATTTGAATTCCTCTCTATAAAGCGAAACGTTACATGTAAATAGACTTTGTTGGAAACCTTGGGGATGTTCGTTTTAGTTTGTTTTTTTTTCTCGCTAGAATTGAATGCCAGTTCCTTCTGTCTGCATGGTGTCATTTCGACCAAGTTGCAGTTAAGGTAATAAAAGATATCTGATAAAATATGTAGCTCTCTGTTCCAATTGACACATGGTCTTTGAGGAGCTGACTAGAATTAACCATGACTTTATGTTGAAAAGAAGAGAGCAAGGCGTATTAAAAATAAAAATCTAACACAGAAGTCGAATAGGACATAAATGAGGTAAATGTCATAGTACATACATATTTGTATAAACTACAGGGAAAATAGAAACATGGAATATTTTTCTAAGAAAGAGTCAACTCAAAATTATGTAATAAGATGGTAGTCTTCCCATTTGAAGTTTGTATTCATAGTTCCATTTAAAGTCCTTGGGTGTTGAAAATACGTACTGTTTTTCTTTACTTACTTACATATGTACATATCAGGCCAGCGATCCATGGAGGATTTGAGCCTGAGCTATAGTTGCCTTCCATCCTTGACGGTCACGCTGCTTCCAGTTATCAAGACCAAGATGTCTTACATCCGCTATTACTTGGTCTTTATACCGGAGGTTCGCTGATCCTCTTCTTCTCGAATCAGAAGGCTCGGAGTCGAAGACCTTTCTTAGCTGAAGCGTTGATGTCCATGCGCTCGATGTGGCCGAGCCAGTGTAGTCGACGGATCTTTACCTTCCGGACTACATCCACATCTTTCTACAGCTCATAGAGTTCGCAGTTGTGTCTTTTTCTGCATTCACCTTCCTCACAGACAGGACCAAATATCCGGCGCAGAAATTTTCTTTCGAAAGAACCCAAAATCAGCTCCGCCGTCCTGCTTATCGTCCAGCTTTCGGCTGCGTACAGCAAGACTGGCAGTATGAGCCTTTTTGTAAAGCATGACTTTGGTCTTTCGAGTGAGGAGTTTTGACCCCAGTTGTTTGGACAGGCCGAAGTGTCATTTGTGGAATTTACGTTTGCCCCCAGGTAGACAAACTGCCTCGAAAATGTAGCTTTTTGCTTGACAGCATGTACTTCGTCTTGTCCTCATTAACCTTAAGACCAACTCGTTCCACCTATTCTTCCACAATGCCATGGCGAGAACACGCGATGATATCGATATCATCCGCGTATCCTAGCAGCTGGACGGACTTGTAGACTTGCTTTTCTTGCTTTTCTTTACACTTCAATTACTTGGAATTCAAAATCGGGTCAAAATTTTCGGAACCGTATACATATGTATGTATGTATGTACATATTTACAAATTTAGTACCCCACTAATTGTGTGATGGCTTTAACTGGTCGCTGTGCTTCCTTGACAACGACGTGGACGCCGCGGCTGATATGATTACTAACATTATCAACACTGGCATAAGCAATTTTATCCCGTAAAGGGTAAAAAGTCTAAAGCCGGTGGATGCGATGCGTGGTTTGACTGGAGCTGTAAAGAGGTTATCAGGTTGAGAGAGATAAGTTTTCGGAATTATAAGGCAAACACCACTGAGGAAAACCGAAAAAGATATATACAAGCCAGAAATGACGGTAACTCCCACATTCGACGAGCCAAATTTTTACATGACCAAGAACTGAGGCGTAAAATCCTACAATGTCCCAAGGGAAGCAGAAGTTTTTGGTCTTTCGTTAAAAACATCGAAAACTCAATATGGTCGTCTATACCCACGATCATACACAATGACATTTCAGCTGTCAAACCCTTAGACAAGGCTAACCTGCTTGCTACCCACTTCGTAGCGAACTCGCAGCTCCCTAAATCATCCTTGTCACCGCCTGTTCTGGAGTACGTTAATTCCACCATGGGACAAATTCACTTCCGTACTCATGCAGTTGCAGGGGTTCTTATAAAACTTGACATACACAAATCCGCTGATCCAGATGGTATGTCCCCAATAATTCTGAAGAAGTATTCTTCTACGCTGGCAAGACCACTGCGTAAGCTTTTCCACCTTTCCTACTCTTCTGGGCTCTACCCGAGTAGGTGGAAAACAGCATTTGTCCAGCCCATTCCCAAAAAAGGCGAATCTTCTTCTCTCTCCAACTACCGACCCATTGCACTAACGTCCCTTCTTTCCAAGGTCATGGAAACGCTGATAAATCGTCAGCTAATGAAATATCTCGAGTCGCAGAAACTTCTCAATGACCGGCAGTATGGTTTCCGCAGCAACAGATCCACTGGTGATTTGATGGTATATCTCACCGAGAAGTGGAGTCATTCGCTCCACCAGGCGGGTGAGAGCAAAGTAGTTGCACTTGATACATATTTCTAAAGCATTTGACAGAGTCTGGCACGAAGCTCTTTTGTCGAAAATGCGTGCATTCGGGATCGACGACTCTCTTCTTCTATGGATTAGAAACTACCTTTCGAATCGTTCAATTCAAGTTGTCTTGGACGGATTCAAGTCTGACACTCACTTTGTAAATGCTGGTGTTCCCCAGGGCTCCGTTTTGTCTCCGACACTCTTTCTCATTTTCATAAATGATCTCTTATCTGTTACTTTTAATCCTATCCACTCCTTCGCTGACGACAGTTCCCTCAGCTTATCATATTCGTTTTTACGACCCTGCACTTCGGCTGTAAATAGTGAGTGGCAGCGTATGTTAAGCTCATTAAATTCCGATATCGACAGCGTCATCCAATGGGGTAAAAACAATAGAGTGGAATTTAATGCTTCCAAAACACAATGCTGTCTTCTGTCGCTGAAGCGTAACCCTGACCCAATGCCATTATCCATGAATGGCACTTGTATCTCGGAAACCGAAATGCTTTCTATCCTGGGTATGTGCATCAGTGACAACCTTTGTTGGAATGATCACATATTTAGTATAGCCAAGAATGCCGCGAAATGCCTAGGTTTCCTATACAGATGTAAGAAATTCTTCACAACCACGGATCTGGTTACAATTTATAAGGTATTAATTCGTCCTAAGTTGGAATTCATCGCTCATGTCTGGTCTGGCGCATCTAAGACCACTTTGCACCTTCTAGATAGAATACACAAACGCGCGATAAAACTGATAGGTGACCCCAGCATTACCAAAACACAAGACTCGCTGGAACATCGTAGGAATGTATCCTGCCTTTCATTGTTTTATCGTTACTTTCATCGTAAATGCTCTGATGAAATAGCCAGTTGCATTCCGCCCCTTCAAAACTTCCCCCGCGATAAACTGTAGGTTTCTTTCACCTGTGGGAAAATAAAATCACACACAACATGGGTGATTGAGAGAAGCACGGCTTTGGTCCTTCATGGACTGTAACGCCAACAAACACATATATACAACGAATCAAAGCTTGTGCTGCGCTTCCGTCGCGTCACACTCGAGAGCTTTTCTGGAACTGGAGCTGTAACCCCACAATCAGACGATCATAGTTGCGCAGACTAAAGTTGGTACTCAGCAGAAGCAGCTAGATCTGGTTAATCGAAGACAGCTAGGGACTGCCTGTACATAGTTACTAGAGTTTTATTGGAAAAAAAGTGTGTAGCAGCCTTTTTCTTCAGATTTAGAACCTTCGGATTCTCACTTTGAAGCCTGCAAAATTTCGTTCATAAAGCTCCTTGAGATTTTTTTACGTCAAAGCCAAAAACGGCATTAAAAAGTTAAAGTTGCTTGTTAGACCTTGCTTAGACCTTGTTTTTCTGTTATATCTCTAACACATGTTGTCATGGTTTAGCCAAAAACATAATCTGTAAACATGTCTTAGCCACCGTATTCACCGGACTTGGGGCCCTTTCACTTTTTTCCGTTCCCAAAATTGAAAAGACTGATGAACGCCACGATGAAATTCGCCGCGATTAAGGAGATGAAGACGGTATCGCTGAAAGCGCCATTTCTAAAAGCGCGTATCAGATGTGCTTCGAGAATGAGAAAAAGTGCCTCCCAAGTGTATTATACATAAGTCTGTGGGCTATTACATTAAAAGGAACAAAATACGAAATTTGTAAATACTTTCCGAGTAAAATAAAAAGTCTATCAAGAGTTTTCTCTCAAACTAAACTCAAATTCAGTTTTCATTATTCCAAAAAGGTGCTCACATTTCTATAAACACAATGGCGGAGTGGTTAATGTGTTTGACTCTGACGGACGATGGGCGAGTTCGGATCCCGATAACACACATCGATCCTCGGCGGGGTACTGGCCCCGTAGTATACTTGCCAGGAAAAAGCTTATCGACTCACGCCATTCGAAATCGGCTGTAGGTCCTTTTCACGTTTCTGAAAAATAAATCACACACAACATGGGTGATTGAAGATAAGTTTCGCTCTGATACTTCATGGGCTGTAACGCCTACAACGAAGAAGAAGAAAACTAAAAAATAAATACAACATAATTTTGCAGACAATAGGTGTTTTTTAGGGTTCCGTACCCAAAGGTAAAACGGAACCCTATTACTAAGACTTCGCTGTCCGTCCGTCCGTCTGTCACCAGGCTGTATCTCATGAACCGTGATAGTCAGACAGTTGAAATTTTCACAGATGATGTATTTCTGTTGCCGCTACCACGACAAATACTAAAAACAGAACAAAATTAATTATACATATACATAATTACAAACAACCAATAATAAATTGTTTCGAAAGGTTTTCGTTGTCATCATTCGTTCAGTTCCCATTTGTGGGCGGCTCGTAGTCATACATTTTGGGAAACCAAACTGACAGAAAGCGGATAACCCGAGGGTGCGATCGGCACTTGACAAGCGAACGAGTGGAGTTCAGCCCGCAGAAGGTCAGCATTTTTGTTTTTTTTTTGTTCCTAGTAGCACATGAGGGAGAGTGGGCGAAGAACTCGTGGAGAAATCTTCGGCGAAGTACTCGGAAAGTGATCTTCGGGGAAGAACTCCGGTACGGTTTTAAGTAGTTCCCGGTACGCGGCCGTACCGTGTGTCCTATTGCCTACGTTGGTCGCGGATATCACGTTCGTTGTATAAGGTATTGAAATCACAAATTTGCGTGTCGCGATTGGTGATGCGGGCTAAGTCGTTGGTCAGAGGAGTTTCGGTACGACTGTTCGAATACTCAAGCTGCGGTTTATCTACTTTTTTGGACAGTGAATTCCTTCTTTTTTTTTATTTTACATATATTTTTTTTTTATTTATTTCGACTTTTTTTTATTGACATACGGTGTAGGGTAGTTTTAAGGAATAATTGTAAACCTAGATTAAGTTAAGTTAAGGAAATTAAATTTGTGACATATTGAATTGGAAACGATTGCGGTGTTTTTTTTTTTTTCATTTGCGTGGGAGATTTCGCGAGTCTCGTAGCAAATTCGCGATTCTTGCTGCGGGTAAGTCGGCGTGAGGGCAATCGCGTGGCGCCCATTTTACCATCCTAACTCACGACCAGTCCTCGCAGCTGGCCTAGCATCCCTTTCGCACGAAGTCGCGGCAGGTGGAGAGGAGCAAGGGAGCAAGAGGAGCAAGCGATCTTGCACACATACGAACCGATACGTGCATACGTGCATACGCATCACATACGTGCATACACTCACACATCTGTACGCTATGTATAAGTATACATACATACATACATATCTACATTACGAAGTAGAGTTGGGTAGTTCCGGACATGTATAGTTCACGGAACTATGTCCTCTCTCGGACACATAACCTCTCATTCCGCAAATTGAACGAAAATAGTTCCCTAGTTCCATTCAACCCTTATTCATCAATCACATATGTACAAAACGAAAAAAAAAAAAACATAAATGCAACGATGTGAGTTATACCCCGTAGTTTTCAAGCAACCCAAAAGTATCGAGATGTGGCGATAAAGCTCGAACAGTTGGTGTACACTGTACAGCACACTTGAACTAAAATGAAGAAAAGAAATGAAAGAATATAATGCCCGCACCGCATTTCGTGAACGAATGTCATACATGTGTATGTATGCATTCAGGTCCGGACATGGAAATGGTTTGCTAGTTCCATATCGGTGCGATAATACTGTTACGAATTTATTCGATCCCCACACCAAATAGGGTTCGCACCACTGGATTGCGATAAACTACAATTGTCCTTTTTCTTTAAATTGAAACACACACACACTTTTATTTCTTTCACCACAGATCAATTATCTGTGTAGCTTCACCACTTTTATTTATTCTCCAATACAATCCACTTTAAACTTTATTACACAGTACAATCCACTTTAAGCTTTATTACACAATACACAAACCTTTATTGAAAGCTTTTCTTTTCACCTTGGTTGATCACACCGACTTGTCACACGCTGTTTTATACCACAAACTGAATGAATGTCAAGGGCGAGTGTTCGCGCTTATATAGCTCTCGGTCCACCGTCTCGAACGTTCGCCGTTGGAAGTTCCCCATAGGAAATCTCTAGAACGCTCTGACAATTCCATTGGAAGTTGACATCCTTCCCATCCCCGCTTCCAGAGAGTTTTCGAACTTAACGGTCCGCTTGCATCTCCGCAACAATACATTTAGTTCCGGACACGGACATGTTTTTGCTAGTTCCATATCGGTGCGAGTATACATTTAGTATTTTAAAGCGGGTAGAGATTGCAGTGCATACTGAGATGGAATAATTATCTTATAACCCCATTTAGATACTGTTTCAAATATATTGAATGGTCTTTCCAACAAAGTTGTTGGTCCAATATAACACCTAAATATTTACAACTGTCCACGTGTTCAATCAAGAAGCAATTTTCAAACATTCTTGATTGTTGAATACTATATTTTCAAGAACAAATCGATTACACAATGGTGCATGATAATATAAGGGAAGGTGTCTGAAAACTCTACCATTGATATTAAATATCATGTACTTCGCTTTGTTGCTAATTATTAGTTTATGATAATTAAACCATCTCCTTAACATATCTAGGTCATAATTAACATCTGCAAAACTATCAATTAAGTTAGTGTTGGAGTGGAAAAGAGATGTTTCATCAGCAAAGGCAGTTATTTTGCCTTTAAAAGGTTGTAAGAAAAACGAATTAACATAAATTAGAAAAAGGATTGGGCCCAATACTGCTCCTTGGGGAACACCCATACTTAAGAAGTCTATAAAACTGTAAACATTCCTAATTTTCACAACTTGATAACGGTTGGATAAATAAGAAGAAAACCATTTATAAATGGAGCCTCTGAAACCCGCTTTATAAAGTTTATCGAGTAGCAAAGTATGATTAACCATATTAAAGACCTTACTGATATCAACAAATAATGTTGATGGTATTTGAGAAGTGTTTAAAGTGTATTTTCTAAAAATTACAACATTCTAGATTTTGACTATCCGAAAAGTGAGAATAAAATGTCACTGATTATGTATTTCTGTTGCTGCTTTAACAACAAATACTTAGACAGAATATAATAAATATATGTATAAATGGGGCTCCCATACAACAGGCATGCTTTTTTTGCCGTTTTTATACATAATAGTACGGAACCCTTCGTGCGCGAGTCCGACTCGCACTTGGCCGGTTTTTTTTTTTTTTTTTTATTGTGGATACATGATCTGTATGGATGGCAAAGGACTAACAAAGGCCTTGTAGGGGTAGCATCTATCCGAGGGATGCTGGCCTGCTAAAAAGTGAGAAGAGCCACCGCAGTCGAACATCTTGTGGCACTGTTCGTAAGTCCTATCCTCCCTCTTCGCGGTGCCATCTGGAAATTTCCTATGGAAATTGCTGACGGGGAAGGACGAACGGCGAGCCTTCTGCGCCAAAAAAAACAGGATTAGTCGGTGGGGCTACGGCCTAGTAAGCCGTAACCGTAGAAAAAACACAAACTCCGAAACAACCACAAGCCTCGGATATAACGGACCGGATTAATGTTGACGACCCTTGCAAAAAACGAAAAAAGGACAATGATCTTCGGCTCTGTACGTGGAATGTTAGGTCCCTAAACAGGCCACATGCAGCCGAACAACTCGCGGACGCCCTAGACCGCTATAAAGCCGACATAACCGCCATCCAGGAAATGCGATGCAATGGACCGGGTATAAAGCGGATGAAAAACTGCGATATTTACTTCGACGACTGCTATAGGGAGAGAGGACAACGCTTGTTCGGATGCGGATTTGTTGTTCGAGGTGGACTAAGGCAAAAAGTCCTAAGCTTTCGGCATGTGAGCGAACGCCTCATAACGATCCGTATTAAGGCTACATTTTTTAACATCAGCCTGATCTGCGTCCACGCCCCTACGGAAGACAAGAATGACTCCACCCAAGATGAGTTCTACTAATGCCCCAGCTATGACATCAAAATTGTACCAGGAGCCTTCAATGCTAAGCTGGGTCGAGTCATAGGCAACATAGCCTACACGACACCACCTCCGATAACGGACACAGGCTGATTGATCTTGCTACGGGGCGAAATCTCCTTTTAGCCAGTACGCGCTTCCCGCACCTCGATATACACAAAGGCACCTGGCGGTCTTTTGATCAATCGACTACCAACCAGATTGATCACATCGCGATCGACGATCGACACTCCTCCACTATTCTTGATGTTCGAACTTTCCGAGGGGCTAACACTGACCACTATCTTGTAGTAGTCAAGATGCGCTTACGGATATCACGAACGCAGCGGAGTAGATTAAGAATACAAAGTTATGACGTCGGAAAGCTATTATCGCCAGAGACCGCTCGTGCTTTTACCGATCGCGCCACCCTTAAGCTGTCCAATACACCCCAATCCTCCACGCTATCAATAGAACAGCAGTGGAGCCTTTGCAAACAAGCCCTGAAAAGCTCTGAATCCGACGTTTTGGGTTTCAAGTCTCCACCACGAAGAAACACCTGGTTCGATGACGAGTGCAGGACGATTCACTCAGCGAAGCAGGATGCATATAAGGCCATGCTGCATAAAAGAACAAGAGCAGCTCGGGAGCTCTATGGTTTAAAAAGAAGGGAGGGGCGTAAACTTCTCAGAAGAAAGAAGAAAGAGCACGAGAAGCGCGCGATTGAGGATTTGGGGAGGTGTTACTCCAACAGATAAAGCGAACATGCCAATGTTATAAAGCCAGAGCGGAAGCCTGCAAGGATGAGAACGGACACCTAGTAGTAGAAAACCACTTCTGCAGACTGTATAACGGCGATGTTAGTCAATATACCGCTGTCAGGCAGAATGATCCATTTCTAATCGACGAAGGCTGCAGCGAATTCCGCCTCCTGACCTCGACGAAGCTAAGATTGCCATATCGATACTCAAGTCGAATAAAGCTGCTGGCGCAGACGGACTATCTGCTGAGCTCTTCTAGGCAGCTGGGGATGACATGGTTAGGAGCATGCACCAGCTCATCTGTAAGATATGGTCAGAGAAAAACATGCCCGAGGAATGGAGTCTCAGCATCGTATGCCCGATCCACAAGAAAGGAGACCCCTCTGATTGCGCCAACTACAGAGGAATAAGTCTCCTTAACATCACCTGCAAGTTTTAAGATGGACGAGGCGAAAATTGGTTTGGCAGTAAACGAGGGCAAAACTAAATATATGCTGTCATCAAAAAAGGACGCTCACCACCGACGTCTTGGCCAGAACGTTTGTATTGGCAGATATAAGTTCGAGGTAGTTAAGGACTTCGTCTACCTTGGCTCCGCAGTGACCTGGAACAACGACATCAGTTCCGAAGTCAAACGCAGAATCTCTCTTGCCAATCGCTATTTCTTTGAGCTCAGGAGGCAATAGAGTAATAGAGTCCTCTCCAGCTCTCCAGAACGACAAAGTTGGCTCTATATAAAACCCTTGTCATCCCGGTCCTGTTGTACGGCGCAGTAGTATGGACACTATAAAAAGCGGATGAGGAGGCCCTTTCTCGGTTCGAGAGAAAGATTTTGCGCGTGATTTTCGGGCTTATAAACGGAGACGGGGGATGGAGAAAAAGATTCAACCACGAACTTTACGGGCTGTACAGCGACATGAGTCCAGTCAGGCGTCTACGGATTCAACGCCTAATATGGCTGGGCCTAATACCGTGATAATCGCAGCGATATCCTCAAAATATCAAAACATCCACTGCATAACTACTATTCCTTTCCCTTTCAATTGTTCTGCGTAAGATGTCAATAATCGCGGTTCCCTCGCATTGTTGCTGTTCGAGACCTCATCCTAAGGCGATGCGGCAAATCATAAAACGCCATTTGCTAATTAAAAAGCACTGGATTCCCTCGCCATTGTCCTTCGATCCTTTTCTCCACCCACCCGGTCGCTTGGTATTTGGCCGCGACTTCACTTAATTACTGCAGCAAACAGAATGCGGCCGGCAACTTTCGATAACTTCCTACCACGGCCACTGCAACCCCCATTCCAGCACTTATTGTTTCTGTTTATTGTGTCGCAGCGAAACAAGAAAGAAGTCCTTCGTCGGCACATTTTGTCCGCCCATTCATTGGACGAGAATAAATATTTGCGATGCCATTTTATTTATGAAACAATCGGCAGCGGAGAACGAAACTTTCCTCGGTCGGAATTCTTGTTTATTGTAAAAGTACAAACGCTATTGCTTGGCGCGGCCGAATGGATTAGAGCAGGCTCGATGAGTATTTCGCCCTGTCTGCTAATGCTTAATTGAGAATCGGTTAAGTACTACAGATGCACGCAAGATGAAATGGCCCATCGATATCTATTGGCCGCAAATTTATTTGAATGGACAATTCAAATGCTGTCCTAGTCGCCATCGGTTGAGTGGAAGTTCTGCAGCCATTCATCAATCATCCGGATTCAAGTGAGTTGACAATTTTATCCAATCCACTAACGAAACAGAGCTGGACACAAATGGAGACGAAGAGAGTCATAAACGGTGACCTAACACAATGCTAAGCTCCTCGAAGCAGAATTGAGACGCAAATGAGATTGTGTCCTTTGGTTGGTTGTGTGCACCTGCATTTGTTAATGATACCAGAACACTATGCTCTCGAAGTATGGTCGCTCGATGCGCTCATGGATCCGATTGGTTTTTAAAGGCATAACATCAGTTTCTATGCAAACTGCATCTACCGAGAGTCCTACTTACCGCCACAGCTCAACGGTCGGTGGTGTGTGACCGAATGACTGTGGCAGTGTAGTGGTTCAGCTTTGTTCGCCATTGCAGGGTAGATACTGTCATTTTGTCACTGATAAATGGCTAGAAATTATGTCAGGCTGTGAGGCGCTTAATTAACTCATTCATCCCTAGAGGCTTTTAAATGAAATAACGTCCTCGTTTAGCATACCAAGTATGTACGACGGGCACCATCAAGCAGATACAGTAAACTGTGGTGCGTACGAATACTCACACTTTACGTACATACATATTTGCCTATCCACAACGATCGAATGGACACGTTTATAGCAACAATGAACTCGTAGAGTGAGCTGTCAGGTGCGTACGTGAACCCAATGGTGCAATATGTTCTGAAGTTGGAATGTGTAAGCAGCAGACGGCGGGGTGGGAAATAATGAGAGCAGGTGTGAAAAATCCAATTAAACTCAGATTGCACAAGATTAATATAATTTTAATATATCTCAGTGTTTTGACAGTTAATTGGCAGTTGCGGCGAGGTATCCTCAAAATGAACTCAATCTGCTTTTCCCTTTTCTACGCAGCTATATTCCGCATGTATGACCATTTAGTCCTCCGTGACATTTGATCACCTTGTCGTGGTACGGAGGCTCAGTACAGGTAATGACTCTCGAGAGTCCATACCTAGAGTAACCCGAAGCTAAGAAGCAATTACGGACCCCTCCCCACCTCTCCGCTTCCTTGTACCCACCATTCCCTCACTCCCCTAACTCCAAGGTGGAACAGCAGACGCCAACGGATGCATGGCTAAGAGGGTGCTTGCTTAGCTATTCGTATGCGTACTTCGGATACCGGGCGACCTCCGGTTTCAATAAAGTCTTCCTGCAGTGTCTCGCGCTCCGCTGCAGGTGACCGTTCTTTCCCGTGTGTTCGTGGGAACCATTGATAAAATAAATATATTTGAAGAGACTGATGACTCTCTAACGTCATCGCCGGCTAAGGCTTGTGAGTCCTCAGTGGCTCGAAAGCCGGAAGTGATGCCGGCACCTTTCGCCGGCATTGCAGCCGGACGGAAAACAGAGGATGTATCTTCACTTTCCGATTCCGACACCACAATTGGCGGGGATTCTGTGAGTATCCTTTCAGATGAACTCCCAAGTGTAACAAAGAACGAAACCATCAGGCAGGTATAGGAAAAGCCTGTACCACCTGGTGGCTTCATCAAACTCAAATCATCGGAGCAGCGAGGGAAAACCAGAGATGAGGCTCTAGTTTATGCGAAATCTACCCCTGCCACCAAAGGTCCGGAACTGAAACGTGATCGTTCCGCTGATACTATTCTACCAAACCCGGCTCCTAAACGTTACAAAATCGGCAACCACCAGGTCGATAAAAAGAGCTACAGTAGTGCAGCTGTGAGGATCCGACTCTTCATCCCCCTTACAACAGCGCAGATGGCAGCCGTCCAAGAAGCTGTACTTGACACCTCCATCGAGCTGCTGGGTAAGGAACCCAAACCTCCCTTCAGGGGATCGACCTACAAGTCAGGTTGGTTATACTTTGTGTGTGACAACCCAGCTAAGGCCGATTGGATGAAAACCAATTTTACGGCCATCAAGGACAAGAGTGGACTTGATATTATGCTTGTGGAAGAGGAAGCTTTCCCGAGCCACATATCGTAAGGAGCTACTTCCCACAAAGCACCGGCTTATCCATCGTGAAGGTGTTGGCGACCCTGGATTCTCAAAATGACGGCTTACACGCACAGAACTTGAGAGTCATGCAGAGCACGTCAAATAAGGAGAAAAACCTCCTGCACTTAGTTCTGGCAGTCAGCGACAAATCCCTGGCTTGACTAATAGAACTTAAGTGCCAAGTGGCTTACAGATTTCAAATCATAAAGATGATTATCAAAAGCCAGGTGAAAACATCCTTGGATGTAGTACTTATGGCTGTAGGAAAACCGGCAACCAGCGGTATGGTGGGTGCACTTACTGCTGTAATAGGAAAACTTACAACCAGCAGTATGGTGGTTGCACCTACTACTATAGTAGAAAAACCTACAGCCAGCAATATGGTGGTTGCACCTATTGCTGTAGTAGACATGCCTAGATGTGACGAGCCAAAACCCGCTGCCACATCTGGGCCGGCGACCACAGAACGAAGGATCCGGCCTACCGTCGCAAATACTGGGTGGGCTGCGTGTGCTGCAAGGCAACTTGCACCATACCAAAGGTGCCTTGGACACCTTTAGCCTATGACTTTACCGCGACAGGATCAGCATTAGGCTAATCCAAGAACCATGGGTCCATAAAGGTAAGATTATGGGCCTGCAAAACAGGTCGCGTAAACTAGTCTACGCTACAGGAGGTTTTCCTCCTAGGGCCGCATGTGTGATCGGCACTAATTTAAATTTTCTCCCCATTCCAGAATTCATCACAATGGGGGAGTAAGGGCGGTTGGAGACGGCCAACAAATCCCTCCCACTGAAGTCCAGGATCTAGTTAGGTACTGCAACCAGAAAAAACACCACCTGCTAATTGGATGCGACGCCAATGCGCACCATATGAAATGGGGCAGCAGCAATACCAACAAACGAGGTGAGTCACTCCTTTAATTTTTAATCCTTAACGAACGCCAATAGAGGCAACAAGCCCACATTTATAAACGCGGTTAGAGAAGAGGTGCTCGACCTCACCATCTCTAGCCAGTTTATCTCAAATGTGATTGGGGACTGGCATGTCTCCAATGAAGCCTAACTGTCTGATCATCAATATGTCAGATTCAACATCTCCGGTGAGGTTAATGAGGCTGAGCCCGAATATCAGCCCAAACGAACGAATTGGGCTCGGTTCCAAGCTCAACTCACCGCTTAAGAGGATATGCTTCTTAAGTCGATTGAATCGACAGACGATATCGACGAAGCGGCTTACCAGTTCAATTCAGCACTCATCTCATCCTTTAGAGACAACTGTACACCAGGGTCAATAACACACAAACGGTGTGTGCCCTGGTGGAATACTCAGCTTGAGTCCCTCAGGAAGCAGGTGACATCGCTGTTTGACAGAGCTAAACGGAATAATAGTTGGACTGATTATAGCTTTGCTCTAATTAAATGTATGTATGTTGGCGTTACTGTCCATGAAGGACCTGAGCCGAGCTTCTCTCTCAATCACCCATGTTGTGTGTGGTTTCATTTTTCGATAGGTGAAAGGGATCTACAGTTTATTGCCGGTTCCGAACGGCGAATTTCGAGGCCAACTAACTACGCACCGCAGGTCAAATGGGCAATTGGTTAATTTAAGCCCTACAAGGCCCCAGGCAAGGACGGTGTCTTTCCTGCGATCTTACAGAAAGGCTTAAATACAATGCTATCACCACTGATAGTTCTTTTTAGGTCTTGCTTCAACTTGGGATACATACCCCAAATTTGGAGAGAGGTCAACCTTGTCTTCATCCCAAAGATTGGGAAGCCAAGTGAGCAACCTAAATCCTATCGCCCTATCAGCCTGACTTCGTTCTTTCTAAGAACAATGGAGGTACTAATAGAGCTCCATATTAGAGGTATCTTGGTAAATCAGACACCTCTGCATCCCAACCAGTATGCATATCGCAAAGAGCGATCTACCGAGAATGCACTACACTCACAAGTGGAGTTAATTGATTTAACTCAGCAAAAATTCCAACATACCTTCCTTCGGGTGTTGTCTGTCCAGAATGTCGAAGCCACTGAGAATTGTGTACATTGAAATCGCCCGCTAAACTAACTTGATTATGTTCGTGCGGTCATAAAATTCTTCGTTTTGGATGGATTAACCCCTAGGTAAATTTATCCGAAGTTGACAAGAATGTATGCGTACTTGACTCCTTCGATATTAATCACTAAAAAGTGGGCCAGAAACGAAACACCCGTCCAAGCAGTGGTTGGAAGCCAATAGTTCAGCTCCAAAGAAAGCGAAGTTGATCGTAACTAAAAAGACATGTCCAGCGTGTTTTGGCATGCAAAGGGGATTCTGTTAATTGAAAAAGGTAGAACAATGACAGGCGAATATTACTCTAACTCTGGAACCTTTGCTTATGACAGTAGTAAAAAAACCTGATCCCTGTATCAACAACTGCGCTCAGACATCTTTCCCTGTTATTGAAATGAAGACATGGTACATCGCAAGATAAACCTTTTGAAAAACGACTTCTCTCCGGGTCCCGACAGTTTCTTAGCCATATTCCTCAAGAAATATTTCAACTCTCAATGCTAACCTCTTTCAATTCCTTTTTGGCTGGTTTTCTATAAGGTAAATCAACCACAACCGGCCTTATCACATTTGGTTTCAAAGGGCTCTTGACATTGGAGCAAGAAGTAGTTAAGATAAGGCTTTCCGCCCCAAATTCTCGCATGGCTTAATTCGTACCTAGAGAATCGATATTATAGGGTACTTCGTAGAAGTTCAATCTCTGATCCCATTTTAGCCGCTTCCGAGGTCCTGCAAGGCAGTCTTCTCGGTCCTCTAATTTTTTTCCTAAATGTTCGTGATGCCCGATTTTTATCACAGAAGACTCCATCTTGTCAATCTATGCAGACAATATGAAAATAAGCAGGAAAATATCAATTCCAGCTGACTTGCTGTCAAGCAACTATGATCCCTTCGGTATTGAATGACCACCCTATGGCCACCAAGACCACCCAAGATCGGCTGCAGTTGATCTGCTTACAAACCCTGAAAGTACACCGGGACGTAGCTGATATCCTCTTAGTATACCAACTGTCGACCGAACTATCGACTCTCTTGCCCTTTCGGAAATTATTTCTCTCAACAACAAAGCCCGTGGCTTAAGTTCTGGACCAATCCCTCCTTCATCATCTATACCTAATATCAAAAAAAAAAAAATCCCTAACATTGAAAAAAGCTTAGAAGAAACTCCATTAACTAGGGCATATATGTATGTACATAGAGCCAATCTGTTATGCTTCAGTTGAGCTTGCTATCTTGGTCATTTTTTAGTGTTAGACGTTTCTTACTTACTTACTTAGGTGGCGCTACAGTCCGTGGTGAACCTGGGTCTCAACCAACAAGCGTCTCCAGCTGGCACGGTCTTTGGCCAGCTGTTTTCAGCGCCGCACGCCCAGTTGGTTAAGGTCCCCTTCCACCTGCATGCGCCACCGTTGATGCGGCCGTCCTCTGCCGCGCCTTCCTTCCGGGGTGGATTCGAAGACTCTTCGGGTCGGAGCTGTATTTTCCATGCGCTCTACATGGCCTCGCCACCTTAGACGCTGTATCCGTAGACGTCGTAGCAGGCCGATGTCACTGTACAACCCGTACAGTTCTTCGTAATATCTTCTCCTCCAAACACCGTTTGAACAAACGGGACCATAGGTAGTGCGCAGAATATTCCTCTCGAAACGACCAAGGGCATCTTCATACGCTTTTGTTAAGGTCCAAGCCCCTGCGCCGTAAAGGAGGACTGGGATGATTGTCCGTTGTCCGTCTCTTTTAGATGAAGGCAGATATTTGGCTTTACACTCACTAACCATGAGATCCATCTTAGCCGCTTCCACCTCAATGCTTACAAAGGCCTCATTGACGTCTCGCTGTGTCCGTCCAATCACGTCAGTGTCGTCGACGTACGCAAGCAATTGCGTAGACTTGAAATAAATCGTACTTCTTGGGTTGGCCAATGACTCTTGCACGATCTTTTCAAGCACGATGTTGAAAAAGTTGCATGACAGCGCGTCACCTTGCCTAAATCCTTTTTTAACATCAAAGGTCTCGGTTTGCTCATTACCGACCTTAATGGAGCAGCGAGAATTCTTTCTTATGGACCGGGCAAACGATGCTGTGGTGGCGGCTTGAAACCCAGCACCTCTGAGGCAGCGTCTCTGACGGCGCTCTGTCAATGCGCCCATTCCTGCTCTATTGTTCGTGCTGCTGTGGGCGGATTTTGAGAGAGCTTGGAGGAGACACGATCGGCAAAGATTCTAGCAGTCTATTGCGATTGTAGCTTTCCGACGTCAAAATTACGTAGTCCTACTCGGTTCCTAAGCACTCTTGATATCCTCATTCGTACCTTGCCTACAACAAGGTAGTGGTCCGAGTCGATGTTTTCCCCTCGGAACGTTCGTACTTCGAGAATACTGGAGGAGTGTCTGGCGTCGATCGCAATGTGATCAATCAGGTTGGTGGTCTGTTGATCAACAGACCGCCAGGTACCCTTGTGAATGTTGAGATGGGGGAATCGCGTGCTTGCTATAAGGAGGTTATGCTCCGCTAGGAAATCGATTGGCCTAGGTCCGTTGTCGGATGTGGTGTTATGGAGGCATTAAAATCTCCTCGGACTTTTTTTGTGTCCTAGCTGGCGCATTGGGCATATGTTCTGTCTAGGAGATCGTAGAATTCTTCTTTGAGTCGATCGTCCTTTTCTTCCGTTGGGGCGTGAGCGCACATTAAGCTAATGTTTCCAAATTTAACTTTGATGCGGAAGCTTAAGACTTTTTGTCGGAGTCTTCCTCGAACAACAAATCCGCACACGAATAGGCGCTGTTTGTTCTCCTTGTAGCAGTTCCCGTAGTAGATGTCGCAGTTTTTCATCCGTCTTTTGCTTGGTCCATCCCATCGGTTATATCTGCTTTATAGCAGTTGAGGGCTTGCTCCAATTGACCGCCTGCACCCGTTCTGTTAAGGGACCTCACATTCCATGTGCAGACTCTCAATTCCGTTAGTCGCTTGCAGCGGTTGTCACCTTTGTATCCGTCCGTATCCGGGGCTTTTTGTCGTTTCGGAACAGGTAGGTTTTTACGTGATAGGGATGCTACCCCAAGCCACAACACCCAACCTGGAGAGCCAGGTTCCTCTTTCCCCAGGAACAAGGGGTTGGGTAGCCGCACACATTGGTTCACTACCTAGCGGGTGCAGGGGGGCCACGCGGAGGCTATGTGTCAACTTGGATTGAGCAGGGACAGAGATCGAAGCTGGCGTTTGCCATGTTAAACGCGATCAACTCCTTTGCTCTGTTTGCTCGCTCCCTCCCCCCTAGGGTTAGACATTGTATGTGTGTATATTGGCGTTACAGTCCATGAAGGACCTAGGCCGAGCTTCTCTCAATCACCCATACTGTGTGTGATTTCCTTTTCCCATAGGTGAAAGGGACCTTTAGTTTATTGCCGGTTCCAAAAGGCGAATTTCGAGAAGCTTTTCATGACAATTATACTACAGGGGGTTTTGTTAGAACCCCGCTGAGGAGAAACACCGTGGAAAACACGTTCGATGACATGGCTGTGTCGGGATTCGATCCCGTGTCAATGGCGTCAGAGGCCAACACACTACCCACTGCGCCACGGTCTTAGACATTATGTCATATAAATACTAGATAGCGTAAGGACTACCTTGTGGGGCACTTCGATTTATAGCGATGTAGCTTAGGTAGTTCGGATAACATGACTCACTTTGCAAGTGATCAGAGCTATAAGATGTTTATTTCGTTCATAAAATCTTTAACAAGTTTTCTAATACGATTCTGAAAGCAATATCCGTCCACTATTAATTGTCACACAAATCCACAAGTTTGCATAGCCATAAAACGGCAGTAAAAGCAAATCTACTTTCGATTTAAAAGCCCACGACTCGTATTGATCATAATATACTCACATACATACATATGTATGTACATATCAAATCGACACGCATAGCTATCATAAAACTAAAATAAATCTAGCGAATCGATAAATATCGACAGCCATGAAAACCGCAATTACTAGCGTCAGATTCACAACGCGCATTTCATTGACATCTCATTAGGCCTTAACCTCTATCATCAACGGCTCCATCGCCCCATAAACGAAGAAAAAACAAAATGCGTGTTTTGCAGCAATTCGAGTAGAAAACAAGCCCGTTATGGATTCCCAGGACCTTCTGCACACCCCACTGGCAAAATCCCAAAATTACCATCGAAATGTGATTCCAAGTTTGTTCTCACCCTCCCACAGCAGCACGAAACACGCAAAGAAGGATTGGCATGAAACTTGTTCAATTCTCTGCACCCTCGTCCTCATTTTGTCTTGGTATACCCCTCCCCACAATCGTGCACGTCTATCGCTGACTGCAGATCAAAGTTTTGCAGAAGAGCTGGACAAATCCCCAAAACAATCCAAGCTGTTGTTCTGGTCGTCCATTAGCAGCAAATTAAAAACGGTACATCGACAGAATATGACAGTTGTCGTCCAATTCCTGGTCGTACAACTAATGCTCTTCTTTAATTTCGTTAAAGCCCTCGCGTAGACTACGTGAGTATTCCTAGGCAACCCAGCTGCTCTGATGGACTACCAAGGAATCACATTTCGTTACATTAAGTGCCCAGGCAAGGTAGAGGGTCTATTCATTTAATGATAATCGCGGCGACGTTTTACGCCCTTTTTCGCTCACGCAGGCAACCAAAGTTCTTTTTTCGGCTTGGCTCTTAACCAGATTCCCAAGCGGCCTCATTTAATTTATTATCAATTCATATCCTCGCATCGGATGAATCCTTTATGGGACAGCGTCAGGGTATTGCATTCAATTGAAAGTATCGTGTGGCATTGCGTGCCTTCGCTTCTACTATTACAGTGTGTTTGAAATTTACTGTGCAATTGGGAGCGGGCGTGCATCATAGCATTCGATGGAAGGAGGAATAGAATGTTGGGGTTACGAGCGTGGCTGAGCATCAGATGGCAATCGATAAGAATTGATGCGGGAATTACATACGTTTGGATGGATGAGTAGCCAGCTACTCAAGCGGGATGCGTGTCGGACGAGCGGAATTCTGTTTGTCAATATTGGTGGAGTGCAGACATCAGCAAATTGATCACGTCCTGAAACGTACGTTTGCATGAAATAGTAATGGGTGATTCTGGTGGCGATAGCGTTGGTGGTGTTACGGGGCAAGTTGGTGACCCACGTGTACTTAGTTAATGACATTAAGGAAGTAACAGTTTGGCAGTGGGATATTCGTGAGTGTACTCGTGGCGAAGGTGAATGCAAGTACCCCAGTTCACTTATGAGTTGGAATTGCTTGGACGTGAAAGGGGAGTAAATTTGCGGTTGAATGTTATGATGGTAGAGCACGAACGGCTGAGGTCAGGTGGTTAATGAGATGTAGGATGTAGCGCAATGAAAATAAGTAGAACGGTAGCTCATATAAATCAAGCAATTGGTCTTCTTAGAAAAGCAATTTCGAGTCCACTGGATTCATTAGAAGGAATTGGTAACAGGATACTTCCATGAAGTTTGGAACGCTGAAAAAGAAGGGAGGAGCATAAGCTTCTCAGAAGAAAGAGCACAGGAGGCGCGCGATTGAGGATTTGGAGAGGTGTTACTGCAGGCGTAACGTACGAAAGTTTTATCAACAGATAAAGCGAACATGCCAAGGTTTTAAATCCAGAACGGAAGCCTGCAGGGATGAGAACGGACACCTAGTAGTAGAATCGCAGTCGATGCGGAGAATATGGAAAAACCACTTCCGCAGACTGTATAATGGCGATGCTGGTCAATATCGTCAAGATCCCGCTGTCAGGCAGAATGATCCATTTCTAATCGACGAAGACCGCAGAGAATTCCGTCCCCCTGACCTCGACGAAGTTAATATTGCCATATCGAAACTCAAATCGAATAAAGCTGCTGGCGCAGTCGGACTTTCCGATGAGCTCTTCAAGGCAGCTGGGGATGACCTGGTTAGGAGTATGCACCAGCTCTTCTGTAAGATATGGCCAGAGGAAAGCATACCCGAGCAATGGAGTCTCAGCATCGTATGCCCGATCCACAAGAAAGGAGACCCCTCTGGCTGCGCCAACTATAGAGGAATAAGTCTTCTTAACATCGTCTACAAAATCTTCTCTGCCGTTTTGTGTGAACGCCTGAAGCCTTTTGTAAATAAGCTTTATCAGTGCGGATTCAGGCCAGGGAAGTCCACCATCGACCAAATCTTCACAATACGGCCAATGAATTTCAAGTCGACACTCAACAGCTATTTGTCGACTTCAAAGCCGCATACGACATCATAATTAGAGATGATCTATACAACGCTATGTCTACCTTTGACATACCTGCTAAACACGTCAGACTTTGACTTTGGACTTTGACTTCTCCAGACGCAGAATCACTCTTGCCAATCGCTCTGGGCTCAGGAGGCAATTGAGTAATAGAGCCCTCTCCCGAACGACAAAGTTGACCCTATATAAGACCCTGCTGTACGGCACAGAAGCATGGACACTATTAAAAGCGCGTGATTTTAGGGCTTATAAACGTAGACGGGGGATGGAGGAAAAGATTCAACCAAGAACTTTACGGGCTGTACAGCGACATGAGTCTAGTCAGGCGTCTACGGATTCAACGCCTAAGATGGATGGACTATGTAGAGCGAATGGACACCACAGCTCCAGCCCGGAGAGTGTTTGTATCCAACCTCTAGGAACGAAGAAGCAGAGGACGGCCGCACTTAAGATGGCACACACAGGTGGAAGGGAATCTCAGCCAATTGGATTTGTGGCAATGAAAAAGGCTAGCAAAAGATTATGCTAGTTGGAGGGGCATGTTGGGTGAGGCCCAGGATCACCCCAAACTGTAGCGCCTGTTAAGAAGAAGAAGAAGAAGTTTTTTTTTTATGTTTGAATATTCTGTTATAAATTTGGATAAATTACAGGCTTTTCATCATCAGGAACCAGCGTCCCTGAAGGTTTTGGGCCGTAGTAATCGAGACTAGCTGCTCTCCGTTTGTTTTTGTGCCGGCAGGAATGAAGATGAATGCCGGAGTTTATCAGGAAGTTGTATTGGAATGTTGTGTCAGATCGTGGGCAGCCAAACATCAAAAACAGTGTCGCTGGATCTTCCAATAGGATTCTACACTCGGTCGCAAAACCAGGACAACTCAGGGTTAGCTTCGAAAAAACGTCCTGGTTTCATTTCAACGGCAGATTGGTCTTCTTCCTCACCTCAACCCGAAGGCAACAAAACATACGAAAGCGTTAAGCTTTAAAACCTTCACTATACCGCGAATGAAAAATTTGAACAACGGTAATGGCTGGTGGGACCATCTGCGAGTAACCACTTTGAATATAATCCGCCAAATATTCTAGATCCCGGTTTCTCACAATATCCATATAACTCATAATAACAAAGAAAATATAAGCCAATAGCCCGCGGATTCAATCTAAATTCAAGAGCACTGAAACGCGCCGGAGGTTTTTCTTCTCGTGGTTTCATTGCATTTTTGTTGAAATGTCTGCAAGTCTCCCGGTAATTTTAGGTCACTTACCTTCCGGAACGATTTATGCTAAACTACTGCGGCAAAAAAAACGGCGAATTTAATATCGATTGCAATGAAATATTCAAAAGTCTCGACACTCCGACCAAAGCAGCGACGTAAGGAAGCTATTTAAATTCAAACGCTTCGACACCAATCGTGCAACCCCACACCTTACTATCATCATAACGTACGAGAGAGCGAGATCCTTTCAGCCTCACAAGTTCCACTAAAACCTGAATCCAAATGTTTTCCCCGTAAATCATCCGCACTTTCTCTCCTATTTGCCTTTTTCATTCGCCTCCACTCGTTACATTCTTCGCAGCCGCAATGGCAGCATAACAAGGATCCTATCGCCATCATCATTATCATCATCACCTTCATCCCAGGAGATAAATGCATTTTAACATTTCAAATGTAAGGGCCAAAGGCGGAACAACCGTCGTAGTTGTTACCACTAACCAGTATCCAGAAAGGACTTTATGGCAAATCGGAGGCCCTATTTGAACCATGTAATGGCACCACTCATAGTACATACATATGTATACTAGCATGTATCTACACACTCCCCCGTATTCACCGGAGTGTGCAAGCATTTGCATATTTTCTAAGGAATCGTGTGTGTGAAAGAAAAATGGAAATCCTAAGTATGAATCCCAAGCGTATTCGCCTCTTTCAAGCTTGTGTATTTGCCTTATTACGATTCTGTTCTCACATTGTTATCGCTCGACTTTTGTGGCGTTCCTTTGCTCTTTTCTAAGCAAGCTCTATTCGCCTCTTTTGGCATGATATCTGTAGTACGGTAAGCGAGTTGCCGAGCCAAAATTCGAGTTACCTGTGAATGGAAGTGTTGAATGAATGCATTTTGTTTTGTTGTCCTGACAATATATGTACGTATGTAGTATTCACTCACCACCCGCTGGCACTAATTCACAAAGGCAGCCTGTGAGAATAGATGCATTTCAGCTCCTGCTTATCAAACAAATCCTAACTGCCTGGCTCAGGTGAGAGGTGTGAGAGTAGGGAAATATCGTTCTTTGGCGGTTCTCTTTGCTTGGGTACTTAAGGTACTGCTGTAACCTTGTTGTCATGGTGAGAGGTGCTTTGGATTGTATTGTGGTCGACCACGGATTGTGTTGGTTTGGTTGGTATGCAAAGTGGGAAATTGTGCGAAAGGTTGTTCGAGTGGAAAATATTATTTATCCTTGACATTTTGTTGCTTTAAAAAAAGTCAAGACTGGTTTGCAGCTAATATGTGTGTGTATTTCTTAATTGCAGCGGGAAGCGAGTGGAAGGATCCATGTCGGTAAATGTTGCTATTGTAGTTTCTAGTTGCTACTGTAGACGCTACAGAAATCGCATTATAATGTTTCGCCCTACCTCAACACTACTTTTCTACTTATTTCTGACCTTAAATGAGGCGGGAGCAGTCTTTGTGGTTAATCTGTACAACCCGACGAATTTAACAAGAACGTTAACCTAGGCGAAAAGGTCGTGCGATTGTTATCCGGACTATCATGGAGTTTTCTGGCAAATGGTTTCAGGTGTTTACTTATGGCGACGTGTTGGGTTTTGTTATTTGTCAACACTCATGATTTCAACTCTCTTCCAGTCCATATCCAGTCTTTCGAATTGTTGACATTTACCCTTACTAAAGCGTTTGTTTGTCTGTCTCACCACTTATTCGAAAAAAATACAAATGGGTCATCGAAAAAGCAAATGTTTGGTACGAAGTTAGGCCCAAAATTCCGAACTACAACAAGCTAGATGAGTTGATAGTCTCATATTGAAAAGTGTAACCTGTACTAACCCTATACTAGACAGACCAAAAATTGAATTACTACCTTGTCACGACCCTTCTCCAAATTTTGAACCGGCAACACGTAATCGCAGTTTACTCAGTGAGTGAAACACCACATCACATCGCGAAAACTTCCTTACAGCTCCGCTCTCTTCAAATTCTTTCTTTTGTTTTTGAATTGTATAAAACACCAGCTAAAAGTCTCTAATAAATAGTTCATTCACAGTACTCTGAAATAGTCCGCGTTCTGTTCTCCCACTACCCATTAATAAGTTTTCCAACACTCTTCAACCACCAACAACCCAACATTTATAATTATGACATCAACCGACCCCGACAAGCCCCTTTCATCACTTAGCGTCTTCCTGCGCAAAAAGGGATAGACAGTATTAGCCCGGCCTATGAGAACATCTCCTAGCTACACTGTGCCCATCGAGCCATTGCACAGTCCGCAAGAGGTCCATAGGTTCGGGTGTAACATCACTTTAGCCCCAGCGCAGAGTAACAGTTCTGCGCTCAGTCCTTGAGCTTCGTCATCTGACACTTGAGCGGCTGTTGCATTATTGTTTGAGGCATTTATTCGAGTCATTGGGCATCCAAGCGATCGTAAGGCGTTCTTGATATAAGCTTTGATCCTGAATTATTGTCGACAAAGCGTTGTGACCAGAATTCATAGTGCGAGAGGTTGTTCTCGCCTAGGACTTAAGCATGAAGTGCTCCCTCGAAATTGTTACTGTTCAACGCCAGTCTGTCCCATGATCTGCTTGAGAATAAACGCCTTCCGTATCTGCAAATAAGCTGCTTTGCCTCGCAGGTAAAACTCATCCGACTCTTTAGGTACGCCATACAGAGGCTTGTCCAAAACTGGTTATAGCTGATTGAAATCGCCAAAAAATACAACAACAAATCCTCCAGAACATTCGTGCTGCTTCTCAGGGTTAGCTTCTCTAAGCCGGCCATCTATCTTGCCCAACATACGCAACCTAATCATGCTGAATTCGTCTATCAATATCACCTTGATATTACTGAAATGCTCCTGAAACTCTCTTTGCGTCTTTCCAGTTAGGGGCGTAGCTCTGGTTGATGTGGCAATGTGCAGTCCGGAATGCAGAGTTTGGCCATCGATATTGTTTGCAGCCACGCCGGTTGAAACCATTAGCTGGACGTGCTCCAAGCCGAAACTTTTCACAACTTCGTTGATGACTAACGACTTGCCCGTTCCAGCAGCTCCCATGACTATTGCTATTTTGTCCCTCGTTCCTCCGTTTGTCGCTCTTGTGATGAAGTCTATCACGGCTTGTTGCTCGATGTTCAATGTAAAGCAGCTTGCTGCCGCCTCAACTTCTGGTAGTTCGTAGGAAGCCATTGCCGCATCAATGAACTTGAGCTCGTTTTCTACTCCTTGATATTGGCTGAAAGACAAATACCAGTCATGCTGCCGATCGACATCTCGGAATCCAAATTCGACGTCTGCAGGTGTTTGATTCAGAAGCGCTGCGGCAGCAGCCATCCAATCATGTGGCTCATATATGGGAGTTTCTGGCTCGTCATTCTTTTCGACAACGTCCGCCATATCTATGTTTAACGCCCGAACAGCGACGCCATGTGCCTTGTATGACTCTTCCCATGTTGTGTGCATCAGCAAAGTTGTCATATCGACTCTCTATGGAGTGTGAAGTACCAATTGTTGTTTGTAGTAGATTTCGTCGGTTTCACGGGATTTACCTTTCACGACTTTAGGAATGACTTGAACAACTCTTTCTTTTCTAGCAAGATGACGGGAACTGCCATCACTAGGCGTGCAGCGGCCCTCGACGAAGAAGGAAGGTTCAACGATTGAAAACTTGGTTCTCCAGCAGAAACAGTGTATTTTCGGGCAAAGTCCATGAATGTCAACTCGTTCAAATTTGCTGCTCTGTACGCATATGCTTGAGAGGGCATGGGCTCGGACATACAGGGTAAAGTTGTTGATCGCTCTCAATCTGGCAAGATGGCAGCAACGATCCCTGTTTAAATGCCCGGGTCAAGTTGACATACGGCCTCCTCGGGGCGCCCTCTGGATAGCCTCTTCAGCAACCGTTGGGAGGTGAACTAACGTATGCAGCGACAAAACCCTACCAGAATGGCGGTTGTGCGGCGGGCTAACAGTCCGCCCAGGTAAAAACAAAACAAAGTTATGAATGAGCAAGATGCCTCGGATACACGGACGGATACTCGACGACGACGACAACGCACGAAAAAGGAACACGATTTGTGAGTATGCTCCTGGAATATCAGAACCCTGTACACTCCCGGAGCTGTTCATAAACTAGAAGGAATCCTCACGCAGAACAAGGCGGATATTACTGCGGTCCAGGAAATATGCTGGATAGGAAACGGTATGATAAGGAAGAAAAATTGCGACATTTATTACAGCTGTCATAAAAGATTGCACTTACTGGGATGCGGATTTGTCGTGGGAAAGCGGTTAAGGTTGAAGGTCATCGACTTTAAGCCTATAAGTGATCGCCTGGCTGTGATCCGCATCAGAGGCAGATTATATAACATCAGCCTTATATGTGCACACAACCCTACCGACGAGGCTGAGGACCCTATCAAGGAGGATTTCTATGACCTTCTGGACAACGCCTACGAAGCTTGTCCGGAGTACGATGTAAAAATCGTGCTCGGGGACTTTAACGCCAAAATCGGTAAGGAGAACACCCTTGGCGGAGTGATCGGAAAGCACGCCTCCACGATACGACAACAGATAACGGCTTCCGACGCACGAACTTTGCGACAGCTCGTAATGCGGTGATAAGTAGCACAAGATTCCCTCGTAAGCGAATTCACACACCAACCTGGCGATCTCCGGACGGTCGTACCGCCAACCAAATCGACCATGTGTCCATTGACGCAAGGCACTCGTCAAACATCCTGGATGTGCGAACTTTCAGAGGGGCAAATGTCGACTCTGATCATTTCTTCGTAGCAGCAAGATTCAGAGCTCGACTGTCCAATGTCAGAAAGCTGCACCAGCCCATCAGGAAGAGGTTCGACATTGGGCGCCTGAGCACATCGGAGGTTACCAGAGTCTACAGGGAGCAGCTGAGCGAAAGACTCTACGGTATGCCTACGTCGAACACAAATGCCAATAATATGTGGCTGCATTGCCGCTCAACCATTCAGGAAGTAGCCGAAACCACTTTAGGGTACCTCGAGTTTCCTAAGCGGACCCTTTGCCTTCGCACACTGTTCACACCTGCGAATGAAATTTGTGCCGATTTATGGCATCCTACCCAGTAGAAACGTCTCTTAATCTTTTTTACATTCTTGTTAAGACCAAGATGATCCCCGCTTGGTCCCTCGTTGTATTCTCGGATTACCTCGTCCACTTGTCCCTTTGGAATTACCGTCAGATCATTTATAATGTCCCCGTTCTCAATTTCCCAACTGCGGTAGAGGCAACCGTTCTTCAGACCCAAACTCTGCTATTGAGCCAAGTAGGCTTTTACGATTGGGCTTTAACTGGATATTTGGTGCCACGTTGGTCGAAAACCTCGTTCTTGGTAGTCGATGATAACTGCCGGATCGGCATCTTCTCGCTGCTTTCTTGCAACCTTCTCGACAGTCCAGAAATCTTCTTCTTCTGTTTCTTGGTTTCCGCACGTGAACAGTATTTCCATTCTACGTCGCAGCCTCGACAAAGCAGCCACGTTTCCACGTTTCACGACTGCTTCCCATCCGGTGTTCGCGAGCTCTCACTTCGTCTCCTTTCGGCGAATTAGACCTCAGACGCTTTCTTCGCATACGGTAGTTTCACGAAACGTGCCCCGCTGGTCACAAATGTAGCACCTGCCCGGAAATGAGCCACTCCTACTCGCCGTTGTTATTCTGGAACTATCCTAGTCTTCAGAAATTGCTTAGCAGACAGCAGTTTCTCGCAATGTGACCCTGCTGGTCGCAGATGTAGCATCTACGCCGCAATTTGGTAGAGTGTCGGCATAACAAGAGCGATGTTTCACATGCGAGAGCGATGGCAACTGACTGCCTAAAAGATGCCTCCGGCAGGAGAATCAAGCTTTGTTGGGTATCGTGGTCCCTTAACCCTTCAATGAAAGAATCCGCTTTCAATTTCTCCACAACATCAATTGGAACATCCGCGTAGGCTAGATGAGACAGCCTCTCGATGTCGGCAGCATACTGCTGGATGAAAGCCAAATAATTTTAATTGTTCAATTAAGATAGTGTGACTAGCCCTATCGAAGGCTTTCGTAAAATCTGTATAAATGACATCAATTTTCCTCCAGCTTCTAATCTAGTTTCTAGCCTATGGAAGCACCCATAGCATTTATAGAATTTGCTGCATATCGAATGCTGGCTCATTGGATGTGATGGCTTCTCCACCACGAACTCGTGATTCTCCCAGTCGACACCTTCTTCCCACAATGCACCAAGCTCTCTTTTCAACTGTTCGATGGTCAGTTTCTCTATTTTCAGAAATTTCTTGCACTCTTTCAATAATTCACTTCACAATTCGAATGAACTTTTAACTCGTTTACTCGCAATTCCACTTCTGACACCTCAGATCAATTATCTGAGCACCTTTATTTATTGTTACGATCTTTCACACACATGTTACACTTTATTACACACACATTCTTATATAGAATGGTCAGCAGAGGTACACCACATGGTGGAGTACTCTCCACTTTCCTCTGGAGCGTGGTGATCAACGAACTACTACTGTTGCTAGAACAGAAAGGGTACGCTGTGACCGCCTATGCAGATGACATTGCTATTGCCGCCACAGGAAAATTTCCCAGCACTCTAAGCGGGTGCATTACGTATAGTAGAAACCTGGACGCGGTACTGTGGTCTTGGGGTTAATCCTAAGAAAACCGACCTAGTACTGTTTACCAATAAATACAAAATTCCTCCCTTCAACCCACCGAGGTTGGATGGAATCCAGCCAGGCTTGATACCTAGGCCTAGTCCTTGACAGGAGGCTGAATTGGAAACCTAACATTCTTGATCGTGTCAAGAAAGCAACCACTGTCCTCTACAGCTGTAAGAAAGTGGTGAGCAGAAGGTGGAGTTTCTAACCAAGCATTATGCACTGGCTCTATACAGCAGTCATAAGGCCCATCCTCCCATATGGCATCGTAGTCTGGTGGACTGCTCTGGACAAGGAAGTCTACCGAAACCTTCTGGGGAACGTACAAAGATCGGCCTGTTTATATATAAGCGGAGCGATCAGAGCAACCCCGACGGAGGGCCTAAATATCTCATAACATTTTCCACCGTTGGACTTCTTCAGCAAGCAAGTTGCTGCCTGCGCGGCCCTACAAATTAGGGGCATAGGAATTTTCCTATGCCCACATTACAAAAAGGACATACTACCATTCTTAAGCACTTCAAAGTACCCTTGGACAGAGACTACATCATCCCGCAGAATGTGTTCGCTAGGAACTTCGAAGTTGCCTTTCCATCCAGGGATGAATGGGCTGAAGGAAAAGTTGAAAGCAAAGGACTCGAACTCCCTCTATACCGATGGCTCTAAGATGGGGTCGGGTGTAGGTAGTAGAGTCTTCTCCAAGGAACTTAACCCCAACCTACATACCATTCAGACTCCCAAATCACTGCAGTGTGTATCAGGCAGAATTAACAGCGATAACGGAGGCCCTTGCATGGCTCAGGATCAATGTAATATCCGCTAAGGATATTATCATTTGCACGGATAGCCAAGCTGCGATAAGATCTCTACACGAGATGGCTGAACAGTTCAACATTAAAGTATTGTGGGCTCCCGGGCATAGAGATATGTATTCCAGGAAACTGCGCGGCCGACGAATAAGTACATGATAAAACTTCGAACCGCCAATGCAATGAAAGTAATATCGGCTTTATCACTAAACAAATCTGGCCTAAGTTAAACCTAGGACGAACAAGGAACCTAGTAGCAACCAAAAGGGCTAGTTTGAGCAATCTAGTGGGTGTCATTACAGGTCATTGCACCATTGGAAAACACGTCGCCAGACTAGGGCTCCCTCCAATGACTTCTGCCGTGGCTGCATGGACGAGGAGGAAGAGGAATCAATACATCACCTTCTCTGCTCATGCCCCTCTTTTGCGAACCGAAGAAGGATCTACCTCGGCGCGCCCTTCTATGAAAATCTAAGTGAGCTAGCACCCCTAAAAGTAGCTCAACTCCATCGCTTCATCAGAAGCACTGGCTGGTTCTCAGGTAGCGGATCAGGGTAATGATCCATGTGGTATCACAATGGGCCGACTCCGGCATACGTGTGGCTTATGCCAACCACTTCTACCTAACCTAACCTAACCTACACACACATTACTATTCCACCACAGATCAATTATCTGTGCGTTTCACATCTCGTTGGCTCGATTACCGATTGCTCACTCGTTACTGAATCCCGGGAACTGAATGCTTCCGAAGGCGAGCGCTCGCATTATGTGTATAGCTCCCGGTTCACTTTCTTGAATGTTCGCCGTCAGAAGTTCCCTGTTGATGCTTCACATCATAATTGCCATAAAATAATTCAATATTGTTAAATTTACTTGGCATCACTTTGATGACCAAGTTCATACATTTTTTTTTTTTTAGAATTTGGATTTTTTGTAGATAGAGATTGGAATAAAGACCAGAAGGTCAGAGCAAATTTGGAAAAGAAACAAGTGAGTTGAGCTTTTATTTAAAAGTCCAAAAAAACGCTTAGGATATTCCCCTTTGTAAGTCTATAGAATGCTCTGAAATTCAGCAGTATGCTGCTGAGCATTCGAACTTCGACAGCGAAATTCGAACATACCTTCGGTTGGTGTCCGCAACAATACGTTCACATTAAATGGGAAAAGAGTACGTATTGAATTATTTATTTTAAAAAAATTACAAATTGTGTTGAGGTGCAACTACTTTTTAAAATCGAGACAAGTAAGATACGAGTAAACCCAATCTGTCTAACCGAATTTCCTTGTTCTCTCTCGGGGCTCGAGAGAAGGAACCACCACTACAAAAGCCCCAGGATATACAACCTAATGGATTTATAGTGCATTCTTAAAAAGCACCTAACAACACTCGAGATTAAGAAAAGTAAAAAAGTAATACAGGGAGAAAATATTCTGTGGCACATTGTTATGTACGAATAAGCATACGAGCGTATGCACATGAGTATTCACTCTATCGATGAATTCCATTAAAAAAGTTTCATAGAGAAACACACCGTCTCGATGGCATATTGAGGTACACACATACATATGTACATATATTCAGTTGCCAAGGAACTTGGTGAAGAATTCGCAACCCCTCGGCGAATATGTAGATAGATTGTGTCCCAAGGGCTGAATTTTTTTTCCTCATTGCCACCACACCATACCTTCTTATATGATAATTTCAAACTTAATTACAATATCAAATCGCATGATTTGAATAATGATAACGCAATGGTATCCCCACATGTAGGTAACCTCATTTTATTATTACCGTATTAAAATGCATTACGAGTCCCCAACTGATTTTTGTTATAGAGAATGGAAGCCCATAGGTGATGATGGGCATCAAACTTGTTGGCTCCCCTCCCAGATGATTTGAATGTGATAGAAATATTTCCATCTGAGGGGTTGGATGAGTGATGCGGTTCTATTTACCTCTCACATTATAGCATATCCCTTATAGCGTAGTTAAAATTAAGAATTAAAAAGAATAATGGAAGAATAACAGCCTCTTCAGATTCTGCCAACGTCCAGCACTCATCTGTCCGCGTCGCGTTAAAATAATTTTCATTGCAACTGGAAATGCGACGTACTGAAACCGGACATCATAATTCAGCACACGTTTACTCACTTCTGACGTTTAATTATTAGCCCTTTTCAGCTTGTACTGCGATTCTCTTTCCCTGACATATTTCAAATGTTACAACTTTTTAGGTACCACTTTTCTTTCTTTCCTTTCATTTCGATTCTTCGAAGGATTTTCTTCCTTTCACTCCTTTCTTTTTGCTGCTGAAGAGGGTTTTTTGGTTTTTTTTTTTTTTTTTTTGAGACTTGGACGAAGGAAAAAATAAACTGGACCGTGTGAGTAGAACGGGAGTAAGTTGGAGTCGTTGCAGTCAAACTCATCATCCTGACTACGTGCCAGGTGAAATATGTTGCTCGTGACATGGAAGCCAAATGAATGACTTCTCAACTTGTCACGAGGTGTCTTGGTGCGACTGGGTTTCGGTTTTGTTTCAAGTTGTTTGCTGATTGTATCTGCAACGGAACACGCACTGCAATGTGTTCGGAAGCAATCAAGCAAATTGCAACAAAATTATCTGCCAATTTTATATAACATCTACATCATGCAATGAAATAAATTCTTATGCAATACAAAGTCAGACCCGAAACTTTTGGGAGTTCCAATTCGTCATTTAAACTTTTGCTGGTGGTAAACGACTAACAAAGGCCTCGTAGGGGTAGCGTATCCGACATGCGCTGGCCCGTAAAATAGCGAGCAGGAGCCACTGCAACCGAACATCTAGCAGCTCTGTTAGTAAGCCCTATTTCCACCTCCTCGTGGTGCCACCTGGGGATTTCTATTTTAAAATCACGAACGGAAAAGGGCGAATGGCGAGTTTCCTGTGCCACAAAACAGGATAAGTGTCGGTTAGGCTATGTCCCGGCAAGCCATACCTGGAAAAAAACCCAAAAAAGAGCATCGAATACAAAAAAACGGACGGGTTAACCGATGACGACACAGGAAACGACCAAAGGAAAAGGAAGAATTATATTCGGCTTTGTATGTGGAAGTAAAGTCCCTAAACAGACCACGTGCAGCCGAACAACTTGCGGGGTCCCTAGACTGTTATAAGGCAGATATTACCGCAATCCAGGAAGTGCGATGGGATGGACCGGGCAAAAAGAGGATGAGAAACTGTGATATTTACTACGGTGACTGCTACAAGGAGGGAAGACAACGCTTATTCGGATGCGAATTTGTTATTAGAGATAGACTTAGGCAAAAAGTTTGGGGCTTCAGGCATGTAAGCGAAGGCTTCATGACAATCCGCATCAAGGCTAAATTCGAAAACATCAGCCTAATTTGCGCTCATGCCCCTACCGAGGACAAGGATGACGCTACAAAAGACGAATTCTACGACCAACTAGATAGGACATATGCTCAATGTCCCTGTTACGATGTTAAAATCGTACTACGAGACTTTTACGCAAAACTGGGCAAGGACGTCGCCTTTGGTAGGGTTATTGGCAAGCACAGCCTATACAACACCACATCCGAAAATGGATTTAGGCTGATAGACTTCGCAATGGGGCGAAATGGTCTAGTTGCTAGCACGCGTTTCCCACATCTCAACATCCACAAAGGAATCAATCAACCGTCAGCCAGATTGACCACATTGCGATTGAAGGCAGACACGTATCCGACATTCTGGATGTGCGAACTTTTAGAGGAGCCAACATCGACTCGGACCACTATCTTGTGGCAGCCAGGTTGCGACTTTGAATATGCCTGGCCCAGAAAAATCGACTAAGGCCAACGGCATACAACGTCGCAATGCTACAATCGCAAGAGACCGCCAGAGGCTATGCCAATCGCGTCTCCCTTAAGCTCTCGGAAAACCCTCCAACACCTGCTCAGACCGTACAACACCCATGGACCCGTTGTCAACAAGTCTTAGAAAGTGCTGCTTCTGAGGTACTGGGTTTCAAACCGCCACCAACGACGAGTCTAGGAGGGCACACGCAGCAAAGCAGCAAGTTTATCAAGAGGCGCTGCATAGAAGGACGAGAGCTGCTCGTGAGCATTATAAGCAGAAGAGGAGGGAGGAGCATAAGCTTCTCAAAACAAAAAAAGGGAGCATGAGAAGCTCGCGATCGTAGCGGTGGAGAGATGATATAGCAGGGATGACGTTCGGAGGTTTTATCAACGAATGAAACAAACATGCCAGGGATATAAGACCAGAACGGAAGCCTGCAGGGACGAAAAGGGAAACCTAGTAGTGGATTCACAGTCGGTACTAAGAATCTGGAAAGACTACTTCTGCAGACTGTATAACGGCGATAACGAAACAGATCCTGCAGTCAGGCAGAATAATCCTTTCACAACGGACAATGATAGCAGAGAATTCCATCCCCCTGACCCGGATGAAGTTAGGAATGTTTTTTCTAAGCTTAAGATCAACAAAGCTGCTGGAGTAAACGAACTACCTGCCAAGCTCTTTAAGGCAGCTGGAGATGACCTAGTTGGGGGTATGCACCAGCTCATCCGTAAGATATGGTCAGAGGAATGCATGCCCAAGGAATGGAATCTTAATATCGTTTCCCCGATCTACAAGAAAGGAAACCCTTTGTCTGCGCAAACTACAGAGGAATAAGTCTTCTGAACATCGCTTATAAAATCTTCTTTGCTGTTCTGTGTGTAAGCTTGAAACCGTTCGTTAATAAACTGATTGATCCATATCAGTGTGGTTTCAGGCCTGGGAAGTCCACTATAGACCAGTTATTCACACTGCGGTGGATCCTAAAAAAAAAAACAAACCAGTTCCAAATCGACACCCACCACCTGTTTGTCGACTTTAAGGCTGCATACGATAGTATAAATAGAGACGAGCTTTACAATGCCATGTCCAGTTTTGACATCCCTGCCAAACTCGTCAGATTGGGCAGGATGACTTTGGACAACTCTCGCTGCTCCATCAGGGTCGGAAGCTACCTAACCGATACCTTTTATGTCAAAAAAGGTTTTAGACAGGGCAACTCGCTATCGTGTGACTTTTTCAACATCGTCCTTGAAAGGATAGTGCAAAACTCACCGGTCAATACGAGGGGCACCATCTTATTCAAGTCCATACAACTGCTCGCATATGCCGATGACATTGACATAATTGGACGAAGTCAGCGAGATGCCATTGAGGCCATTACGAGCACTGAGACGGAAGCGGTTAAAATGGGACTGGCGGTAAATGAGGGCAAAACGAAATATATGCTGTCGTCGAAAAAGGACACGAACCACCGGCGTTTTGGCCAGGGTGCACATATTGGCAGGTATTATTTCGAGGTAGTCAAGGACTTCGTCTACCTAGGCTCCGCAGTGACATGCAGAAATGACATCAGTGCCGAAATCAAACGCAGAATAACTCTTGCCAACCGCTGTTTCTTTGGGCTCGGGAGGCAATTGAAAAGCAGAGTCCTCTCTCGAAAAACCAAGGTGGGCATATACAAGACCCTTATCATCCCGGTCCTGCTCTATGGCGCAGGGACATCGACCTTATTGAAAGCGGATGAGGAGGCGCTTGGCCGTTTTGAGAGAAAAATATTGCTTGCGATTTTTGGCCCGACCTGTATAGATGGGAAGTGGAGGAGAAGACTTAACATGTATGCTTTGCTGGGTTTAATGGAGAGTCCTTCTTGGCCGCACCAGTTCCAAGTTATTTCTAGGGCTTGGAACTGGTGCGGTGAGTTAGTTAAAAACAGAGATTCTCACTGACCCCTAGGACAACCGATTGAGTAATAATACTGTATAACTAGGGCTAGGGTGCGACTTCCCGCGATTTGCATTAGTGATTTTTTAGCCAGTAAGACACATTTTGAGACTTTTACCTAATATATTGCCTCAATAAAATAGTATACATACTTTTATGTAGTAGTGGTAGTAGTATTTATTTAGCGACAATTTACATTTTAGTTTTATTATAATATAACTAGAGTGTACATAGATGTGGTCTTATTAACCTTACTTATGAAAAAAGAAAATATATAGAAAGCAAGCATGAAATAAAGGAGAAAAGAAAATAACATTGAAGGAAAAGCTTATGTAAAAACCTTTATTAAAAATACCACAGATATGTATACAGGTGTTTATGTATTTATGCTCTTTATGTGCAATTAAGCAATAAATATAACAAAAACTTAAGAGTTTTAAATAAAAATAAATAGATAATGATAAATAAATAAGTAATGAATAAATAAACAAATAAGTATTATATAAATAAATAAATAAGTAAATAAATAAATAATTAAATAATTAAATAAATAGATTAGTACATAGATACACAAATGCAAACATAATAAACAGGAATTGTTTAAGTTATAAGTTAATAGCTAAATTTGAAACAAGGGGGTTATCGGATATATTGCATGAAGCGATAAAATTATCATATACCATTTTAACCAATTCGATTTTAGCTACTTCATGCAGTTCGGAAGTTGGAAAGTGCCGTGGTAGTCCTAGAATCATTTTTAAAACTCTGTTTTGAGATATTTACAATTTCTTGATGTGGCAGTTAGCACAATCCCCCCCATATAGGGGCTGCATAGAACAGTATGGGCTGAAAGATTGACTTAAAAATTATAAGTTTATTGTCGTTGCTTAGTCCAGATTTTCGACAAATAAACGGGTATAATATTTTGATTGTTTTGTTAATTTTACTAACAACATTGTTGTGCAGAGTGACTCCCAAATATTTAATATGACGGACGGACGGGCGTACAGCGAAGTCTTAGTAATAGGGTACCGTTTTACCCCTGGGTACGGAACCCTAAAAAGCAATCAATGTTGTTCCTTGGATTTTTTAAAACTGCTTGGACATTATTGGAATGAAAGTAAACCCTTTGACCATTTCCAAATGAACGTCTATATGTACATATGTGTAACCGGAGGAAATTGTTCTTGAATAGAATACGACAACATGCGCCAGACTAATAAAGGGTTTTCCAATAGGGAATTGACAACTTTGAATTCAATTTGTGAACGCACCCTTTCACTAATCATCCAATTGTCATTGTCAATTTATTCAGTAGACTCAGCATTTTCATCATGTTAAAGTACACGAACGAGCAACATCTGCAAATCATAAAAATTTTCTACCGAAATTCGGAGTCGGTGACCGCAACTTTAACTTGACCGTTAACTCCAATTTTCGGTCACCCTAGTAGACAGGCAATAACAAGTCTAGTGCAAAACTTAGAGTCTACATATTCGTCGTGTGATGTTGCCGTGTCAGTGAGACAACGGGTTGGTCGAACTGTCGAAAACATCGCTGCCGTTCTGGCGTCCGTAGCAAACGATCCAATTCAGTCAAGAATTGGGTATCGTTCAGACCACATTATTGCGTATTTGGCGTAAGGATCTTGGTTTAAACCCATACAAGATCAAGCTTGAGGCCGATGGGCCATTTGAAGCGACGTACGTTCTTCGATTGGGCTCCGGAGAAGATGCGCCAAAATGATGAATCTCATCGCAAAATCATCTTCAGTGACGAGCTCATTTTAGGTTCGATGGGTTCGTCAATAAGCAAAATATGCGTTATTGGTCGGGTGAAAATCGATATATGTTTCATGAATCACCACTTCATCAACAAAAAATAACTGTCTGGTGCGGTCTGCATGCCGGCTGCGTTATTGGGCCATATTTTTTCGTCGACGATAACGATCGTAACGTTATTGTGAATTGCCAGCTTTATCGCGCCATGATTACCGATTATTTTTGGTCCGGAAGATATGGACTTGGACGACATGTGGTTTTAACGGGATGGTGCCAGAGGCCACACAGCACACGTTACAATCGATTTATTGAAGAGTAAGTTTGAGGAGCGTGTTATCTCAAGAAATGGGCCAGTCGATTGGCCGCCTCTTTCGTGAGAATTAACGCCTTCAGACATTTTTCTTTGGGGCTACGTTAAGTCATTGGTTTATGCCAACAAGCCGACGACGTTGGAAGAGCTCAAAGATAACATTGAACGCGAAAAAGCGGCCGTTTCGGCCGAAATGTTTGGCCAAGTCATCGAAAATTGGGTCCAACGAATCGATCATTCGACTGAAAACGGGCTTCAAAGTGAAATCGTGAGCATTCCGGGAGAGACATGTATCACGGAAGAAGGTCTCTAACGACAGAAGGCAGCATTGTGTTTTAGATGCACTAAATTCCACTGAGGGCATCGTGGCGCAATGGGTAGTGTGTTGGCCTCTGACGCCGATGACACGGGATCGAATCCCGACACAGCCATGTCATCGAACGTGTTTTTCACCGTGTTTCTCCTCAGCGGGGTTCTGCAAAACCCCCTGTAGTAAAATTGTCATGAAAAGCTTCTCGAAATTCGCCGTTCGGAACCGGAAATAAACTGTAGGTCCCTTGAAATCACACACATGGGTGATTGAGAGAAGCTGGGCTCAGGTTCTTCATGGACTGTAACGCCAACATATGTACATACAAATTCCACTATACTGTTTTTACCCGATTGGATTACGCGGTCGATAAGGGATTTAATGAGATTAACATACGCTGTCGCTAATTGTCTACAGCCGAAATACAGAGTCGTAAAAAAGTGAACGAATACGAAAAGCTGATGGCACTGTCGCCAGCAAAGGAGTGGACTGAATTAGAAGAAGAAAACAAGATATAAAAATGGGAACGAGTGTTGGAGACAAGACGGAGCCCTGGGGAACACCAGCAGTTAAGAAATGGATGTCAGACTTGGATCCGTCCAAAACAACTTGAATTGGACGATTCGATATGTAGCTTCTAATCCAGTGAAAAAGAGACTTGTTGACCCCGAAGCCTTCATATCAAACTCTGTCAAATGCTATCGAAATATCCAGTGCAACTATTTTGCTTTCACCTGCTTGGGCAAGCGAGCGATTCCAATTTTCGGCGAGATATGCCATCAAATCACCAGTGGATCTGTTGCTGTGGAAACCGTACTGATGCTCATTGAGGAGTTTCCGTGATTCAAGATGTTTCATAAGCTGACGGGTAATCAGCGTTTCCTAGACCGTGGTAAGAAGGGACGTTAGTGCAATGGGTGGTAGTTGGAGGGAAAAGATGATTCGCCTTTTTGGGTATAGGCTGGACAAATGCTGTTTTCCCCCTACTTCGAAAGAGGCCAGAAGAGTGAAATAGATGAAAAAGCTTGCGCAGTGGTTTTGCCAGCGTAGAGGAACACACTGCACTCAAATACAGGCGGAGACAAAGTACAAGCTGCGAGCTGGGAAGTGTCATTAAATGCTATTTGCCAAGTTTTTGTCCAATCATGTACACGATCAAGAGGACATTGCAGTTTCACAGTTGATTTTTCAACCGATTTATTCTTTGCAAGAATAGCTGTATCGTCGGCGAACGTGGCTAGAATGGAATCTTGCGTTTGCAGTATATCGCGAGTATAAAGTAAATGTAGAAGTGGCTCGAGTAAAACGGAGTTCGCATTTTTAATCGGAATAATCTATTCACAAGATATGTACTTAAAATACTGCTTAGCTTCGCTGGTAAGATCTGTGCCACGTTTTGTCAAAAGGCTTGAGAGACGTCAAGGTGTAGACCTGAACAAATCAGTTTGTGTTCGGATGCTTTTTCTATTAAATTCTCAAACCAAACTGACGATCTGGTAAAAAACGTTTTTTTTTAATGATCGATCAAACATTTTCGAAATGATCGGCAGCAGGGAAATCGAATGATACGATTTCTTGTCCGTTAGTGCTCAGCCCGTCTTTGAAAGCATTATAACATCTGCAACTTTCCACTGGCCCGGCACATAATATAATCTAATTGCGGCATTAACAAGAGACATTAGTTTGAATATGCGTTTCTCCTCTTGGAATTAGATCCTAGCCACTTGTTTGTTTTAAGCGCTGCAACAATAGCCTTTGGTTCAGTGAACTTGGATCGTAGAATTGTATATTCCGGTATTTTTTCCATCGGCTAAACAAATTCTGTATGCAGAGGTGCTTTGGATGACTTGAAAATTTCCTCAAGACATTCGGTGAAGATTCTCGCCCATTCATTTCAATTTTTTCTTATTAGTAGTGCTTGCATTTGAGGCCTTTGGAGACCTTTGACAGCTTCCCATAGAGAGTATTTTCATTTTCTTCCCGCCGTATGAGCCCAGAATTTCGTTTTTAAAATTCGTAGTCGATTTTTTGAACACATTGCATAATCAATTTAGGTGTGTTTTATGCTGAGGTGATCGAATTTGTTGCCAACATAGTAAGTAAGTAAGTATTGGTCGTGACGCGATCAAAGTGCGTCATAATCTCGGCCTAACAGAAGTGGGACAGCAAAATTTGGAACTGATTACAACAAAGTTAACGGCTCATTTTACACCAGCCAGGAATAAAACTTACGAAAGATGCCAATTTCGTCGCCTTAAACGACATGGCAACGAACCGTTCGAAAATGCTCATACGGTATGAATGTTGAGGAATTTGTCACATTTAGGAATAAACAGTGATGAAGAAAATCTTACATTAGCAAGAGCGAACAAAATATGCAGAGCAACAGAAAACGCTAGCAAACAAATTGGCGAAATAAATAATGAAACCAGAGCAAGTACAACATTCGCAGACGTAAACCAGTTAAACAAGGAAAACACATTCCAATGCACACGGGCGTAAGGGCCACTTTCAATCGATGTGCCGACACAAACAAAAGATAAAAAATATGTGCGTTGTCAGGTGATAGTAAATCCAACGAAAGTGGAAGAGCAGTGTGGTGTGTGGTCTGAAAAAATGGCAAATACCCTAGGCGCCGTAGTTTCAAAGTCTGCAACTAAGCATTTAATAGCGTATGACAAGCAAAGCAAAGCAAAGGAGAACCGAAAATACCCTGTAAGTATAAGCAATCCAAGGAAATAGTTCCATGCATGTATGAGTCTATACGTGACATCCGTCAGAGGGGACTTCCACGATCACGGCTGCCATGTCCCTGGAATGGGGAGATAATTTATATCAGAACCGATCAAACATGCGGAGGGTATTCTTCAATAGCGTAAATTAGCTTACACGACCTGTTTTGGAGGCTATCTTTATGAACCCAAGTTTCCTGAATGAGGCCCAGGGAGATCTTGTCGCGATAGAATCGTAGCCTTTAAGGTGTCCGAGGCACCTTTGGCATGGTGCAAATTGCCCTGCAGCATACGCAGCGCATTTCTTGCGACGGTAGGCCGGGTCCTTCGTTCGGTGGCTTATTGTTGCCACGCCGGAAGTTACCGGTCCGATGGAAGTGATCCACTGATCTACTTGCTGTCCAGGATTCCCCTAGTTTAGTAGTCGTCGAGCCAGATGTGGCAGTGGTCTTTGGGTTGCCACATTTTTGTGTCTCTGTTTCAACGGTAGGTGCAACCACCGTACTGCTGGCTGTATGTTGCTTGATTTATACAGTAATTGGGCGTATATCAACTCTTTCGCGTTTTTTCATGATGATCTTAATATCACCAAAACGATAGGCAATTTTGAATTTAAGTTCTAGCAGTCGGTCCAAGGACCTGTCACTAATTGCCAGAACCAAATGGAGGTGATCTTTCTCCTTATCTGTCGTGCTCTGTATGACTCGCCAGTGCTGGGCGCACAGGCCATCATCTTGCGAGTCCAGCGTCGCCAACACCTTGATGATGGGTAAGTCAATGTTCTGTGGAAGTAGTACCGAACGATGTGTGTTTTCGGGAAGGCGTCTTCTTTCATCAGTATGACATCAAATCCACTCTTATCTTTTATGGTTGGGAAATTGTTCTCCATCCTATCGGCCGTGGTGGCGTCGGCACACACAAAGTAGAGCCAACCTGATTTGTATGTCGGGCCCTTAAAGTGGGGTTTGGGTGCCTTACCCAGCAGTTCGATAGATGTGTCAATTACAGCCGCCAGAACGGCTGCCATCTGAGTTGTGGTAACGGGGTTATGGTAACGATGCCGAGTCGGTTATTACGGTTCCTGCCGCACCTGGAAGTTCATCTGAAAGCATACCCACAGAATCACCACCGAGTGTGGTGTCGGAACCGGAGAGTGAAGGCACATTTTCTGCTTTCCGTCCGCTTGCAATGTCGGGAAAAGATACCGACATCGCTCCTATTTGTTGAGCCGCTGAGGACTCACAGACCCTAGAGACGATGACATTTGAGAGTCATCGCTCTTTTCAGAATCTGTTCGAGTTTGTTGGTCCCATGATTTCAATTAATTTGCCCCGTATCCGAAGTTCGCATATTAGTAGGTAAGCGCCCTCTTAGCCATGCATCCATCGGGGTATGCTGCTCCACCTTGGAACTAGGGGAGTGTGGGAGTAATGGATACGTAGGAAGAGGAGAGATGAGGAAGGGTCTGTAATTGCTTTTTATCTTCAGGTTCCTCTACAGACGGTTTCTCTGTGTAGAGTCATTACCTGTACTAAGCCTCCGTATCCCCGTCTTAACAATTCTAGACGCTTTCAATAAACAACATCCACATGGTATAAAAATGTATGCAAAACACAAGTGTTGAATCTGTATCAATTAGATGAGATTTTCTGTGAAAGTTGCCTTATGACGTAGAAACTCTTTCCTTTTCATATCGGAATATTGACGGACGGACAATTTGTTCACTGTTCAAGAATTTTACATTAAGAGAAGGTGTCCAAACAAAAATTGCTTAATCTGGGAAAGGACAACAAAACAATGAAACAACAAACCAGAGAAAAAAGGGAAAACTAAATAGAAAACGAAATCAAATTCAGAACTTTTCTGTTGTCGGAACACATTTAAAAGGCACTCGAGGGATGTTTGAGTAAATCCTGGCATTGTGCATTTATCACGTTCAGCATATTGGCTTGCCCTCAGTTCCTTAAGAGCTCGTGGTTAGTTCGATGGTGGACAACCAAATCGAAAAGGAGTCTCAACATCCCAGAATGTCACTTAAGATGGAAAGTAGAAAAATGGAGTGAAAACGTAAAAACATAGTAACTAAACCCGCACAAAACCTACACCCTCTAAATTCTTGAATTCTGTAGAAGGTAACACGACAACGGTGCAGGAGTAAGAGTGTTTATTTGGCTGCGGTTCTAAATAAAATGTGTAATTTACTGCTGCTGCCACTTTGTGACCCTCAACTGTTCTCTACAGTGCAGAACAGGGCAGGGTGTAAACAACAGGATATGCCATCATCAACAAGCAAAGAAGTCATGTCCTGCATCAGTGCTACACTTCTCATGGGATAGTGTGAGGTTGTGTTTTTGCTTTTTTTGTGGTTGGCATTTTGTTTTTTTGTCTTGTGTGTTCTTGATTTCTTTTTACGTTTATTTTGTTATTTGCAAAGTTTTGTTCATTTGCTAGCTGCTTATGGTTCTTTGGGTTCTTTTTTACGCTAATGCTGAGTGAAAATTAAATAAAAGTTTCGCAATTCCTTTGTTACCCGGTATATACTTTTTCGTGTACCGAGTGACATTTTGCCTTTGTTGTTTTCGACTCCCCGCATACACCACATCTTGCCAAAACAGAGGGCTAGAGTGCGGTGAAGTGCGGTATAATAAGCCAAGTGATTACGACGACAAGAGCCGGAGACGACGATGACGACGTGAGAAAACTCAAATGAGAGGAGATATTTGATTATATCCTTAGAAGAAGGTAGCGCGGTAACCGTTCGTTTTCCTTTTTTCTACTTTCGAAAATAAGCAGCGAATTATCTGGCAAATGGAAAAATGAAATGAAACGAAATAAAACGAGAAAACAAAGAAAAATGGAATTAGCTTCCAAAATGAAGTCATAAAGTGAACAGGAAAGTCGGTGTGGAAATGAGTACTGAATGAATAATCAAACAAGGGAGAGTAGAAGGCCTGAAAGGCGGGAATACAATGGCAGCAAGTTGATTTCGTTAAATCGAACAGACACAGTACGTGTTTCAATCTATTAAATTTAATTAAGCTTCTATTCAATGAATGGTCTTCATTGTTCGACCTATACTTCCTAATGCAACTACGACTGTGGTGTTCAACCATTAAAATGCCAACTACATATGTATAATGAGAAGACCCTAGTACTACTTTTTCCACCTTCAAGCCCAATACAATTCTTTACCAGAACAGAATACCTAGGTACTGTAATCGCACTTTCTATAAAGATCACCTTGCGTGTGTTCTGTTCTCTCAAGAAAATTATTTCCGTTTAGTTACTTGAAAAAATTACTCGGATTCTTTGGGCGCTTCCTTAAAAAAATATGTTTCCCATGAGACAAATTGTCCTGAAAGCAGTGCCAGCCTCTTCATTAAAAGATAAATTGAAAGAAAAAAGTGGGAATGATGAGCACAATAAAAGGACTAAAAGGTTTCCTTTTTCTAAGGTAATAAATATTTTTTCCTCCTATTGAAGTGGTGGTTGCTTCTACACACTTTCTTGTTACGTATGTACGGCAGTTATGCTATTTGTCGTGGGGTTGGTTCAATTACCCGGCTAAACAGTCTGGTTTGTATGAGAATATCGATTTTTTTTTTATGGCAAGGAAAAATTGTTTAACAAGGCCTTCGTTAAATAAAACACGAACTGGATTTTGTGACAAATCTAAGAATAACTATTAAACTCAAATAAGTATCCTCCATCAAGGACGGTGTCTTTCCTGCGATCTTACAGAAAGGCTTGAATACAATTTTATCACCACGGATAGTTCTCTTTAGGTCTTCAACCTGGGATACATATCCCAAATTTGGGGAGAGGTCAATCTTGTCTTCATCCTCAAGATTGGGAAGCCAAGTGAGCAACCTAAATCCTATCGCCCTATCAGTTTGACTTCGGTTTTTTCTAAAAACAATGGAGAAACTAATAGAGCTCCACATTAGAGGTATCTTAGAAAACCAAACACCTCTGCATCCCAACCAGTATGCATATCGCAAAGAGCGATCTACCGAGAATGCACTACACCACTTGGTGACGCGCATTGAAAATGGTTTCACACAAAAGGAGATCGCAATCTGCGCCTTCCTCGATATAGAGGGAGCCTTCGATAATACTGGCTATGATTCGATCACCACTGCACTATCATGCAGAGGTGCGGACCATCCCACTAATCACTGGATTAGGGCGATGCTAAATAGCCGTATCATATCAGCCACATGCGGAGAGGTCTCAGTGACAGTATCGGCGGCTAGAGGATGCCCAGAAGGAGGAGTCCTTTCACCACGGCTCTGGGTTATAGTCATCGATGACCTACTACGCGAGATAACTACTCGGGGCTAAGAGGTCGTCGGATATGCTTATGACCTAGTAGTCATTGTTACGGGCAAGTGCGAGATCACTGCCTGTGAGCGCATGCAGCTTGCGCTCCAACTTATCTCTGACTGGTGTGTCAGAGAGGGCTTATCTATTAACCCTAATAAGACAATAATATCAAAGGCCTCAGGTGGTACACGGATGGCTCCAAGATGGCTTTCGGCGTTGGCGCCGGCATCTTTGGACCAAAACGCAAGATCTCGAAGGCCCTGGGAATAAGTCCCAGCATCTTCCAAGCAGAGCTGCATGCCATCCTAACATGCCTCAATCTAAATCTCGAAACTGGCATTAGAGGAGTAACAATCAACATACTCTCTAATAGCCAAGCGGCGCTCAACGCGCTAGGTTCGTACAGTACGAACTCCAAAACCGTCAAGGAATGCCATGACGCCAAACAAGACCTCGCCAAAAGAAATGATGTTAAACTTTGGTGGGGGCCAGGACATAAAAGTATCAAGGGCAATGAAGTTGCCGACCAACTTGCCAGGAAAGGTTCCAGCCATAAATATATAGGTCCGGAACCATTCTGCGGCATTCCCGGGTCTAAGATAGTTTTCTTCTTAGACAAGTGGGAAAAATTGCAACACCTGTCCTTTTGGAACAGCGTTCGGGGACTCCGTCAATCTAAACGACTTATACGACCCCTGAACAAACACTCTAGTGATATACCTAAACTCAATAGGTTGGATATCAGAAGACTAGTCAGCTATCTAACAGGACACTGCGGTCTAAGTTATCATCTAAACAAAGTTAGCCTCTCGTCCGAAACTGACTGTCGGCTCTTTCTCGAGGACGAAGAGACGGCGGAACACATACTATGTGAGTGTGCTGCTCTCTGCCATCTTAGGAAGCGTATCCTTCTCAGATAAGTTATGACTCCTGAGGGGATCGCCTTGGCTCCTACGAGAAGCATTCTTAACTTCATTATAGAAGTGGAGAGGCTCATCGGCTAGCAGGCACAATAGATCTGCAAAGATCGCAGTGCCGTGTTGCTAATGGTAGCACTAGCCCCATATATAAAAAAAAAAAAAAAACAAAAAAACTAAATCCTCCATCAAGGAAAGACTAGACTTCTTCGTTGGAAGCCGTAAAGCTTCAAGGTTTTTTTGCCACTAGAACTGTGAAACTGGAAGAAATAAGGAAATGCCAAAGCTCGATTCCCTTGTCGCCGCCGCGAGAGGCCAATACACAACACACTGCGTCTTCAACATAATATAAATTGAATCAAAATTCTTCGTTTATAGGTAGTCCAAAAAGGTGCCATAAATTAATGCCGTATGAATTAAAGCCATAAGGCATTAATTCACTTTTAAATGTGAATTAATGCCATAATTCAGATATGCCTCTAATTCACTATAAAATGAGAACCTACGCCATGTGGCATTAGTTCGTTTTAGAATTTGATCTCAGTTCTCAATTGCAAGTGAACTGAGTTGTTGCGAAATAAGACCGAGCAATATCAGATTAAAGAGCGTTAGATTACATTTATTACATTAACCTTAAGAGGAAAGAGAAAAGAACTGCGTGGTTTAAAACACCCGGAGTTCAAGAAGCCATCAGAGAGAAGAAGAAGACCTACAGAGACTGGATTCTCTTGGGGGACTCTGCTTTTCGTGACCGATACACTGTGGCGCGAAGAACTTGCAAATTTGCTGGGCAAGCAGCTAAAGAGGAGTCTTGGAAGGAGTTCGGCGAGAATTTGGAAGGCGACGATAGATCTGCGAAAAATGTGTTCTGGCAAACCATTCGCCGGCTCAGAGGAATGAAATTCAACATAATCGTAGGAGTTAAATTCAATGATGGTGTGTTGCTTTCCAATGAGATGGACATCTTACGCAGATGGAGCGAGCACTTTTCGGAGCTGTTCAATTCCGAACAGGACACTGGGGGGGACAGACCTATAATCTTGAGTGTGGCGGAGAATAGTCCAACGGTGGAGGAAGTCATTTTAACGATTGAATCGCTAAAAGTTGGCAAATCCGACGGTGTGGATGAAGTTCGGCCAGAAATGCTCAAGACAATGGGTAAGGAGGGAGTATTATGGCACTCTCGTATCATTAAAGTGGCCTGGGAATGCGGTGAGACACCTAGCGATTGGCAAACTGGGGTGATTGTTCCTCTTTTCAAAAAGGGAGATAAAAAAGAGTGCTCCAACTATAGGGGCATATCTCTTTTAAGTGTCCCCGGTAAAGTCTACGCTAAGGTGTTGGAGGCGCGTTCTAGAGCTATGGTAGAATCCAGGATAGGAGATGAACTGTGCGGGTTTCGTCACGGCAGAAGTGCAACCGACCAGCTTTTCACTATAAGAATGGTACTCGAGAAGGCTTGGGAGTACGCCAAACCGATCTACAGCTGCTTTGTAGATGTGGAAAAGGCGTATGACCGAGTTCCTCGAGGTAAACTCCGGAGTGCTCTGCAGGAGTATGGGATTGATGGTCCTCTGTTGAGGGCCATTCAGTATCTATACACAAACTGTAGCAGCTGCGTTCGGGTTAAGGTAGTAAATCAACACCTTTCACCGTGGGCGTTGGACTTCGCCAAGGAAGGAGTAATACTGAGCTTTCCTGCAGGATTGGCCAAGCTGGGTCAATTTTGAAACAGCTTAGAAGATCTGTAATCAGGAAGACCGAGCTTGGTGTCAAAGCTAAGTAAGCGGTTTTTAGCTCAGTATTTGTTCCAATTGAGGACGCTGTGGCGCAGTGGTTAGTGTGTTGGACTCTGTCCCACGATGAGCGAGTTCGGATTCCGATAACACCGACGCCATCGAATGTTTATTTCGCGGCGTTCCTCCTCGGCGGGGTACTGGCAAAACCCCCCGCAGTATACTTGCCGTGAAAAAGCTTCTCGACTCATGCCGTTCGGAATCGGCATCAAACTGTAGGTCCTTTTCACCTATGTGAGAAATAAATCACACACAACATGGGTAATTGAAAGAAGCTTGGCTCTGGTCCTTCATGGGCTGTAACGCCATCAAAGAAGGAAGATTTGTTCCAAATCTCACCTATGGTCAAATTTCATGACCATTGACCGAAAGAATAAGATCGCGTATACAAGCTGCCGAAATGAGATACCTTCGTGCTGTTGTGGGAGTCACTCGCCGGGATAGGGTGAGAAACACGGCAGTGCGCGGGGAGCTCAATGTTGAGCAGCTGGATGCAATGCCATCAAGCAGGCGACCGCTTGGGCATAGATCCTGATGAGTTGGAGTCGATGACGGAGGATCGAGAGGCCTGGAGATCCCGCGTGTGCGCATTACCTCCGCGACTCTTTTAGTGGAACATGCGGGCCACTGAAAATGTATGTTTGTATGTTAGTTCACTACTCTCAGGGGTGGTTGTCCTAGATAGGACGAAAGCCGACCAAATTCCGGGTTGGTTATAGTCCGTAGTAATTCGTTCGAGCACTTTAGTATTCAGTTGATCATATACTGCCAGTGTTATGCCAGCAGCAGTGCGCCTGGTCACTTTCTATGCACCTCTGTGTTGCATACTTTTTGTCCGTATAGGAATTACTTTTTCTTGGCTATGAAACGAATTTGAACTATCGACTTTCCACTCGGCGGTGAATGAAAATGTTGAGATATCTCCACGTTTCAAGGTCACCAGAATCCATATCCAAGGTTTCTATGTGTGTGTGTGTATGTATGTATGTATCTGCGTTCGGAATTTTGGGTCTCGTATATCTCGAGGACCAAATATGATATTGATATGGGACTGGTTTCATTCGACGCGTAATTACATAACTGATCCAGTTTCCAGGAAAATCGGTTCAGCCGTTTTTTCTTGGAAACTAAATAACCAAAAAAAAAGGCGGACAAATTATGGAACTGATGAAGGGATAACACTCACAGTATATGGTCACTTGATTTTTATACTCTGTGTGTGCAATTCTAATATAAAACCATAAGTGCATGAAACAGTTGCTGAGAACTGCAACTAATGCAACGTGAAAATTTGGTCGGTTCCTCTCCTCCTATCTAGGACAACCACCCCTGGAGAGTAGTGTACGAACATCTACGACCCAAACCACTAGACTCCGTTCAGGTTGTGTGATAAATAGTAAAGAAAAAAAATTCATGTACTTATATAAGTACTTCGATCACAGAAGTTGTAGGGGTCACACGTCTGTGCAAATCGCTCTTGATTTTATTCAGTTTTCTTTTTTTAACACTTAATTTAATAAATGAACTGTACTGACAGGTTTTTACTTTGTTGTTTTTGGATTGCTTAAGTGAAAAATACTGAAAATGAAGTGTGCATTGTGCTTTTTAAAAGTCGATAGATTTAAGGAACTTAAAATTCAATGTAAGTGTTGCAACAATTACGTACATGCTAAGTGTGCAAAGTTAGAAAAAAGAGATGTCGAATATTATGAGAACAGTGAGCTGTCCTACAAGTGCGAAGTCTGTTCTGGACAACGTCGTAGGTCTCTTTCGGTAAATGAGTTACCTATCCAATCTCTTTCCTCAACATCTAACATCACCAATCAACCAAAACACTGCTCCGGTCCTACTTCATCAACTGCTTCTTGCTCTGCTGCTTCTTCTGGGAACCATGATTTTACTGCTGCATCCCTCAAAGATTATATTGCTGAGAAAAAAAATATAACACTTGAAATGCTGTTTCAAGAGATTGTGAAATTACAACAAATAAATTCAGATGCTCTTGGCAAAATCAAATCTCTTGAAGAAAAAAATGCTGCTCTTTCGGTCACGGTGAACATTTTAGAGTCCAAAGTCAATGTACTGGAGCAAAAAGAGAAACAAAATGCAGTTGATATCGTGGGTATGCCTAACTTGTGTTATGCAAATGCAAAAGAGAAGGTCATTCAACTTCTAACTGAGAATGTAGGAGTGCATTTAGAACCAAATGACATCGAGTCCTGCGTTTTGAAAATAAATAAGACAACAACCAAAGATAATGCCACTGCCCGTCCATCCATTGTGGCTGTAAGGTTTACTTCTCTCTTGCGGAAGAAGCAAATAATGAGCACTTGAGAGAAAAAAAACTCAAACTATTTGCAGACAACAACAATTCCCGCATTTACATCAACGACTGTCTCACAGCGTACACAAGATCTCTTTTGCAGAAAGCTAAGCAACTTAAATCCCAAAACAAATGCAAATATGTATGGATAAGGGATTCATATGTTTTCATCAGAAGGAGAGAAGGCGACAAAGCAATAAAACTACTAAATTATGAGGATTTTTCTAAAAATGGTTTTATTATTTCTTAATAATTATTTGCTATGACTAGTGCTATAAATTCTTTCTCTTTATTAAATTCTCATAATGATAGTATAAGTAGTATAACTTGCTTTTCTCATTTACCTAATAGAACACTGAATTGTTTTTGTATTCATCATCCGTACATGGTAGATTATTCAGGCTTTTCAGCAATTCATCAAAACATACGCAGTCTCCGTAAAAATTTCGATTTATTTCTTGCTCATCTCGGTTCTCTCAATCATTTACCTGATTTAATATTTGTCTCAGAAATTTGGATCTATGAGTTTGAAATTGAGAACTTTCATATTCCTAATTTTATATTCGCGGCGTCTTGCAATAATTCTTATTCAGCTGGTGGGGTGGCGGTTTTTTATAGGAGTGACATTGTTTGTGATGTTGTAAAACCTAATCTTTTATGTGCTGACTTAATTTGCTTAAATTTTAAATTGTCTGGCGTTCAATACAGTTTTGTCGGAGTATACAGATTGCACTCATTTACTGTCAAAGATTTCCTGGTTGAATTTTCTGAGTTTTTAGATTCCTCTATATGTAAAAACCAAATTCTCCTAGGCGACTTTAATATTGATATTTTATCTAACAGCTCTGATGCCGATCGATTTTTGGCGATGTTATCTTCCTTTGGCTTTAGCTCTTTGGTTAACAAGCCTACTAGAGAATCATCATGCTTAGATCATATATATATTCGGCTGCATAAGAACAATACCATTACTTATGGAACAGAAGTATATGATGTTAAGATCACTGATCATAGATTAACCACCATACAACTGGATAGTCACATTCCCAGGCATAAGTCGAACTGCATGAACTCAGTCAATAAAGTTGATTTTTTTGCGCTTAACTCTGACTTAGCTTTTGAATTTTGGGATGAAGTGCATAATACTGATGATCCTTCAGTTGCCTTTAAGATCTTTTTGGAGAAACTTCAGTTTCATATTTCAAACAACAGTCGGTGTATTTATAATAAAAAACGGGTATATTTAAAAGAGTGGATGAATGCGCATTTACTCAAGAAAATTAATTTAAAAAATAAACTATATGCTAAATTTAGAAAACATCCGTTGAATTCCAGACTTAAAACACGTTACGACAAACTATGTATTGAACTAAAAGCTGACATTCCGCGATGCAAAGAAAATTATTACAGAACAAAGTTTGCGGAAAGCTTTGGTAACTCTAAGAAGGAATGGGACATAGTAAATCAAATCCTTAATAAAAAAAAACCTGAAACTGTTATTTCTATAAAGGATGGTTCTTCCTTAATTAATGATCCAACTTCTTTGGCTAATCTATTTATCAATCATTTTTCAAATATAAATACTAATATTGATTACACTACTCCAGGAAACTCATGTCAATGTTCAGATGGTATTATTGAAGAGTGCTTTAACGCTCAAAGCTTTTTCTTTGAAGATTTTACTTCATTGGAGATTCATAATATTATAATGTCACTGAAAACATCTAGTTCCAGTTCAAATGATATGATTTCCAATAATATTTTAAAGAACATTTCGTACAATGTTTCTGATATCTTAATGTACATTTTCAACCTTAGCATCCATAAAGGTGTATTTCCAGATGCACTTAAACTAGCCATTGTCATCCCACTGTTCAAAAAAGGAGAAACCACGAGTCTTAACAACTATCGTCCTATCTCTCTTCTTTCTGTTTTTGCCAAAGTTTTTGAGAAAGCCATGAAAACAAGGATGTCGTCCTTTTTGAACAAAATTAATTTCCTAAGCGATTCTCAATATGGTTTCAGAAAAGGGAGGTCGACTGAAGACGCCGTTTTGAAACTTTGTAGTGAGTTATATCAAACTTTAAACAACTCCGGAACAGCGGCTGCTTTATTTATTGATATAACTAAAGCATTTGATTTGGTGGATCATACCAAACTACTTCAAAAATTATATAGAATTGGTTTCAGAGGCTTTGTATACAATTGGTTTGCTTCTTATTTAAGAGATCGTAGACAGATGGTGAAAATTAAAAATAGTTGGAGCTCGGAAAAAGTTATAAATTTAGGTGTTCCACAGGGGTCTGTCCTGGGTCCGATCCTATTTCTTATTTATGTTAATTCCCTTTTTATCCAACCTTTTAAAGGCATTGTAACAGCTTTTGCTGATGATACATCTTTGTCGTATTCTGAATTAAACTATTTTAATATGTATACATCGGTCAACTATGATCTAGCAATCCTTCGTAAATGGTATTGTTCTCATAAGCTTATTATAAGTGAAAAAACCAAGTTTATGATCTTCAACATTTCAGGTGTCGCATCTGAAGACATAGAGTTGATATATCATTCGCCTAGTTGCACTAAGTACAGTCTGTATACTTGTCTTCATCAACTTAATAAGTCCTCTTTCAATGCTGGTAATAACTGTTCGGGTGGTTGCTTTAATATAGAAAAAGTTGAAAGCTTCAAATATCTGGGGATAATTTTGGATTGCAAATTAAGTTGGAAGGATCATACCTCACACCTATCCAAATACCTAAATAATGTTCTACGCCAAATATACCATCTTAGTCTATATTGCACGTTACCCATCTTAAAGCTTGTTTATAATGGATTATTTAAATCTAAGCTGCAATATGGGCTAACTTGTTGGGGTGGTACTCACTCTAATAAAATAGATCCCTTAACTGTTAAACAAAAGCATGCGATTCGTATCTTGTTCAAAGTTAATCGCAGGACTCACTGTTTTGAGTTGTTCAAGAGACTTAATACCCTTCCTTTAAAACATTTATATTTTTATAAGGTTCTTGAAGTATTTTTCAATAGATCTGGTTATTACCCTTCCAGATGGTGCGTTTCCCATAATTTACGTGTCAATAACCAATTCTTAGTGAACATACCTACAGTAAGAAAATCACATTTTTCACATTTTTATAATGTTACTGCGCCCCGCTTGTTCAATAACCTACCTTTTAATCTGAGAAGTGAGATGACTGAAGTGCTATTCTTGAAAAAACTGAAACTGTTTCTATTTACATTTAATTTTAAGCAAATAGATTCATTACTAAATGTTATAGTCTAAACGTATGTTTTGGTGTATCTCTTTTCTTTAATTGAATTTTTCATTTAACAATATTGTAATCAAAGAACTTGAATTGAATTTGATTTTTTGCACTAAATGACCCCACAACCTACATTAATGTCCAATTTATTCTGATGGTTCATTCGCCACTTGTCTTTCGACAATAGAATGTTTCTAATTATTTCATAAAAATCTTTTGTTATTCTTTAGTTATATGTATATAATATATACATCATGTTCATAATGTTTTTCATGAAATAAATAAAAAAAAAAAAAAAAAAAAAAAAAAAAAAAAACCACTAAACCACTGAAAACCGCATACTGTCAGGAGTTACAAACCCTTTACGTGAAAAATTTTATTATTTAAAACTTGTTGCATAGTTCCAAGCAAAACTATGATTGAACTTAAAAACGCCAAATCCGTATTTTGTACGGGTTTGATTATTTAGAACAGTATTTCGAAGTACATCGACATAAACATAAGACTTATAAAACCTAAAAAATATGAAATCAAATAGGTGTTTTCTTTTCCCATGGGAAGTTAGTCGTGTGGCCCTTGCGGGTCGCACCTAGACCACATTTTTAAAAACTCTATCCAGAAATCCCTGAGAGTACCGTGGCGCAGTGGGTAGTGTGTTGGCCTCCGACGCCGATGACACGGGATCGAGTCCCGACACAGCCATGTCATCGAACGTGTTTTTCACGGTCTTTCTCCTCAGCGGGGCTCTGACAAAACCCATTTCATGAAAAGCTTCTCGAAATTCGCCGTTCGGAACCGGCAAAAAACTGTAGGTCCCTTTCACCTATGGGAAAATGAAACCACACACAACATGGGTGATTGAGAGAGAAGCTCGGATCAGGCCTCAGGGATATGTGCTTTGTGAGACATTTGTTGTATGTTTGTGCGCTATAAAGCTCTTTATTTCAACAAGCGTCATCCCAAAAAAGCTCAAAGGGAAAAGAAAAAAGAAGGCATGCAAGCCTCTGTGCCCTTCTCTTATCTATTTTTTTGACTGCTTCACTGGGGTGTCTTCAGCTGACATTAGTATTTGATTGTGCATCTGCTAAGCATTTAATATGACACTTTCACTCTGTAAAATAAGAAATTCACTTTGGATTAGTTCAATCTGTTTCAATTAAAACAATGAGGTCAATTAAACCTTGAATCGAGTGAGTCGATAGGTCTACTTTGACTTGCTTATGTTTTATGTTGTCTTTTAATCTCCTATAGTAGTACTACTCCGGCTAAGGCGGCTGTTACTCAATGAGCTCTGACTTATATTGCCCAGAAGCTCTACGCATTCGAGACGACGATATTGCTACGCATGAGTGAGATAGTTGGAAAGTCGAGTGCAATATTTGGGAGATACGGGAAAAAAAGTATCTCCATCCATGCCTACCGAAAAAAGTTCGTTGACTTTGCCCAGTCGCTTTTCTCACTTCTCCAGTGCATGGGAATCTACAGAGATGAAAAGTCAAAACATCAAAAATCTCAGGTCGCGGCTGAATACGGAAGAAACTAGACTCAATGCTATGGAGTTGTCAACATCGAAATCATCGAAGATGGAAAAGAGCTGTGCGCTGATCGCAAGAAAAAGTCAACAAAATGGGACAACTGGCAAAAATCACTGGTAAAAAAAGGCCCAGGCAAGGGCTTTGCATGTACTCAGCAGGGGCATGGGAAAGCTAACTGCCGGACTAGAAGTCTATTATCAGCACAAATGATCTACGTAAACGATAGATTTGACTGGTACGCACTTATCTGTGAGACAGTTAATTTTATTAATGCTGATGGGTGGGTGTGCCTCTATGCACTAACCAGTGCTACGGGGAGTAGACGGAAACGGACAACAGCATCGACTTAGGATGGGCACATGGAACGTATCATCATTGCTTGAGGAGCGGCCAGGTCAGTTAGATATCGAAAGTATCTCTTTGAGAAAACAAAGAGCATGTAGAACAGGTGGAAACTCTTCCTATCAGAAGTTGCACCTCAAACGTCTGCACAGGCGGGAGTAGGGATACTCATAAGTCCCAGACTGGCCGACGAAGTATTGGAGTGGATACCATTAGGAGGGAGAGTCGCGATATTAAATTTCAAGCCTGAAAGATCAACTTTGGTTCTGGTGCAGGTGTATGCACAGAATCTAGAGTCAGAGTATGCGACTTTCCTGGATGATGTTGATGCTGCCCTTGATAGGGTGTTTGAGATGGACTCCTATATTCTGGTGGTTGACTTCAACGCCCAGGTAGCTGTTGATGTAAGGAAGGGTCATCAAAACGCGAACTGAGAGAGGTTGTTGGAGTTCGATTTAAACATACAGTGTGCTTGCGCAAGATTGTCCTGCGACCCCTGTCTCATAAACATGCCTTCTGACACATCAACACCCGTTATCCTATTGCGCTATAATTTCGCAGTCGAGTTTCCATGGCGTCAGGATTGGCTCTGGCTGGATCCTGAATCTGGAAAGGATAGTCTTTGCATTTCCTCGTATGGCTCAATTTCTAGGCAGGGGTCCGGTGCTGGTCTTCTTCAAGCGCGAAAACAATCGACTGCATTTCTCGTTAGGAAAATATGCATCTGTCTTCCAATCAGAAATATATGTAATCCTAATGGCCATGCACTATGTTGTGAAGCACAGGTGGAGGGGAAAAAGCATATGCGTATGCAGCCAAGCTGCACTCAAAGCTGTGTCCAACCCCCTAGCTGGCTCCAAGTTGGTGCATGAACTCAAGTCCTTCTTGAACCTAGTCGGTAGACTAAATTCACTAAGGCTTGTGTGAGGTCCAGGGCATTCTGGGATCCCAGATAATTAGATCTCTGATGAACTCGATAGAATGGGTTCAGAGAAGAGCTCCTCAGGACCAGAACCCGCTCTAGGTCTGACTGCGTCCACGGTCAATTCCTACATGAACGATTGAGTGTTTAATGATGACTTAGCGCGTATGTTCTGATGTCTGCGAAAAATCCGCAGCGTTTCTCCTGTCTTTAAGGAGAATCGACTGCAGAAGAATTGGTGGAGTCAATGCGGGCCGTTACACTTTTGCTAAGCATCTCTGCGTGCCTACCGTGAGATGCCTACATGTTGCATGTTGCGAGAAGGATGACACTGCAGAGCATTTTCTCTGTGATTATTCCGCCTTTGCTGGCACACCCTTGGTGCCGAAGTGGTGTGTGCCGAGTTTCTGAGCTCTACATCAAAAGCACCTTTTTCTTTTTTTTGGTTTTTTTTTTTTAGAGACTCGTAGGTTGACACACACAACCTGAACGGAGTGCACTGGTTGGGGTCGTTGATGTCCCTTCTCATTTTTCTTCGGAAAACGGGGTAATTTGCGTTTTAAGTCTGAGTGCTCCAACAGATAGCATAAGCCTTCAATGAACAAACAACATCTTGAATCATCGCTTGCAAAGAATTTTACCCCAATGCCGGTTAACACAGATGCGGATACTAAGGCTCGTCATGTTATTTGGCACTGCTTAAACTATTAGGAACTAAGGGAGTAATATGCTGGCTACATATTGCTCGAAAGGAAACAGGGCAATTTTTACGTCGCATATTTCAGACAGTGTGTTGGCCTCTGACACCGATGACACGGGATCGAATCCCGAAAACAGCCATGTCATCGAACGTGTTTTACACGGTGCTTCTCCTCAGCGGGGTTCTGACAAAACCCCCTGTAGTATAATTGTCAAGAAAAACTTCTCGAATCTCGCCGTTCGGAACTGGCAATAAACTGTAGGTCCCTTCCATCTATGCGAAAATAGAATCTCACACAACATGGGTGATTGAGAGAAGCTCGGCTTTGGTCCTTCATGGACTGTAACGCCAACATACATACATACATACATACATATTTCGGTCAAAACAGTAAATGGCTTTTGAAACCCTGACCAAAATAATTTCACAGTCGAGACAATAGACGCAGTACGTAAGAAGGATAACACAAGGCTTGTAAGCATAATGAATTTATCACTTATCAGCAGGTCTCCTTGCCAGTAAGAAACCCAAAATACTGCGGCATCCAAATGTAGTTGAACATTCACGTACCATATACACAGAAGTATGAGATGAATGGATAATGGATAAAGTTTATTTTAGTATGTCACAACAATCGTATTTCCGCGCCTCCGATTTCCAGAAAATAATTAATTCCTAAGTTAAAACCCTGAAGCTACATATGTACATCTTCTTCTTCTTAACGGGCGCTGCAGTTCGGTGTGAACCTGGGCCTCAACCATCATGCCCCTCCAACTAGCACAATATTTTGCTAGCTTTTTCCATTGCCGCACACCCAGTTGGCTGAGGTCTCCTTCCACCTGTGTGCGCCATCTTAGGTGCGGCCGTCCTCTGCTTCTTCGTCCCTCGGGGTTGGATTCATAGGCTCTCCGGGCTGGATCTGGGCTGGAGCTGTGGTGTCCAAACGCTCTACATGGCCCAGCCATATTATACGTTGAATCCGTAGACGCCTGACTAGACTCATGTCGCTGTAAAGTTCGTGGTTGAATCTTCTCCTCCATCCCCCGTCTGCGTTTATAGGCCCGAAAATCACGCGCAAAATCTTTCTCTCGAACCGACCAAGAGCCTCCTCATCCGCTTTTGATAGTGTCCATGCTTCTGCGCCGTACAACAGTTCTGGCCAAGACGTCGGTGGTGAGCGTCCTTTTTTCATGACGACATATATTTAGTTTTGCCCTCGTTTACCGACAAACCAATTTTCGCCGCGTCCATCTCAATACTCGCAAACGACACATTGATATCTCGGTGTGATCTACCTATTATCAATACCTATCAATATCGTCGGCGTATGCAAGGAGCTGCGAGGATTTGAAATAGATTGTGCCTCTTGTATTGGCCAGTGATTTTTGCACAATCATTTCCAATATGATGTTGAAGAAATCACACGACAGCGCATTGCCCTGCCTAGATCCTTTTTTGACATCAAAACTATCGGTAAGATGTTCACAGGTGTTCGACTTGAAATTCATTGGTTTTTTCCAGGATCTGCCGTAGTGTGAAGATTTTGTCGATGGTGGACTTCCCTGGCCTGAATCTCCACTGATATAGACCTATCAGCTTATGTACAAAAAGCTTCAGCCGTTACACAAAACGGTAGAGAAGATTTTGTAGGCGATGTTAAGGAGACCTCTATAGTTGGCGCAATCAGTGGGGTCTCCTTTCTTGTGGATCGGGCATACGATGCTGAGACTCCATTCCTCGGGCATGCTTTCCTCTGACCATATCTTACAGATGAGCTCGTGCATGCTCCTAATCAGGTCATCCCCAGCTGCCTTGAAGAGCTCAGCAGACAGTCCGTCTGCGCCAGCAGCTTTATTCGTCTTGAGCTTCGATATGGCAATCTTAACTTCGTCGAGGTCAGGGGGACAGAATTCTCTGCGGTCTTCGTCGATTGTATGTATGTACGTATGTTGGCGTTACAGTCCATGAAGAACCTGAGCCGAGCTTCTCTCAATCACCCATGTTGTGTGATTTCATTTTCACATAGGTGAAAGAGACCTACAGTTTATTGCCGGTTCCGGACGGCGATTAGGAAATTGATAATTTTGCCTAACGGCGGTATATTGACTAACATGGCCGTTTAACAGTTTGCAGAAGTGGTTTTTCCATATTCACAGCATCGACTGCGATTCTACTAGGTGTCCGTTCTCATCCCTGCAGGCTTTATAACCTGGGCATGTTGGCTTTATCTGTTGATAAAACTTTCGAACTTCACGCCTGCACTAACACCTCTCCAAATCCTCAATCGCGCACTTCTCATACTCTTTCTTCTGAGAAGCTTATGCTCCTCCCTCCCTTTAACTCGTAGAGCTCACGAGCTGCTCTTGAACTTTTATCTCCGAGGATTGTGGTTGTTTCGGATTTTGTGTTTTTTTTTTACGGTTACGGCTTACTAGGCCGTAGCTCAACCGACTAATCCTGTTTTTTGGCGCAAGAGCCTCGCCATTCGCCTTTCCCCATCTGCAATTTCCATAGGAAATCTCCAGACGACACCGCGAGGTGGTGGGGATAGGACTTACTAACGGTGCCGCAAGATGTTCGACTGCGGCGACTCTTCTCGCTTTTTAGCAGGCCAGCATCCGTCGGATTGATGCTACCCCTACGAGGCCTTTTTTAGTCATTTGCCATCCGAAGCTACATACATGTATGTATGTATGTTGGCGTTACAGTCCATGAAGGACCTGAGCCAAGCTTCTCTCAATCACCCATGTTGTGTGTGATTTAATTTTCCCATAGGTGAAAGGGACCTACAGTTTATTGCCAGTTCCGAACGGCGAATTTCGAGAAGCTTTTCATGACAATTTACTACAGGGGGTTTTGTCAGAACCCCGCTGAGGAGAAACACCGTGAAAACACGATCGATGACATGGCTGTGTCGGGATTCGATCCCGTGTCATCGGCGTCAGAGGCCAGCACACTACCCACTGCGCCACGGTGCTCTCAGCTACATACATATGTATGTTAAATATTAACCAACAACACTACTAGGGTAGCTTAAAAGCAATAAGGTCTGACTCACACATTGGAATTCGATTTCTGCTTCCTTAATCAACCAACATCAACCAGATATGTTATATTATCACCAAAAAGCCTCCGCTTATCTGGATTCCATTTCTCCAATATATTGAACATAATCAGAGTGTGTCCTTCGCATTTGTGGAAAATAATTACATTCATTCACTTGATTAAAGAGACACCGCGGCCATTCACCAGAGGAATCATGAACATCGTGCGAAATACGGTGGCTACTACAATCACGTACACAGGACCACCTCCCAGCCGCCAGTTGAAGCGAAACAACAAAAAATTCCAATAATGGCAATTAAATTGCTCCATCCTCGCCTGTTGGCGTCAAACGAAACGGGACGGAATGCAGTTTTTTCATTATTTAAGCAATCGCGGACAATAAGCACAATAATGGAAAACGTTCTTGTCCAGATGGGCGCAGGATGGTGCCAGTGACCGACCCGTTTGCGAAGGACTTTACGAGTTTACGTTGCACTGTCATTTGCCGGTTTCATTTTTGCTATTATTCGATACCAAAGTCGAGCAGGAAACCGCAAATGAAAATAACTTGGTCGAAACTATGGGTGCATAGAAAGGGACCAGCCGCCATGGCGTGCTGGTAGGACACTGCAAGAGTTGGACTATCGTCGCCGATAGCAGTGGAGGACGGTTCTTGCGATGACAATAAATCGAGAATAATACACAAAAGATCGCCACCACAAACGCCACTGTCATTGCGCTGTCGTTGTCGTTTTCGCTGTATCTATCGTGTTGTACGAAGCGCCCTTGTTCTTGGGTTTCCTTTTGCAGAGCTTGGGCAAATAATGGCCGATTTAATTCAGTTGGAGGAATTCTCTGCCACTTTCTTGGGGGTTACCGCATCTCTCAACGCACAACGGTTTGCCTCATACAGCAACAGTCATCGACGTTTGTTTAATCAAGGACATTGCGACTTGTCGAGCAGGAGAACAGCGCTTGCAGAACGCGCGTTTTCAATTCGTTCCGAAGAGCCGGCGTACAGTGATGACGCCGACGACAGCAGTATCATGCCGCTGACAATAGGAATTAGGAATGCTGAAAATTTCAACTATCTCCAATATGAAGACGATGTTTCTGACGCTGGAATGGTTGCTCGGGAATACAATGGAAGACGGATTGGCACGGGTGCGAGTACCATTGCGGATGCTTTCAATTCAACAAGTTGGCGTGGATTTGCCAGGGATTAGAACTTTTGTATGTTGTACATACGGAATTGTCTTGTCGGCAGCAAACGTCGTTCGGGAGCTGAGTGAATTTCGTTGACAAGAGCAGGAGAGTCTTGCGAGTGATTTGTTTTAACGGTCATTGAAATCGAAGGGCATGCTCTATTGACAGGTACGATCAGGTGGGTTTCAGGCTATTGTTTTGCTCGAGAAATAGAAAACTTTCTGTTGATTGCATTTTTGATGAATGTCAGATGACTGGTGAATGCGTCGTGCGGATGGAGGTTATTTGCTTTGTTTCGGGACAACAAAGGAAATAAATTAAAATCTTCAGGGAGATTCGTGTTGAGCCGAGGATATATCGCCATTGATGTGCGGATTGGTTTTCTCTTTGTGTTAAAGTAGGAAGATATGATGGGTGAACGACAACGTGACTGGCCTATTTAAATACTGGCCTTTTGCTTGCGCACTTGACGCGGTTCAGCCCGACGCCCAAGAAAGACTATGCTGTATTGTACATGTATATACATACATCATCCAATTTTGTTTTTGAATTACTTTTTTCCTAAATAAAAAACATTATTTTGAGTGATGGAAATCGTTATTTGTGGAATATAGCGCTCTATTGCTTGTCTGTTTGTATAGTGCAGCTGTCTAGTTCACAAATGTCAAATATGATTGACGTACGACGACAGAATGATTCATTTTGTGCCACCCTATATTCTTGTAATGCATTAGCTTAGTTAAACTTCATATTCAGAAGATGTCAATAGGTTGAGGCAATACAACCTCAAGCAGACAATCTAGACTAAAGACACCACAGCAAGTGCAAGAAAATTAAACGGAGCGTGACAACGTCTTAGAAGAAACCCTGCGAAAACAAAGATTCGCTACCAACTGCGGCCCGACTCTATAAAATGCTGCTTCACAAATCAGACGGAACTTTTACTGCCTATTGCAGGGAAACCCTGGAAACGTTACACTTCACCGGTTCTATTACCCAACGAATGCATTTGACGATCAAACGAATGCCACAAAATAACATCGGTAATGGAACAAATAGCCTCTATGCAGGACTTTTCAATACAGATAGCATTCGAAGCAAGCATTCGACTTTAGACCAAGTGCATCGAATAACCGATGTGGTGGAAAACGCACTCGAACATAAGCTAATATGGCACAAGGGTTTGGAATATAAACAAGTTTTCCCCGAACAATTATAGAACGTTCTAAATAATTACTGTTAAACACGGGATCGAATACTCAAATTTTAGAGCAGTTACGGCTGGCGTTCCTCAGGGAAGCATACTTGGTCCGCTGCTTTACCTGCTGTATACCAGAGACATACCACAACCGGATTGCACTGTGCTGGATATATTCGCCGCTGATACTGAAATTTTGGCGACAGGAAAATCAGTCGAAGAATCAACGACTAAATTGCAATATGCCCTGAACCTTAACAGCGACTGGACAAAGACTTGGCGTACATTTTATTTATAGAAAAGTAAGTGCACTACCTCACTTTGTAAATGAAGTTCGGATTCCACTCACCAACGAGGCCAAATACTTAGGCATGACTCTCGACGCGAAACTCAAATCGACAGCGTACGTAAGAAAAAAACGTGAAGAGCTTGATTTGAAATATAGGGAAATGTACTGGTTACGGAAAACATTCTCAGCTTAGTACGGACAAGCCTAAACCTATTCGGGCAAGCAAGGTATATAGATCTGTCGTTTTACCAATATTATTGTTTTATTATACAAATGTTTCAAAATAAAGTATTGCGTGCCGTTGCTAACGCGTTGTGGTATATTCGAAACGACGACACCCACCGTGATTTTAACATTGAAAACGTCGAAAATGAAGCTATAACTTTACTAAAGCCACTTGCATTAGCGCGACGAACCTAAACCGCTCGCACTCTGCGAATTGCAGAACTCTCACTGGAAAACTGCCTGTTAAATGTGATTAATTTGAGAACTGAAACTAATGGATAAGTCAATTGACTTAGGCTGAACCCACACGGAAGACGACAAAACGTTTTTTTTTTTGTCGCAAGACAAGAAAACGTTTTTCATTCTAACCCACACCAACCCCAACAATTACCGACAAGCAAAATGTTTCCAACAATTTGTTGCGCTCGGTGTGGGTTGAAGAAAACATATTCCGTCATCGTCGTTTGAAATATCGTCTAATTCAATATAAATATAAATTACGCTCCTTTGCTTCATCAAAATTAGTAGCTTCTACGCGTCAACAGATTTAGAACCAACGCTTTTTATTTAAGATTTATTTTATTGGTTTTTAATATAAAAATAATTGTTTTGGTGACAATCTGAGTTCAGATAACTCTTCAAAAGGATAATGAGTCGGTTAACCCTACTTCCCGACAACCGTGGTGAGCACTTTCCCCACTAGTATGCGATACGCAGTACCTGTTGAAGGCGAGTACCCAACAAGTTGTATTGTGCTTCTAACTGGGAAGTATGATGATTTGGCTAACAGTAGGCGGTAGTGTTCCACCGTACTATCGGGTTTTCCAATAAAGACTGTACAACTTTTTTTTAAAATAAAACGGCTTGAAGTACAATCAAAACATTTATGAATGGAACTCGACTTCGTTCATATGGCCACCGCGGACACGCTTGCAACAGTCGTTTCGTTGGACCTAATTTTCTATGACTCGACCACACATTTCGGCCGAAACGGCCGTTATTTCGCGTTCAATGTTGGCTCTGAGCTCTTCCAACGTCATCGGCTTGTTGGCGTAAACCAATGACTTAACGTAGACCCAAAGAAAATAGTCTTAAAGCGCTAAATCGCAGAAACGAGGCGGCTGGCCCATTTCTTGAGATAACACGCTCATCAAACGTACTCTTCAATAAATCGATTGTAACGTGTGCTGCGAGGCTTGTGGCACCATCCTGTTGAAACCACATCTCGTCCAAATCTATTCCTTCCGATTCGGGCCAAGAACAATCGGTATTCGGTAATCATCGCGCGATAACGCTGGCCATTCACAGTAACGTGACGATCGTTATCGTCGACGAAAAAAATATGGCCCAATAACGCCGCCGGCATGCAAACCGCACCAAACAGTTATTTTTTGTGGATGAAGTGGCGATTCATGAACCACATGTGGATTTTCACCCGACCAATAACGTATATTTTGCTTACTGACGAACCCATCGAGCCAAAAATGAGCTTCGCCACTGAAGATGATTTTGCGATCTTGACGCATCTTCTCCAGAGCCCAATCGGAGAACGTACGTCGCTTCAAGCGGTTCATCGGCTTCAATTCTTGAGAAAGCTTGATCTTGTATGGGTGTAAACCAAGATCCTTACGCAAAATACGCCATAATGTGGTCTGAACGATGCCCAATTCTTGAGAACGCCGTGGAATTGGCGGATTTGGATCGTTTGCTATGGACTGTTTGCCGTGAAAGACGGACAAACAGACACATACACTTTCACATTTATAATATTAGTAGGTATAGATGTATGCGAACATGGCGGTGACGCGAACCCATAAGATTATCCCCTACCAAAAAGTGCCCAACGCGGCTAAAGAAGTTTTCACTTCAAAAACAAAAAACCTTACATTCTACATAGAGTGAAGCATTTCGGTAAAAGTTTTACCAAGCTCAAAGCAAAACTTAATTTTGGATTTTTGTCACTCATTTCTGTGGAACTTATGAGACAATAATTAAGCTTCCGTTGTCCCTGAAATTTTTGCACAACATGTAATACATGCATCATAAATTACTTACCAGGAGGCTCGGAGTCGAAGACCCTCTTAGCTGGAGCGTTGATGTCCATGCGCTCGATGTGGCCGAGCCAATGTAGTCGACGGATCTTTGCCTTCCGGACTACATTCACATCTTTGTACAGCTCGTAGAGTTCGCGGTTGTGTCTTCTTTTTCATTCACCTTCCTCGCAGACAGGACCAAATATCCGGCGCAGAATTTTTCTTTCGAAAGAACCCAAAATCAGCTCCGCTGATCTGCTTATCGTCCAGCTTTTGGCTCCGTACAGCAAGACTGGCAGTATGAGCGTTTTGTAAAGCATGACTTTGTTAGTTTTGACCCCAGTTGTTTGGACAAGCCGAAGTAGCAGCGGTTGCCAAGGGCGATTCTATGCCGGATCTCTACCGTGGTGTCATTTGTGAAACTTACGTTAGCCCGAAGTAGACAAACTCCTTAACTACCTCGAAATTGTGGCTGCCAATTGTTATATTTTGTCCCAGGTGGTGAGCGACGGATTGGTTTTTGCTTGACAGCATATACTTCGCTTTGTCCTCATTGACCTTAAGACCAACTCGTTTCGCCTGTTCTTCAATCGCCGTGAATGCTTACACAATGCCACGGCGAGAACATGCGATGATGTTGATATCATCCGCGTATCCTAGCAGCTGGACGGACTTGTACAAGACAGTGCCTTTATAAATTAGGCAGCCATTAATAGATGGTGCCAGCAGAGTATGATATTTTGAAACATTCCTGTATACTAAAGCAATTTAGAAAAATAAGTCAAGAAAAAGAGACTGAAGCTAGACATTGACCACAAACATTTTAAAATGTAGGAAATAATAATTTACCATACCATATTGAAACACAATAAATTCGACCTATTTCATATACGGCAATCAGAATCATAAAAGTTCATAGGCAAATAATGGTCACAAACATTTTGACGCATGGTGGGTTTGAGAAAGGACTCCAAACGGCCTAATACGACCACGACACTTATTCGGCAACCCATAAGAAAAGATGACCAATCCGACCTGACAAAATACACTATTGGGTTATCAAATTAAATGTGCAAGTACTACTTTGTAGCGAACCGAACAATTTATTTAAATATACGCAAACTAGACCACGAAAAATGTGTAAAACATATTTGAAGTAACTGGCGATTAAATGGCTGGTTGAAATTCTTGTCTGACCCCATCTGTTACCCATTTAAGCTGTATTTTCTGTTTACAAAAATAATGCAACGTGAAACCATGTCGTAATATGGTCCCCAGCTTATTTTATGTCATACCAATACCGTTGAATACTTGCGCCACCCAAAAGGGTACCACATAAATTCTATTTTCATGACGCAGCGGCGTACCCACATGCGACACCTTCGTGGTAGCTTTATTATATTACAATATTACAACGCACCCAAAATTAGTCTAGCTATCCTCAATGTCTTTATTGGTATTTTCAAAGTATCAAAAAGGAAGAACAATACGCTCCAACCTTATGCCATTTCGGTTCTTATGTGATTTTTTTTAATAAATAATAAAAATGCAAGACCAATGCTAAGAGTGTTGTTTTCTACTTCTTTGTAGACACAAAAAACCAAAAAGGAAACTCCTTTGAAGTGACACTTTCGCTTCAAGTACGACAATAAAAGCGGTTTTTCCTGTACATGCCGCTGTCACCTTTTGTGGGACCTGTCCTACTCCCTCTCTTATGGCCTTGAGCACAGTAGTGTGCCACGTTACAATTTCTCCATAAAATTCTTATTCAATTTTATTAAGCCCGTGTCACATATTGAGTTGTATGCTCGGAACTGCTGTTGTATGCATTTTCGTCCTTTTCCCCATATGGCTTCTATGTGCGAGTATCATGCACGTGCTTATGCTTCCCCCGTCGGCTTACTTTTATCTTCTATGTACTCTGGACAATAAACGTTTTTTTGGGATGGCCTTAAAATTCTAATTCCATTTAGTTGACTGCTCGGTATTTGTCGGACTGAAAAATAAAAGAAAGAAAACAAGAAAAGAAATGCTGCCGCATGCCAGACATAATGCCATGTTGCCAAACGGGGGAGTTAGTTGTCTACCCCCCGTCTGATGGGTTCAGGATGTAAGTCGCCGTGAAGGACTGGGAGGAAACATGGTCGTCGTCATCGTCCTCGTCGTCGTGTAGCTGACGAAGAAGACTGGTTTTAATGAAACCGCATCCGCAGTCATTCTCAAAATTGTGGCTTCCAGCAGGTTGTTTCAATTCTAATTTCATTGCGGCAGATTTTGAGATATTTATGGGCAAAACAAAAGGGTTGGTAGCAAACTGGAACGTTTAAGGGACCAAATGGGGTGGGTGTGCCACTGAGACACCACCTCTAGTGGAATTTGTGTAATTTTGGTTGTTCCATTGGAGAATTGCACATTGGTATGCTGTACTCCTTGTCGACCGGCTTAGAGAGAAGTGAAAGAAAAGCAATTTCGGAGGAGCACGCCTTTGATGACATAGCAGCCTTCTTGCTTTATTATGCTTTACTCCCTTGCTGTTATTTTACGACACCGTTGAAGTGGTATTCGGTTGCGGTTACTTTGCCAAAAACTCGGATTTTGTCATTATTCTAATATGTCAGGCATAATATGGATGAAGCTCAATATTAAGATCTGAAATTAAATCAGTAAAGATCTGATATGAGCTACGCTGCGGTGCTGTAGGTCTTGGGCTGCATATGTCCTTCTTTACTACCGCCATAATAACTACAGGAAGAGGTCTAACGAGAACACTTTAAATAAAGTCAGAACCAGTCTTCAGGTCGATATAGTCTGATGAGTTTAGCAGGTGTGGCAAAGGTAGACATAGCGTTGTATAGCTCGTCTCTAATTACGCTGTCGTATGCGGCTTTGAAGTCGACAAACAGGTGGTGAGTGTCGACTTGAAATTCATTGATTTTTTCCAGGATCTGCCGTAGTGAGAAGATTTGGTTGATGGTGGACTTCCCTGGCCTGAATCCGCACTGGTAAGGACCTACCAGCTTATTTACAAAAGGCTTCAGGTGTTCACACAAAACGGCAGAGAAGATTTTGAAGGTGATGTTAAGGAGACTTATTCCTCTGTAGTTGGCGCAATCAGAGGGGCCTCCTTTCTTGTGGATCGGGCATACGATGCTGAGACTCCATTCCTCGGGCATGTTTTCCTCTGACCATATCTTACATATGAGCTGGTACATGCTCCTAACCAGGTCAGCAGACAGTCCGTCTGCGCCAGCAGCTTTAATCGACTTGAGTTTCGATATGTCAATCTTTACTTCGTCGAGATCAGCGGGACGGAGTTCTCTGCGGTCTTCGTCGATTAGAAATGGATCATTCTGCCTGACAGCGGTATGTTGACTAACATCGCCGTTATACAGTCTGCAGAAGTGGTTTTTCCATATTCTCAGCATCGACTGAGATTCTACTACTAGGTGTCCGTTCTCATCCCTGCAGGCTTCCGTTCTGGCTTTATGACCTTGGCATGTTCGCTCTATCTGTTGATAAAACTTTCAAACGTCACGCCTGCAGTAACACTTCCCCAAATCGCCAATCGCGCGCTTCTCGTGCTCATTCTTCTTTCTCCTGAGAAGCTTATACCCTTTCCTTCTTTTTAACTCGTAGAGCTCACGAGCTGCTCTTATGCTTTTATGCAGCGAGGCCTTATATGCATCCTGCTTCGCTGTGTGAATCCTCCTGCACTCGTCATCAAACCAGGTGTTTCTTTGTGGTGGAGCCTTGAAACCCAAAACTTCGGATGGAGAGCTTTTCAGGGCTTGATTGCAAAGGCTCCACTGCTGTTCTATTGATAGCGTGGAGGATTGAGGTGTATTGGAGAGTTTAAGGGAGACGCGATCGGTAAAAGCACGAGCGATTTCTGGTGATAGTAGCTTTCCGACGTCATAACTTTGTATTCTTACTCTACTCCGCTGCGTTCGTGATATCCGTAAGCGCATCTTGGCTACTACAAAATAGTGGTCCGAGTCGATGTTAGCCCCTCGGAAATTCCGAACATCAAGAATAGTGGAGGGGTGTCTGACGTCGATTGCGATGTGATCAGTCTGGTTGGTAGTCGATTGCGGGAAGCGCGTACTGGCTAGAAGGAGATTTCGCCCCGTAGCAGGATCAATCAGCCTGTGTCCGTTATCGGAGGTGGTGTCGTGTAGGCCATGTTTGCCGATAACTCGTTCAAAGACGCTTTTCTTACCTATGTCAAGATAGTCAAGGTAAAACGCACACACTGTTAAAGCAATAAAAGTTTATTTAATACTATGACACAATATTAGTGACCAGGGAAAACCACGTCCGTTCGCGTTGAGTGCTTCTCGTTCACTGTCCTTCCTATCCTGTCGTTGACAGCTCGGCCTTTCCTGATATCTCGTCCTCCGAGGACGAGTCGCTGTAATCCCGTAGCTCCTTCTCGTCGTCCCACTCCATATCTGGACTTAGCCTGCACCAGGGTTTCATGTGGTCAGAAGAAACAACGTTGTTATAGTGTCGATTCCCCGGCTTGTCTGGGAGGTCTTGCACAAGGTAACGATCGTGAGCCAACACCTTTGCAACTATGTAAGGGCCCCTATATGCTGGGTCCAGTTTATGAGACTCTCCTGTAGATCGGTGGACGTAGTCTAGGACAATGAGATCGCCTTCATTGTATTGGTGAGGGGTTTGATGCTTTTTATCGTATCGAATTTTCCACTTGCGTCTTTCATCCATGATGTTAGTTGCAGCTTGTTGTCTTTTCATTTCGGTCTTGTTTAAGTTCGGTGTTTCGTCGTGTAGTGCCTGTATTAGCCGATTCTGGCTAACATTTTTCAGATTAAAGTTGAACACTAAGTCATTGGGTGTGAACTTAGTGGTTGAGTTGATTTGCGAGTTAAGGCTCCATTGAAGATTTGGTAATGCAGCATCCCATTCGCGGCTGTCCTGAGTGGAACATTTGACTGCGGTTAGCAGAGTTTTGTTTACCCTTTCTGCCTGCCCGTTCGCTCTTGAAGTTCTGACAGCCGTTTTTACGTGTTGAATACCATGGCTCGCCATGAAACTGTTAAAAGCCCTGGACGTGAATGCTGTACCTCGGTCTGTTGTGATTCTTACTGGCTGGCCGAATATTGACATCACCTCGCGCAGCATCGAAATAACCGGTAAGGATTTTGTGGTTCGTACAGCCCTCAAGATCGTATATTTGCTGAAAGAACAAACCAAAACGATTATGTGGAGATTACCTTGCTTACTTTTTGGGAAAGGGCCCAAGTGGTCCATGTTCATGCTTCGGAATGGAATTGGAAGCACATCCATTACGTGCAGTTGGCTTTCTGGTTTACCTCCCTTCACCTTTTTGAAGCAGCATTCGGGACACGCTGCGATATAGGACTTGACGTATCGCCTGATTCGGGGAAACCAGAAGTTCTTCCTAACTCGTTCAATAGTTTTATCCGGGCCAAAATGTCCTACGTCATCATGGCATGCTTTGGTTACTCGCCAGCGTATGCTCTGGGGTATGACTAGCTTGCGCAGATCTCCAATTTTCCGATGTAGTCGTCCAGACAGTATCTCATAATCGGCCTTCACCTGCTTCACCTGCATCTGGTCCTGATCCTCGTTCTTCTTGAGTATATCAATTAATGCCTTCAGCTTCCCGTCCTGCAACTGCATGCCAAAAATCCAGTCCACATCCGTTGAGTTCATCGCGAGAATGGTTTCAGCTACAGTCGGTGATTCCTGAGGAGGAAGCGTTGGAACTCGGCTCAATCCGTCGACGTGGAGCATCTTCATTCCCGGTCGGTGAATGCACTCGAAACTGAACTCCTGCAGTCGCAACCACCAACGGGCAACTCGGGGAAGTAAAGCTGATGTGGCTTTGTTGGTTGCGATGGCGTTACAATCCGTAAGAACCCGAAACTGTGTACCCAGTAAATAAATTCGGAATCTGTCCAGTGTTTCGACGACGGCCAAAACCTCTAGCTCGTGGCTCGCATATTTACTTTCTGCCTCTGAGCACTGCCTGCTGTAGTAGGAAACTGGCTTCATTCCTTCATTTTCGCGTTGTAGTAGAATTCCCGACAATCCCAAAGCACTGGCGTCGGTGTGCACCTCGTGCTCCTTTCTCGCATCAAACAATGCCAACACTGGTTGATTGGTGATTGCCGATTTCAACCGTTCAAACGCTTTCTCCTGCTCTTCATGCCAAACGAAGTCAACTCCCTTTCTTAACAGCTTCGTGAGCGGTTGAGCAATGCAGCTGTAGTCCCTTACAAATTTCCTGAAGAAACCTGTGACACCTAAAAAGTGTCTCACTTCAGTAGTGTTCCACGGTCTTCGGCAGTCGTTGATACATTTGGTCTTCTCCGTTCCCGGTTGGATTCCTTCTGTACTGATGATATGACCCAGAAAGCTGACCTTGGCATCCATGAAAACACATTTTGATGGACGCAGCGTTAATCCAGCAGTCCTGATTGCATTCAAGAATTCGTCGAGCACACATATCCCTTTTTCCACTGTATCTGTAGCAATGATAACCTCATCCACGTAGTTAATTATGCTTCGCCGATGTACTAGCTGTCGTATTATCTTGGCCATTGCCTCTTGGAAATACATGGGTGCGTTTACTAGTCCGAATGGCATCACGTTGTGTTCATATAAGCCATCAGGTGTTAAGAATGCTGTTAAGTTCTTACTTTCTTCCTTCAACGGGATCTGGTAATAGCCTGCCGTCATGTCCATCGTGGTGAAATACTTGTTCCCGATCAATAAGGACAATTGTTCTTCGACAACCGGCATAAGAAACTGCTTTTTTACGGTCACTGAGTTCAAGACCCGATAGTCCACGCACATTCTGCTTTCTCCATTAGACTTTGATACCAAGACGATGGAAGCGGCATGTGGCGAGTTGCTGGGCCGTATGATATCGTGCTGAAGTAACTCTCTTATTATAGACGAGAGAGTGTCTCTTTGGGCAAATGGGACTTGATAGCGCTTGCCCAGGATGGGTTTATCTGATTTTACCACGATTTCCATAGCTGTCCCCTTACAACGTCCTAGGCGAGAGATATCTTCGGAAAAACAATCTTCGTACTGCCTTAAAAGATGTTCAACTGACTCGCGTTGACTCGCATCCAATTGCCTGCCGATCGAGAAAAGATTAGTTTCATGAGCGCTATTTACCTCTGTCGCTCTGTAGCCTGGTTCCACCGATGTCACTTGCAGTGTTTTTCCTTCCAGTATCAGTTGTTGGTTTTTCTGACATAGAATATCCCGTCCTAGTAGTATTTCGTACGGTAACCATTCGTCCGGAACTATCAATAAGGTAACATCCATCTCATTGTTGTCGATTTTCATGCGTACTTCTACCTTCTCGGTTGACTCGACCGTCGATCCTCCGAAACCCTTTAGCTGAGTGATTGATGACTGACGTGTGTTCTCTGCAGGCACCAAAGTTGTTTTTATCAAGGAGTTATCGCTTCCTGTATCCACAAACGCTGAATATGGCCGTCCCGCGACGATAACTTCCTTCATAACTGGTGGTATTGGAGCTTGCTCCCTTAACTGTTCCTGCGGATATCCTACCATTGTTACATTGGGTCTCTTTATGCGACAGTCTTTCGCCTCGTGACCAACTCTGCTGCAGTTTACACAGCGTGGTTTCCTTTGTGGTTGTGTGCACTTAATGGCCATATGCCCAAATTGGTTGCAGTTGAAACACTTAATTGGCCTCCTGCCCACCGCGCTTGCATCTTCCACAGTAGGTTCCGTAGATCGTGATATCAGCCCTCTTGACGTACAAGCCATTGAGGAAATATTGTTCAAGGAATTCAGCAGCTCGTTACACGTTTGCAGATTGAGTGCGAGTAGCATGCGTGTGAGATTTAAATCGTTTAATCCGTTGATTATATATGAATTAATTGATAGATCATCTAACCTACCTCGTCGGCCAATTGCCAGCATAGAGTAATAGTACTCCCCTAACGATTCATCCTTCTTACGGCTTCGCTTCATTAATTCCCGATGGACATCCGCGACGTTAGTTGTGCACGGGAAATCACGTTTCAGTTCTCTAACGAAGTGATGCCATGTCTGAAACACTGACTGAGCATCCAGCCAATCCTTGGCGACACCTTTCAATTTACTTTGTGCGGCTATCAACACCATTTCCTCACTCCATCCATATAACTGCTGTAGCTGTTCCACTTTGTCGATGAATTGGGACGATGATAGAGAGCGTTTTAGGGGGTCGAACTCCGGCAAGACACCCTCCGAACAGTTTTGTCCTTGTGCAGATAACGTATATGTAGCTGGCGTGTCTGATCGGTTCTCTGCTAGCCGTGCGGGTCCAGGAATCGGTGCGGTGTTCCGTGGCTGTTCTCCAGTGTTTATCATCGTTTGGAGTCCGGTCGGTGACGATGTATTTGCTTGCATATTAGACGCGATCTCTCCCACGGTTTTTGCCAAATTAAACACGATGTCTCGCAGATCTTTCATTTGTGTTTGTAAGGATTCGCCTGCTGTCGATGAGTCGCTTACTTCGAATTCCTCTGCCTCCACTTCGTCAGTGCCTAACACTTCTTTTAATCTTGCGATTTTATGTGCCTTTGTGCCTGTCACCGCTAGATCCTGCGCTCGTAACAACTTATTTAATTGTTCCACTTTTAAACTTTCCAATTTCATCATCGTGGTTCTGCGTTGCGCTGCCTACCGTGTCTGTTCACCCCGATCGTTCTATTTCAATTCCTTGTTTTTTTTTTTTTTTTTCCCTTTTTTTTTTGCCGTTTCCGTTGAGCTTTCCGTAGTTCGTATCGTTGAACGTTTCGTTGCCCTTTTCCTTGAAATGAACGTATTGTGCTACTTTTTTTCCCTGTTGTTCCTCGTTGGCGGTTCCGATTTGTATCGTTGTGTGGGTTCTTTTTGTGCAATCCACAGCTTTCTCAGAAATGTTTTTTTTTCCTCTTCTTAGAGTTTCGTATCCCACTTCTGATGTTGTCAAGATAGTCAAGGTAAAACGCACACACTGTTAAAGCAATAAAAGTTTATTTAATACTATGACACAATATTAGTGACCAGGGAAAACCACGTCCGTTCGCGTTGAGTGCTTCTCGTTCACTGTCCTTCCTATCCTGTCGTTGACACCTAGCTTAGCATTGAAGCCTCCTAGTACAAAATTGATGTCATAAAAGGGACATTGGGCATACGTTCTGTCTAGGGGATCGTAGAACTCATCTTTGGCGGAGTCATCCTTGTCTTCCATGGCGGCGTGGACGCAGATCAGGCTGATGTTGTAAAATTTAGCCTTGATACGGATTATTATGAGGCGTTCGCTCACATGCCGAAAGCTTAGGACTTTTTGCCTTAGTCCACCTCGAAGAACAAATCCGCATCCGAACAATCGTTGTCCTCTCTCCCTATAGCAGTCGCCGTAGTAAATATCGCAGTTTTTCATCCGCTTTATACCCGGTCCATTCTATCGCATTTCCGCTTTATAGCGGTCTAGGGCGTCCGCAAGTTGTTCGGCTGCATGTGGCCTGTTTAGAGACCTAACATTCCACGTACAAAGCCGAAGATCATTGTCCTTTTTTCGTTTTTTTGCAAGGGTCGTCAACATAAATCCGGTCCGTTATATTCGAGGCTTGTAGTTGTTTCGGAGTTTGTGTTTTTTTTTGCGGTTACGTCTTACTAGGCCGTAGCCCAACCGACTAATCCTGTTTTTTGGCGCAGGAGTCTCGCCATTCGCCGTTCCCCGTCTGTAATTTCCATTGGAAATCTCCAGATGGCACCGCGAGGAGGTGCGGATATGACTTACTAACAGTGCCGCATGATGTTCGACTGCGGTGGCTCTTCTCGCTTTTTAGGCCATATATATATATATATATACATATACAGTGAGCGACAAAAGTCTACGTACGACCCCCATTCTTGCTATCTGACAAGTTCCAAAGCATTATTGAAAAATCGAATGATGCAGTTTCGTTTCAAATCTCTTTTTATTAATAATACAACATAAAATAAATGAATTCAACAAAAACTTAACAAGCAATTAACAAAAAACGAAAAAAAAATAATGACAAAAGTCTACATACGGCATGTTAACCACCATAAACGCCTTTAATTCAGTTGGTAAAATTATTGTTAATGATACATTTAATATTTTGTAGGCCCACCATGTGCGTCTAGAACTGCCTGCAAGCGTCTGGGCATTGAAGCAACTAAATTACTTAATTCATCAGCTGTTATGGCTCGCCACTCTTCTTGGAGCTTCTGTTTTAGCATTGGGGCACTACTTATGGCATATCTTCTTATTTTTCGTTCCAAAATCTCCCATACATGTTCGATGATGTTTAAGTCCGGGCTTTGGGGTGGGGTGTGTAGTTGTCTTGGGGCGTAATAAAGTAGCCAATCTTTGAAAATTTGGGCGGTGTGCTTGGGATCATTGTCTTGTTGGAAGATCCAACTCGCGCCAAGATTCAAGCTGTCGACGGATGCTTTCAGATTTTGTTCTAAAATATTCTTGTATTGATGGCGATCCATATTACCCTCAATAAAGACAAGATTTCCTACGCCAGAAGCAGCTACAGCACCCCAGACCATCACGCTACCACCACCATGCTTCGGTTAGAATTTGCCCAAAAGCATATTGAAATGGGAATGGATTTCTGGAAACGAGTTTTATTTACTGACGAATCTAAATATAATATATTCGGAAGTGACGGGAGAGCTAGAGTTTGGAGAAAAAATAAGACAGCAATGAATCCGAAAAATTTAGTTTCTACGGTAAAGCATGGTGGTGGTAGCGTGATGGTCTGGGGTGCTGTAGCTGCTTCTGGCGTAGGAAATCTTGTCTTTATTGAGGGTAATATGGATCGCCATCAATACAAGAATATTTTAGAACAAAATCTGAAAGCATCCGTCGACAGCTTGAATCTTGGCGCGAGTTGGATCTTCCAACAAGACAATGATCCCAAGCACACCGCCCAAATTGTCAAAGATTGGCTACTTTATTACGCCCCAAGACAACTACACACCCCACCCCAAAGCCCGGACTTAAACATCATCGAACATGTATGGGAGATTTTGGAACGAAAAATAAGAAGATATGCCATAAGTAGTGCCCCAGTGCTAAAACAGAAGCTCCAAGAAGAGTGGCGAGCCATAACAGCTGATGAATTAAGTAATTTAGTTGCTTTAATGCCCAGACGCTTGCAGGCAGTTCTAGACGCACATGGTGGGCCTACAAAATATTAAATGTATCATTAACAATAATTTTACCAACTGAATTAAAGGCGTTTATGGTGGTTAACATGCCGTATGTAGACTTTTGTCATTATTTATTTATCGTTTTTTGTTAATTGCTTGTTAAGTTTTTGTTGAATTCATTTATTTTATTTTGTATTATTAATAAAAAGAGATTTGAAACGAAACTGCATCATTCGATTTTTTCATAATGCTTTGGAATTTCTCAAATAGCGAGAATGGGGGTCGTACGTAGACTTTTGTCGCTCACTGTATATATGTTCGTATGTATATACATATGTGGCATTACAGCTCACGGAGAACTTGCCTAGCTACTTTCTATCACCCATGTTGGGTCTGATTTTATTTTCCCATAGGTGAAAGGGACCTACACTTTATCGCCGACTCCGAACGGCGAATTTCGAGAAGCTTTTTCATGACAATTATACTACAGGGGTTTTTGTCAGTACCGCGTTGAGGAGAAGCACGCGAGAAACACATTTGGGATTCGATCCCGTGTCAGAGGCCAACACACTACTGCGCCACGGCGCGTCATTGTCAATGGTGGATTAATTTGCAGAATCCGCAGCATGATGGCCGCAGTCTTTTACGTTGGCACGTTGGCAGAGTCTTCATCAGATTCCAGATCGAAGTCTGCCATAGGCTCTTCAAGGTATACATCGGGAAGGTCCAGGTTGGACAGTAGATTACTGTCTAACCACTGCGCCACGGTTCCCTCACCTGATGTTTCTTTCTTTTGGTGACGTTACAGCCCATGAAGGGTCAGAGCCAAGCTTCTCTCAATCACCCATGATGTGTGTGATTTATTTTTCACACAGGTGAAAGGAACTTACATTTCAATGCCGATTCCGAACGGCGTGAGTCGAGAAGCTTTTTCAATGCAAATATGCTTCGGGGAGTTTTGCCAGCATCCCGCCGAGGAAGGACGCCGCGAAAAGCCAGGATCTTTGCCGATTGGGTTTCCCTCGACCTTTTGCAAAATCCCATGATGCCAGCACAATTCACAGAATAACAGTGGGATTATTGCCAGCGCGCCACCAGAGAGGCTGCCGCTGACGTGCTGGGTTTCAAACCGCGCGCCGCCAGCTAGGAACACCGGGCTATAGAGCAATGCGAAAAAACCCATGTAGCAAAGCAAACCGCCTACAAAACTAAACTACATAGACGGAGTAGGGCTGCTCATGGACTCTACGTTTAGAAAAAGGGAGAGGATCACATGTTTTTAAGGAACAAAAAAAAGAGAGCACGAAAAACGTGAGATCGAGGTTTTATGAAAAAGGAAAACGAACATACCAGGAATACAAATCCAGAGCAGAAGCCTATAGGGATGAAGACCGACAACTAGTAGTAGAGTCAATGCTAGATCTGATACCGCTGTCTGGCAGAATGTTCCAGACGAAGGTGCAAGATAATTAAGCTGGCAATTTCGAAGCGTACAGCTAATAAAGCTGCGGACTATTTAAAGCGTCTGGAGATGAGCTGATAGGCAAAGAGACATCTATAACTACGAGAACTAAAGGAAAATAAGTCTCCTTATAATGGTATATAAAATCTTCTCTGCAGTACTGTGTGAACGTCTTAAACCCACTACGGTTCCAGAACAGGTAAATCCACCTAATATTCACACAGCGGCAGATCTTAGAAAAGACCCTGAATTCCAAATCAACACACACCTTCTTTTTGTCGATTTCAAAGTAGCATATGAAAGTATGCATAGGGACGAGCTAAACCGAATCACGTTAAGTTTTAACATTCCTGCCAAGCTCGTCAGATTTTGTTGGATGACAATTTAGAATTGTCCCTGCTACACAAAAGTTGGTAGCGAGACCTTTAATGTTAAAAAAGGATTTAGAGAAGGGGACACACTCATGTAATACGAAACTCACTGGCCAACACAAGAAGTACGATATATTTCAAGTCGGCATACGCGGATGACATTGACGTAATTGGATGAACACAGCGAAACGTCAATGAAGTGTTGAAGCGAAAGCGGCTAAATTGGTTCCTTCGGTGAATGAGGGTAAAACCAAATATATGCTGTCGTCCGAAAAAGTCGCACATCACCGACGTCTTGGTCAGAACATCGCGAATTCGAAGTGGTCAACATCAGCGCTGGGGTCAAACGCAGAATCACTTTTTCAACCGCTGATTCTTCGGGTTCAAAAGGCAAACGAGAAGTACAGCTCACTTTCGGAAGACCAAGTTAGTGCTACACAAAACCTCAATCATCTGGGTTCTCCTTTAGGGTGCAGAGGCCTGGACTTGAAAGCGGCTAATGAGACCCCTAGTCGTTCCGAAAGTAAAATTCTGCGACCAATCTACGGTCCCGTTTGTATAAACGGAGTTTGGAGGAGCAGATCCAACGAAGAACTCTACGGGCTGTAAAGCGACGTCGGCCTAGTACGACATCTTCGGATCCAACGCCTAAGTGGGTAGGCTATGCGGAGATAATGGACAACACAGTTCCGGTCCGGAGAGACTTCGAATCCTACCCCGAGCGTCGACGCAGAAGAGGACGGCCGAATTTGAGGTGGCGCACACAGGTGGAAGGGGACCTTAACCAACTGGTATGCGACATTGGTAGCAACTGGCAAAAGATCGTTCTACCTAGAGAAGTTTGTTAATTGATTCACACCAGACTGTGGTGCGACCTAAATAAGTAAGTAAGAATGCTGTGATCTTAGCTCAGTAGAACAGACTCTTCTCTTATTTATGAAGATCGGTAGATACTGCTCTGCATAGGGTAGTCTATACGACAGAAAAATCGCTTAATATCAAGGAACTTACTCTAGGTGCCTTCCTAGACATTGAGGGTGCTTTTAATAACGTTAGTACCGAAGCAATAGTGTCCAGCCTTCATATGGCCCAAATAAACCCGGGTGTATGCAGTTGGATTGGACAAGTGCTGGGTACTCGTATAGTAAATTCGGTGATGGGGAGAGCAAAGGGAAGGGTGAGAGTGAACAAAGGTACACCACAAGGTGGCGTGCCCTCATATAGCTCCTTGTAGTCGACGGAATGGTCAAGATTCTAGAGACGGAGGGTTTTAATGTCACGGCCTACGCCGATAACGTTGCCATTTTAGTCTCTGGAAAATGTCCGTAGGTCCTCAGCGATAGACTGAGCTATGCACTGATGTTAGTGGATAACTGGGTCAAGGGGCGAGGCCTAGGAGTAAGTCCGGCAAAAACAGAGGTAGTTCTCTTTACAAGGAAAAAATCTGTATCAAGATACACCAACCCCCGTATGAATGGCATAGATCTCATCCCTGGAAAATCTGCCAAATATCTTGGCATAATCTTGGATTCCAAGCTTAGTTGGAGAGAAAATATTGAAATAAGATCAAAAAGGCCTACGTGGCATTATATTCGTGCAAGGTAGCCTTTGGAAAAACATGGGGCCTCAAACCGAGGTTAGTACATTGGTTGTACATTACGGTGGTAAGACCTATTCTAGTCTATGGCTCGCTTGTCTGGTGGAAAGCGCTCGAGAAAAAATGTCATCTTCAGAGTGTGTCAAAGGGCAGGCTGTCTGGCGGTGATGGGATCTATGAAGTCCATACCAACGGCGGCTCTTGAAGTCATGCTGAACCTCCCACCCCTGGACATATACTGCGAGAGCGTCGCGACCAGTACTGCGCTAAGACTACAGGAATCCGGTCTCTGGAAAAAGAGTACTAACGGACATGCATCAGTCTTGGATCAATGGGCCGTCTCGAGATTCAGAACCGTAACGGACTATGTCACCCGACTTCCTTACTGGGAGAGGAGATTCTCTAATAGAATTCCCTCCAGGGAGGAATGGACCGGTGATTTGGTACGCACGGAAAGTTAACTGGCATTCTACACCGACGGATCCAAAATGGATGTTGACACAGGTGCGGGAGTCTAATTTGAGTCTCGGGATATGCATCGCTCCTATAGGTTCGATGATAGATGCAGCCCTATCAAGCAGGCGGCGAACCTGATCAGCAAAGAGAATATCTCAGGAAAAAGGATCAGCATCTATCTAGAGCCAGGCAGCCATTAAGGCTTTGGAGGCAGCATGGTTAAAATCCAAACTCGTTAAGCTCTGCAAGGAGAATTTAGAAGAGATATCGAATGTATATGAGGTGACCTTTTGCTGGGTACCTGGTCATATGATTATCGCTGGAAACAAGAGAGCGGACGAGCTGGCTAGGGTGGGATCAAGTGCAAACATTGCGCAGATCTCAGCTGAGGCCAAAGCACCACTCAGTGCGCTCTACAGGGAGATAGACACGGCGCTATTAGTGAAAGCCAAACGATGGTGTCGCTTAGATACGTGCGCAACGTCGAGAACGACTTGGCCCGTCTGTGATAAGAAAAGAACGGAAAATCAGTTGAAGTTCTATAGTGGGAATATTCGACTGGCAGTCGGTGGCCTCACCGGGCACTGCATGCTATCCTACCATACAGCTCGACTAGGCCAGCCCTACAATGACTTCGGCAGAAGCTGGAGGGACGAAGAGGAAATTAAATCCATTCGTCCCCTACTTTGCGAATGTCCGGCGGTAGCCCAAAAAAAGGAATATATTCCTAGGAAGATATTTCCTTTCGGGACTACAAGAGATAGGTAATATTGGGCTGAACAGAATACTGGGATTTTTGTCCTCGTCTGGTTGGTTCGGCTCAACGGTAAATGTCTAGGTATCAACAGGTTAAATAAATCAATTGGGCACGATGGACTCTACGCAGTCTACGTGAGCCTTGACTTTTCGTCAATAGGGCACCCATGTACCTAACCTTACCTATTTATGAAGATGTTGTGTTTCATAAAGTAATCTGAGACTTTTATCCGATGCAAAAACTGACAACAGTCCCCGTTGAAAACATACGGATATATGCATATTGTCATTTCGCAGCATCTTATCACTAAGCTAAAACATTAAATCCCCCAAAAACCATGTTTAGAAATACTTTAACAATAAAAGAACATCTTCAAGTTTAATTCCAATTTTCTCGAATACAATTATTAGTTCCCATTTAAAAAGCCCCCGAGAGCTATTGCCATTTAAATATCCTCCCAATCGACACACATACAATTGCTTTCCATCCCACTTCGTTTCAGCGTCATCCCTCTGCTATCCTATTAATTGGATGCCAAATCTTCAAGTCTTACAAATCTTTTCGTTTTCTTTTCTCACAGCAATTAAAATCGCTTGAAGCATCGTGTCCCACTCCAACGCCAACCCACTTGAAAAGCATACCCTCGCGCTTCGACTCACTGTTCCATGAGAACCGTCTTTGGTTCTCTGTCGAAAAACAAGCGCACTCATTAAATGAAACAACACGCAAGAGTTTGGATGAATAAGTAGACAACAATTGAAGAAACGACTTCTAAATTCCTTGTTCCCCATCGTCGCTCATAATTGCATTCAAAACCGATTTAATTAAGAGCTTGGCATCGAGTGCCACTTAACAACTTTGTTATTATTGAATAAGCACCGGAGCCCAGGATAATTCCATAACTTATTTCACACAGCCGTACTTCAATGTCTCACAGTCAGCCCTCGTACGAGGACGATTCGTCCCGGCAATATGAGGAGCAATTTATTATCAAGAATTTTCAGGAATTTCCCTTTTTATGGCACTTGTTCATAAGTGAACATGAGTAACGTTTATGACACCTTACGTCATCGAAAATGCAAGACTTTAATTCGAATGCAGGTGCAGCGAATTCTAAGGATTTCTTTTGCCACTTTCCGCTTCATACATATATATGTATGTAGGTATTACCCAAGGAGATTCTCCATCGCCTACTTGCGCTCGACGCAACTTTACTTGATCAGGTGAGCAGCGAAAGAAAATTTATTCATTTGGAAACGTAGGTATACGAGTTCTGTGGCGTTGTTATAAGGTGAATGGCAGAGTTTTAGGGCGTTTTCTGTGCTGCTGCCAAATTGCATTTTGGATGAATTGCGAAGCTATTGGGATTATGCTTTTCTCTTGTGTTTCGCGGACTGTAATTGAAAATAAGCAAAAAAAAAATAAAAAAAAATGGTGGAAGTCGGCTAAGAATGTAGACGAGATAGCTTCTGAAGGTGCGCGACTTTTTTTATGGCTGACTTGCTAAATCAGGATTTTGATTTTCGCCTTCAGTTTTGCGGATGAAGATGAAAGCAGGTAGACTATCAATCATTCAGACTGTACATTATTAAAGTAAAGCAATATATGGGTTCGAGTAGAGTGCTTACACGTATACATCAAGAAAGGAACAAACAGATTAGTACATATTTTCGAAGCCACCGAACATAGTAAAGCTACTAATGTACGCGTATGCCTATACTCCTATCCTCCAATGGGCGAGTAAAGTGAACATAAAACATTTATAAATAGACCTTTACTGCGCCCATGTAGGCGAAAATGCTCACAATACATTAATATTTTTAACATAGACGCAGGAGCCGGACTCATTAAAAACAAACCCTAATACCAGTTGTTTATATAGCGACGCTATTTTAAAGCTATAACCGGCCGAACGGATTTGAGAAAGCTCGAAAAACCACCCTATTGACTGTTTGCATTCCATGATTGTTTGACAATTTAACAGAACTTTCAATGAAGTCAAAGCAAAATATTGAGCTGTGCAAATTCTCTTTGCACAACATGTATCATATCCGTCTTTGAAGTCGACAAACGTGTGATGGCATACTGGGTAAAGTTGTTGATCGCTCTCAACCTGGCGAGATGCCAGCAACGATCCCTGTTTATATTCCCGGGTCAAGTTGACATACGGCCTCCTCGCGGCGCCATCTGGATAGTCTCTTCAACAACCGTTGGGAGGTGAACAAACGTATGCAGCGACAAAACCCCGACCAGAATGGCGGTTGTGCGGCGGGCTAACAATCCGCCCACGTAAAAAACATAAAAGTTGTGAATGAGCAAGATGCCTTGGATATATGGACGGATACTCGACGACTACGCACGAAAAAGGAACACGATTTGCGAGTATGCTCCTGAAATGTCAGAACCCTGTACCCTCCGGAGCTGCTCATAAACTAGAAAGAATCCTTATGCAATACAAGGCGGATATTACTGCCGTCCAGGAAATACGCTGGATACGAAAGGGTATGATGGGGAAGAAAAATTGCGGCATTTATTACAGCTGTCACAAAAGATTGCACTTACTGGGATGCGGATTTGTCTTGGGAAAGCGGTTAAGGTCGAAGGTCATCGACTTAAAACCCATAAGTGATCGCCTGGCTGTGGTCCGCATCAGAGGCAGATTCTATAACATCAGCCTTATATGTGCATACGCCCCTACCGAAGAGGCTGAAGGCCCTATCAAGGAGGACTTCTATGACGTCCTTTACAACGCCTACGGAGCTTGTCCGGAGTACGATGTCAAAATCGTGCTCGGGGACTTCAACGTCAAAATCGGTTAGGACACCCTTGGCGGAGTGATCGGAAAGCACAGCCTCCACGATACAACAACCGATAACGGCTTCCGACTCGCTGACTTTGCGACAGCTCGTAATGCGGTGATAAGTAGCACAAGATTCCCTCGCATGCGAATCCCCACAGCAACCTGGCGATCTCCGGACGGTCGAACCGCCAACCAAATCGACAATGTGCTCATTGACGCAAGGCACTCGTCAAACATCCTGGATGTGCGAACATTCAGAGGGGCAAATGTCGACTTTGACCACTTCCTCGTAGCAGCAAGATTCAGAGCCCGACTGTCCAATGTCAGAAAGCTGCACCAGCCCACCAGGAGGAGGTTCGACATTGGGCGCCTGAGCACACCGGAGGTTACCAGAGTCTACAGGGAGCAGCTGAGCGAAAGACTTTATGGTATGCCTACGTCGAACACAAATGCCAATAATAAGTGGCTGCATTGCCGCTCAGCCATTCAGGAAGTAGTCGAAACCACCTTAGGATACCTACCACCCCCGACAAAAACCCATGGTATGATGGCGGGTGTGGGCAGAAAAAGGCAGCAACCGACGAGGCGTACCAAAAGGCGCTGCAGAGGAAAACCAGGGCAGCGCAAGAAGAGTACCGAGCCAGGAGAAGGGAGGAGAAAAAACTACTGCGACAAAAGAAAAGAATCTTCGCAGCCTCCCATCCCAGGGACCGAGGAAATCTCAACGCCAGCCGCTGAAGTAGTCCTCCCACCCAGCATCGAAGAAGTCGGCACAGCTATTCAGAAGCTGAAGAATAACAAGGCCGCAGGCTCAGATGGCTTGCCATCAGAGCTCTTTAAGGCTGGCGGCGTTGGTCTGGTAGCATGCACCAGATCATCTGCAGAATTTGGGAAGATGAAAGCATGCCTGACGACTGAAATAACAGCTCTACTTGCTCCATCCACAAAAAAGGCGATCCTACGTCTTGCAAGAACTATAGAGGTATATCCCTGCTCAATGTCGCATACAAGATCCCGTCTAGCGTATTGTGTGAACGTCTAAAGCCATTTTGCACCGCACTAATCGGCAGCTACCAGTGCGGCTTCCGGCCCGGCAAATCGACCAAATTTTCAAACTGCGACAAATACCGGAAAAGACCAACGAGTTTCGAGTCGATACACACCATCTTTTAACCGATTTCAAAGCCGCATACGACAGCATTCATCGTGAAGGACTGTTTGGTGCGATGGCCGAATTCGGTATCCCGGGAAAACTGATCCAGTTGTGTCGCGCCACGCTAAAAAATACGTGATGCACCGTGCAACTTGGTTCTAGGACTTCGGAACCGTTTGAAACAAGCACCGGATTTCGGAAAGGAGATGCGCTGTCATGTGACGTCTTCAACCTCGTGCTGGAGCAGATTGTGTGACGGGCAGGCATCAACAGGAAAGGCACTATCTTCTACAAGTCCGTCCAGCTGCTAGGATACGCGGATGATATCGACATCATCGCGTCTTGCGGTGGAAGCATTCACGGCGATTGAAGAACAGGCGAAACTAGTTGGTCTTAAGGTCAATGAGTTTTTGCTGTCAAGCAAAAACCAATCCGTCGCTCACCAAATATATATAAAATATAACAATTGACAGCTACAATTTCGAAGTAGTTTAGGAGTTTGTCTACCTCGGGGCAAACGTAAATTTCACAAAGGGCACCACAGTGGAGATCCGGCATAGAATCGCCCTTGGCAACCTTTGCTACTAGGGCTTGTTCAAGCAACTGGGGTCAAAACTCCTCACTAGAAAGACCAAATTCATGCTTTGGAAGGCGCTCATACTGCCGGTCTTGCTGTACGGAGCCGAAAGCTGGACGATAAGCAGGACAGCGGAGCTGATTTAGAGTTCTTTCGATAGAAAAATCCTGCGCCGGATATTTGGTCCTGTCTGTGAGGAAGGTGAATGGAGAAGAAGATACAACCGCGAACTCTACGAGCTGTACAAAGATGTGTATGTAGTCCGGAAGGCAAAGATCCGTCGAGTACACTGGCTCGGCCACATCGAGCGCATGAACATCAACGCTCCAGCTAAGAGAGTCTTCTTGGTCTTGATAACTGGAAGCAGCGTGCTCAAGGATGGACGGCAGCTATAGCTCAGGCTCAGATCCTCCATGGATCACCTGATAAGTAAATAAGGTAGTTGCGGCTGAGAGTTAAACCAAAAAGCAGAATCCGCCCTTAGAAACCAAATATAGATAAATACAAAGTCCGTGATATCCACAAGAGTACGTTGGCTACAGTGGTCCAAATCAAATTTGTCTTCCAGGATAATTCGAGCATATAAAATATAAAGGCTGCCAGTGGAAATGTAGTGAATGTTTTCGATTGATCATGTAAAGGATCAATCATTGTAATGAGAGGAAACGCTCCAATAATACTCGTATATCTAAATCTAGTTTTGAAAGTGGTGTCAGGTGGATTATGGATGCCAATGTACATTAAACAAAGTTTCCATTCTTCGACTTGCCCTTAAGTTTTACCACAATTCTTATTTATGTTTTAGAATACAATACATTCCTAAACTGACTTACATACATACGTACATATTCACATGCTTACCAAAAAATAAAAAATAAATAAAATAAACGAAGTTATTGGGACATACAGAATAATTGTATTTCACCTTAGCAGGTCTATTTTCAGGCTTACACTCTCATGCAGAAGTTAAAAATAAATCAATTTTCAGGCGATCTTCAGAGATCGATCATTTTAATAATGATCACCCTGGCAGCATATAATTCACAATTCCTTTCAACAGCTGAATGCTTAGGAGCTCAAATGCTATGTCTAAATGTTAAGACTATGTATACTTTACAGGATTATTTCTGTGGTCAGTCTTCATTTACTTTCTGAGCAATCTGAAATAATATATACCCGCATTGAGGAGGAGATATTGACCTGGTACACGTATCTCGTTCACTTAACCAATGTGTCGTCGATGATCGCTCGGTTCATGGATAAAACGACTTTTGAGTGGTGTCATCATTATTATGATACTTTACAAAAAAACCGTGGGCCAACAAGTAAATTAGTTGGTCGGTTTACGAATTTAAAACGAAAAATGAAATGCTGTTACAGGTACAGGTAGTCACTAAAGTCGCCCATAACCGCTGACGATTCATCAATTTCGTTCAGGTTAAAATTGCTCGGCATTTAAAAAATGGGATCAGAGGGTTCCATGAGTATGATCGATAGTGTCGTTCGATACAAATCAATACAACGCACGATAGCCGTGTGGTCGCTCGAGCTGCGCATACACAATATTTTTTTGGCTAACATGTAAGTCATGCGTGTGCGTACCGTGGGATGTAAAAAAAAACAACTTAGTGCAATACTGGATAACAACCTCCCTTGCTGGGGGCCCATCTCAAAAATAGCCCAGTCGCTAACGGAGTATCCTGAGCACCAGGCGCACACAGGATTAGGAACGTCGCGCGGCTAGTAAGTTACTGGAAAAGCTACGGGACGTATCAAGAGATCAGCTCTGGGAAAGGAGGAAGAAGGCTCTTGATTGGGCGGAAAGCATAATCAAGAGCACTGGAAACTCATCCGGTAAAGAGCAGGATGGCAAGCGCCAGAGGTCGGCTGAGGAACTTCTCTCCACCTCAAAGAAAGCGCGGTCACACAGCATCTCCCCCAGATCCCAAACACAACTCTTCTATGGCGCCGTGCTGAAGGTCTCGACCACAATGGCTGTTGTCGATAGAAGTGATGTGGATGGGAACGTTCTTCTGGCGAAGTGGCTTTTAATTAGCAATGTGCTACTCAAAAACTACTTCTCGCTACTCCAGGAACACCCTGGACCCTTCCCTATTACCCACCATGCAGGGTATTATCAAGGCAGGATCAAGCTGATCTCCTCCGAAGACCAAGGGACAATAGACCTTTTTAAGCTAGCAGTCAGCAGAGTCGGCGAGGTCTGGGAGGGAGCTCAACTTGAGGCTATACCCTTGAGCAGAATCCATAATAGACACAGGGCTAGAGCCATTATACCGGCCTATCCCGAGGATCCTACGGAGATTTTGGTACTCATGCAAAATTGCAATCCGCAAATCCCCATCAAGGATTGAAAAATAGCCAAGCTAGAGGCTGTGAAGGGACCCTCAAAATTTATTACTGTCATAATCAATGAGATATAGTTGATATAGTTGATCATCAAAGTGTCCATTGAATTCAAATCAGTTATCTTGCGTGACAGCAACGATGTGAAAAGATGAATAACAATAATGGGAACTATGGGAAAAAGGTTTGCAGCTAGGATTAATTCATCAAAGACACAAAAGAGATCAAAACTGGGAAGTTTGCTACTGGTTGTGGGATAACCTTAGTTCAGTATGTGACCAAGGGGATTTTTTGGATGAAAATCATGTCTGTTGTATGGGAGCCCCCCTTAAATACTAATTTTGTTCTGTTTTTAGTATTTGTCGTGGTAGCGACAACTTTCAACTGTCTAACTATCACGGTTAATGAGATAAAGCCTGGTGACAGACGGACGGACAGCGAAGTCTTAGTGATAGGGTTCCGTTTTGCCTTTGGGTACGGAACCCTAAAAAGACGGGGAGGACTCAGCTAAGATAGCCTCTGGAGCTGCATCAGCCAACGCCATGGTATCGACGAATCCGGAGCAACCCCCTACCCTCGACTCTCTCGATTGAGCCCCCTCCCCCACCCCAACAAAAAAAAAAAGAAGTGAATGAGATTACCGGATAAGGCAGACTGTCCGACTGTCCGACCTGGACTTTCCCGAGGTAGACCTGGTAGACCTTGGAGAGACTATGTCAGACTTCGATCGGGAATCTGATGAAGAGTCTGCCATCCTCACAGCGGTGGAGGTAAAAGACTGCGGCCATCGTGCTGCGGATTCTGCAAATTAATCTCCACCACTCTACCACCGCCCTAATGCTCCGCCTCACGAAAAGCGGAGAAGACGTAGTTCTGATCCAGGAACCATGGATAGTTAACAGCATGGTACGTGGACTCCGAACATCAGAATACAAGCTCACCTACGTGCTCGATGCAGGTAAGCCAAGAGCTTGTATCTTAACTAAACCACATATAAAACTCTTCTACTCTCATCCTACAGTGACCAGGATATCACGGCTATTAGTGTCGAGAGCAACTCCATCAAGCTCTGGATTGCCTCAGCCTATTTAGCCCACGACCACACAAGTCCTCCCCCTCCGGCCAACTTGGTGAATCTGGTCAAGGATGCTGAGTACGCAAATGCCGGACTTATTATAGGATGTGATGCGAATGCACACCACACGATATGGGGCAGCAGCAACATCAACGATCGAGGTGAGTCTTTGTTTAATTATTTATTACATACTAACCTCACCGTTTGTAATAATGGCTGTTTGAGAAAAATTAAATTTTGTATGTTCTATAAATGAAGTAGTTTGCACTCACTGTACATCTACCACACAACCCATTAGTAAACTACGTCATTGATCGTATGGTACATGTACATTGATTGATAAACTGATAACATACCAACTATGTATACTCTCAGCAGCAGTCTCGTCTGCGCACATCGGATGTTCAATGGTACAGTTCGCTTAACGATCGTACCACAGTATCCATCTCAACGTCTCGTGACTGCTGCTGAGTGGGTGGCTACTTCACTTGGGTTTTGGACAGCAAGCATCGCGGATGAAAATAAACTGTGTTAGAATTTAGTTTCAATTGTTTTATTTTGGTTGTTGGTTTGCAGTCTCTCCTCGGCGGTTTCTATATCGAACAATTTCTCATCAAAGTGGTCCTTCGAGCCGGATGCGTTTAAGATAAGGAGAGATATTGCGAACAAATAAGATATAGCATAAACTAAATTGAAACGCGATTCGTAAGAAATCAAAATGAGTGTGAAACTTCTGAAAAGCAAACTTTCAAGTGCAAAGGGACATATTACGCGCGCGCTAACATTCGTGAGTTCTATTGATGACGCGGTATCCGTTGAACTCCTAAAAAATCGGTTGGACAAACTCGAAGACGCATGGACTTCATTTTGTCACATACAAGATGAGTGTTTGTCATTGGTAGAAGAAGAAAATTGTAGTGAATTAGAAGTGGAATTCGCGGAATACGAAAATAAATACTTCCAAGCTCACGAAGGTATGTCTCGCGCTATTGCTGATCGTCAACCCTCCTCTCGGAGTGGAAATGGTGAAAATTCGAACGAGTCGGTACTCGAGCGATTAGTAGAACAGCAGTCGACATTTCTTGAAAGACTCAGTGCTCCCGCGAATATTCAGTCGAGTGTACAGTTGCCGAAAATAGTAATTCCGCCTTTCTCCGGTGACTATAAAGATTGGCCTTCATTTCGGGACTTGTTCGTCGCGTCGGTAGATAACAAGCCAAATTTAACCCCAACACAAAAATTTCAGTATTTGAAATCGTTCCTTCGCGATGATGCTGCTTCTCTCGTGAAACATATTTCAGTGTCGGAAGTGAATTACGCCCATGCTTGGTCCCGGTTGGAGGCGCGTTACAATAAGGTGCCGCTCATAGTGAAGTCATTCATCCAATCGTTTCTTTCCCTTCCATCTCTGGGTTCGAGTAACGTACACGCTCTCAGAAAGGTGACAGATGGTGCTGACGAAGTCGTTCGCGGGCTAAACGCATTAGCACAAAACTCTCGCGATCCGTGGCTGATCTATTTGCTCGTTGCTAAGCTAGATCAGGACTCCTGCCAAGCATGGGCAGAGTATTCAGAGTCTCGGACTGATAACACCATTGATACTTTATTGGATTTTTTACAGAAACGGTGCAATGCTCTTGAATCGTGTCAGCCCATTAATCGTTTATCTACACGTGTAAAATCCATCGCACCTCTTCGTTCGCTCGTCTCACAATCCCCAACGTCCAAGATAAAGTGCCCAAAGTGTACAGGCTTGCACAATTTAGCTGTTGTGCAACCTTTCTCGCGCTAGATATTAGTTCTCGACGTGATTTTGTGAAAACGCAATCACTTTGCTTTAATTGTCTCCGGTCTGGACATCCGGCTAACAAATGCCGCTCCTCCTTTCGATGTCGTTCATGCAAATCCCGGCATCATTCGTTGGTTCATCCGGAGAACCTATCGCATTCGTCATCAAATTCGTCGTGTTCACCTATTCCGTCGCAGATTCCATCCGTGTCCTCGATCTGCACATTACCGTCGACCAATGCCTCGAATCCCTCTTCTTCCCTCGGACCACAACCGACGTTGGTCAATAATCATTCGTTTGAGCCCTCCCGTCGCAAGCAAACCATTCTTCCAACCATGTTGGCTACGGTAAAGGATTGTCAAGGGAACTCGGTGGTGTGTCGAATATTATTGGATTCCGGTTCTCAATCGTCGTTCGTTCTAGAATCCTTCGTCCAGAGAATAGGATACCCACGCACTCATGCTCGGATTCCTATTCATGGACTATCATCGTTACAGGCTGGGTACACTAGAGGACAGGTTTCGCTTAAATTATCATCGCTGACTAATTCAAACGTTTTATGTATCAATGCGTATATTTTAAATAAACTCACGTCAAATCTTCCTTCTCAAACTATAGATACATCCCTTTGGTCGCATCTAGATGGGTTGCAGTTAGCCGACTCCAGCTTCAACATATCATCTCCGGTTGACATATTGCTTGGTGCAGATAAACTATGGAGTATTATTAAGAGCGGACAAGTTCGTGGGGAAGATGGTACTCCGGTGGCACAAAATACTTCGTTCGGTTGGGTAATCACCGGAGAAATATTTGATAAGGTCCAGCCGCTTAATAGTGCCGTAACCTCGCTGCATTCATTCGTAGACGTCGACCATCTTCTTAAGCGCTTCTGGGAAATTGAAGATGTACCAGCTCCAAGTCATGATTCAGCATTGCAAGATCCAGCCGAACAACATTTCAAGAAAACATTCAGTCGTGCTCCAGATGGTAAATACGTCGTTCTTTTACCCTTTAAAATTAATAATCCATCATTTGGAGAAACACTTGGTAGCGCAGTTTCTCGGCTATATTCTTTGGAACGTCGATTTCAAGTTAATCCAAAACTTCATCGAATGTATTGTGACTTTATGTGTGAGTACGAGAGACTTGGCCATATGTCACGTATTTCAACAGACGAGGTAAGAATCAATTCTGGTCATCAATTCTATCTTCCACATCATGCTGTTATGAAATTAGATAACACAATAACAAAGCTACGGGTGGTGTTCGACGGCTCAGCAAAGGATTCTAATGGGGTATCGTTAAACAGTTCGTTACTAGTCGGTCCACCAATCCAACGAAATCTGTTTGGAGTTTGTCTGCGGTTCAGACAACATAGCATGGTTTTCACTGCTGACATTGTAAAAATGTTTCGGCAGATTTGGATTGGTGACCAACACAAGGATTTTCAACGAATCGTTTGGCGAGAGAATCCTACTGACGAACTACAGCATTTCCGCTTATGCACAGTTACGTATGGTACTGCTTCAGCTCCCTTCCTGTCGGTTCGCGTTCTCCAACAACTGGCGGAGGATTACCGAGAAAAATACCCAAATGCATCCAGGGTCTTGCTGGATGATGTATATGTCGATGACATTATGACTGGTTCGAGTTCGTCAGAGGAGCTAATTTCGATCAAATCAGAGTTGGTATCGCTATTGGCTGAGGCTAAGCTTGAGTTGCGGAAGTGGAGTTCTAATTGCTTGCAGTTTCTTAAGACCCTGCCCAAGGAAGAGTGTGATTTTTCCATCTACAATCCCAATCGATCCACTCAGTTCGTTAAGGTTCTGGGTATGTTTTGGGACCCAGTTAAGGATGAATTTTCCTATCAGATGTCAACCAAATCCTACTCGCAGCCACCAACAAGGAGATCGTTGCTTTCGGAAACTTCACGGATTTTTGACCCTCTAGGGTTTTTGGCTCCATCTATAATTCTGTTCAAAATTCTTTTCCAACAGCTATGGACCTCGAATTTGAAACTTGGTTGGAATACCCCTTTGCCTGAGTCCATAGCTCAACGATGGGCTTGTTACAGGTCTAACTTGCATCACTTCGAGAAGATTCGTATTCCAAGACAGTTATGGGTACCTGGGGAGGAGTTGGAACTTCATGGTTTTTCGGATGCATCGGCGGTTGCTTATGCCGCCGTAGTTTATTGTTGATACGTAACACCGGATGGGAAGGTCAATGTCAACATTATTGCCGCCAAAACAAAGGTTGCTCCTCTTAAACCAGTGTCAATTCCACGACTCGAATTACTTGGCGCTTTACTTCTGACTCGATTAATTTCTTTAATCACTTCTTCGATGTCGCGTCACTCATTTAATATCTCTGCTTGGTGTGATTCCGAGATTGTATTGCATTGGCTATCTTCGCCACCTCGTCGCTGGGCCACCTTTGTAGCTAATCGAACGTCCGCTATCTTAGATGTTATACCAAGGCATTCCTGGCATTATGTTTGCTCTGAAGACAATCCCGCGGATTCTGCCTCGAGAGGAGTACCCCCCGAGCTTCTGATAGACAAGGAAATTTGGTGGAAGGGTCCTTCTTGGTTGCTATTGGCGTCTTCGCAGTGGCCACGATCTAAATCGTACTTTAAACCTCGTGAAAATGATACTTTGGAGGAGAGAGTTCCAGGTTCCCAAATATTTGTTGTATCGGTAACAAACGATTTGCTGGAGCGACTCGTTATGAAGATCTCGTCCTGGTTTCAAATGCAAAGGATAGTAGCCTATTGCATTCGATTTTGTTTCAATTGCCGCATGAAAAAACCCATTCGCCAATATTCACCACTTAAATTCAACGAAATATATAACTCTAAGATATTAATTATTAAATTAATTCAACAAGTTTCGTTCGCAGAGGATATTCAAGCTCTTATTCAAGATCGTCAGCTATCTACTCATTCGAGACTAAACAAGCTTGCTCCGTTTGTAGACCGAGAAGGAGTTTTACGTGTTGGAGGAAGAATCAAGGAGGCAACAGTTTCCTTTAATATTAAACATCCAATAATCTTGCCTGGCAATCATCTTCTTTCTACCTTGATCGTTACAGATATCCATCAGAAATACCTTCATCCGGGCGTATCCGAAACGTTTGCGCTGGTGCGTCAGGAATTCTGGATATTGGGCTCACGAAATCTCATTCGGAGGATTATCTTTCGCTGCAAGAGCTGCTTCATCCAAAGGAAGAAAACCTGCGAACAACTTATGGGTGACCTACCTTCTTACCGCCTTCAACCAACTCGTCCTTTTACCAATTCGGGTGTGGATTACGCTGGTCCTATTATCATAAAGCTATCCAGAACTCGAAAACCAAAACTTTCCAAGGCATACATCGCTCTATTCGTCTGTATGAGTACAAAGGCCATTCACCTGGAGCTGGTTAGTGACCTAACAACTGATGCCTTTATCGCAGCCTTTCGTCGCTTTATTTCACGTCGTGGGAAATGCAGTAACCTATATTCGGACAACGGAACCAATTTAATGGAGCGCGCCGGTGTTTACCCGAACTACACAAATTAGCCTTGTCAACATCTCACAATGAAATTGTTTCCTCGGCTCTTGCGAAAGATGGGATCGCCTGGCACTTCTCCCCCCCATCTGCTCCACACTTCGGTGGATTATGGGAGGCAGGTGTAAAATCGGTAAAGTCGCACTTACGTCGAGTCATCGGCTCAACTATTTTAACCTTCGAGGATCTGAACACCGTATTGTGCCAAATCGAAGCTATTGTCAATTCACGCCCTTTATGTGCATTGTCTGACTCCGACATTAACCCACTTACACCGGCTCACTTTCTCGTTGGCGAACCGTTGACCGCGGTACCGGAACCTAACTATCTGCAGACTCCACTAAATCGGCTGGATCACTATCGGCAACTTCAGTCTCTCGTCCAGGGGTTTTGGAAAAGGTGGCACGTTGAGTATCTGACATCCCTTCAGGAGAGACCTAAATGGCAAAGAACGACATCCAACCTCAAGACAGGTGATCTCGTTGTAGTAAAGGAGCCTAGTTTACCCCCGACGAAATGGATTATGGGTCGTGTAAATAATGTCATGCCCGGTCATGACAAACGAGTAAGAGTAGCAGAAATACGAACTTCCACCGGCATCGTCGTCAGACCCATCACCAAGCTAGCTGTTCTACCGGTTTCCTGAAAACTAGTTCAGGGGGGCCGGGATGTTTGAGAAAAATTAAATTTTGTATGTTCTATAAATGAAGTAGTTTGCACTCACTGTACATCTACCACACAACCCATTAGTAAACTACGTCATTGATCGTATGGTACATGTACATTGATTGATAAACTGATAACATACCAACTATGTATACTCTCAGCAGCAGTCTCGTCTGCGCACATCGGATGTTCAATGGTACAGTTCGCTTAACGATCGTACCACAGTATCCATCTCAACGTCTCGTGACTGCTGCTGAGTGGGTGGCTACTTCACTTGGGTTTTGGACAGCAAGCATCGCGGATGAAAATAAACTGTGTTAGAATTTAGTTTCAATTGTTTTATTTTGGTTGTTGGTTTGCAGTCTCTCCTCGGCGGTTTCTATATCGAACAATTTCTCATCAATGGCTGTGAACCAACTTTCATCACCAAGAATAGACAGGAAGTTCGGGATGTAACTTTTGCATCGCAGGACATTGTCGTCAAAGTCAGGGAAAGGAAAGTCCTAAAAGAGAATGTAGCTGATATAACAAAGTGATCAGACGACCTTAGAGGAGATAATACATTCAAAGTGTATTTATCAGGTTGAGAGGTAAGAAAAAATTCCAGGGTATTGGCGTTATGACTGGCAACAACCAATGATAGGGGATGGCTCATTCACAAGCTGAGTTAATTGGTTTAATTCAGCGAAAATTTCGACATACCTTCCCTGGGGTGTTGTCTGTCCAGAATGTTGAAGCCACTGAGAATTGTGAACATTAAAATCGCCCGCTATAACGATTTCAGAGCGAGGAAACACGTGACACCTCTCTCCAGGCTTGGGCTTCTATAAAGAAAACAGTAGTGAATTGTGTGCTTACGAAGATTGAATTTAAGTCATAAGAAATTAAATTTCGAGGTGAATGTTTGGCTATACGGCGGAAGCAGCTCGTAAGCGATATCACTACGAATATACATAGATGGCGAGACCGCGTTGAGAAACGAATAATGGCACTAAGCTATATCGCTACATTCAGGAAGACTAAAATCCAAAGAATCAGACTTTTCGTCAGCCTATGTTTGACAATATGCCAAAACATTCGGTTTTGGCACATCTTTTTTTACTTTATATGCTCCCAGCGGCGGCACGAGAGCAGAACCCAGTGGATTGTAACCTGAACGAAATGAAGACTTTGTCGATTCGAATAAAGCGAGTATCGCTTAAGCTGCGTTTTAAGTTTGTAAAACGACCAGCTAAAATTACTGCGTTGAACGACGTTTTTGTAAAACATTATAATGAAGAAAGGAGAGAAATTTGAATTTTTCATAAGTGACTAAATGCGCCTAGTAAGCGCACAGATACATTGGTTGGCAAAAGAGGTTATGCGTTCGATTTGTAGTGCATTACATGGCGGAAGCAACGAACGATGGTCCCTACCTATGAACCTAATTGTGATATTTGCCTTCAGCGAACCATCATCTGGTTGCAGCAGATGTACTTAATAAGAGTTTTTCCACCAACGAATTGATGACGAAAGGCTTTGGACCTTTGAAAGGTCTAAAGCACTTCTTTTCTTATTGCTCTGATCGCGATTTATCTTCTTCTTCTTTGATGGCGTTACAGCCCATGAAGGACCAGAGCCAAGCTTCTCTCAATCACCCATGTTGTGTGTGATTTATTTTGCACACAGGTGAAAGGGACCTACAGTTTAATGCCGATTCCGAACGGAGTGAGTCGAGAAGCTTTTTCACGGCAAGTATACTACGGGGGGTTTTGCCAGTACCTCGCCGAGGAGGAACGCCGTGAAATAAACATTCGATGGCGTCGGTGTTATCGGGATCCAAACTCGCTCATCGTGCGTCAGAGTCCAACACACTAACCACTGCGATCGCGATTTATCAATCCCGTTATTTTAACGCTACATAAGCAAGTTATTCTCTGGGACGTGACCTCAATTCGTCCCTAACGTTTACCATACCACGCCTGCCATCCATCGGGAAGGGCGCGAGGCAGATCGTCGTTATTTATTAAAGAAAATATTGAACACCTCTTGGATTAAGAGTAGACCTTGAGAGGGTACAAATCAGTACAGTACGAGTCAAGAATAAAAATGATTCCTTTAATGTATCTTCACTATATTGCAAACCGCGCTGTCCATTGGAGGCGGCCCAGCTCATCAATATGTGTAACGACCTTGAACCGAATTTCCTTATTGGTGGTGACTTTAACGCCAAACACACATTTTGAGGTTCCAGGTTCAAGGCTAAGGGTTCTTGCTTTCATAGAAAGACACAATGCTCTACAATGCTGGTATGGATTGCAACTTTTAATCAACTTGCAAACCAACGTACTGACTTGCAAAAAACACCTGACCTTATCGGTTTTTTCGTTGCAATACGAGGTCGAAAAGAACTTTGATCTCTCCTCAGACCATTCTCCATGAGTGAAACTCTTGAAACTCAACCTGACCTAAGCTTACGAACAGAAGGTTTTAGAAATGAAATTAATAAAAGTATTAGACTAAGAATTAAAATTCGAAGTCGACCGATTATTCACCAGGGATTAAACAGCTGGTAAAAGAGAAACAGAAAGCCCGTAAACAATAGTAACGAAGTCGGCCGCCGCTACATAAAACATATTTAAACCGAACTGCTAATAAAATCTCTGAGAGAATTAGGTTAGGTTAGGTTAGTCAGACGCTCTATTGACGTGAGGCCAAGGCTCACTTAGCCTACGATGAGTCCATTGTGCCCAGTTTAAGAACTAACCCACGGGGAAACTAATAGTTGCCCGGTGAACTGAATCACCCACATGCAATTAAGAATCTTAGCAGTTTGTTCAGCTTAATGTCTCTTGCCTCCTCTAAACCCGAAAAAAAGTGGCTCTGGGGACCAGGGGAAATTTTCCAGATGCCAGGATGGTGATGTCGTCGGCGTAGGCCGTGACATTGAAACCCTGTGTCCCTAGGATACACCCCTGTGGTGTGCCTCGTTTGAACATCACCCTTCCATTTGCTCCTCCTATCGACGAGTTTATTATGCGAGTACTTAGCATTTGTTAAACCAATCTACAGATTCCCGAGTTTTTGTGGGCCATCTGCAGGCTGGACATTATTAGGTAGCTGTCACCAACCTCATCTCTTATGTATTTGTCTATTAGTCATTCCAATGTTCTCATAAAGGAGAAGGACAGGCTAATAGCTCTTTAATCCTTTGCCGTGGCATGGCTGACCTCTCCCACCAAGGGTATAAACACCACCCTAACCTTCCTCCATTCCTGTGGTACATAACCATCCTGAGGCACCAGTAATATATGCGCTTTAGCCAGGGGATAATAAGTTCCCCTGGTTCTGTGTGGTAGCCTTGGCAAGGACCTTTCTCAGACGAGCCGCATCCGTACATGATTCGATAGACCCGCAGAAATTTCTCCATGGGCTCTTTTTAGCGAATCTAATTTCATTTTTGAGCCGCTTAACATTATCTCTATAAGTTGACCATTCAATGGAACCTTCTTTAGCAGGGTTTCAACTATATCTAGAGATGCGTAGCCGCACTGCTATTTTTGTATTCCACCACGGTTGGTGGTTCCTTTCATTTGGTTTTTTGATAGGGCAGGATACCTCGAAGGACCGGTTTAACTTATTGTTTAGGTTCAATATTATCTTATCGATGTCTTTTGTGGAATTGGGATTCCCTTTCGGAGGCCGGTTAAGGGTTTTTCCCAACTCCGTATTGAACTTCTGCCAATTCGGCTTCCGCGGATTCCGCAAAAGAGTATCTAGCAATGGTCAGAATGTGATGGCTTGTCGGGTACTCTTCAGTTTGAGACCTTTATTAAGTATTAAGGACATAACAGAACAAAGCTTCACTTTTACTATTTGTGTTAGTGCTACCCCAAGTAGTATGATGGGTGTTGGCATCACACCCTAAGACTAAGTTCTTTTTACCTTGTTGGGCCATTGAGACCAGCGTTCTTAATCCTTCCGACAGGACGTACGTGCCTTAATCGACGCCATCGTGAAGGTTTCATTTTTACCTGTGACTTCCATAACCGTCTGATCGCCCGACCTGAAATTGGTCATCATTAGTATATGGAGTTCTTTCCTTGCAACAATCTTGGTCCTAATCTTGTCTCCGTTACCATTATAAACTATGTATGTTGTATCTTGGTGACCCTAGTCCTTTACCCGATTGTGGACGATCCATGGTTCCGGCACTAGGGCTAGGTAAAGCTGTTCCTTGTTGGGAGGTTTATTAAGGCGGCTTTACTGTGGTGGTACTACTTTCATTGGTTGTAGTATCCTTTTCCACCTCCAACGGTGCCACCTCAGAGAATTCAAAAATCATGGGGTTCGTTCGTACTTCGAAAGCCTAACAGCTGACAAGGAATAAAATGACTCCCTTTGGAAAGCTATTAAGCGCGTTATAAAGCCTAAACTGCAGGCACCGCCAATAAGGAAAAATCAAAATGAATGGGCAAAATGCGATAAGGAAAAGGCTAAATATCCTGCTGAAACGTTCAAACGTTCAGAGGAAAACCGCTACATAACAACAGCAAGTGTGACGACAGAGTGACGCGAGCTACGTTTCCCGAACTGGAAAATATCATAAAATTCCTCAAGCCAAATAAAGCAGCAGGCTACGACTTATTTATAGGGGATGTCTTTAAAAATTTGTCGAGGAATGTTCTGCTCAAACTTTTATATCTTGTTAACGCAGCGCTTAGGTTAGAACACGTACGGAGCCTAGGAAGATCGCCGAAGTTATTATGATTTTAAGGCCCGGAAAGCCACGGACGGATTGAAAATGTTACCGCCTAGTATAATTGTAGCCGATGATTTCGTAAGTCCCCGTAAGAATTATAATAAGCCATTTAAAGCCGATTGCTGAAAAAAAACTCCTTTTGCCGGATCATCAGTTTGGTTTCAGAAGCAAGCATTCCACTTTAGACCAAGTGCATCGAATAACCGATGTGGTCGAAGAAACACTCGAACATGAGCTAATATGTTCGATTATATTTCTTGACGTCTCTCAAGCTTTTGACAAAGTGTGGGACGAAGGTTTGGGACATAAAAGAAGACAATTTTTTTCCCGAACAACTATCAGTTGTTCTGAAAAACTACTTGTCTACGAGAGCGAGACATATCACAAACGAATATCACTATGTTGGCCACATTCGCCTTTGATAATGCAATTTTGGCTACAGGAAAATCAAAGAATCAACGATTAAATTGCAATATGCCCTGAACCATATAAGCGGCAATACAAAGATTTGGCAGATCGCGCTCAACGAAACCATATCTGTTCACGTACATTTTACTTATAGAAAAGTAACTGTACGTCGTCGCATTTTTCAGTATTGGCGCTTTCTGCTATTTCTCCTTCAACAGTACCTTCTTCAATGAATGGTAATCGATCAGCAATATTTCCATCGCTTGTAGGCTTTATATGACATCCAAATTCACTGACACGTCAGCGTAGAAAGGATGGATACGTTGGAGACATTCTGAAGCGATAAGAACTACTTGCTTGCATACACGAAAGTCAGTGAATCCACTCATGCCAGCACGTCAAATGATGAAAAGTCCAATTTCAGCAGGCGTTACAGATAGCAAGCGAGCCGGAGGTAGAATATCTTGTCCAACATTGATGATGTTACCAGAATAATGAAACTGGCAGAAGCGCGAACGTGTACACGAGAAATTGATAACTGTACAACCATTGTCAAATCTCGTAGTTCTGGTGGAACATTTCCTGGATGCATATTATTTGAAGCAGTATACATATTTAGTAGGATCTTTGATGCATGAGTTGCAGATGAAATCTTCAGTTCAATATTCAGTTCACTATATTCTGTGCGTGAGCAGATTCTGCACGTACGGTAAGATTTGTTATCATGGTTAGCTTGGAATTTTGTAGCATCTTGAGCACCAGTATTAGTGCTTGACGTTTTATGCTGACCTAAACCTTGAAAAACGCGTTACTTCATACCGAAACTTATTTCTATTTACTTCTTGTATTACCTGTCTTTAGTAGAGGAAAGAAAATTTAATGCCAATTGAAGACATGACAGTGTTTGCTATGTAAAGTCTATTACAGCTAAAAGTTCCTATAACTTATTATTTTTAATATTCGACGAAATTCGAAGTCGTTCAGAATTTTCGTAACTTTTATCTTGTCCATTATTGGCTTCTCTTCTTTACTCAGTTCGCTTCTCAATTCGTGGGCTGTCATCTTGATTGTTTTTACTTGTGGAGGTCGATCTAAAGCTGCATTAGAGTTGAATTTGTAAAAAAAATCAATATTCGACAAAATTCGAGTTCTAAGAATGTGATTTGTGCCGAAAAAATGCACCGAGCCTCCGACCACATAGAACACCTTTAAAAAGTTATTTTCCGGCAAAGCCATTGTTTTTTTTTACTTGAGAAGTATGAATATTCTCTTATAGCGCGTGCTTAAGTTTTTTTTGGCGATTATTCCTCGGATTCGAACATCCGACCCCCTACGACACTCAGCAACACCTATACTATCACCGTGGCAGGTTTGGTCAAGATCGCAGTAGCGGTTCCAAAGGAGTACAATAACAAAGAAGTTCCAATCCCGTGTATAAAGCTGCCGTTGCGCAGTGGTTAGTGTGTTGGACTCTGGCGCACGATGAGCGAGTTCGGATCCCGATAACACCAACGCCATCGAATGTTTATTTCGCGGCGACCCTCCTCGGCGGGGTACTGGCAAAACCCCCCGTAGTACAACTTGCCTGGAAAAAGCTTCTCGACTCACGCCGTTCGGAATCGGCATTAAACTGTAGGCCCCTTTCACCTGTGTGAAGAATAAATCACACACAACATGGGTGATTGAGAGAAGCTTGGCTCTGGTCCTTCATGGGCTGTAACGCCACCAAAGAAGAAGAAGAAGTATAAGGCTGAGCGCACAGTGATGCGAGATGCGATGCGATGCGAGATGCGATTCGGGAAGCGATACGAGAAGCGATGCGAGATACGATATGGTGCGCACGGTGAAAGCGGCTCTGTACTGTTCTGTTGCGATGTATTTATCATTATGCGAGGAATTTTTAAATGAAAGTTTATATGTATTTATCGGGTTTTCCAATAAGGACTTGACAATTTTTTTTTAAATAAAACTCAAACCATTTGAGATATTCCAAAAACTTTACTATCGGCTTGAAGTTCAATCAAAACGTTTATGAATGGAACTCGACTTCGCTCGTATGGCCACCGCGGGCACGTTTGCAGCGGTCGATTCGTTGCACCCAATTTTCTATGACTGGACCACACATTGGCTCTGAGCTCGTGCAACGTCGTCGGCTTGTTGGCATAAACTAATGACTTAACGTAGCCCCAAAGAAAATGGTCTAGAGGCGTTAAATCGCACGAACGAGGCGGCCATTCGACTGGCCCATTTCTTGAGATATCACGCTCATCAAAGTTACTCTTCAATAAATCGATTGTAACGTGTGCTGTGTGGCTTGTTGCACCATCCTGTTGAAACCACATGTCGTCCAAATCCATACCTTCCAATTCGGGCCAAAAATAATCGGCAATCATGGCGCGATAACGCTGGCCATTCACAGTAAGTGACGATCGTTATCGTCGACGAAAAAATATGGCCCAATAACGCCGCCGGCATACAAACCGCACCAAACAGTTATTTTTTGTAAATGAAGTTGTGATTCATGAAGCACATGTAGATTTTCACCCGACCAATGACGCATATTTTGCTTATTGACGAACCCATCGAGCCAAAAATGAGCTTCGTCACTGAAGATGATTTTGCGATGAAATTCATCATCTTGGCGCATCTTCTCCAGAGCCCAAACGGAGAACGTACGTCGCTTCAAATGGTTCATCGGCTTCAATTCTTGAGTAAGCTTAATCCTGTATGGGTGTAAACCAAGATCCTTACGCAAAATACGCGTTAATGTGGTCTGAGCGACGCCCAATTCTTGAGAACGCCGTGGAATTGACTGATTTAGATCGTTTGATGCGGACGCCCGAACGGCACCGATATTTTCGACACTTCGACCAACTCGTTGTCTCACTGACACGACAACATCACAGAACGAATATGTAGACTCTAATTTTTGCACTAGACTTGTTATTGCCTGTCTACTAGGGCGAGAATTACAACTGAAAATTGGAGTTAACGCTCTTAAAGTTGCGGTCACCGACTCCAAATTTCGGTAGAAAATTTTTATAGTTTGCAGACGTTGTTTGTTCGTATACTTTACCATGATGAAAATGTTGAATAAACTAACAATGACAATACGATGGTTAGTGAAAGGGTGCGTTCACAAATTGAATTCTAAGTTGTCAATTCCCTATTGGAAAACCCTTTATATATCCACAGTTAAGGGACGATGAAAGAAAATTCTTGAAATGCACATGTCGGTCAAATTATTTGACCACATTTTGGAAAATTTTAACCTTTTACATTAGGAAACTGGACCAATTTTTCTTTTAAACAAATGAAATTGCATCCGAACAACAACAACAATGGATACTACTCGCACAGAATCGCTTGAAAAAGTGATCAGAAGAGTTTGTGGGCGAGAAGCTTGCGAGAGGTTTGCGATAAGCTTGCGAGAATCGCATCGAAAATCGCTTCACTGTGCGCACGTACATAAGAACACATGTGAACAGTTTTATCGCAAGCAACTGCTTCTCGCATCGCATTCTCGCATCACTGTGCGCATAGCACAGTTAAGTTATCTATTTATTTATTAATTAATTTATTTATTTTTTTTATTCACTTATTTATTTATTTATATATGCTACCCTTTACTTATCGATAAATTTGTTACTTTTAGTATTTATGTACTTATACCTGCTGTGATCAGGTATATGTAAAAGCTTTTATAAATACATTGTCATTTCATTAGTAAGGTATTAATACCATATCTCTGTGCAAGCTGTGATAAACAATAATATGAATGTAAATGTTTCCTTTAAAAAAGAAAACAAATATTCTATCCTATTCTTAATCTACTAGTCGTTAGAAAACACAGTGAATTGCGTACAAAAACATACACCTACGCATATGCAGCAACATAAAAAGTAGCTTGAAGTTATGCTTCGGGTAGCATACTTTTAGTAAATATTCAGTGACCGCATCAATACTAAAACAAAATACGTGTCAAGAGTTCTTAAAGTGGAAAACTATCTACCTGTAGAAAAGTATCTTCCATTGACATCCATATTTAAGGTAGATCTACCTATGGGAAATGTGTATAAAAACATATTCATGACGATAAAGAAAATAGTAAATGGCAGCGGTGGGATTCGAACCCACGCCTCCGAAGAGACTGGTGCCTTAAACCAGCGCCTTAGACCGCTCGGCCACGCTACCCCACGAAATACTAATTTCTGATACACGCCGGACGTTGTCTTCTCGAGTAAGACACATTCATATCAATCGAAAGTAAGGTAAGATACTACGTAAATTATGTAATTATGTAAGTAAATTATGTAGATTGTTAATTTAAGCATACCTGTCTAGATTATTGTGGTTCCTTTCACAATAAAAAGTGATTTTAAAACGCACATTTAATTTTTTGTTTTCTGTTATGCAATTTTTCGTCTTTAAATTTTTGTGTGGTTCCATAGTTTAGCGGTTATCACGTCTGCTTTACACGCAGAAGGTCTCCAGTTCGATCCTGGATGGAACCATAACAGTGAGAGCTTTTTGTACTAGCCACCCATTGTGAGGTTTATTTATGTAACGAATTAAGTTTAAGAATGAAAGAACACTCGATTACCTCCCCATTAGCACGCAATTGCTCGCCTAAACAACATCTCAAACGATTTCATACATATGTATGTACGTCTCGACCAAGTTTGCGAATGAAATATTCAAGTCGGAAACGCATTGCTTGACTCTCCATCTAATCAAACTCAGCTATGTAGATGCCCGGCCGAACCACAAAGCTCTAATAGCAAAGGGACCAACATACCAAGCGAAAACGGCCCAACTACACACCTGCCTTTACTCTGTTTTTAATTTTTCGTTTTTCACAAGCTTCCTTCTAATTTCGGTGCTTCCGATTACAAAGTCCAGTCATAGCTTTTGAAATATGATAACTCCTCTATTTCATTTATGTACCAGCCGGCCGTCGACTGGCCAAACGACCTATGCGAGTTGTGGTGGACTCATGTGCAAAACTTTTCCATAGAATGTACCATTATCCACCCAATCCTCCACCTTCCGACAGCCATAAATACATCCTGCTTTGTACCTAAGGCGAAGGTTTCCGGTACGGACTCAGCTGATTATCAAAGAAGACCTACCCACCACCATCCTGCCGCCTCTTTATATACGTGCCTAATAAGGCACATGCCAGGTTTCTCGTACACGGTAAATTCGGTGACATTTGAGAAACATTCCTTTCGGATGCGTTCTCTATACATGTATGTGTATTGCAGTAAATTCCACGACCGATCCGACGGTCCTCCTCGTCGTACGTCGCACCCATTGTAAGTGGAAATTTTTAACTTAAACTTATGACGTGGCATTACATATTCCGGACACGATTTGGAAATTGCATAATGGGATAATTTAATAGAGGGAAGAAGTTTTTCGTGGAAGACGTTTCGCATTTCTTTGGCGGCGAACACGACCATCAACATGCAGAACTGGTGACGATGGCGGTAGCGCGTTCGGGGAGGAAGTTTTTCGAGGTTTTTCGGTGTTGGTTGTTTCATTTTTGTTTCCCTTTCCACACTGACTGTTCGGGTGCGGTGCAGTTCGGTGCGGTATATTCTGTTGCCGCTTCGGCAACGTGACATTATCGTCTTCCTCATTCCAAGGGGTGTTCTAAGTTTTACAAACTTTTCCGCACAGGAGTGCCTATGCCGCGTGTACATGTGTGTGCGATACGATAAGGCGGAAGCAGTAGTCGTGTGGAATGAGGTGTCGAACATGCAATGCATCGGAGAGAAGTACTTGTCGAAAATATTAGAGCGGTAATAACTTTTTATTAAAAACTTTTTTACCACAATTCTCCTCTTTCGTTTGCTTCTTCAGTTCGGTCTTCAGGTTTACGATACTTCTGCACATACATACCACGAGTAGTGCTTCTTTGGACTGTTTTGCTCCTTTCCGTGTTTTTCTGTTTATTTTATTGCATATTGTTAGAGCGACCCCGTGGGTCGTTGCATATATAGCTGTTGTCGCAATATTCGCTGATTTCCTTAAAGTTTTGCAATTTTTCGACGAAGAAACTTGTGAAGCACGCAGTGCTTAGTAGGGTGTAGTTGTTAAAGTGGTTTACAAATTGAAATATTCTAGTTGAGTTATTTGCTCCTAATACCTATACCTACATATATGCGAGGTATTTTTTGCAGAGTAAAGACCATTAATGACGGCACGTTCTTGAATAGAATTGAAGGCAAACATAGGCAACAAGCTGGGCATGTCTTTAACGCCTTTAACGCCTTCTTTACTTCCATAGCGAATAGCTCTCGAACATACTTTGCTCATTCTTTTTAGTGCTCCTGTAATAACGTGGACGCTTGTGAAGATCAATTCTAAACTAAGACTTTTGTTTTTGAACCTATATCTGGTTTCTTCTTCTTCTTCTTCTTTTGGCTCGACAGTTCATGGCGAACCTGGGCTTCCTTTAAAAAAACCTCTCAAACTGGTACGGTCTTTTGCCAGCAGTCTCCAGTGCCGCACGCCTAGGTGGTTAATGTTCTTTTTTACATGGTTACGTAACCTTAAATTTGGCCGTCATCGACCGCGTCACCCCTCGGGGTTGGATTCAAAGACCTGCCGGGCCGGAGCTGTGTTTTCCATGCGCTCAACATGATCTAGCCATCTTAGGAGTTGGATCCGAAGACGCCGTGCTATGTCCATGTCGCTGTACAGCCCGTACAGTTCACTATTAAGTCTTCTCCTCCACTCCCCATTTATGCAGGTCGCGCCGATAATCGTACGCAGAATTTTTCTCTCAAAACGGCCAAGGCCTCCTCATCCGCTTTCGATAAGGTCCATGTCTCTGCTCCATAAAGCAAGACCGGGATGATAAGGGTCTTGTATATGGTATGGTCACCTTGCTGTTTTGAGAGAGGGCTCTGCTTTTCAATTGCGTCCCGAGCCCAAAGAAACAGCGGTTGGCAAGAGTTATTCTGCGTTTGATTTCGGCACTGATGTCATTTCTGCATGTCACTGCGGAGCCTAGGTAGACGAACTCCTTGACTACCTCGAAATTATACCTGACAATATGTGTGTCCTGGCCAAGACGTCGGTTTTTCGTGTCCTTTTTCGACGACAGCAAATATTACGTTTTGCCCTCATTTACCGCCAGTCCCATTTTAGCCGCTTCCATCTGAATGCTCGTAAAGGCCTCAATGACATCTCGCTGACTTCGTCCAATTATGTCAATGTCATCGGCATATGCGAGCAATTGTACGGTCTTGAAAAAGATGGTGCCCCTCGTATTGACCAGTGAGTTTTGCATGATCCTTTCAAGGACATGTAGAAAAAGTCACACGATAGCGTGTCGCCCTGTCTAAAACCTTTTTTGACATAAAAGGTATCGCTTAGGTCGCTTCCCACCCTGATGGAGCAGCGAGAGTTCTCCAATGTCATCCTGCACAATCTGACGAGTAGGGCAGGAATGTCAAAACTAGACATGGCGTTGTATAGCTCGTCTCTATTTATACTACCGTATGCAGCCTTAAAGTCGACAAACAGGTGGTGGGTGTCGATCTGTAACTCGTTTGTTTTTTCCAGGATCTGCCGCAGTGTGAATAATTGGTCTATAGTGGACTTCCCGGACCTGAAACCACACTGTTTCAAGCGTTCACACAGAACAGCAGAAAAGATTTTATAAGCGATTTTCAGAAGACTTATTCCTCTGTAGCTGCCGCAGACAAAAGGGTCTCCTTTCTTGTGGATCGGGCAAACGATACTAAGATTCCATTCATCGGGCATGCATTCATTTGAGCATATCTTACAAATGAGCTGGTGCATACTCCCAACCAGGTCACCTCCAGCTGCCTTAAAAAGCTCGGCAGGTAGCCCGTCTACTCCAGCAGCTTTGTTGGACTTAAGCTTAGAAAAAGCATTCCTAATTCGTCCAGGTTAGGGGGACGGAATACTCTGCTATCATCGTCGGCTGTGAAAGGGTTATTCTGCCTTACAGCGGGATCCGTTTCGTTATCGCCGTTATACAGTCTGCAGAAGTAGTCTTTCCAGATTCTTAGTACCGACTGTGAATCCACTACTAGGTTTCCATATCTGGGTTGGAACTAAAAATAATCGGGTCTCTGAATAACTCTAATACTTGTAGTTATGATGGCATTTCGGACAAACTTTTAAAACAAATAACACGCTTTGTAGTAGATGTACTATCAGACATTTTTAACCGTAGTATCTTCCCTGGAATATTTCCAGGGGTTTTAAAATGTGCCGATGTAGCGCCATTATTTAAATAAGGCTCTCCTCTGGATATGAAAAATTATAGGCCTATTTCACTTCTTCCTGTTTTCAGTAAAGTGTTTGAAAAAGCCATCAAAAGACGTGTAGTATCTTTTCTACAAAACTTGCTAAGTTCGCAGATGATGTGTGTTGCGCGTACGGCTCTTCTAGTGCACTGGATCTTGTAGCTGATGTTAATTAGGATCTTAGCCTTTTACGTAATTGGTTCGCTAGGCATCATTTGAGCATAAGTTCGAAAACTAAAATTATGTATTTCAATGTATCTTCCTCGGCTAGAGCCTATACGGATGTGTATTTTCATTTGCCGGAATATCCAAGGTTCAAACTATCAAGTTGAAAGTGTGATGCCGACCTAATTTTTCCACCTTTCCTTAGCAGTGTAATGAAAAGCGCTTCCTAATAGGGAAAGTAAATGAGTTTAGATACCTCGGTCTAAGATGTCATTTTCTAGCCATACTGAAGCTTTAAGAAAATATTTTTGTAGTACTCTACGAAGTTTTTTTATCTGAGAAATGTCTGTTCAAAAATGTTATTAAATACCATTTACTGTCGCATTTTTCATTCCAAGCTTCAGTATGGAATTAGTTGTTGGGGAGGGGTTTATAGGAATAAAATTAGGCCTTTACTTACTCTACAGAAAAGTGTTATAAGGACAATATCCTTCAAGTATCGTCGATGCGCGTTTTCCACTCTTTCAAGATATGAAAATTCTTCCAGTTCGTCATTTGTATTGCTTTAAAGTTCAAAAGACATTCTATAAAAGATCACGATATCTTAATTTCAGACTATTTTCGAGATACAATCTACGTAGAAACCGTATCTATGTCGTTACCGTACCTCCTTTCCGTACATCAGCTTTCCGTAACTTTTATTTGGTTTCGTCGTGCCCATTATTTAATAAGCTCCCACTGTCGATCAGAACAATAACTTTTTCTAGAAGGTTCGAAAAGTGTGTTAAGGTTTGACTTTTAGACTTGAACAAGACAGGTGTAAATAGTAAGTAAGTAAGTAAAAGTAAGTAAGAATACATTAAAATATTCAATTTCATCAGAGTTCGTTTTTAACAGGCGTAGTAGAAAGAAATCCTTTATATTTGCATTGCAAAATTGAAAGTTTCATTTTTAGATATTTAGGATATTTTGTTGGCATATTATTAAAGTATGTCTCCATCGTATGAGCCCCTATACGATGTATAGGCAAAACTTGGGAGGGTGGTTTATCACTACCTTCTCAGAAGCAAGACCGTTCACAAGACATAAGAACCTCTTAAACAAGCTGTCAGAGCTTCCGGCAAATAACTATCAATGTCTGCGGTCTTGCGTTTTCCATTCCTCATCTGATGACTAGAACTGGTGATTGCTTTCTTCTAACCTATCAATTGTTGACAGTACAGATCCGAATTAAGAGTTTTGCCATACGAAGCTGCTCATAGATTCCCTGTCTATCTCACTAAACATTCAACAGAACTTTCCTGCCCAAACCGGACTCACCGCAATTCGAATACGACGGTTCCACTAGAGGTTGTGGTAAATTATTCAACTCTTATCACCAGTCGCCATACGCTTCAGAAATGGGTTGATTTTGTTGCGATTCAGTAGCAAATGGTGGATGGAAATTCGGTCTATGAGGTTTCATCTTTTAGACTAGACTGGCCAGCTTGTAAATGAAACCTCAATCGTACAATTGTGTGTTGTATGAAACATAAGGTGGCTGATCATACAATTGTGAAATTGTGGGATACGCGAGGTATTGCTGAAATTCAAGTAAACTTGCTGCCTTCTAGAATAAAACAAGTCATGACCACCAATACAGAAAAAAAAACATATTACAAGCATTCCGTAAACAGATATTAAGGATATCAAGTTTAAATCGCCCTAAGTAATAAGGTCAAGCAGCAACTCAAATTATATCTACGATGAATGCAGGCAAGATTTTTAAGAATTTGTTTTCTTCGTCTCCTGTAATCGGTCACCAAAGGCTTTCCTCGAAAAATAAAAGGGATATTCGAGACAATACTTGATTCCATTAAAGCCAAGTAGAGAAGAATATACGACAGCGATGTATGTATGTATGTATATTGGCGTTACAGTCCATGAAGAACCTGAGCCGAGCTTCTCTCAATCACCCATGTTGTGTGTGATTTCATTTTCCCATAGGTGAAAGGGACCTACAGTTTTATTGCCGGTTCCGAACGGCGAATTTCGAGAAGCTTTTCATGACAATTTTACTACAGGGGGTTTTGTCAGAACCCCGCTGAGGAGAAACACCGTGAAAACACGTTCGATGACATGGCTCTGTCGGGATTCGATTCCGTGTCATCGGCGTCAGAGGCCAACACACTACCCACTGCGCCACGGTGCTCTCGACAGCGATGGGCTGTTAAAAAACATGGCATTGGTCAATGATATGTACATATGTATGTGCAAAGAACGACTGCGAAAAAGGCCGAGTTATGCCCTTTAAGTTACTACTAGATTTACCTGTTGTAGTGTTGTACTGTAGGCTATGGCACTAGTCTCTTGCTAAAATACCAATCTCTAACTATCAAACTATCTGAGGGGATGGCGAAAGATGGATGCTGGCTAGCTAAAAAGCGAGGAGCCACTCGTCAACTCCTCGTGGTGCCATCAGATTGACCCTGTAAATTACAAATTCGGGGAAGGGCGAATGGCGAGTTTGCTACGTCAAAAAATAGGTTCCTGTCAATGTGGTTTCAGTCCAGGAAAATCCACGATGGACCAAATATTCTCACTGATAGTATCTATAGGCACGAGCTATATAAAGCCTTATTATGTTTTGACATCCCTGCCAAGCTCGTCAGGCTGTGCAGGATGATAATGGAAAATGCTCGCTGCTCCATTAAGGTCGATAATAAGTTAACCAAGACCTTCGATGTCAAAACATGATTCAGACATGGAGGTAACATCATCCTTGAAAAGATCTTGCGGGATTCATTAGCCAATATCGACTTCAAATCTGCACAATTGCTCGCATACGCTTATGACATTGACCTGATTGGAAGAACACAGCGAGATGTCCATGAAGCTTTTGTGAGCATCGAACCAGAAGCGGCTAAAGTGAGTCTGAAGGTAAACTAGGGCAAAACTAACTATATGCTGTCGTCGAAGAAAGACGCACAACACAGACGTCTTGACCAGAACGTCACTATTGGCAGCTATAACTTTGATGTAGTCAAAGATTTCCGACGCAGAATAACTCTTGCCAACCGCTGTTTGTTTGGGTTCAAGAGCGCTCTCTCGGAAAACTAAAGTGACCCTCTATAAAACCATAATCATTCCGATTCTCCTCCACGGTGCAGAGGCTTGGACCTTATAAAAAATGGATGAAGGGTCGTTTCGAGAGAAAATTCTGGGTACAATCTTCAGTCCTGATTGTGTTGACGGGGAGTGGAGGAGATGATTCAGTCATGAACTGTACGGGCTGTACAGCGACATAGTACGACGTCTACGAATCCAACGTCTAAGATCGCTAGGCTTACATCTCCTTCTCAGCGAAACTAAATCGATATCAGCTCCTTGCGTACTCCACAAACCGTAACTGCGACCGAGATGATTAACATAACTCGTGATAGTACGAATACCGTATGAATTTAATACTCGATGGGTTTAATTCGCCAATCATTGATAAAATATGCCTCCTTATGCTTTATAAATGTATCAGACAGCTACTTTCTATACTGGTGCTTGTTTCAGAGTTTCAGAGCCTTTACTTGACCCTCTTCTTATTGCTGGAAGTGAGGAAAATCCTTCGCTCGACAAGAAGAAGATTCCGATGAACATTTTCGGCGACATTGAAGCAGCTTTTGATAGCTGCTTGTACTGTAAAAGGCACCGCGCATCCGTGAAAATTGCTCTTTGCAGTTTGCTTGCTCAATCAGACAACCGGTGTACAAGATATTATGGGTTATAGGCCCCATGTTATAGTAAAAGCACTCTTGCATCGCCAGAAAATCACAAACCGTTTTTTGATTATTTTTGACGAAATAAGTCAAAATATTTGACCAGAGTATATTCTATTTTTCCAGCTTCTTTTGAATTTTGAATGACGCAATTAAGCATCATTAACGCCCTCAGTCTTAGGTGAGCTATGTAGTTAAGCGACCAGTTCTCGTATACCATTTTTCCTGCATCATAAATCGTCGGAAACAACGGTAAGTGAAAGACTTGCATTGCACTCCAAAGCTTGGTTGCTGCCGAAAAAAAGCTTTGTCGTCCCTTCTGATTATCTTTCCTATGACCTATCTAGTAGTTCCATAACAGGTGAAATCTACAACGGGTTTTTAAACAGTTCATAACTGACGGTATTAAGACTAAATCGCATTCATGCTCCCATAAATTCCGTATTTTTTATGGCATAAAGCTATGAAAGATAACTTTCCGATGCCAAATCAGTTTGCAACAGTCAAGTGTCGGTTGCCGAAGTGAAATCGACAAACAAATGACCAACCAACTACTTGACTTGTAGATATGTACAAAGTTTGTTGTAGCGTCATTTTACCATCGCAGTAAAAGAAATAGATACCGGCTTGTCAACACATTAAGAAATAAAGATAGCTCTTTCCATCTTTTGTAAAAAGGGGAAGAATCAAAATTTTGAAGGCGTTGCTTCATTGCCCATTTACTGTCCCTGCCGCACTTTGTAGTGCTTAAAGACACTTTTGCAATAATCGTTTCTGGGTTATTAAAAGTTTTCCTTCCTTATCTTCGACGAAGAGTGAAATGTCCTGACCGAAATTGTTCCGCTTAACCGACCAAGTTCAGTTTCGTTATTGGCAGGAAATCGTTGAATGCATCTTACATACTATAAAACGCAATGTGCCGGTCGTCGCAGTACGACTTTGGTCGTGGCAAGTGTAACGATAGAAGTTTCTTAATGAATTTATAGATTTCAGGCGTTTGATGTCGTTTGATGGGTTCTCAGTGAGTTTTTTCTCTTTCCAAATGTTCTTTCAGCTATTTGCTGGAACTGACGGGAAAACCGCATTTCGGGCTAGTTGGCTCAAGATGCCTTAATGAGTGTATACATATTACTAAGTAATAAAATGTTCAAACTTTTTTTGATCGTTCCCTTGATTAGATGCTATGAGTTTTATCAATAATGGAATGAAAAAATTGGAATCTCGTCACGGACGAGTGCAAGCACTAGTTGACTGCTTAAGTAGCAAACACTCAACTCAACTCCTTCTGTACCACTTCAACCATTTGGAACATGGAAAAGTCACGGACTGTCTACCGAATAATTTGCCCGACGGACGCTGAAATGCTTAATATAAGTCTGCAGATACCCCGAATACAATAGATTCCCGGTCACCATGTCTCAATAAGACTTGCCCACTGTTTTTCCATTGGACACGTAACAAACGAACTGCCCTTCTGAATTGTCTCCCTTCTCGAGCCAAATGTAAATCCATCCAATATACAGCACATTAAGCTGCACATACCCCATGTGGCAGCAGCCACAACAGGCACAACAATTGAAGGAAAAATATTTTCGGTTCAAGGAAATTCCTCCTGAAAAGCCATGAGTTTTCCGAGTTTTTTATTCGATAGTGTGAGGCCCGGGAATTCGGCACGTACTTCTAATTCTTATTCGATTATTCGTTATACTTCGTTTTCAATTGTAGATTCACAATGCTATCTGAATACTGCTGCTTTGTTGTTCCATTTGCATTCCTTCGCTTCGTAGTCGAATTGGACGTAGCGCAATGAATAATGGAGCAGTTGTAGGGGCCCTGCTGCACTAGAATGCATTTCTCATGGTACATATGTACATTCGTAAGACGTACACACGTAGTATAAGTATGTACGTAATCCTTCGTCATCCTATTTTCACGTGCATCGATATAGGGTTGTAACCTACTCCTGTGCCTAGATTACTGCTCCTTCCCGGAATTCAAATACGGAGGAGGTGAGAATAGATCTGCTAATGGTTGCGCATCGGTTGTTCCTCTACGCCCAGCATAAATCATTGACAAATGCTAGAATCGAAGACATTTTTAATTAAATTTTTAGCTCTTCCTTCACCCTTTCTATTCCAGGCCGTGTCCTCTTTGTTGCCGGCAATGAAAAAAGGACAGAAAAACGAATTGTGGTTGGTACAAGTTGCTTCGAAGTTTCCACCTCATCAGAGGTCATTCCAGACGATAAATTTCCATTACCTTCCTGGATAAGTGGATCTTCCTCTCTACTTCTACTTTTTTCTTGCTTCGTGAATGAATGAATAAAGTTTAACTTCTATGAGGCGTTGATACTGGAGGAACAAGGGTTAACTGTATGCCTCATAAAGTCACAAGAGTTATTTCCTGTATGTCTCTGAGCGAGTACCAGCCTGTGATTTGAATTCACTCTTGGAGAAATGTTTTTTGTGATTCTTTTTTTTCATTCTACTTGGGGATAAGTTATACAACTTCCTGAAGCTACATGCTTTCAAGTAAATGAAACTAAAGACTGAACTCTATAATAAGCCATACCTACTTTTTACATACACTTCATTCTCTATTTATAGCTTGGTGAGAACACTCAGCTAGGGGGGAGGGAGCGAGCAAACGGAGCAAAGAAGTTGATCGCGTTTAACATGGCAAACGCCAGCTTTGATCTCTGTCCCTGCTTAATCCAAGTTGACACACAGCCTCCGCATGACCCCCTGCACCCGCTAGGTAGTGAACCAATGTGTGCAGCTACCCAACCCCTTGTTCCTGGGGAAAGAGGAACCTGGCCCACCAGGTTGGGGGTTGAGCTTAAAGGTTACATCCCTATCACGTAAAAACCTACTTGTTCCGAAACAAAAACAAGCCAAGGCTACGGACGGATATAAAGCTAACAACCCCTGCAAACGACTAAGGGTATTGAGAGTCTGCACCTGGAATGTGAGGTCCCTTAACAGACCGGGTGCAGGCGATCAATTGGAGCAAACCCTCAACTGCTTTAAAGCAGATAGAACCGCATTTTAAGAAGTGCGATGGGATGTGTAGTATCGGCTCGCCAATGCACGCGCTCCCAATCGTGGCTGAGTACGGACTCCCCATCCTGTTCTGCATGCACCCGAGACAATATGATTAGGAGTGGCAGAGTTATGAATTTAATGAGTGAGGGAGAGTAATGAGTGTAATGATATGCTCAGCTTGAGTGCAAGCTGTGTGGTGACATCACTCACACCTGTTACACCATACTTACTTATGTTTTTGCATACCCAAGTGAACGATGACTCATGCTCTTAACCCAACAATGATGTCAATATAACAATGCCAATATACTACAGGATAGACCAGGCAAAAGACGAATGAAAAACTGCGACATCTACTACGAGAACTGCTACATAACAAACAGCGCCTATTCGGGTGCGGACTCGCTATTAGAGAAAGACTCCGACAAAACGTCTTAAGCTTCCGAGATATAAGCGAACGCCTCGTAACAATCCGCATTAAAGCTAAATTTGGAAACATTAGCTTAATATGCGCTCACGCCCCAACGGAAGAAAAGGACGATCGACTCAAAGAAGAATTCTACGATCTCCTAGACAGAACCTATGCCCAATGTCCCAGCTGCGACACAAAAATAGTTCTAGGAGATTTTAATGCAAAACTGGGCAAAGAGGACATATTTGAGTCGATCATAGGAAAGCATAGCCTCCATAACACCATATCCGGCAACGGACTTACATAGGCTAATCGATTTCCTAACGGGGCGTAACCTCCTTGTAGCAAGCACACGATTCCCCCATCCCTACATCCACAAGGATACCTGGCGGTTTTTGATCAATCGACCACCAAACAAATTGATCACATTACGATCGACGCCAGACACTCCTCCAATATTCTCGACATACGCTCCGAGGGGCCAACATCGACACGAACCACTACCTTGTTGTAGCCAAGGTACGCATGAGGATATCAAGAATGCCTAGGAGTCGAGTAGAACTACGTAAGTTTGAAGTCGGAAAGCTGCAATCGCTAGAGACTGCTAGAATCTTTGCCGTTCGTGTCTCCTCCAAGCTCTCTCAAAATCTACCCACAGCAGCACAAACAATAGAGCAGGAATGGGCGCATTGTCAGAACGCCGTCAGAGACACTGCCTCAGAAATGCTGGGTTTCAAACCGCCACCACTTAGATACCACTGAATTTCAAGTCGACACTCACCACCTATTTGTCGACTTCAAAGCCGCATACGACAGCGTATGTAGAGAGGAGCTATCCAACGCTATGTCTACCTTTGACATACCTGCTAAACTCGTCAGACTATGCAGGATGACTTTGGAGAATGCTCGCTGCTTCATCCGAATCGGTAAACACCTTACCGATAAGTTTGATGTCAAAAAAGGATTTGGGCAGGGCGATGTGCTGTCGTCACTGGCCAATACAAGAGGCACAATCCACTTCAAATCCTCGCAACTCCATACATACGCCGACGATATTGACATAATAGGTAGATCACAGCGAGATTTCAATGAGGCGTTTGCGAGTAATGAGATGGAGACGACGAAAATTGGTTTGGCAGTAAACGAGGGCAAAACTAAATATATGCTGTCATCAAAAAAGGACGCTCACCACCGACGTCTTGGTTAGAACGTATGTATTGGCAGATATAAGTTCGAGATAGTTAAGGATTTCGTCTACCTTGACTCCGCAGTGACCTGGAACAACGACATCAGTTCCGAAATTAAACGCAGAATTACCCTTGCCAATCGCTGTTTCTTTGGGCTCAGAAGGCAATTGAGTAATAGAGCCCTCTCCCGAACGATAAAGTTGACTCTATACAAGACCCTTATTATCCCGTCCTGATGTACGGCACAGAAGCATGGATACTATCAAAAGCGGATGAGGAAGTCCTTGGTCGGTTCGGCAGAAAGATTGTGCGAGTAATTTTCGGCCGTATAAACCCAGACGAGGTGTGGAGAAAAAGATTCAACCACGAGCTTTACGGGCTGTACTGTGACATGAGTCTAGTCAGGCGTCTAGGGATTCAACGCCTAAGATGGCTAGACCAGCCGGAGAGTCTTTGAATATAACCCCGAAGGACGAAGAAACAGAATACAGTCGCATCTAAGATGGCGAACCCAGGTGGAAGGAGACCTCAGCCAACTGGGTGTGCGAAAATGGAACAGGCTAGCAAAAGATCGTGCTAGCTGGAGGGGCATGTTCGTTGAGGGCCAGATTCACCCCGAACTGTTGTACATGTTAATAAGTTATTTAGAATGTAACTCAAGAAAAAAAAAAGGATTACTTTAAATCGATAAGTGTGGCAAGGGAGTCATAACCCCTTCCTCAATCGGTCTCACACAAAATATATCGGACGGTTGAGCACGCTAACTCACAAATTCAATTTCATAAAAGAGTGAATTCAATCAACGAATTTTGACCAGAATCTCTAGCAATTACTACCACCCCGCTGCCTAGCTGTTGCCGTCGTTATTACCATCATCATCAGCATTATCATCAGTATGAATAGATAGTGAAACTATGTACCCATATGAACACTCTTACATTACATCATTGAAATTATCGGCAAATAAGTTTCATTAATTTTAATCCTACCCACAGAGTCAGTGCAAAGACCCGGCCACATCATTACCAGGCCTATTTCCGCCACTATGTTATCCCAGAAAATTTCTTCCACCCACCCACCTTCACACAGTGGGAGGCACCGACATTTTCCAAATCGTATTTCCTACAACAAATTTGCGTCCACGGTTCTATAATAAACTATAGCACTCACATGTATACAAAACTAACCGACTAACCGCAATTCCAACTGGTGCCAGTAGACAGTAACCGATAGGAGTGTTTGGACAAATATCTTGCCTGCATTGTTTACAGCCTCTTTCCTTCATCCTTGTGCACCCCCTTCAATCAGCTGAAACAAACTAGTGAACTAATTGGTGGAAAATTAAGTTTTGGCTTTCGAATCATGTTCGAGTTAAGTTCTGGAAATGAACAAATTAATTTCATTCCAATGTGGGTGTGTGTAGTGGGATGGTTGAACGGCATATCAAGTGTGGGACGATGGATGGAATGCGATAGAATTGCATTGTGCTTGTTTTAGGCTGCACTTAGTGGGAAAATCGAAAGTAAGGATAGTCAGCGTGAAAGGACGTTTGAATATAGCAACAGAGTGAGCAATTGGAAAGGCAGGATTTGAAGCAAATGAGTTGTGTATGTAGTCATGTTTCGGTCAAATGTGAGCAGAATTTCTGAACAGAAATTCCTATCGAAAGCATTAAAGAAAAATAAGTCCAATGCAAAAAAGTGGGCCAATACACACTTGAGGGTTATCTTGGGTAAAGTTTAATAAAGTACACTTCGTCTCACCCTATTAGGGCCTCACAATTCACCTAGTCTTCCGTAGTAAAGACCAGACTCTCGATACTAAATCCGCCGGGAAGCTCAAGCTGAATTTTTATATTTATAGGTGTAAAGATTTTGAGCTGAAGATGTTGAAATTGTGCAAATTAAAAAATCGTTTTCGTTTTTTTTTTACAATAAATTTTATTATAATTATTAAACAATGAAAGAGAGAAAACTCCACGGTAGTGAACTGGAGTGGGCTGGACTGGATTGGGCTCGCGGAGTAGGTTGCTGCTGGTACTTGGTTAATGGTTTAGCTATGGCCTAGGGTAGGTACATACGATAGTACCTACCCTATCTTATCTAAAAGAACTTCTTAGTTGGCTTAGTGTAGTTGGCTGTGAATACCTTTTAATCGTCATTACTTTACCGGGGTAGGTCTTTATGACATTTTCATCAAAGCGAACCGAAGGTGAGCTTTCTTTGTGCTGACTCGGACTAAAAATGTTGTACGCGTTTTTGGACCACTTTCTGACATTTTAGAGAGATGAAACTTTTTACACTATTAGTTTACTATGACTTATGGTCATGACGAAGCCGGAATTTTGAATTTCGATTAGGTTTAATTGTAAAAAATTAAAAACCAAATTAAATCTAGAAAAAAATTAAAACATTCGAAAAAAAATTTGCGCAATAAATTTGAATAAAAATTCCATTTTTGATGCGTTTCGCCCCCAAGTCACGTCATTTTACTTAAGGAATTTTGCATGACTGAATATGGCCATATTCGTCATCAAAACTGAATATACGTGAAGCAAAACTACTGATAAAAACCGGGCAAGTGCGAGTCGGACTCGCGCACAAAGGGTTCGGTGCCATTACCTATAACAAGACACTAGCGCACAAATCGGTCTAAAATAGAGCAACGTGAACGTCTCACAAGCATGACTCACAATGCCGTAGGCCCTTACGCCTTACTAAGAATTTCTGTTTTTATTTTTTATGCCGCGGGCGGAATTAAATTGAAAAGTTAATATCTCCTAAAATATTGGCCGTATAATGCTCATTGTGGGGTTGTTTTTTTCATTAAATGCAAACGTAAGTTGGTAGCACAATATTGAGTGATTTACCATGTTAATTTAATATCATGGACTCCTTTTAGGTTTTCCTTTAATCTATAAGTAGACAACTAATTTCCGTATTCCGTGATAATTGACTGTGAGCGACGGACAGACGGACACACGAGTGATCCTATAAGGGTTCCTTTTTTTTTCGGACGTACGGAACCCTAAAAACAGAAAATAACAAGAAATAGGTATAAAAAATTAAATAACAAAAAACAACAATAAATCTTATATATCAACTGAAGTCTACAAAAAAACAGTTTGAGACAATATGCCACTTCCTCCTAAACGATCCCGGAACTTACCATTATCGACCAGAGACGCAGCCAGAATGAGGAACGTTCGCCAAAACATTATCGACGACCCTCTTCGAAACTCAAACATAGAAACAACACATTTTGGAGACATTGAATTTATCAGAACATTCACCCAGAATCTCGACAAGCACGTGTTCAGACTCTGCGACAACTGCTCACGGCTACAACTCAGCCACCATGAAGTCATCTGCCATTACTGCACTAAAAACCCTATCAAATACACTGCTCAAAACAATATGGATCCAGGAGATGTTCTAGGGGTTATGAAGACATTGTCAGTCGTCGAGCAGATGTTGGTAGCACGGATTCAACCCGTTCTCAGCGTCTATCAGCTCCGCAGACAAGGTGTCAATGGTCAATTCCGTTACAAAGGAAACGTGCTGAACGTCGAGCGAGAGCTCCAACCGATCGCAAACGAGTTGCGTCGAGTTCCTAATACAGTCAACGTCTTGCTGGTTAGGAAGCAGGGTGCTCAAGGTTACGAAGACTTCAGGGTCAGACGACAGGTGGTACACGATGTTCTGATGTTTCTAAAGCAACAGAATCGCTTCTCTGCTGACTTGCAAATCAATATGTCCGCCTTGGCGGCACTACCAGAAAACGGAAGCGTTCAAGATCAACTTAGACATGTCGACGGAGGTGTTGCCAACGACTCAATGCCCGATGTTGGTTATTAATGCGCTTCCTGTGTCAAGTGGTATGAGACAAACCGAGGTTGTTCGCGATGTAATCGATTGGCCCGCAGCTTCAGCAAATCCGGTCAACGATTTCACGACTGTTGGATACATCGTCAAAAGCTTTTCTTCATTTGTTCCCTCTGGTGCTGTTGACTTCAATGATAGTACATGTTCTAGAGAAAATCAACCCACATTTCAGAAATGGGCTCGGTATTTAATACGAGAGCACCGTGGCGCAGTGAGTAGTGTGTTGGCCCTGACGCCGATGACACGGGATCGAATCCCGACAGAGCCATGTCATCGAACGTGTTTTCACGGTGTTTCTCCTCAGCGGGGTTCTGACAAAACCCCCTGTAGTAAAATTGTCATGAAAAGAAAGCTTCTCGCCGTTCGGAACCGGCAATAAACTGTATGTCCCTTTCACCTATGGGAAAATTAAATCACACACAACACGGGTGATTCAGAGAAGCTTGGCTCTGGTCCTTCATGGACTGTAACGCCAACATACATACATTTGATAAGTTACCATGACAAGAGATTTGCGCAAGACCCGAGGTTTCCATTCTTCTGCCTCAACACGACGCAATTAGCAAAGGCTTAATCTACGCCAACATGACAAATTTCAATGGATTCAATGGAGGGGATAACAGTGATATATTTTATTTCATCAAAATCGCAGCAACAACCTATGAAAAAATCAATTGCAACAACTTTAGCGCCAAAAGTTGTCACACCATTTCAGTTCGTGAAGTTAGAGGTTCACTTTGTTTTGGGGAATTTATTCCCACCCAGTATTAATTTCTGTATGTTCTTCGTTCGAATTAGGGTAGATGGTGATATCATCGATATACACATGGCGTACCATACCAATATGTGGTCTAAGAATATCGTCCTTTGCTCTTTGAAATATTGAATGTTCATTTTTTGATCCAAATGGCAAACGTAAGTATTCGCGTGTACCACTATTTACGGAAAAGCTAGTTTTTTCCATATCTGAGGGTAGGAATTTAATCTGGTGGAAATCTAACTCTAGAGTTGAAAAACATTTTGCCTTCCCTAAATTTGAAAATATAACGTTAATATCCACTATAGGGTGATTGTCAGAAATTGTATTTTCGTTAATCTTTTTGTAGTCAATAACGATTGTGTTTAGAGCTACAATCCTACAATTGCTTTATTGCATTTTCGCAATTTATTGATTTACGAATTTATTTTCAGATAGCTGATACGCGTATTGCTTATTGCTTACTGTATACTAGTTTATCGGAGGGCATGGGCTCGGACATACAGGGTAAAGTTGTTGATTGCTCTCAACCTGGCGAGATGCCAGCAACGATCCCTGTTTAAATGCCCGGGTCAAGTTGACATACGGCCTCCTCGCGGCGCCCTCTGGATAGCCTCTTCAACAACCGTTGGGAGGTGAACAAACGTATGCAGCGAAAAAAACCCCGACCAAAACGGCGGTTGTGCGGCGGGCTAACAATCTGCCCACGTAAAAAAAAACCTAAAGTTATGAATGAGCAAGACGCCTCGGATACACGGACGGATACTCGACGACGACATCGCACGAAAAAGGAACACGATTTGCGAGTATGCACCTGGAATGTCAGAACCCTGTACACTCCCGGAGCTGCTCATAAACTAGAAGGAATCCTCACGCAGCACAAGGCGGATATTACTGGCCCAGAAAATACGCTGGATAGGAAACGGTATGATTAGGAAGAAAAATTGCGACATTTATTACAGCTGTCACAAAAGGTTGCACTTACCGGGATGCGGATTTGTCGTGGGAAAGCGGTTAAGGTCGAAGGTCATCGACTTTAAACCTATAAGTGATCGCCTGGCTGTGATCCACATCAGAGGCAGATTTTATAACATCAGCCTTATATGTGCACACGCCCCTACCGACGAGGCTGAAGACCCTATCAAGGTGGACTTCTATAACCTCCTGGACAACGCCTACGGAGCTTGTCCGGAGTACGATGTAAAAATCGTGCTCGAGGTTTTCAACGCCAAAATCGGAAAGGAAAACACCCTTGGCGGAGTGATCGGAAGGCACAGCCTCCGCGATACAACAACAGATAACGGCTTCCGACTCGCTGACTTTGCGACAGCTCGTAATGCGGTGATAAGTAGCACAAGATTCCCTCGCAAGCGAATCCACACAGCAACCTGGCAATCTCCGGACGGTCGAACCGCCAACTAAATCGACCATGTGCTCATTGACGCAAGGCACGCGTCAAACATCCTGGATGTGCGAACATTCAGAGAGACAAATGTCGACTCTGACCACTTCCTCGTAGCAGCAAGATTCAGAGCTCGACTGTCCAATGTCAGAAAGCTGCACCAGCCCATCAGGAGGAGGTTCGACATTGGGCGCCTGAGCACACCGGAGGTTGCCAGAGTCTACAGGGAGCAGCTGAGCGAAAGACTCTAAGGTATGCCTACGTCGAACACAAATGCCAATAATATGTGGCTGCATTGCCGCTCAGCCATTCAGGAAGTAGCCGAAACCACCTTACGATACCTACCACCCCCGACAAGAAACCCGTGGTATGATGGCGAGTGTGAGCAGAAAAAGGCAGCAACCGACGAGGCGTACCAAAAGGCGCTGCAGAGGAAAACCAGGGCAGCGCGAGAAGAGTACCGAGCCAGAAGGAGGGAGGAGAAGAAACTACTGCGACAAAAGAAAAGAATCTTCGCAGCCTCCCAGCTCAAGGATATCGAGGAGTCTAGGGATAAACATAAAATACGAGCCTTTTACAAGAAAGTCAAAGGCCATGCAGGAGGCTTCAAAAAGGGGACCCTGGCTCTTCGAAATTGCGAGGGTAATCTTGTCACCGACCCGCAGGGAATAGTGGATGTATTTAAGCAGCACTTCCAGCAGCTGCTTAACGAGCATGACCAAGAGAGAGTGGTAGGGACCGAGGAAATCCCAACTCCAGCCGCTGAAGTAGTCCTCCCACCCAGCATAGAAGAAGTCGGCACAGCTATTCAGAAGCTGAAGAACAACAAGGCCGCAGGCTCAGATGGCTGAACGTTCCTGGAACGTTAGGTCCCTCAACAGACCAGGTACAGCCGAACAACTGGTCAACTCTTTGGACTGCTATAAGGCAGACATTACCGCGCTCCAAGAAGTGCGATGGGATGGGCCAGGCAAAAAGCGGATGAAAAACTGTGATATATACTACGGAAACTGCTACAGAGAAAACAAACAACGCTTATTCGGATGCGGATTTGTTGTTCGAGGCAGACTCAGGAAAAAAGTCTTAAGCTTCCAGTATGTAAGCGAACGCCTCATAACTATCCGCATCAAGGCCAATCTCGGCAATATAAGCTTACTATGTGTCCACGCCCCCACAGAGGAGAAAGATGACCGACATAAAGACTACTTCTATGATCTCCTAGGCAGAACGTATGCGCAATGTCCCAGCTATGACACCAAAATCGTTCTAGGAGATGCGAAGCTGGGTAAGGAAGCTATCTTTGAACGGGTCATTGGAAAGCACAGCCTACACAACACCACGTCAGAAAACGGACTAAGGCTAGTGGACTTTATGGCGGGACATAACCTGGTAGTAGCAAGTACACGATTCCCACACCTCAACATCCATAAGGGGACCTGGCGGTCTTTCAATCAACCGACAACCAACCATAATGATCATATTGCGATCGACGGCACACTCCTCCAGCATCCTAGATGTCCGAACCTTTCGAGGAGCCAACATCGACTCGGATCATTACCTTGTTGCAGCCAAGGTACGGATGCGAATTTTTCGGAACCAATGGAGTCGAGTAAGAACACCAAAATTTAACGACGGAAGCTGCAATCGCAGGAGACCGCCAGGACCTTCGCCGATCAAGTCTCCCTCAAGCTCTCTCAGGTCCCGATGCAATCTGCAGAAACCATAGAACAGCAATGGAGTCGTTGTCAGAAAGCAATTAGAGAGGCCGCCTCAGATATACTCGGTTTCGAGCCACCACCGTCGAGAAACCCCTGGTTTGATGATGAGTGCAGACAGGCCCATGTAGAGAAATAGAATGCATACATGGCCACATTGCATCGACGGACGAGAGCTGCCCGCGAGCTCTATGAACAGAAAAGGAGGGAGGAGCACGCGCTTCTGAGTAGGAAAGAGAAGGAGCACGAGAAGCGCGAGATCGAGGAGATGGAGAGATGTTACTGCAGGAACGACGTTTGAAAATGTTACAAGAAAGAAAACCGAACATGCCAAGGCTATAAAGCCAGAGCAGAAGCCTGCAGGGATGAGCACGGACAACTAGTAGTGGAGTCACTGTCGATGCTGAGATTGTGGAAGGACCACTTCTGCAGACTGTATAACGGCGATGATAGTCTAAATGCCGCCTTAGGCAGAGCGAACCATTCACAATGGACGAAGGCGAAGGAGAATCCCGCCCACCCGACCTAGACGATGTTAAGATAGCGATATCGATACTTAAGTCTTATAAAGCTGCTGGAGCAGACGGCCTCCCCGCGGAGCTGTTTAGAGCAGCTAGCGATGAGCTGGTTAGGAACATGCACCAACTCATCTGCAAGATATGGTCGGAAGAACGCATGCCCGATGAATGGAATCTCAGTATCGTTTGCCTGGTCCATAAGAAAGGAGACCCCTATGACTGCGCCAATTACAGAGGGATAAGCCTCCTGAACATCGCGTACAAGATCCTCTCTGCCGTACTGTGTAAGTACCTGAAGTTCGTAGACAATCTGATAGGTTCCTACCAGTGTGGTTTCAGGCCAGGAAAATCCACGATAGACCAAATATTTACACTACGGCAGATCTTGGAGAAGACCCATGAATTCCAGGTCGACACGCACCATCTTTTCGTCGACTTTAAAGCCGCGTATGACAGTGTTTATAGAAACGAGCTATACAGAGCCATGCCATGTTTTAACATTCCTGCCAAACTGGTCAGACTATGCAGGATGACTATGGAGAACTCTCGCTGCTCCATTAAGGTCGGAGGTGAACTTACCGGGGTCGGTTACCTTTAATGTTAAAAAAGGTTTTAGACAGGGTGACGCACTGTCATGTGATTTCTTCAACATTATTCTTGAAAAGATCGTGCGGGACTCTGCGGCCAATACAAGAGGTACGATCTACTTCAAGTCCACATAATTGCGTTGTCAAAAGCGGATGAAGAGGCTATTGGACGTTTCGAGAGGAAAATTCTGCGTGCAACCTTTGTTCCCGATTGTGTAAACGGAGAATGGAGGAGGAGATTCAACCAAGAACTGTACGGGCTGTACAGCGACATCGGCCTGGTTAGACCTCTTCGGATCCAACGTCTAAGATGGCTAGGCCATGTAGAGTGAATGGACATCAACGCTCCGGCTCGAAGAGTCCTCGACTCCAAACCCGAGGGACGACGCAGCAGAGGACGACCGCATTTAAGGTGGCGCGCACAGGTGGAAGGGGACCTCAACCAACTGGGCGTGCGGCACTGGAAGCGGCTGGCCGAAGATCGGGCCGGCTGGAGGGGCTTGTTGGTTGAGGCCCTGGTTCACCCCGAACTGTAGCGCCAAAGTACGTAAGTAAGTTATGAAATATGTATCTTGAATAACGGAAACTCGTCGATGACCGTCAGCACGGTTTTCGCAGCAACAGATCCACTGGATATTTGATGGCATATCTTGCCGAAAAGTGAAATCGCTCGCGTCACCAAACAGATGAAAGCAAAAAAGTTGCTCTGGATATTTCGAAAGCATTTGACATGAAGCCCTTTCGTCGAAAAATGCGTGCTTTCGGGATCTGTGAGTCTCTTCTTCAATGGATTAGAATCTACCTCTTGAATCGTTCAATTCAAGTTGATTAGGACGGATTCAAGTCTGACATCCATCCCCGTCTTGTCTCCGACACTCTTTGTTTCTAAATTATCTCTTGTCTGTCACTTTTAATTAAATCCCCTCCTTCGCTGACGACAGTACCCTTAGCTTCTCATATTCGATCACTGCTTCACGAACCTGCTCTTCGGTTGTAAACAGTGAACAGCGTTCTTTCGCCCTAAATTAGAGTTTAACGCTCATATTTGGTCCGGTGCATCCAAGACCGCATTGCACCTACTAGATATAATACAAAAACGCGGGATACAATTGATAGCTGACTCCAGCATTACCAACAATTTAGACTCGCTGGAACATAGCAGAGATGTTTCCTGCCTCTCCCTGTTTTATCGTTATTTCCACCAAAAATGCTTTGATGAAATAGCCAGTTGCATTTCGCCCCATCAAACATTTCTCCTGCAAAATATGCTCACTAATATACACCGAAGCCTGCTTTCGGACGTATCGTCAAATATAGAAAATGTTCTTTTCACCGAACCACACGAATCTGGGATTCCCTGCCGGACTCGTTCTCTCCGCCACAGTACATCATGCAAGTATTTAAGATCAATGTCCATCGGCATCCCCTCTATCCCTCTTCCTTCCTACCTACTACCCGCACTGTGTCGAAGACATAACAAGGTTAAGCCTTGAGTATGGGCATATTATAAAAAAAAAAAAAAAACTGTCAGAACCAGGCCGAATCACCTGTTTCATTTGGACAACCCAGAGAAAAAAATTCAGCAACCCGCAATGTTGAAACTAAAACTGAAAAACGTCACTGACGAAAATTCGGAATCTGCTGAGTACTTTTAACCTCAGGTTCGTCTTGAAAGATGCATACAGTCGACTGTTGTTTAGTAGCTGAAGCGAGTTGATCGGCATACTGTACTTGATTTTAATCCATGTCGAATGTCATAGAACGTCACCACGCGAAATTGACTACTCTTTTTTTGACCAACACAAATTGCACTCCCATGACAACACGACTACTGTTAAAAATGTCAAGCTTTACGATGACATTGTCGCATTTAACATTGGTGTTGTCCTATAGCAAGATTTAAGTATGAGGCGAACGTTATCCTGATGGAAAAGTACATCACTTCGGTTAACCAGACCTGGCCGTTTCTGCTGGATTTCTCTAGTGGCTTCACATCCATTCTGGTTTCTCCGGAACAAAAACCGTTACAAATACTGAATATGAACTTCCAAAACATCTACATCTAATTTCAAAATTCAGTTAGAAATGTCGTGCAATACCGACCACTAGGATGAAAGTAATATTGCCTAATGTAGGGTGCTTATGACCTTGATATCGCTAAAGGAGGGACAAGACAATTTACTTATGTAAAAATGTGTACATCGATATCAATTTATTTCCCATCATCGCGAGATTCTAATAACTATTACAGTAAAGTTACCATTAGTATTGTTTATAAGCACAATATCCGGAAGATCGACTTCAGAGATATTCAATTAAAGGAAACTGTCCTGTCACAATAATTTCAACCTCACTGTCGCTGTAATTATCAGTTCGTTGGTAGAATGCCTTTTATTCCTACCCTACCCGTATGTACGTTCGTTAATCTTTTATTGTTCATCAAAATGCGAACACATTGAAACGGGCTTCAGTCCGCCAGGATGAACGTGGACACATTACAGAGTTCGATTACTGCATATGTCCGGATTATGGTTACATCCATACTTTCGTATTGTCATCATCATCATTATTATCAGCCATCGCAGTCAAAGTCGTAGCTGTTACACACCCAACACCTCGCGCTAAGTTCACATCGGTACTGTCCTCATCAGTGGCATCGTTATTGTTATTACTATTTGCACCTAACGCCCCGCCATTGTCCGTCGTCCGATGTTCACCCATCTGATTTATCATTTGCGCAATAAATAAATTAACGCGAAATCAGTGCTACCGGAGAGGAAATGCCGAGCATCAAGCACCGAACACTGAGCTTTAACTACCAACAGCAGGACAACTTCAATGCTCAGGGTAATGGCTGCAATCCTATTTTTTTTGTTTCTCTTTGCATCATCCAAGTCGATTTTATACAAATGAAGTACATATAAAAGCAGAAGTAACGAGAGAACTGAAGGACACTCGAGCGATATAAAATCGAAAAAAGAGAAACAACCCGATTTCAGAACTCACTTTCATTAAGTCACTCACTCATATCAATTTTCATTTGTCGGCCCTAGTGAGGCTGTTAAGCGTCGATAAAAATCGACTCCTCGTAATCGATCCACCCGATATGCCTCGGTACATCCTACATCAATGTTGGCATCAATGAATGGTGCGGTCGAGGGCAAGCAGAGTGTCCTCTAGGCGGACACTCACTCACCACCAATTACCATTAAATATCCCATGACCGCAAATTTATTTTTGCGGACGAGATATGTATTTCCCTTTGCCTGCAATAAGTAGTGTTGACTTAGTATCTTTGACTGAGCTCCAAAACATTGTAAGCAATCTTAAAAATAGGAAAGCATCAGGCTTCGATGGTACAAAAAAGCTCCGCCCTCATACATGTAAAGCATTTATTTAATAATTGCCTCCGATTAGGTTACTTCCCCAACAATTTTAAAGTTGCATAGATAACCCCAATCTTAAAACCTGGCAAAGCTCCCAACTTGCCCTGTAACTACAGGCCGATTAGCTTACTAAGCTCTCTCAGTAAATGCCTAGAGAGGCTAATAAAAAATAGGGTGATATTCGTTGTTGAAAGAAATGCAATTTTACCTGATGATCAATTTGGATTTAGGGCATTCCATAGCACCTTTCACCAGGTGCATCGTCTAACAACACATATAAAAAGCAAACTAACAGTTGGCGAAAGCACTGGCATTGTGTTATTAGATGTTGAAAAAGCATTTGATACTGTCTGGCACAATGGCTTGTTACGTAAGCTTTTAAGTTACGATTTCCCCTTATCATTTCCCATCCGATCATTCATTTCAAACCGCAGTTTTAAGGTTTCTATGAACCAAGTTCCGTCGATCAATCAACTTATTAATGCAGGAGTCCCCCAAGGACCTGCCCTTGGTCCAATATTATACAATATATGTAAATACATCCGATTTCACCATCCTGGAAAACTGTAATAAAGCCCTATTTGCTGATGACACATGTATTTATTATTCAGATGCAATTGATTTCAATGTCGAAACCAATCTGCTATTATCTGCTTTGAATACCGTTCAATCATACTATGATAAGTGGAAAATAAAAATGAACGCGTCCAAGACCCAAGCTATCTTTTTCACTCGAAAAAGAAAAGCCTGCTTCCTTCCAAGTAATTGTCTTTCCTTTAATGGTACCCAGGTTGAATGAAAACCCAGATCCAAGTATCTTGGTATGCATTTAGACAAACGTTTGACCTTTAATTGCCATATACAAGAAATAATAAAAAAAGTCAGTGTTACAACACGAATCCTCTATCCATTTATCTGCAGGAATTCAAAATTAAACAGGGAAAATAAACTATTAATATTTAAAGCTGTTTTTCAAGCTGTGTATTATACTTTATGGCTCTCCCGTATGGGGCAAGTGCGCCAAAAGCCACATTCGCAGACTTCAAATAGCCCAAAATAAGTTATTAAAAATTATTCTCGATTTGCCATGGTATTTCTTAACAGAGGAACTTCACAGCGTTGCTAACATAGAAATGGTTAAAACTAGAATTGATAAAATGTATCAACGTTATAACGTCTCGTGTTTAACATCTACCAAAATTCTTCTCCGATGGAATAATGAAGCTATCCTATGTGTACTTGATTAAGTTCTTTGGTATGGTACATTTGAAAAATGTAAATAAGTGTTTCGATGTACTTAAAATGTTGACTATGGCATTTGGCGAGTTTGAGTTTACTCAGAGCTAACAAATTATTATAAGTGCAACTAGCTCCTAACAGAAGGCCGAGAAGGTGTTAATGACTATGTCTGCTCTGGTAGCTCCAGCACAACCACAACATAACAATACGTTGAAGCAGTGAAGAAAATTGCTGTGGAGAATCGTCAATTGCATTGAATTGAATTAAAGGAATTGGGTCAGTCAAATTTTGACACTTGTTCCGCGACCATTAAGGTCTACCGTACCCCCTTCTTTGGTCTACATAGGATCTAAGTCCTGTCCTCAGAAATTTGACAACATCTCTAGATGGGATTTCTTGAGAGTCTTTCCCTGTTATTGTTGCTTTGTTTGTCACTCTGTCTATGGCGAGACTTGAGCAGATAGTTAATATGTATATGCTCCATGGTTGCTTTGGCATTGTTACATTGCCTATAGATGCCTGTGCTGCTGATAACTAATTTGTCTTCCTCTTCTTCCTATTCTTTATTTAGGACTTAATCCTGTTCTTTAACAACATTTACATTTGGGTGTATGGTGATATAACAAGAGGATGAAACTTATGGACGTTTAGCGTTGCTCATTGTTGGTCAGTCGAGACCGACGTCCAGCACTCGTGTCATCTCTTCAGTGAGCGTCCTTGCGGCCGTGGGTTGCTTATTATGCCTTATGTCATTTTGACCAAGCTGTTTTGAGGCATTCTTTGAACGTGCTCTCTCCACATCCTTCTTCTGGTTCTCGTCCTTCGCGAGATGGCATCTATCTTGCAGATTTAACGTATTTCGGCATTCTATTTAGGCGTTTTTCTATTTAGGCGTGCGTATCCAGCAATAGATCTTAAGGTGTTCATTCCAACTGTGCTTGAAATGTGGTAATTTCAACTGTAGTCTTTATCTGTTAGGTTGTGCTGGAGTCCGCGCGGGTTTCTGCTGCATAAGTAAATATTGGCCGGATGCAAGTTAAGTATATTCTCATTTTGCTGTCGATGTTCATGTATCTATTTCGCAATATAGCATTTTATAGGCAGCCTGGGATAGTAACGGCTTTGTTGGCCTGTATTTTTACCTCCTTTTTAGGGTTCCGTACCCAAAAATAAAACGGAACCCTATTACTAAGACTTCGCTGTCCGTCCGTCTGTCACCAGGCTGTATCTCATGAGCCGTGATAGGTAGACAGTTGAAATTTTCACAGATGATGTATTTCTGTTCCGCTACCACGACAAATACCAAAAACAGAACAAAATGAATATTTAAGGGGGGCTTCCATACTACAGACATGATTTTCATCCAAAAAATCCTGCCTGCAATCAAGATCTGTCATTTGATGAGGTAACATACATAGTCTCTTTCATATTTATATATACAGATGATACGGAACCCTTCGTGCGCGAGTCCGACTCGCACTTGCCCGGTTTTTCATATCTCTGCTGCTTTTTGTATGGGGGCCCAGATAGATGAATGAGGGCGCCGTGGCGCAGTCGTTAGTGTGTTGGACTCTGGCGCACGATGAGCGAGTTCGGATCCCGATAACACCAACGCCATCGAACGTTTATTTCCTCCTCGGCGGGGTACTGGCAAAACCCCCCGTAGTAAACTTGCCATGAAAAAGCTTCTCGACTCACGTCGTTCGGAACCGGCATTAAACTGTAGGTCCCTTTCACCTGTGTGAAAAATAAATCACACACAACATGGGTGATTGAGAGAAGCTTGGCTCTGGTCCTTCATGGGCTGTAACGCCACCAAAGAACAAGATAGATGAATTCTAAGACTTGCTCTGTTGGTTTATTGTTTACTTCCAATTTGCATCATCTAGATGTACGAACTTTCCGAGGAGCCAACATCGACTGGGATCAGCTGATCCCAGCCAAGGTACGAATGAAGATATTAAAGATGCCATGGAGTCGAGCTAGACAACGAAAATTTGATGTCGCAAAGCTACAATCGCAGGAGACCGGTAGTACCTTTGCCGATCGAGTTTTCTTCAACCTCTCGCAAACTTCGCAAACAGAACAACAATGAGAGCATTGCCAGGGTGCCAACAGATACGCTAACTCTGATGTGTTGGGTTTCAAACAACCGACAGCTAGAAACCCCTAGTTTGATGAGAAATGCCGACAAGCCCATGTAGCAAAGCAAAACGCCTACAAGGCCGCGCTACATAGACGGATGAGAGCTACTCGTTAACATTACGAGCAGAAACGGAGAGAGAAATACTCGTTTTTAAGGAAGAAAAAAGCCAGCATTAAAAGGGTGAGAACGAGGAGGTGGTGAGAGGCTTCCACAGGAATAATGCTCGCAAGTTTTACGAAAAAGTAAAACGGACATGCCAGGGATATAAAGCCAGAGCGGAAGCCTGTAGGGATGAAGACGGACAACTAGTAGTAGAGTTACAGTCGATGATGAGAATATGGAAGAAACATTTCTGCAGACAAACAGTCTGGGGATGAGAGATCTAATACCGCTGTCAGAAAGAAGGTGGAGGCAAAAAAAAAAACACAAAAATTACAATTCATAATTTACATACATATGTAAATATATCATCACGGTACTAAACGGTTCGACAGTCTAATCACTCGATCATCCTTCCGCATGATAAACCCGCAATGTCTCGACTTAAAAGCTCTTCGTGTTACATATAAAACAACATTTAATAACGCACCAGCGAGTTTTTTTTACCAATAAATCGATGAAGTATAAGCGCCTCTTTTATTTTCTTCCTCCCGCTACAGATGATCCATTCACAATGGACGAAGATGCAAGTGAATTTCGTCTACCTAGGTAAAATTAAACTGGTAATTTCCAAGCTCAACAAAAAGGTCGGTAGCGAATTAATCGAGACATTTGATGTTAAAGAAGGACTTAGACATGGTGACGCACAGTCATGTTATGAAGCTCGCTGGCCAACACAAGAGGTATGATCTATTAAGTCTGCGCAACTGCTTGCGTACGCGGACGACATTGACGTTAGGTTAGATTGACGTGGTAGGCATAAGCCACACTTAGGCCGAAGCCGCCCCATTGTGATACCACCTGGATCAGGTTACCCTGATCCGCTAGCTGGGAACCAACCGGCGCTTCTAATAAAGCGGTGGAGTTGAACTATTTTTTGGTTTGCTAGCTCACTTAGATTGTCGAAGAAGGACGCGCCGAGGTAAATCCTCCTGCGATTCGCAAAAGCGGGACATGAGCAGAGGAGGTGGTGTATTGATTCCTCCTCCTCCTCGTCCATGCAGCCGCGACAGAAGTCATTGTAGGGTAGCCCCAGTCTGGCGATGTGTTTTCTTATGGTGCAGTGACCTGTAATGACACCCACTAGAGTACTTAATGTTGCCCTTTTGGTTGCCACCTGGTCCCTGGTTCGTCTTAAGTTTAACTTAGGCCACAATTGTTTGGTGATAAAGCCGATATTGCTCTCATTTCATTGGAGGTTGGTCTCCTCTATGGTTTGAAGCTTTATCATGTGCCTTACCGTACTTATTGGTGTTTCTAGGTACCCGAGGGTAGGTAGGCTGAGTGTGCTTGACCCTAACTTTGCGAGTTCGTCGACCGCGCAGTTTCCTGGAATATCCCTATGCCCGGGAACCCACAGTATTTTAATGTTGAACTGTTCAGTCATCTCATCTAGAGACAGGCGATAGTTAAGAGATGCCTTTGATTTGTGGGTTACCGCTGCCAGGGATTTTATCGCAGATTGGCTATTCGTGCAAATGATAATATCCTTTGTGGATATTCCATTGATCCTGAGCCATGCCAGGGCCTCCGCTATCGCTGTTATTTCTGCCTGATACACACTACAATAATTTGGGAGTCTAAATGATAGGTTGAGGTTAAGTCCCTTGGAGGAAAGGGAGATCAAGTCCTTTGGTATAACTTTCCCTTCAGCCCATTCCTCCCTGGATGGAAAGGCAACTTCGAAATTCCTAGTGAACACATTCTGCGGGATGATGTAGTCCGTGTCCATGGGTACTTCGAAGTAGTTTGGAATGGTAGTATGGCCTTTTTGAGATGTGGGCCATTTTCTTATGCTCCTCATCCTTAGGAGCGCGAATGCAGCAACTTGCTTGCTGAAATGATTTAATTGTGGAAGATGTAGTAGAACATTTAAGGCCTCCGTGGGGGTTGATCTGATCGCTCCGCTTATATATAAGCTAGCCGATCTTTGTACCTTCCCTAGAAGGTTTCGATTAACTGCTTTGTCCAGAGCAGTCCACCAGACTACGACGCCATACAGGAGGATAGGCCTTATGACTGCTGTGTAGAGCCAGTACATAATGCTTGGTTGGAGACCCCACCTCCTGCCCACTACTTTCTTACAGCTGTAGAGGGCAACAGTTGCTTTCTTGACCCGATCAAGAATGTTGGGTTTCCAATTCAGCCTCCTGTCAAGGACTAGGCCTAGATATTTAGCCTGTTCTTTGATTGTTAGTTGGGTTCCACCCAGCCTCGGTGGGTTGAGGGGCGGAATTTTATATTTGTTAGTGAACAGTACTAGATCGGTCTTCTTTGGGTTCACCCAAGTCCACAGTACCGTGTCCAGGTTTCTACTGTATGTAGTGCACTCTGCGTAAGGTCGCATAGAGTGCTGGGAAATTTTCCTGTGACGGCAATAGCAGTGTTATCCGCATAGGCGATCACAGCGTACCCTTTCTGTTCAAGAAACAGCAGTAGTTCGTTGACCACCACGTTCCAGAGGGGAGGGGAGAGTACTCCACCCTGTGGTGTACCTTTGCTGACCCTTGCGAAGTTGGCTTTGACATTGACGTAATTGGACGAACACAGCGGGACATCATTGATGCCTTACAATGAAGCAGAAACAGCTTAAATATGTCCTTCGAGGACACGAGGGTAAAACGAAATATATGCTGTCAACCGAAAAAGACGCGCCCACCGACGTCTCCACCAGAACGTCACAATTGGCAGCTATAATTTCAAAATGGTCATGGACTTCGCCTACCTTGGCTCACACTGACAACAACACCAGCGCTGGAATTAAACACAGGATCATGTACTCTTGCCAACCACTGCTTCTTTGGGCTCAAGAGGCAATTGAGAAGTAGAGCCCTCCGTCGAAAGACCAAATTTGTGCTGTACAAAACCTTAATCACCCCAGTGGTCTTCTATGGCGCTGAGACCTGGACTTTAACGAACGTGGATGAGAAGGCCCTTGGTCATTTCGAAAGGAAAATTCTGCGTTCAATCTATGGGCCCATTTGTATAATACAAAATATACAACGACGAACTATATGGGCTGTACAGCGGAATCGACAAAGTATAACGTCCACGAATCCAACGTACGTCCAGCGAATGATAACAAAGCTCCGGCCCAAAGAGTCTTCGAGTCCAACTCCTAGGGACGACGCAGCAGACCTTAACTAACTTTAAAAGCATCGCTGAAAATAGCTGGCAAAAGACCATACCAGCTGGAGAAGTTTGTTGGTTGAGGCCCGGATTCACACCGGACTGTAGCTCCACCTAAGTAAGTAAGTAAGAAATTCTAAATATCGCTGTTCTCTGCAGGACAGTTTCGACGGACAACAAGAGCAGGGCTTAGATGTGAGAAATCCGCGCTTAAACCTATTTATCACCTATTGGACAGACGAATAATGTCTTCTCACTGTTTTTAGCAACGTTTCTATAACCTTTTCCTTCTTTCCAAAGCTTTGTTATTATTCTACGTTCACTTACGCTAATTTTTCTCTTTTTTTCCATTGCAGCGGAAATACTTTATTTAAAAAAAGAAGGATTTATAAAGCCGGAACGAACTCAGTACCCCAATCAATTGTAATAAATTAGATACAAGACATCTGCAATTTGTCCGATTATTGAAGGGGACTTTTTCTTTTTGGTTTCAGCATGCTATATGACAAAACTGCCGTAATTCCGGAAACTATAAAAGCAGGATCAAAAATTCTGTTTTGTGCAGATCGTATTGAAGGCATTTTTTTCGGTACACATACTTACATGATGAACGCTGACTTTCTACCAACTTATCCAAATCTATTCACAAATGATAGATATCAAAAAGATTGTTTTCGTTTCCAATAGTCTAGTCGAAAATTCACATTAAAAATTGTAGTTTTGTATAGTTAGAGTTAGAGATGATAAGGGGGTGGTACAAAGTCGCCTGATCACTGCGGCCACGAGTGGGCCTATTGTGATATCCCCCACTTACAGTTCACTCAAAAATCCTTCAAGATAATACTTGCCTAAGTGACGATGACGTGTACTGACAAGGTAGTTGCAGTGGCACAGTATGTGCTCTGCTGTTTCTTCGTCTTCATTACAAATTCTGCAAGTGTCATCTTGTACAATGCCCATTGTTTTGAGGTGTTTGTTGACTGGGCAGTGTCCAGTAAGGAAACCTGTGATTAAGCGAATCTGAATCCTCGAAAGCATGAGGAGTTGTTTCGCTCTTCTGAGAGATGTAGTTGGGTGGAACAACTTGGCTTGTCTGCTACCTTTCGTTTGTAACCAGTAGTGATCCGTCGTGTTCCTTAACCAATTGTTTATGCAGCACTCGGTGGTGCTGATGGGTATGCCACAGAAAGGCCGTGGCATCATAAATGGTGATGCAGAGCCTTTCCTTACTTTTTCATTGCCTGTGCAATTCAGGAGAAAATGCTAACTATAATAGAGCAGGCGGTGGCACAGTGGTTAGTGGGTTGGACTCTGACGCACGATGAGCGAATTTGTATCCCGATAAAAACAACGCCATCGAATGTTTATTTCGCGGCCCTCCCTCCCTCCTTGGCGGGGTACTAGCAGCGAATTCTCCCCTAGAATACTTGCTTCTCGATTCACGCCATTCGGAATCGGCATTAAAAGTGTAGGTCCCTTTCAACTGTGTAAAAAATAAATCACAATATGGGTGATGGAGGGAAGCTTGGCTCTGGTCCTTCATGGGCTGTAATGCCCGCAAAGAAGAAGATAATAGAGCACGAGGGTTATTTTAAAACTCCTTAGATGCACATTATACGTTCTAACCACTAGCGAGTGCAGAGAGATTAGATCACACACAGAATAACTCTTACCAAGTGCTCTTTTTTCGGGCTCAAGAGTAATGTGCGACAAATTCTAAAAAAAAAATCATTATAAGACTCCGCTACGGCGCAGATTGGGCATTATCAAAGTTGGATGAAAAGACTGTTGGTATTTCAAGAAATGTTTGATTTCTCCTTCAACCACAAGCTGAACGCCGATATTGGCTTAGACTCGCCTCTGTTGCAGATGTTGAATTTTATTCTAACTCAGCCATTCTATCGATCCATTCAATATTTATGACGTATTCTATACGTGATTTTTTTCATAACTGATATCTCATCTAGTTAAGCATCATCGCAGCACCAATGCAATAAAGTAACGGCACTGAAGCTCTTTAATTATAATGCGTTAACGATTATAGATCTTGGTATATCAAATCAGGAAGAAAGGACATTATTGAAAAAGGTAATTTGTACAATAAAGTGTCGCAGAAATACACCATTCATATACAGGTCACATCCCCAGTTTCATTGGCGTTACACTTGTGTATGTGTTTTACGATTGACGTCCTTCAAACAACAGTCTGCTCAAAGAGGAGCTTACGTGATTTAATAACCCTTTTCAATAAAAATGTCTTACTCTCCATATACCCACACGAATACTTCACTATCCAAGGACTTGGCAGTGAAAAGGCAATTTGCTTTCTTCCACAAGATGACGACACATCGGAAATCTTCTAATAAACCATCAACTGCATGCAGCGGTGCATAAATGCAAACATTTGTACACTGGCATTCAGGACATTACATGCAAACAGCAACAACAAACAAAACGAAAAATAACTGAACAATAAAAAAGCCAAACCAAACAGAAGGAATTCGAAAGAAGCAACCGACTTGGGATACGAGTGGAGCAGTGCTATTATGAGTTTACTCTTTGCCATTTGGATCATCCCGAAGAAGCGGCAGCAGCGACATTAGAACTAAATCACATAATATACTGAATGCATACTACTAGTAGTAGAACCATCGGAGCAATAACAATTTCCAATAAGATTTATGCCTCACAAGGACCGTTCCTTGCCAAAGCCCTATACCAGCGTACTTCGGTAGTTGCTATATGTATGATAGCAACACTATACCGCCGATATCTTTTGGCAGACACAAGACGACAACGGAGTAGATCCTTTCCGGTTCGCTTGACGGCGTGGGCATGCAATTTTCTAGCTAACTGCTTGAAATTCATATTCGATTTGTGCCTCCTTGCAAGGACATACCTATATATGTGTATGTACATACGGCACACCGTAAATGGGTGTGCGAAATGAATCATCTGAGTCGTGCCATTGGAATCGCATCGAACGCAGCGAGTAAATAAATAGCAACTACAAAAGACAGGGAAATATACAGAAGCAAGGAGTTGTTTTAATAAATTTCAGTTTTCCGGTGAAATGGAATGCGATGCCAAGTGTATTGGTTGAACGATCTTTGTACGTTGCGATGCGGGGGCGTAAAGCAGAAGTGACGACAGTTGGGTTGCTGGTGGGTGTGGAGAAAGCTGATTTTACAATTGGCATCTGGTTATGTGGAAAGTAGGTTGCCGTAAATGCTATGAAGGCAAATTGAGCAGAAACTTGCCAGGCAAGTAATACTATTTAATTTATGTATGTACATACGTGCTGCAGAAATGATTGAAATAATGAAAATTTGGTTTAAGAGCAGATGATGACATTTCGACCGAGCCCTATTGTCATTTGGGGTATCGCCCCAAATATTTGTTGCAACTTCTAAGAAACTGCGACTACTCCTTATTCACAATAAAACTCCTATACACCAAGTATCATATATGTACATACGCTCCTTTCTAAATGTTTATCATTTCTATGTTCATTACTTAAAATTACTTACTTACTTAAAATTTGAGAACGTATCGGCTAAAGGAAGAGTCTTACGAAAAGCAGGCTTTCTGGTCAAAGAAGAAAACAACATTTCTCTAGGAAACCGAACAACATACCTTTAGAGTTTTGGCAGTAGGTTTTATACTTTGACGAGACGAAAAATGGCAGCTGGTAGGAATGGAATTTTTGAGTACATTGAGTAAACTATGGATAGCTTTGTCAAATATGCATAAGAGAACGATCCCAAATATATGACTGAAATTGTTATATTGGGTCTACTTTTGTTGAGAATGAACAACTATTAGACACTGTACAGAATTGTACTGTACATTTATTTAATCTAAGCAACCATTGTCTCTCTATGAAATATGCGCCTCTGGGTTATGTCAAATATATATTATTCTAATTTGAAACCGACTCCGCTGCAGTTTTCTTAACAGGTTATAGGCCTTTATTGTCGCGAATTAAATTAGATTCAATCAGCATTTAATTAAAATAAATGTGCAACTAGAAAGTTTAAACGTTTTTCTTTCAAACGGATTTATCCGTTATAAATAGTTGTACGAGAGCACCGTGGCGCAGTGGGTAGTGTGTTGGCCTCTGACGCCGATGACTCGGGATCGAATCCCGACACAGCCATGTCATCGAACGTGTTTTTCACGGTGTTTCTCCTCAGCGGGGTTCGGACCCAACCCCCTGTAGTAAAATTGTCATGAAAAGCTTCTCGAAATTCGCCGTTCGGAACCGGCAATAAAACTGTAGGTCCCTTTCACCTATGTGAAAATGAAATCACACACAACATGGGTGATTGAGAGAAGCTCGGCTCAGGTTCTTCATGGACTGTAACGCCAACATACATACAAATAGTTGTACGCGATTCCATTGTTTTTTTGTTGGTTAATATACTGAGAGGTTAGAAATGGCTTCGCCATCGATTTCGTTTCCATTTGAGAAACTACGTGGACGCGAGAATTTCGACATTTGAAACGACATGCGAAGTCACACGTTGTTATTAGGAGTTGCTGGAAGATGATCGAAACAGGAATGTCGGCAGATCCAAAAGATTAAGAAGTGGAATTGAATGAGCGTGCATTGGCTGAAATAACCTTAATGGTTGAGCCGAATAACTTCGCATATATCGCAACATGTACATCGGCAAAGGAAGCTTGGGATGCTTTGGTTTCAGCGTATGACGACAGTGGGCTAACGCGAAAAGTTGAATTGCTTAAGCAACTGGTTCAACTCAAGTTAAACGACTGCGAATCGATGCAGGATTACATCAACACCAAGATTTTGACGTCACTCAAAGTCCAAAATGCCGGCTTGAATATAGATGACGAAATAATAGCATCTCTGATGCTGGCAGGCCTTCCTGATGACTTTCGAGCGCTGGTTTTAGCAGTCGAAAATTCCAAAAGGAAGCTAACTGTAGTCGTTGTGAAGAACTTGCTACTCCAGGACGTGAAGTTTGATAATAAACGCAATGAAAGCGCACTTTACACAAAAAGAAAGTAAATCCATCCAAATACCGTTGTCACACATGTAAGCAGGTGGGTCATTTTCCTCATGTGAGTGAAAATATATTGTTCAATAAAAAACAGTCAGTCGCAAACAAAGAAGTCACCGTAGCTAATAATCACAATATATCTGTGAAGTGTTCTGGTGGCGTGAAACTAGCCCTGAAAGTTGAATGCGGTGTTAAAAAAATGTAGAGTGCTGTGATGGTCCTGATGACGAAACGTTTGTTCCAGTTGGAGATGACATTGCTTTAAAAGATGATAAAGTAATTCGGCGTTCTGAGCGAATTATGACCCTGCCAAGGCCGAACTACAATTTTGTGGCAACAGATCAAAATCTGATTGATCCTGGAAGTCATGAAGAACATTTCGTATTATGATGCCGATTTGTGGAGAAACGCAATGCAAGAAGAGTTTGACTCATTACTTTCAAATGAAAACTGGACTTTAAATGAGCTGCCGGCTGGTAAACTTTATAGTGGTATCAAACAGTTGCGGACATCACCATAATCATCGGAGGCGTTATTGATAATTCGTAACTTGCGTAGAAAATTTCATTGACAGATCTGAAGAAATACGTCACGTGACGCTTTTTTACTACGAAAAAGGATTAATTTACTCGATTCCGCTTCAAAAATGCTGGTGTCAAAGACGCACCTCGCTCCACCCGGCCAATTACTGAAAAAGTTGACGTGAGTTTAAAACTAGTAGAGTAGGAGCTGTACCAAAGCTGTCAGAAGGTAGCTGAGGCAGAAAACCTCAACCACATGACAGTTTAAAAGCATCTAAAAGGAGCGGGCTAGTCACTTGGGTGCCACAAGAAATAACGCAAAGAAATTCGATTGACCGAATTACCATTAGTGTAGGTAGGTAGGTATGTAGGATCGTAGCCTTCCCAGAATTGAGAAGAATACACATAGGCCATGGAGGCCCGTTGTGCAGCTACGAGGGGGTTTTGCCCCCTATTCGTGGAACCATTTTGTGCTTCTTAAGAAGTTAAGAAGATCAGATATCCCAACTTTCTGAACATCTGTCTGATCGTTAAGGAAGTAAGAGTCTAGGTATCGCTTCCTGATTCCGCAGAATGCTGGACAGGCGCAGAGAAGGTGGTGAATGGATTTGACCCCCTTCCTCGTCTTGAAAGCTTCTGCAGAAATCATTCGGAACTATTCTTAGTTTTTGTGGGTGACTGCCAATGAGGCAGTGTCCTGTGATGACACCGATGACTTTGTAGTTGTCCGTTCGTTTTAGGGAGATTATACTCCTTGTCCGTTAACTGTCAAGCCGAGGCCAGATTTGTCTGGTGATGAGGCAGGTATATCCCTGGATCCATCTCAGGTTTGCCTCGGCCCTGGCGAGATTAGTCAGATTATATTTAATGGTTGTAAGGGGTACTCCCTCACAAGCCGCGATGGATTGTAGCATCGTTCCTTGTTTGGCCAGTGTGTCGGCTTTTTCATTTCCTGGAATGTCGCTGTGTCCCGATACTCAGATAAGCTGTATGTTGAACTGTTCTGCCATCTCTTTAAGAGATAGGCGACAGTCGAGACTAGATTTTGATGTGTACCCATAGGACTCCAACGACTTTAAGGCTGCTTGACTATCCGTGAGAATGCGTATATCTGTGGTGGATATTACGTTCCACTTCAGCCAAGACAATGTCTCTTTTATTGCTAACAGTTCCACCTGGAAAACGCTGGAGTGATCTGGTCATTTTAGAGCTTTATGCAGCTTAAGTTGTTTGCAGAATACCCCACTGCCCAACCCGTTTTTGGTTTTATACCCGTCAGTGTAAAAATCCACGCAGTTTCTGTTGGGTTGAGTTTGGCGAGTCCTGGTGGGTTCTGTGTGGTCCAAGTTCTCTGCCATAGTTATCCTGTTTTGCAGGATGGAGGAGTGGCCAGAAACATAGCTCGTCCATTTCGAGTTGGCTTTTTGTCTTGTGGCCGTGTGTGTGGCAATTTGCTTGCCGAAAATATCGAGTGGTGTAAGGTCGAGTATCAAGTTAAGTGCAGCCGTTGGTGTGGACCTGAGGGCCCCGGTAATGCACATACATGCCATCCTTTGTACCTTCTCGAGTTGTTTGTGGTATGTTGTCTTGTCCAGTGCAGTCCACCAGACTATCACTCCATACATTAGTATGGGTCTAACGACCGTGATGTAGAGCCATAGGGTGATCTTGGGGTTGAATCCCCATTTTTTTCCTAGGGCTTTCTTGCATGTGTAGAGAGCTATTGTTGCTTTTTTTGCTCTTTCAGTTGTGTTGCTCTTCCAAGTTAATTTCCTATCTAGTATAATGCCAAGGTATTTGGCACTGGAGGAATGGGTTAACCTGATATCAAGCAAAGTGATAGGGCAATGTTAAGGGATTTTATGCTTTTTGGTAAATAGCACGAGCTCCGTTTTCTGGGAATTTATCCTGAGCCCGTTGCTATGCGCCCATTTGCACAGAATTGAGAATGCCGATTGCATACGGTCATTCAGTGTGGGTATGTATTTACCTGAGACGCAAGATATGCTCAAATTCTGGTGACCCTTTATAAATAACTGCGAAGTCATGGTTGACGTCAAATGAAATTATCCCGAGTGTTTGGTAGGATTAAATTGGAAAAGTCCATATGAATTGCAACAGTCTGGCGAAACGATAAATTCGGTCTTCTATTTTATTTAAGGTTAGGTTAGGTTAGGTTATCTGTAGTCCCCACCTGGAGTACCTTTACATATAAGCTAGAGAGGCTCTTTGTGTTGCTACGAGGCGGGTTGACCATTTATTCATGGAACCACTTTGCACTTCTTACATAATTAAGAAGGTCAATCATCCTTATCCGCAGAACGTCAGTCAGGTTGTTAAGGAAGTAGGATCCTAGGTATCGTTTCCTGATTTGACAGAGGGCCGGACAAGGCGCAGAGCAGGTGTTGAATGGATTCATCCTCCTCTTCGCCTTCACATCTTTTGCTTTGTAGAAGTCGTTCGAAACTTGCCCTAGTCTTTGTGCATCACTGCCAATAAGACAGTGACTAGTGACGATACCAATAATTTTGTTGATGACAGTTCGTTTTAGGGAGATCATCAGTCTAGGCCAGATGTTCCTGGTGGTTAGGCAGGTATGCCCTTGGGTATATCTCAGGTTCGTCTCGGCCGTGGCTTAATTCGTTGGTTTTAGTATAATGGCTGCAGTGGTATATACCTGTTCGAGACACGTTTATTTGTTGCGTCGTTCTTTGTCTGGCGAGCATATCAGTTCTTTCATATGATAGGTGGTGAATAGGTATAGGGTGATGACAGGAGATATCAGATGTCGCTAGGGTCTTCCAGCATGTCATCATAGAACAGGGTGCGAACGCAGAAACTTTTCTGTTTGACGTCGAGGAGGAAGAACACGTGAGTACGCCTACCGACATGATGACATTGATGAAGCTGCTCACAGACAAGTCAACGAGCAGGACAACAAGCTCGATGAGTAAAAAAAAGTCTCTTTTGGATGAACAAAAGAAGTCTCTAGACGGCAAGTTCGACGAGTAAAGCAACAAGTTTGATGAACAAAAGAAATCTCTAGACGCCAGGTTCGACGAACAGAGTAAGAGACTAGATGCAAAACTCGATGAGCACAAAAACATTCTCGAAAACAAATTCCAAGAGATCGACAAACAAATGGAAACCATTAAACAGAGAGTGGAGGCCGTCGGAGAAAAAGTTGAGCAGAAGTTGGAGGAGTTTACCAAAGAACTAGAATATGCGAAGAGCCAGAAAATTCAAGTAAATACGATTGAGTCCGAAAAGAAAGGAAATGCAGCTGAAGCCTTTGACGGCCAAACACCATGACTAATATCCAAAAATCAATTCGAAGCTGCTACTTTAACGAATAATTGGAACGACGATGATAAGGCGGTTGCACTTACACTTTCGCTTAGAGGGTCAGCTGCGGAAATGCTACAAACTCTTCCGAACAATGATCAGCGGGATTATGGGCATCTCGTAAAGGCTCTGGAGATGCGATTCGGCAACGACCACATGCTGGAAGTATATGAAGACGGTTGTGAAGCAAATCGTCAACAATTGGGTGAGCAGGTTTGGCGTCCCAACAGGACGCTAAAGAAACATCTTTGAGAAGTAGTGGATGTTGAAGAAATCCCACGACAGCGCATCGTCCTGCCTAAATCCTTGTTGACATCAAAACTATCGGGAAGATGTTCACCGATTCGGATGGAGTAGCGAGCATTCTCCAGAGTCGTCCTGCAAAGTCTGACGAGCTTAGCAGGGGTGTCAAAAGTAAACATGGCGTTATATACCTCGTCTCTAATTACGCTGTCTTATGCGGCCTTGGAGTCGACGAATAGATGGTGAATGTCGACTTGAAATTCATTGATTTTCTCCAGGATCTGCCGTAGTGTGAAGATTTGATCTATGGTGGACTTCCCTGGCCTGAAGACGCACTGATAAGGACCTATCAGCTTATTTACGAACGGCTTCAGGCATTCACACAAAACGGCAGCGAAGATCTTGTATACGACATTAAGGAGACTTATTCCTTTGTAGTTCGCGCAGTCAAATGGGTCTCCTTTTTTGTGGATCAGGCAAATAATCCTGAGACTCCATTCCTCGGGCATGCTTTCCCCTGACCATATCTTACAGATGAGCTGGCGCATGCTCATAAACAGCTCAGCCCCAGTCGCTTTGAAAAGCTCAGCAGACAATCCATCTGCGCCAGCAACTTTATTCGACTTGAGTTTCGACATGGCAATCTCAACTTCGTCGGAGTCAGACGGACGGAATTCTCTACGATCTTCGTCGTTAAGAAATGGATCATTCTGCCTGACGGCGGTATGTTGGCTGTCATCGCCGTTATACAGTCTGTAGAAGTGGTTTTTCCAAATTCTCAGCATCGACTGCGATTCTGCTACTAGGTGCCCGTTCTCATCCTTACAGGCCTCCGTTCAGGCTTTGTAGCCTTGAGACATTCGTTTTATCCGTTGATAAAATCTTCGAACGTCGTGCCTACAATAGAACCTTTCCAAGTTTTCAATCGCCCGCTCCTCGTGCTCTCTCTTTTTTTCTCTTGAGAAGCTTATGTTCCTCCCTTCTTTTAAGCTCGTAGAGCTCACGATCCGCTTTTTTTTTGTGTTGTGAGGCTTTGTATGCCTCCTGCTTTTCTGCATGAACCCTTCTACACTTGTCATCGAACCAGGTGTTTCGTCATGGTGGAGCTTTAAGGCCCAGCACTTCCGTTGCTGTGCTCTTCAGGGCTTTTTTGCGCAGGCTCCATTGTTGCTTTACTGACTGAGAGGAGGAATTAGGTGTATCGGAGAGCTTAAGGGAGACGCGGTTGGCAAAGGCACTGGCGATCTCCGGCAATAGTAGCTTTCCGACGTCATAGGTTGGTGTTATAACTCTACTCTAATCCACTCTAATCTTCGTGGATTAATTGTGGATTTTCAGCAGCGTAAAGCTGAAAATTTTGTTTGTTGACAGTCCCATTTAATGAAAAATGAGCCTCATCGCTCATGTTGATTTATTCCCAAAAATCACTATCGGTTTGAGCCAAGTTCACGACGAATTTCGCATAATCCAAGCACGGTTTTGTGGCGTGTATTATTCCATAGTAAACAAAAACTAACGCTTTGAATGCGGGCTATCACAATCCGTTCTGCCAACAGGTGTCAAAGTTATTGGGTGATGCTGCTAATGCTAACACTTTAATTGGGCCACCCGGTACTTGTATCCTTGAGTTTTGCCCTAAAATCAACAGAAAAATATTCTCGGCTTAGACTCACAGACGTTTTGTATAGTGTTGCTTCTTTGATTTAGTATAGCACAACAATTACGAAGCCCTATATTACCTACATCCCTTCCAATCCCTGTAACATCAGTAAAGAATTTGGATCAATTATAAAGGACACCTGGCTTTAATGTAATTTTGCTTCCCATAGAGTGTAGACTTCAATTTGGAAACGCAATTTGTTTCTATTAGCCTATCTGGCCAATTTTATTGATTCTGTACATTTCCAATAGCTAAAACACCACACGAATCCCAGCATGCTCGTCGGTGGACATAGAATACCCCCAAAATTAATACGAATCGTCCATAGTAGACAATGTAAATTAGATGAACCCCACCCGCATCACAGTGTGGAATCCATAAATTTTCCCCAGGAAAACATTCGAGAGGAACAAGATTTTCCATCTGACAGGAAGTACCATGGTGTCAGGTACGCCGAATTATGTGTTTTTAGGACATTTCTTTTTTGTGTTCCGTTAATTTGTCACCATGTCAAGCCGCAAAGGCTATTTTTAGAAATGAATTTGCATTCGTCTTCTGAGGGTGGCGATGGAATTTACATAAATCTAATTAAGGGCGAAAAAGAAAGGTGGTAGATGGGTCTTTGTGTAGTTTTGTTATTGATAGGAAACTTATTAGTATGGCAGAAAAACTAACTGTTTTCAGCCTCACACTAAGGGTTGCTACTTCAGCTGTACTGGGGTAATTCCCTCTCATACAATCTAAACAAAAATCAATGAATAAATATAAGAAATCTAGCTTAAGTTCATGAAACGACTTCTTCTGTTTTCGCCATACAGTTATTTGACTTCCTCTAAATAATCACAAACGAAGAGTATGTATCTGTCTTGCAAGACGACGTTGAAGAATCCCATCTACTCTTACGAAGCACCCACAAAATTGAATCGCATTTTCCTGTTGAGCATTCCGAAAGTTGTCCCGCGCACCACTGTACACAATGCGATCATCATACATATCTCTTCGATAGCAATCGGAACTCGCCCCGGTTTGTGCAAACAAAACTGGTACCAATCGAACTGGGAACAAAAATCTGTAACATCCACCACATCCCTGCCTCGTTGGCGAACCAAACACATGGCGTTCATCCTCGCCATCTACAATACAACAAAAGTGAATATAATGTTTACATTCACGGATAGCAATTTTCGATTGAAGTAGTGGCCAAGCATTCGATAGTCGTCTAGCATCGACCAGAGCTCACTTCAATAAAACGGAAACAAAATACGTACACGATGCAGGAGCAGCAAACTGCAAGCTTACTTGTCGGATTTTGTAGAAACCACCAGAGTGCGAGGCAGACCAAAGGATGCGTCCATGTTCCCTGGTCTTCTCGTTTTTGTGGGAGGAAAGAAATCATATCTGAGGCGGTTCAATTGTCGGGCAGGTTCTTGTTTTTCAGTGGTGATTCCACTCTTCGATTTGCCTTGCCGGAGCCGATGGCCAATAATAATATCAATCAAAAGTTTTATCATTACCACTGCAGTAATATTTCAAGTTATATTGAAAATTGTTGGTGAAAAACATTTTCAATCGCACTGAAGTGCCATGTGTTGTGATATATGCTGTTCGGTCTGTGACTTTTGAGGTATTGCGGCTTAAAGTCAAGAAAGAATCGCAGCTGTTCTTGTGGTGTCCATTATGGCTTAGGCTTAGGATGTAACGAGGTAAATGCTTGACAGCACACCTTTTCGTATTTAACCATAACTTGCAATAAGGCCACCAACAGCGGTGAGACAAGCAAGAAAATAACATAGGCTATGTTCGGTTAGGTCAGGTCAAATAGCAAGGCCTCTCATATTAACCATGTTAGATCTATTATGATGCAAAGCTTATCTGATTCCCAGACCTTAACAGAGAAACTAATGTTTGATTTCAGTAAGTGCATGACGTGATTCACCCCTGTGTTAACCAAGAGTTGGAGTTGCCATTTCTTGCCCACAATTTAGTATAGCGCACTACACGAGGACGCTTAGTTATTAGAATGCTTGCCACAGATGTCAATGTCATCTTTATAGGCAATCAGAGTTAGTCCAGTCAAGTAGTCCGTCCACTGTCGTGTTCCAAGGAGGTGATGAAGAGGTGGGTAGAACTGTGTGTTTTTTTTTTTTTAACATTCCTTCTGAAGATGGTGCTAGCATAGCTGGCCATTTAATCAGCGCCCTTATCGACGCATTACTTCTAAGCCGTTGAGGGAACAAAGCACATCGACAAGGTATCGACAAGATATCAAAAGCGCATGCTCCAATGCATTCCCATCGGCGCCTTTAAACAAGTGGAGTCTTGTAACCACCGACTTACCATTGCTGTACGCACACTGCACTAAACTGGGACGGAACCTAAGATTTTCTCCAACGAAGAAATGACAGAGTTGTAGAACCCCAGTTTTCGACAATGACGTGACATTAGCTTTGGCCTCCGCTTTCGGGTTGCAGTTCGATGCAGCTTCTGAAGATCAGAGTAAAATGAGGTCAACCACTTCAAATTCATACTCTGTGTGTGCATGAAACATTTGCTGGGATCTACAACCAACGTGAGATTTACTCGAGCTCTTCTCGAATCCTATCTAGGACGACCACCCCTGGAGAGTAGTAAACGAACATCTACGACTCAAACAATCTGCACTCCGTCCAGGTTGTGTGACAAACATCAACAGACTCTTCAACCTGCGCGAACTATACCATCTGAATCTGGCTGTCAATGTCTTAGAGTATATGAGATGTAGTTACTGTGCACAGTTGGATCCCACGGAGGTTCTGCAGGGTTCCTCGCTAGTGCTGTGTGTATGGATCTTGAACCTCCGAGACCTTCTCGATCTTGCCACAGAATAGTTTTCAGGATTTCCTCTATGCTGTCCTAATTTGTGCCTTAATTAGTGCTTATTTCTATGTTATCCAGGGGCTAGTGTTTGGGTAAGGGTTGCTTACATGTCATACCCTGCGCCTATCCACAATATTACTAGAAGCAAGGGTCACATCCCGTACCCGTTGTCTATTTTTGATAACGTTTGCCAGCTCATATTCGATATGCAAACTACAGAATTAGATAGGTTGTCGGATTTATTGGTTTGCAGTGTTATCGCCACGTTCCATGGTTTCTTTGCTGTGACGTTGGCGAAGGCTAACCAAAGAGAACTTTTAGAAGTTCCAGCTCACTTTACACTATTTGGAAGAAAATTTGTCATCCAAGTTTCTTCGAGTATATCCTTAGCCTTTCTGTCACAAAGAAAAGCATAATAACTTTCTTTGCTCTCGGTAGTGAAGTTAGGAAGGTTCCAAAACGTTGCACCTGGAGTTTTTTGTTTTGTAATTTTTCGGTCACCTGTACGGATCTTGAAATTCTAGTTCTGGATCTAGATAATTACTTCCATTGGATTCTTTTGGCCAGTGTTGGTCCGGTCTTATTGAAGACTACAGCTTAGCTACATGACTCGTTTAGGTGAAGGCTCCGAGAGTATTTAATTCCTACTAGGCAGAACGTCGGAAAGTTACAGCTAAAAGAAATTGACAGGCAGCCATAAGAGAGCGGTTCTCGCATCGATAAGAATACAGATGACCAGCTTTTCACTGTCATAGTGGCTTCATCTACTCGGAAAGACCAATGACCGAGTCCATCAAGGGTAACATTGCAGTGTTCTGCAGGAAGGTGGAATAGGTTATATACTTTCGAACTTTCTCAGTCTATATACGTACACATACAACAAGAGCTGTATGTATTTTAATCAACGACATTGAATCAGCTTGAGTAGACATTTGGACTCACTAAGAGCAAATGCAACCACCCATCGTCTTTTGTATGTCGGCGACATAGTGCGGGCAAAAGGTAGCAAGGGTGAGGGATTGAGGAGATGCCGATGGATATTGATCTTAAATGCTTGCATATCGTATTGAGGGGGGAAGACCGAATCCGGCAGGGAATTCAAGATTCGGGGGGTTCGGTTAAAGAAGAATTCCTTATGTTTGGCGGTACGTCCGAAATCCGGTTTCAGGGTATTTGGTGAGCATTCCTAGATAGTTGTGTGTTGCGGAAGAAATAAATGTTGAAAGGGTGGAAAGCAGCTGGCTATTTCACCATAGCGATTTTGGTGGAAGTAGCGATAAAACAGGGAGAGACAGGAAACATTCCTGCGATGTTCCAGCGAACCTAATGTTTTGGTAATACTGGAGTCATCAGGTTTATCGCTCGTTTTCGTATTCTATCTAGTAGGCGCAATGAGGTCTTGGAAGCACCGGACCAGACATAAGCGTTAAACTCCAATTTAGGACGAAAGAACGCCTGTATAAGAAGCCTAGGCATCTTGCGGCATTTTTGGCAACACTAAATGTGTAGTCGCTTCAATTAAGATTGTTAGCAACATACATAACATACCCAGGATGGGAAGCTTCACGGTTTCTGAGATACAAGTGCCATTCATGAATAATGACTACGGGTTTTTTCTTTTATTTATATTGGGGCTAGTGCTACCTTTAAGAGAGGAGGGAGCGAGCAAATAGAGCAAAGAAGTTGATCGTGTCTAACATGGTAAACGCCAGCTTCGATCACTGTCCCTACTCAATCTAAGTGTTGACACTTGACACACAGCCTCCGCGTGGCCCATCTAGATAGCTACCCCCTGGCACCCGCCAGGTAGTGAACCAATGTGTGCAGCGACCCAACCCCTTGTTCCTGGGGAAAGAGGAACCTGGCCCTCCAGGTTGGGGGTTGTGCTTAGGAGTAACATACCTGTCAAGTAAAAACCCCCCTGTTCAGAAGCAACCACAAGCCTCGGATACGGACGGATACAAAGCTGACGACCCCTGCAAATGACTAACGGACTTGACAGTCTGCACCTACAATGTGAGGTCCCTTAATAGTCTGTTAAGACCGGGTGCAGGCGATCAATTGGAACAAACCCTTAACTGCTATAAAGCAGATATAACCGCGCTTCAAGAATTGCGATTGTAAAAGACGGATGAAAAACTGTGACATATACTACGGGAACTGCTACTAGGGGAACAAACTGCGCCTATTCGGGTGCGGATTTGTTATTCGAGGAAGACTCCGACAAAAAGTCTTAAGCATCCGGGATGTAAGCGAACGACTCACAACAATCCGCATCAAAGCTAAATTTGGAAACATTACGTTAATATGCAGCACTCACGCCCCAACGGAAGAAAAGGACGATCAAGGAGGAATTCTGCTATCTCCTAGACAGAACATATGCCCAATGTCCCAGCTGCGACACAAAAATAGTTCTAGGAGATTTTAATGCAAAACTGGGCAAAGAGGACATATTTGAGTCGATCATAGGAAAGCATAGCCTCCATAACAGCACATCCGACAACGGACTTAGGCTAACCGATTTCCTAACGGGGCGAAACCTTGTACCTGGGTACCTGACGGTCTTTTGATCAATCAGCCACCAACCAGATTGATCACATTGCGATCGAAGCCAGACACTCCTCCAGTATTCTCGACGTACGAACCTTCCGAGGGGCCAACATCGACTCGGACCACTACCTTGTTGTAGCCAAGGTACGAATGAAAATACAAAGAATGCTAAGGAGTCGAGTAGGACACCGTAAGTGTGACGTCGGAAAGGTACAATCGCAAGAGACCGCCAGAATCTATGCCGATCGTGTCTCCGATCGTGTCTCCTCCAAGTTCTCTCAAAATCCGCCCATTGCTAGAGCGCCGTCAGAGACGCTGCCTCAGAGGTGCTGGGTTTCAAACCGCCACCACCTAGAAACCCCTGGTTCGATGAACAATGCGAACAAGCCCATGCAGCAAAACAAGAGGCATATAAACGCACGCTGCAACGACGGACGAGAGCTAGTCTTTCGAGTGAGGAGTTTTGACCCCAGTTGTTTGGACAAGCCGAAGTAGCAGCGGTTGCCAAGGGCGATTCTACGCCGGATCTCCACTGTGGTGTCATTTGTGGAATTTACGTTTGCCCCGAGGTAGACAAACTCCTTAACTACCTCGAAATTGTAGCTGTCAATTGTTATGTTTTGTCCCAGGTGGTGAGCGACGGATTGGTTTTTGCTTGACAGCATGTATTTCGTTTTGTCCTCATTGATCTTAAGACCAATTCGTTTCGCCTGTTCTTCAATCGCCGTGAATGCTTCCACAATGCCATGGCGAGAACACGCGATGATGTCGATATCATCCGCGTATCCTAGCAGCTGGATGGACTTGTAAAAGATAGTGCCTTCCCTGTTGACGCCTGCCCGTCGCACTATCTGCTCCAGCACCAGGTTGAAGAAGTCACATGACAGCGCATCTCCTTGCCGAAATCCGGTGCATGTTTCGAATGGTTCCGAGGTCCTAGAACCGAGTTGCACGGTGCATCGCGTGTCTTTTAGCGTGGCGCGACACAACTGGATCAGTTTTACCGGGATCCCGAATTCGGCCATCGCCCCAAACAGTGCTTCACGATGAATGCTGTCGTATGCGGCTTTGAAATCGATGAAAAGATGGTGTGTATCGATTTGAAACTCGTTGGTCTTTTCCAGGATTTGTCGAAGTGTGAAAATTTGGTCTATAGTTGATTTGCCGGGCCGGAAGCCGCACTGGTAGCTGCCGATTAGTGCGGTGCAAAATGGTTTTAGACGTTCACACAATACGCTGGACAGGATCTTGTATGCGACATTGAGCAGGGATATACCTCTATAGTTCTTGCAAGAGGTAGGATCGCCTTTTTTGTGGATGGGGCATATAGAGCTGGTATTCCAGTCGTCGGGCATGCTCTCATCTTCCCAAATTCTGCAGATGATCTGGTGCATGCTCCCTACCAGAACATCGCCGCCAGCCTTGAAGAGCTCTGATGGCAAGCCGTCTGAGCCTGCGGCCTTGTTGTTCTTCAGCTTCTGAATAGCTGTGCCGACTTCTTCGATGCTGGGTGGGAGGACTACTTCAGCGGCTGGAGTTGGGATTTCCTCGGTCCCTACCACTCTCTCTTGGTCATGCTCGTTAAGCAGCTGCTGGAAGTGCTGCTTAAATACATCCACTATTCCCTGCGGGTCGGTGACAAGATTACCCTCGCAGTTTCAAAGAGCCAGGGTGCCCTTTTTGAAGCCTCCTGCATGGCCTTTGGCTTTCTTGTAAAAGGCTCGTATTTTATGTTTATCCCTAGACTCCTCGATATCCTTGAGCTGGGAGGCTGCGAAGATTCTTTTCTTTTGTCGCAGTAGTTTCTTCTCCTCCCTCCTTCTGGCTCGGTACTCTTCTCGCGCTGCCCTGGTTTTCCTCTGCAGCGCCTTTTGGTACGCCTCGTCGGTTGCTGCCGTTTTCTGCTCACACTCGCCATCATACCACGGGTTTCTTGTCGGGGGTGGTAGGTATCCTAAGGTGGTTTCGGCTACTTCCTGAATGGCTGAGCGGCAATGCAGCCACATATTATTGGCATTTGTGTTCGACGTAGACATACCTTAGAGTCTTTCGCTCAGCTGCTCCCTGTAGACTCTGGCAACCTCCGGTGTGCTCAGGCGCCCAATGTCGAACCTCCTCCTGATGGGCTGGTGCAGCTTTCTGACATTGGACAGTCGAGCTCTGAATCTTGCTGCTACGAGGAAGTGGTCAGAGTCGACATTTGTCTCTCTGAATGTTCGCACATCCAGGATGTTTGACGCGTGCCTTGCGTCAATGAGCACATGGTCGATTTGGTTGGCGGTTCGACCGTCCGGAGATCGCCAGGTTGCTGTGTGGATTCGCTTGCGAGGGAATCTTGTGCTACTTATCACCGCATTACGAGCTGTCGCAAAGTCAGCGAGTTGGAAGCCGTTATCTGTTGTTGTATCGTGGAGGCTGTGCCTTCCGATCACTCCGCCAAGGGTGTTTTCCTTTCCGATTTTGGCGTTGAAGTCCCCGAGCACGATTTTTACATCGTACTCCGGACAAGCTCCGTAGGCGTTGTCCAGGAGGTCATAGAAGTCCTCCTTGATAGGGTCTTCAGCCTCGTCGGTAGGGGCGTGTGCACATATAAGGCTGATGTTAAAAAAACTGCCTCTGATGCGGATCACAGCCAGGCGATCACTTATAGGTTTAAAGTCGATGACCTTCGACCTTAACCGCTTTCCCACGACGAATCCGCGTCCCAGTAAGTGCAACCATTTGTGACAGCTGTAATAAATGTCGCAATTTTTCTTCCTAATCATACCGTTTCCTATCCAGCGTATTTCCTGGACCGCAGTAATATCCGCCTTGTACTGCGTGAGGATTCCTTCTAGTTTATGAGCAGCTCCGGGAGTGTACAGGGTTCTGACATTCCAGGAGCATACTCGCAAATCGTGTTCCTTTTTCGTGCGTTGTCGTCGTCGAGTATCCGTCCGTGTATCCGAGGCATCTTGCTCATTCATAACTTTAGGTTTTTTTTACGTGGGCGGATTGTTAGCCCGCCGCACAACCGCCATTCTGGTCGGGGTTTTTTTCGCTGCATACGTTTGTTCACCTCCCAACGGTTGTTGAAGAGGCTATCCAGAGGGCGCCGCGAGGAGGCCGTATGTCAACTTGACCCGGGCATTTAAACAGGGATCGTTGCTGGCATCTCGCCAGGTTGAGAGCAATCAACAACTTTACCCTGTATGTCCGAGCCCATGCCCTCGTTCGTCATGGTCGGTTGTTGATAAATAGATACACGTAATCAATTAAAAATGGATACGTTGACCAATTGGGAAACTCATAGTAGGCAGATCCCTTTCAGGCCTACTACACATAGCACCACATTTTGCGTTGTAAACTGTGGCATCTGACAACTCACTCACTATTTTTCTGTCACGATCTATAGCATTTTCCATTGTCATATGCGATCCATTTTCCACCACCCACTTGCTTTAATATGAGTTGTCAAACAATAGTATATCCAATAGTTAGTGTTTCGATTGTTAAGAATGCCCTCCTCATATTAGTCATCAACACGAAACAGCTCTAGGCTACAAATCGTTTCTTTGAATCAATTCAAGACGATGGCATACTGTCGCCTGTGGTTTCTTCTCCAAAACATACGGATCCAATAAACAAAACTGCGCCGACTAATAGGATCCGAAAACTAATTCCATACTACAATCTAAGTTATGTCTGTGTTATAAACCCATATGTCTTTATTACCACCAACGACACTCCTTTGGCACCAATTTCGTGAACATGTGTTTGGCGACATGGTGTCTCAGCTTTAAAGTTATGTCCTTTCCGACCTCTACAGTATACATACGTACATACGTATGAGACAATTGTTTTAAAAACGTTTTAAAGTGGATGATTTGTCAATAACGGAATGGGGGATTCTAAAAACCGCATAACATTCCGGGTATGCTAGTAAGGACACTCTAGTCATACGTCGCTGAGGACGGGACCCGGCTGGAGTGAAAGTGTGTGTTGGGATGCATTTCCGGCGAAATTTAGTTGACGCCTTGTTGTCTGTAAGTAAATTGATGTGGAACTGAAGCACTAAGTGCGAGTGGCATTGTCCTTAATTATTGCGGATGGAATTTAAGGATACTAATTACAGTTTGCTTAGTGACACTAGAGATGGTTTGCTTGCTTTCAACCATGACTCCGAGGAAGTTTCTTCTGATTTGAATGAATGGTAATCGATTCTCTTCTTGATTACCATGGCTAGGCTATGGCGACCGTATTCAGTCGCGATGGTGCGGAGACTTTGATGAGTCATGTTCACGTGCTCGCTTAATAGCACGTTACAGTGAGTGAGTCGAGTCTGATGAACACGAAATGATTGTATGAGTGCGCAAATTTCTGGTAAGAGGATGTGTATAATCGACTTTGATATAAAATCACTAGATAAGGATGACTTGGTGCAACGCTTGACTAAAACTTTGGTGCTTGTTCGATTCTGAGAGAGTGGGAAATTAAATTAAGAATATCGTTGTAGTGAGGATTGCCATTACACGATTTTTTGGGTTATGAAATTGCATGAATAGAAGTTTCCAACTTTAGTGGAAGTTGTTCGCAAAAAAAAAAAAAAAAACAAAAAAAAATTGTCTTGCAAAAAAAAATCTGCGTAAATAAGTTCGGGATAGATATGTTACAGTTTTTACTGTAACCAAAAGCTGACCTATTGCGTAAACCTTAACATTTGTGATACGAGAAAATTAGAAGAGAGAAAATAATGACAAGGTTCTGAATGCCGTATTGGTTGACGAAAGCTGCTCATACCTATAATTCTGGGCTCAGAGGACTATGAAAGGTAAATGTGTAAGTAAGAGAACATTTCCCAAAAATAATCGCTAGTGAGGTGCGATTAATAATTAAGGGGTGACCGTACATGAAAGCTATTCAAACGGCTTGTAATGAATTGCAGTTCTAGGGTTAGCGTCGAAATTTCTAAAATTATTTTTAACATTGGTTACGAAGAAGCTACTCGACTCTCATCACAGTAACTTCGTATACCAGCTCTATTTGCCCCATCCACAAGAAAGGCGATCCTACCTCTTGCAAGAACTATTAAGGTATATCCCTGCTCAATGTCGCATACAAGATCCTGTCTAGCGTATTGTGTGAATGTCTAAAGCCATTTTGCACCGCACTAATCGGCAGGTACCAGTGCGGCTTCCGGCCGGCAAATCGACTATAGACCAAATTTTCACACTTCGACAAATCCTGGAAAAGACCAACGAGTTTCGAATCGATACACACCATCTTTTCATCGATCTCAAAGCCGCATACGATATCATTCATCATGAAGGACTGTTTGGTGCGATGGCCGAATTCGGGATCCGAGGAAAACTGATCCAGTTGTGTCGCGCCACGCTAAAAAATACACGATGCACCGTGCAACTCGGTTCTGGGACTTCGGAACCGTTTGAAACATGCACCGGATTTCGGCTGTCATGTGACTTCTTCAACCTGGTGCTGGAGCAGATAGTGCGACGGGCAGGCGTCAACAGGGAAAGCACTATCTTCTACAAGTCCGTCCAGGTGCTAGGATACGCGGATGATATCGACATCATCGCGTGGCCTCGCCTTGGCATTGTGGAAGCATTCACGGCGATTGAAGAACAGGCGAAACGAGTTGGTCCTAGGGTCAATAAGGACAAGACGAAATACATGCTGTCAAGCAAAAACCAATCCGTCGCTCACCACCTGGGACAAAATATAACAATTGACAGCTACAATTTCGAGGTAGTTAAGGAGTTTGTCTATCTCGGGGGAAACGTAAATTCCAGAAATGACACCACAGTGGAGATCCGGCATAGAATCGCCCTTGGCAACCGCTGCTACTTCGGCTTGTCCAAACAACTGGGATCGAAACTGGGATCCTCACTCGAAAGACCAAAGTCATGATTTACAAAACGCTCATACTGCCAGTCTTGCTGTACGGAGCCGAAAGCTGGACGATAAGCAGGACGGCGGAGCTGATTTTGGGTTCTTTCGAAAGTAAAACTCTGCGCCGGATATTTGGTCCTGTCTGTGAGGAAGGTGAATGGAGAAGAAGACACAACCGCGAACTCTACGAGCTGTACAAAGATGTGGATGTAGTCCGGAAGGTAAAGATCCGTCGACTACACTGGCTCGGAAGACCGAACCTCCGAATGTAAGACATCTTGGTCTTAATAACTGGAAGCAGCGTGCCCGGGACCGTCAAGGATGGAAGGCAGCTATAGCTCAGGCTCAGATCGTCCATGGATCGCTGGCCTGTTAAATTCATACAAGCTGGTTGACAGCAGTGCTTCGTGGGCTCTGACGCCAGAATACCAAGAACAGGAATATATGTAATATTTATATTGTAGGAAAGTTCTTACTAAGACGTTATCAGAATTACATCTATAAAAACGGTGCTATATAAAATTATGGAATTGGAGGTATTTGAAAAGAATTGCTTGTACCTAAAAGGGGAGAAAAATAACACAGAAAACCATATAAGCGAAAAAATGCGCGCTCGTTGGAACATGTGCTACCTGGATGCCACATTTTGAAGGGTATCGTTAATTACTTTTACCAAAATACAAATAAATAAATGCGTGTAAAATGGCAGGCAATTTATTTCTAAATTACCTCAACCACTAATCAATTAAAATCGAAACAAACAAACTCATTTTTTTCGTTTTAATTTTTCACCTATGGTATCGAACTTTTTTATTTATGGCTGTGGTTGAAATTCGATGATTTATACGTTTGTTCGGTGGCTGACTTGCGCCAGTATTTGAATGAACGAATATAAGGGTGACGCCGACTGAAGGTAACAGCCTTCGTAATTTGATTTGTAAAAACACAATGACCAGACTACTACATTAATCAAATTTACCACGCCTTTGCGACGGTAAATAAAATTCATTGCACACCATATGCTTGGAAAAGGGGTTGGGATAATTAGGATGGGCAGTAGTCAGTCCCTTAGTTAGTTCGGATCCCGATAACACCAACGCCATCGAATGTTTATTTCGCGGCGTCCCTCCTCGGCGGGGTACTGACAAAACCCCTCGTAGTATACTTGCCATGAAAAAGCTTCTCGACTCACGCCGTTCGGAATCGGCATTAAACTGTAGGTCCCTTTCACCTGTGTGAAAAATAAATCACACACAACATGGGTGATTGAGAGAAGCTTGGCTCTGGTACTTCATGGGCTATAACGCTACCAAAGAAGAAGAAGAAGAAGTAGTTAGTTCCTTCTCTTTGTCTCATTCGCATTATCTGCACAATGGCACAGTTTTTGATATGAAAATACTAAAAAAAGTTTTTTCGTACAATAAACCTTTACTTGCGAGACACAAACACTGGTCCATTTTACTCCAGACAGACACCTTACATCCCCAGATTTTTGAAGACATCAGGGCATACGCACTTAGTCATCCTGCAACCTGAACAATCCCTCCATCTATGATTGTGTGTATTAAATGTAGGAATTTACCGTGGACGCAGGTAAACCTAGAGCAGGTTCAGGTCCTGAGAAGCTCTCCTCTGAACCCATTCTAGCGAGTTCATCAGAGATCTCATTTCCTGGGATCCCAGAGTGGCCTGGAACAGATACAAGCCTTAATGAATTTAGTCTGCCGACTTTGTTTAGGAAGGACTTCAGTTCAAGCACTAATTTGGAGCTAGTTAAGGGGTTACACACAGGTTTTAGTGCAGCTTGGCTGTCATTACAGACGCATATGCTTTCCTCCTTCCATCTGTGCTTCACAACATAGTGCATGGCCATTAGGATTGCGTATATCTCTGATTGGAAGACAGACGCATATTTTCCTAAGGAGAAGTGCAGTCGGATGTTTTCGCGCTCAAAGAAGACCCCAGCACCGGACCCCCGCCCAGACCTGGAGCCTTCCGTGAAAATGCGAAGACTATCCTTTCCGGGCTCAGTATCCAGCCATAGCCAATCCTGACGCCATGGAACCTCGACGGTAAAATTACGGCGCAATCGGATGACGGGCGTCAGTCCGTCAAACGGCATGTCCATGAGACAGGTATGCGAGTTATACCAAAAGCCATTTCTCTTCAGACGAGACATGGCTTTCAGAGCACACCCTCTTATAAATATATCAAGAGGTGGAAGGCTCATCATAGCACCTAGAGCAGCGCCCGGCGTGCTGGGGAAGGCCCCCGTGCAGCTGAGACAAACCGTTCTTTGGAGTTTGGTGAAAGAGGCTACGACGTGTTTGCGTTTTAGCCTGTTCCACCAGACAACCGATGCATATGAGATTATGCCGTGTAGATCCAGATCCAGATCCAGAGGACCTTTGCCGGTGATAAGCCCCATGCTTTGCCAAAAGCTCCTTTGCATTGCCAGAAAGCTGACAACGCTTTGGTGGTTTTTGACTCAACATGCTTTGACCAAAGAAGCTTGCTACCTAAGATGACTCCTAGATACTTAACCTCCTTGGATGTGTGGATGGAAGTGCCTTTTAGTACCAGCTGTCAGTATTTTTCCTCCTTTGTGCATGAGCATTGCTTTGATCCATAGGACCATTGCTTCATCTACGCCATGATGTCTGGCACGTTGCACATGCTGTCAAAAGTTGCGTTATCAAAAGCTTCCTCAATGTCGATGAAAATGCCCAGCGCGTACTCTTTTCTTTCGAGCACGCATTCAATTCTCCCAACTAGGTTCTGAGGCGCAGTCTTGCAGGATTTTCCACGCTGGTAAGCATGTTGCATCTCCGAAAGAGGGTGTATTCGAAGGGCAACATTGCGCATGTGCAACTCTACCAGTCTCTCCATGCTTTTCAGCAGGAAGGATGTTAGACTCGTGGTATCTTAGTGGAAGTTCAGAATATGTAAAAAAAATATATAAAAAGCACTGCACAATGTGTTTGTACATTGGGACAAATCCAAGAGTGCAGTAGTTGGCTAACTACTCGTACACTATATCTATTGTTCTATGCAAATTAATTGGTGTAATGCAGGCACGTCCACCTTTGAAAATGAATCCTTTTCAATTCATTTCCTGACTGTGTGTCAGTAGTGTTTTTCTTTTTATTCCTATTCCCCTTGATTTGTTTTATTCTTTCCTATTCTATACCAACTTGACCAATTGGCCTTAATTACTAACGAGAGGGCATTTTTTCGTCCACTCGTTTGCTTGTTGTCTTTTTGTAAATTTCATTCACATACCAACTGCAGTAGAGCAATTCACTAATTTCGAACAGAAATGTAAACAAAGCCGTTGGCAGAGATTTTTTTTTATAGCTACCCTCCTGCTCGATTTTTCCTTTATATGTACGGTACGTGGGCAAGGAGGTTTTTCTTTCGAATCTGTCATTTTAATCCAAACTTAAAAATTGGATGACACAATCTGATTCTCTCTCTACTGTCCCGCGTACAGTTCTTTCTCTATTTGCACATTTTCAAATCAAAGATAAACAAACAATCGGAAAACATGAATGTGGGCGATCCCTCTGCTCTTCTGCCTGCAAAGCGCAATTCGACACAGAAAATTCTAGCAAAAAGTTACGAAAACATAGAAAAGCAAAAACAACGTCCTGAAGCGAAAATAGCGGGAGCTTTTCGAACAAATAATGACATACGGAGGCATTGTTGAGTTCGGTCTTTTTTCCGATTTGTCCCTGTGTCGTGGTCCAATGCTTCATCCGGCATCGAAGGTCGATAGTGAACGCGCGACGTCAGTCGCCTTGTCTCTTCCGCAGTATATCCTGCTTTTTTGTATGTAACACTGTGAAGTGATCCTTTTGATAAATTACCTCGGCAACTGTATTCATCAAACGGGAGGGCTTTTGCCTCAGTCTCTCTATTTTTCCTGGAAGCTCCGCCATTGATGTGAGGGTATCTAGTCTTGTTTTTGTGTTTTTTTTTGCTTTTTGTCAAATTTGTTCAGCGTGTGTTTGTTTACCTGCCAGGTTAGTTCAATTAATTGGAAATATTGAGTGGCCTCCAAATAACGTCATCAATGCCGCTCACGACCACCGCAACGGCCCTCATCATTCGAAAACCCATTTAGTGGGCCACAGTGGTAAATGGGCTGTGGAATGCTTCAGCATATGGATAGATACATTGTTTGATTACCCTATCAAGGGTTGAATTGCGATGTACATATGTGCATGGAGGTTGTTTTTTGATTACACAATAGTGCAGCAGAACACTAGCTGTAGGGTTTAATCAGAAACATCGCTTAAGTAGGGCGTTGCGGAACTGATAAGTAAATTAGTTTTCTATTTTATTTTGTTTTTATTTTTCAATTCTGAATTTAGGTTTCTATGGGATAGTGTTGATTTTTGGTAATATAGGAGTTTTGACTGACAATTCGTGTGACACAACTACAATTGAGTTGGTGTCCACTGGAACTACTTTCTTGGTCACCTTGTCGTCGCCGGGTACCTTACGATGACTTTTCTTTAACCAAGTACCGGGAGTGTTTTACGAAAATCCATCCGCACCCTCCTCAGCTGTAGCCGGGGCAAGGATTTCTGAGCCTCTTGTGGTGTATTGTCCCCCCCCCCAGAGATGCCCTGAGATGGCCATTTCGAGACGCAACATGATTATCACCGAGACAAAAAATTCTGAGACCACGCTTCCTCCCTTCTTCGGGCGCCTTGTGGTGGTGGGAGGCTTAAGAGGTCGTAGACCTCGAACTAAGATTCGAAGACCCAAAAATCAATGGACAAACCAAAGGAATTTTGTACTCCTCTGTGTATGCAATACTAAAGTGCTCGAACGAATTACTACGGACTATTACCAACACGGCTCTCGTCCTATCTAGGACAACCACCCCTGAGAGTAGTGAACGAACATCAACGACCCAAACCACTGCACTCCGTTCAAGTTGTGTGTCTAAAACACATCATAAGAAAATATAAAAAAAAAAACACTCTTGAACCTGCGCGAGTTTGTAAAAAAAAAAAAAAAAAAACTCCAGGTGGTACCCGCAGCAGCGGAAATCCACCCGCGATCTCTTTGATCGCGGCCGGGGCAAGGATTTTGGAGGCCCCAACATGCATTTTTAACCCTATGGCAGCCCGGGACGACACCGGCCCCTGCGGCTCATTGTCTGACCACCTAGTCCGACTAAGCATGAGCGGTGCATCCAGCGGAGGCGACACCAACGATGGCGCGGCACGTGAGGTGGAACGCGTCCCAGAATTGGGACGTACTGCTGAATGCACTGGTAAGTGCCAAAAAAGTAGAGGTAAGAGGCGTGCCCGAAAATTTCGCAAAGAGGATGACAAAGCCGAAGGCACAATGGTCGAGGCTAAACCTTTGGGAGAACCAGTTAGGTCGACGGAGGTATTTCGTACCGAAATCGATTCGACTCTTCTTCATGCGCCCCTCCCCTCTCTCGAAGGTGCGAAGCGCGGAAAGCGTCGGCGATTGGGAAAGGCTGCTGAAGGAGGCATAAGCATGTCTGCACTTTCGGCATGCGCCTCCAACTCTCTTCCTCATACTGGGGAGGTTCAACTACCCAGTAAGAGCGTGATCAGTTCCCGTAATGACGGAGCCGGAAGCTTACAGGTTTCTGCTATGGCCGGCGCTGCCACCGAAAAAGGTGGCTGGGTTGACAGGCAGACTCCGAACGCAGAAGGCGAAGTCGTTACGGGTCCTAGTAATCCTCGAGCTGGAAAGGCTGTCCCAAACCGGCGTCCGAAGGGGCCCGGAGCTTTATCTATGCCCAGGCCTACGCGGATGATGTCGCACAGGCGGCGCTAAATGTGGTCGATGATTGGTGTACTAGAAATGGGCTGTCAATCAATCCTCTTAAGAGCGATGTCGTTCTCTTTACGAGAAGGAGGAAAAATACTTACATGACTCATCTGGTACCAAAAGGCACTTCCATCCCGATATCCAAGGAGGCTAAGTATCTAGGAGTCATCTTAGATAGCAAGCTCCTTTGCTCAAAGCATGTTGAGTCAAAAACCACCAAAGCGTTTTCAGCTTTTTGGCAACGCAAAGGAGCTTTTGGCAAAACATGGAGTTTATCACCGGCATAGGTCCTCTGGATCTACACGGCAATGATATGACCTACAATCTCATATGCATCGGTTGTCTGGTGGAACAGACTAAAACGCAAACACGTCGTAGCATCTTTCACCAAACACCAAAGAACGGTTTGTCTCAGCTGCACGGGGCCTTCCCCAGCACGCCGGACGCTGCTCTAGATGCTATGATGAGCCTTCTACCTCTTGATATATTTATCAGAGGAGGTGCTCTGAAAGCCAAGTCTCGTCTGAAGAGAAATGGCTTTTGGTAGAACTTGCATAGGAATAACGGCGTGCTTCCGCAAGAATTGTCCTGCGACCCGTGTCTCATGGACATGCCATCTGACGCATTAACGTCCGTTATCCTACTGCGCTGTAATTTCACAGTCGAGTTTCCATGGCGTCAGGATTGGCTATGGCTGGATACTGAACCCGGAAAGGATATACTTCGCATTTTCACGGATGGCTCCAGGTTCGGGCGGCGGTCCGGTGCTGGGGTCTTCTTTGAGCGCGAAAGCATCCTAATGGCCATGTGCTATATTGTGAAGCACAGGTGGAAGGAGGAAAGCATATGCGTTTGTAGTGACAGCCAAGCTGTACTAAAAGCTGTGTGTAACCCCTTAACTAGCTCCAAATTAGTGCTTGAACTCAAGTCCTTCCTGAACAAAGTCGGCAGACTAAGTTCATTAAGGCTTGTATGGATTCCAGACCACTCTGGGATCCCAGGAAATGAGATGATCTGATGATCTCGCCAGAATGGGTTCAGAGGAGAGCTTTTCAGGACCTAAGCCCGCTTTAGGTCTACTTGCGCCCACGGTAAATTCCTACATTAACGATTGTGTATTTAATACACACAACCGTAGATGGAGGGATTGTCCTGGTTGCAGGATGACTAAGCGCGTATGATGTCTGCAAAAAATCTGCGGCATTCCTCCTGTCTTTAAGGAGAGTCGACTGCAGAAGGCTTGTGGGAGTTATCACGGGCCATTACACTTTTAGCAAGCATCTCTACGTGCTCGTCATCAGTGAGACGCCTACCTGTGCTGCATGTGACGAAGAGGAGGATGACACAGACACTAGCAACAGCTTCAAAACTTTGTACGGAGACTAAATAGGAACGAGTGCGCGTTATAAAAGGCATAAGAATTAAGAAAATTTTAAAAGAAATGTAAGACATCGGGGGATTCTGAAGACAGAACTCGTTTTATGCAACTGGGAGTTTGATTTTTTAAGTAGTTGAAAGGAATATAAAAAACAATTCTAAATCTTTCTGGGTTTTCCTAAATTCAAAACGTGAAATTTCTGCCTTTCTTGATTCTATGGAACACTACGGTGAGAGCTCTTATGATAACAAAACCACGTGTAATCTTTTTGCCAACTTTTTTAAATCTAATTGTAATTCAGACATCGTACTAAAATGAATTGCAGGAGTTCTTCCAAATTAGCTGTCGTCAATACTTCAGTGCATAAATTGGGTCAATGACATCAGATTTAACCTTTAGATAACATTTCTTTTATGAACATTTAAGGAACCTATAACGTCTTTGCAAATGCTTTTGATTAGAAATTGTTGATCCCAACGCTTATTCCATAGAGCTTCTCGAAATCGACAATATAAATTGGTGTAGCAAACTTTGAAATATTACTTTTAAGTGACTTTTTGCATTTCCCAAGGGTGAAAGTCGGAGTTCTGTATACCATTTTTTACTTAAACAAAGCGTCGAATTGTGGCTCCAGAACTATGCCTGGAAGTCTTTTAGTTTACAAACGGTATCACTTCGGTATCGATCCCTTCTTTTTTGTCTTTTTTGGAAAGAAGTGCAATATTTTTGGATGCACTTCTTTCCTTTAATCCCATTCGTGGTTTTCTTAATCCGTTCAATCACAGATTTTGATCCTTGCCTAAATTTTTAGCTGCTGTCATCGCTAAGGCCTCGTAGGGGTAGCATCTGCCGACGGATGCTGGCCCGACAAAAAGCGAGTAAGAGCCTCTGCAGCCGAACATCTTGCAGCTCTGCTAGTCAGGTCCTACTTCCACCTCCTCGTGGTGCCATCTGGAAATTTCCTTACAAGGGAAATTACTGACGGAAGAGGCTGAATGGCGAGTATCCTGCGCCACCGAACAGGATTAGTGTCGGTTGGTCTATGGTCTAGAAAACCATAACCGTAACACCACTGATTGCTCAGAAACAAAAAACAGCCTCGGATAATCAAACAGAACGGATCTATGTTGACGATCCTTTAAGAAAACAAAAAACAAACAAGGACCTTCAGTTCTCTACGTGGAATGTTAGGTCCCTAAACAGACCACGTGCGGCCGAACAACTTGCGGACGCCCTAGACCGCTATAAAGCGGACATAACCACCATCCAGGAAACGCGATGGAATGGACCGGCTGAAAAGCGGATGAAAAACTGCGACATTTACTACGGTGACTGCTATAGGAAGAGAGGACAAAGACTATTTGGATGCGGATTTGTTGTTAGAGGTGGACTAAGACATAAAGTCCTAAGTTTCCAGTATGTGAGTGAACGCCTCATAACGATCCGCATCAAGCCAAATTTCTGTAACATCAGCCTCATATGCGTCCACGCCCCCACGGACAAGGATGACTCCATCAAAGATGATTTCTTTGATCTCCTAGACAAAACATATACCAAATGCCCCAGATATGATACCAAAATCATACTAGGAGATTTTAACGTTAAGCTGGATAAAGAAAGCATCTTTGAACGGGTCACCGGCAAACACAGCCTACATGACACCACATCCGACAAAGCACACAGGCTGATCGATCTTGCACCGGGGTGAAATCTTCAGCACACGATTTCCCCACCTCGATATACACAAATGCACCTGGTGGTCGCCAGATTAATCAGTCACCAACCAGATTGATCACATCGCGATTGACGTCAGATACTCCTCCACTATTCGTTCGCACTTTTCGAGGAGCGAACATCGACTCAGACCACTATCTTGTAGTACCCAAGATACATTAACGCATAACACGAACACCGCGGAGTAGAGTTAGGACACCAAGCTATGACGTCGGAAAGCTGCTATCGCCGGAGATCGCCAGTGCCTTTGCCAACCGCGTCTCCCTTAAGCTCTCCGGTACACCTCAATCCTCCACTCAGTCAGTAGAGCAACAATGGAGCCTACGCAAACAAGACCTGAAGAGCACAGCAACGGAAGTGCTGGGCCTTAAAGCTCCACCACGACGAAACACCTGGTTCGATGACAAGTGTAGAAGGATTCATGCGGAAAAGCAAGAGGCATACAAAGCGTCACTACACAAAAAAACAAGAGCGGCTCGTGAGCTCTACGAGCTTAAAAGAAGGGAGGAACATAAGCTTCTAAAGGGAAAAAAGAAAGAGCATGGGAAGCGGGCGATTGAAAACTTGGAGAGGTGCTATTGCAGGCACGACGTCTGAACATTTTATCAACGGATAAAACGAATGTCTCAAGGCCATAAAGCCCGAACGGAGGCCTGTAAGGATGAGAACGGACACCTAGTAGTAGAATCGCAGTCGATGCTGAGAATTTGGAAAAACCACTTCTGTCGACTGTATAACGGCGATGACAGCCAACATACCGCCGTCAGGCAGAATGATCCATTTCTTAACGACGAAGATCGCAGAGAATTCCGTCTCCCTGACCTCGACGAAGTTGAGATTGCCATGTCGAAACTCAAGTCGAATAAAGCTGCTGGCGCAGATGGACTGTCTGCTGAGCTCTTCAAAGCGGCTGGGGGTGAGCTGGTTAGGAGCATGCACCGGCTCATCTGCAAGATATGGCCAGAGGAATGAAGTTTCAGCATTGTTTGCCGGATCCACAAAAAAGGAAACCCCTTGGACTGCGCTAACTATAGAGGAATAAGTCTCCTTAATGTCGCATACAAGATCTTCGACAAGTCGACACTCAAGTCGGGCAAGACTAAATATTTGCTGTCATCGAAAAAGGACATTTACCACCGACGTCTTGGACAGAAGGTGCATATTGGCAGATATAAGTTTGAAGTAGTTAAGGACTTCATATACCTCGGCTCCGCAGTGACTTGGAACAACGACACCAGTTTCGAAATCAAGCGCAGAATTACTCTTGCCAACCGCTGCATCTTTGGGCTCAAGAGGCAACTAAGAAGTAGAGACCTCTCTCGTACGACCAAGTTGACCTTATATAAGACCATAATTATCCCGGTCCTGTTATATGGCGCAGAAACATGGATTTTATCTAAAGCGGATGAGGAAATCCTTGGTCGTTTCGAGAGAAAGATTCTGCGTGCGATTTTCCGTCCCATAAACACAGAGGGGGGTTGGAGGAGAAGATTCAATCACGAACTGTACGGGTTGTACAGCGACATGAGTCTAGTCAGGCGTCTACGGATCCAACGCCTAAGATGGCTAGGCCATGTAGAGCGAATGGACACCACAGCTCCACTCCATAGAGTCTTTGAATCCAACCCCGAGCGACGAAGAAGCAGAGGACGGCCGCACTTAATATGGCGCACACAGGTGGAAAAGGACCTCAACCAACTGGGCGTGCGGCATTGGAAAAGACTAGCGAAAGATCGTGCTAGTTGGAGAGGCATGTTGGTTGAGGCTTAGGTTCACCCCGAACTGTAGCGCCCGTTAAGTAAGTAAGTAAGTAAGGCATCGCTAAGTTCGGATCCTTATCCAATCCGGGACACCGAAGGGCATTTACAACTAAAACTTCTATTCTATTCTATTTTAATAGAATATGCATATTTGTGCAACGCCATTCAAGTTGACTACAGCCGTAAACGTACATATGTATCTTGAGCAATCGGACATACAAAAAAATGATATATTATAAGACAAACTCCTTTTCCTCCATATAAACAATATCAGATTAAGTAAATACTATTGTTTCCTTCATGAAAATTAGTTCTCGCTAGGTCATATCGTATAAAAAAGGACTTCCCATAAAGTACCCTTATTATCCCAGTTCCGAAAAAGATGCAGGTTTCGAAAATGATGAGTTCCGGATCTACAATTCTAATGTTGACACATTAAAAATCATGCTAATTAACACTTCATTGGTGAAGGACAGAGCCCATTAATCATTTCTGTAGACCAATTAAGAGACACTAAACAGACTTATGAACGTGTACTGGTCAAACTCATTATGGGCTTAAGGAATCGGATCCCATCGGAATTGATACCTTCTCATGAAATGTCGCCGTTATCATTTATGGACTTTATGGCAGTCGCTCCTGGGCAAATCACTCGGGAATGCGGTGTACATCCTATCGACTGCGACTATGATTACTCGAATCTCGCATGTGCCGATGCATACAGGATGAGCTGGTTAAAAGCAATTTGACGACCATGACAATACCCTTTTTGCTATTGTCCTTAATGTTCAGTCATGTTGGCGATGATGATGCCAACGATGATGATGATGTGGACATAATGGCTTTAGCGGTGTGTACCTTGGGCTGTCTGGTGGTAGCCATTTGTCTGTTGTAACCGTCTGGTGTTTTCGTTTTTGGGGAGCGGGTTATGTTGCGTTGGTTTTTCCGATAACATTACAGATACGAGCGTTGTTGCTGCTGTCGTAGCTGTTCATAGTCTCGCTCTTCGTTGACCGTATTCCACAATGCTTTATGGGAGTTATGGTGCGGGACTTAAGGGCCAATAGTAAGATCCTTTCAATTTGTAAAAATCAATTTTTTGTTTGTTCCTTGGATTCGTCGTTGGTTCTTGCTTATGGAATTTTGTGAATGTCCTTGTGGTAATGTGCATGAAGTTCCCAGACAATGTGTATGTTGAAAGGACGAAATTATGTTTGTTTTCTGGGGAAAGCATTATTATTGTTTACGATGATAACTTTTTGGGATGCTTTCGACCAAAGGCGAACTTATATGATACTGGTGAGTTGGTACTCAATGAGAGTATTGGTAACTCAGAAGCTTAAAGTCGTGTACGTCGTGTAGTCGGGTACGTGAACGCATTGTATACTGTAAACCCATCGGTCTATTTTCCTCCTTCCATACGATGTGGTCGAGGCCGAACAAAAAAGAAAATGTTTTACATATACGGTTAAGGTTTAAATGAATCGCCAAAAGTTCATTAATTGGTATCATGAATATTATACAAAATTATGCAGTATGGTCCTTATATCGGTTCCGGCTTACGTTGTAGGTACAAGATCAAGACGCGTGTATAGAATTCATTAATATATACCAAATGTAACACACGCAAAACAAATGCCGTCATTTCCAGATTATATAATAGCTGCACAGGTCTTCTAGTCTTCGAACTATCAGAGTAGCGAATCAGACACGCTTGTATGTAGCCATCTCAACCGACGAAAACATCGTCAATTACAGCCAACTGTAGCAGTACGTCTGGTGCTTATCCATTCACAACTGCGTTGCATACTTTTTGTCCGTATAGGAATTACGTTTTCTTGGCTATGAAGCGAGTTCGAACTATAGACCTTCCGCTCGGCGGTCGATGATGTTAACCACTGCACCACGGCCGGTGCTTCCAAATTACTTGGACTCCGTTAGCTCCTTCTGCTATGCCACAAGGTATGATTGGCCCACACAGGCTCCAAGTCTAACGAATCACTGCTAGCATAAGTTAAGGGACGCGAATTAGGAACTCCTTCGGCTTCGTAACTAAAGTCCTTAACTGCTCTAGAGAAAACTTGGCCCTTTCTATTACTACCTTTAGAACATTTTTAATGGTTCTGATAAGACGTTCTCAAAACCCGCCTCCCATGGAGCTCGCTCCTCTACGAATCTCCATTTAACTCCCCTGTGTGTAAGGAAATTTCGACTTGAGCCCTCTTCGAATCTGGCGCCACTTAGTCCGAACACAGCTCGACGGAATGTCTTACCGTTGTCGGAATACACAGTGGATGGAACTCTTTCATCAGTATTTGGTGGAATCCAGATTTCAGATCTTTCTTTGTGAAATATTTGGCTTGGCCTAAGTTTGCTAGGGTGACAGGGATATCGGGTATTGGGTATGTATCTGATATGGTTATGATATTGAGTTTCCTATAGTCAATAACTATCCTGTATTTTTTCTCTCCTGAAGCATCTAATTTTTTGGGGACTACCCAAATAGGGGCATTAAAAGGGGACTTCGAGGGTCGAATGACGTTATCTGTTAGTAATTGGTTTATTTGTTTGTTAACTTTTTCTCTCATGTGAACTGGGTATGGATATGATTTCGAATAAATTGGGCTATCTGTGGAAGTTTTTATTTCTGCTCTTACGTTGGTTGCAGCGGTAAGTTTGTCATCTGCTTGACTAAACACGGGAGCTAATTCCTGAATGATTTTATCTAAGTGAACCTGTTGGTCTCTATCGAGATGATCGTTCCTTATGTTTAATGAGTTTACGTCTATTGACTCTCTCATTTCTAAGGGGATTGAAATTTCTGGATAGATGGTTAACGTGGAGTTTCCTCTATCGATAACGGCTTGCAGTTCTCTTAGGGTATCGTCACCTATTATACCGTTGAAAGAGTTTAGTGGTGGTAGTAGAAAGAATTTTACTGGGGTGTGGTTTCCGAAGATTGAGAATACTTTTCCTGTGGCAGATTTGTTTATTTTAACCTTACCTCCTACTGAATTTACAACAAAGGGTTTAGTAACTAGTTTGGGAGAAGATACGTGTTCTGGTTTTATAAAATTTTGTTTGCACCTGTGTCGATTAAGAAGTTTTACGTTTTTCCGTTTGGAGCGTGATACTTTAGGTAGGGTGTAGCACTGACCCGGTCATTAGAAAATTTAATTCTTGTTCTAATTTGTCTGTTTGTTCGGGGTCTTCGTACATTTTTTCATAAATTTCAGTTTGGTTTGTTGGCTCATAGTCTGTTTCTGTATGGAACAGTCTTTGTTGTTTAGGTTGGGATACTAGAATGTTATTTCCCTGAGGTGGTTCTGGTCGTTTAAAAGCTTGGGGGTATTGTGTGGGATATTTTACCTGTTGTTGGAAAGAGGGTGTTGCGTTCGGTCTGTTCATATAACTAACCTGTCTAGTTCTGATGCTAGAATCTACTTCCATGGGAATTGGTCTTTGGAAGGAAGGTTGTTGGAAAGGTGGTTTTTGGTGGACGAAGTTCCTTCTTTGTGTGGCATACATTTGGTTTCTCTCTTGTTGTGTTAGTTGAGGGCGATAATGGGTTTGGTTTTGTTGGTGTGTTTGGTTTTTCCTGGGAGGTAATATTGGTAGGCTTAAGGAGTTATGAGGCGTAATTATTGGGTTAGTGTGTGGTCCACTTATAAAGTTAGTTGCCCTATAGTTCATATTTTGTAATTCTAGGCAAGTTGAATAGGCTTCGGGCAATGATCTTGGATTTTTTACGGCAATGAGTTTTGAAAGATCACCGTTTAATCCTCGAATAAAGGTATCGAGAGCTCTGTTTCGGTGTCCTTCGATCATGCATGCGGCAGTTTCTCTGCTGTAGCATTCCGTTTGTACTTTATTGATGATGAGAGTCAGGTGGTGATTTATTTCACCGAAGTACTCATCGATGCTCTTCCTACCTTGGTACAGTGAATAGAGTTGGTATTCGAGTGTTCGAATGTCTCTCTTGTCAGCGTAATGTAGGGAAAGGCATTTTTTTATCGATGGCCAGTCGTCATCCGGGATATTATATGCAACAAGCGCAGTATCCGCTTCATCCGTGATTTTCTGGCGTATTGACCTAATGATTGCCCTGTACAATGGTTTTGTTTTTATGATTTTGTAATCGTCGAGAACATTTTCGACCGATTTAATCCAGGACGCGTATGTCGTGGGATTTCCGTTGAAGGAGCGGATTTCCTTGACGGGGTCGGGTAATTTACTTTGGGTTTGAAGGTCTGATTCTGTTGTCGGTTTTACTAAGGGTGTTTCGTCTTCAGACGAGGTTTCATCGATTTTTAGGGAATTGCTTACAAGTGCTTGTAAGTCTTTAATTACACGGGCTTGTGCGTTAAAAGAACCGTTAAGGTTTACAATTTCGGCCTGTAAGGCATCGATTGCTTGCTGTATTGTTGTCATTTTTTAATAATCTTATAGCCAACTAAATTAATACCTAATCTTCTTTTTTGGTTATTTCTTTTTATTTTGTTAGTAATTGTGTGTAGAGTTCACCACTTTGAATATTGTAATTTCCAATTCTCGATAATCTTTTATCTTTACCTTCTTTTTAAATTTTAATTTTTCAATTTGTAATTCTTAATTCCTAGAACTTTTCTTTTCATTTAATTTTGAATTTTAATTCTTTTCGATTTTTGTAATTCTTAAATTTTAAAACTTACCGTGGGATGATGGAGTTGGCCATGTTTTCCAGTACTCGGGTAGGATGGTGTTCTCGGTGTTCGATGTTTCTTCCTGGGATGATGGATGATCCTGTCGTTTCTGGTGTTCGTCTTTTTACTTCTAGGACAGATTGCTCTGAGGGTTTTTTGTTTTTCTCAGGCGACTTGTCGGCTCTGGGTTTTTTGTTTTACCCAATTAGCTCGTCAACACTGAAGTTTTTGTTTTTTTTTTTTTTTTTTTTTTTTTGGGGTAAGGGACCGATTTATTTATGGTGGAAGATGCTCCAATGCTAATCCTCTTTGGATTCCAGCGTTAAGATTGCTGGATCCTACTAAGGGTCGGTTACACTCACTTCACCTTATTTGAACAAGTTATTGTGCACTGCACTTTTGCTCGCACTGCACATTCACTTTTGACAATCGCGAGTAAATCATCTTATTGATGCGATGGCTTTACGCGCTGTATATTTATGTACTGTCACTTGTTCACTTCAGGTCCCTGCTCGCTCGGGCGCCAGTTAAAGACTTTTTTACTATTTTTTATAAAAAAGATCTTCTTTGTAGGCAGCTTGCCTACTCCTTTATTTTGCGAACAACTTGCTTAGAATATGACACAAAGATTACTCCAAAAACTATCGAACGTATGTACTCACAAGACTATGGCACAGATATTACTCAAATGATTCCGCATTTGTTTTCCTATATATACTAGTTTTACAATATGAGTGGCGTGGGTTGCCCTGAATATATTTCAATCGTTATGTTTAGCTAAGCGGTTTGATACAATGTAAGTTCATATTGAAATTGGGATTGTTTATGCTGTGTTAAGTGGTTTGCAATGGATTTGGTTTTGAATACATAACTTTTATGAAATACGTTTTTTGTTTGTGCAGCATTTCCTTTGTGCGTTTATACTTAACTGTCTATTTCTATTTATTTATTAGAATCGGTGTTAACACGTAGATACAAAATCCTCAAATTGTGTAACAGTTGTCATGGAATTACAATTGTTAAATTAAATACAATAATAATAATTATGAGAATTAAAATAACATTTATAATTTATAGTTAAAATTAAAATTAATAAAATAATAAAAACCTAAAGTAATACAAGCATTAATAACAATTTTAACAATCCCAAACAAAAAGAAAATAAAAAAACAAGAAAAACCATGTGCAAAAGTGTTGTTTCAATTCTCGTTGGAAATCTCCGATACGTGACGTTCGCCTTATGTGAACCGGAACCAAGTTCCACAGTCTTACGGCGTATACAAAGAATTGTTTTTTCGTTGTGTTGTAGTTGTATGTTGGCGCAATAAGAATTCTACTTCTAGCAGAGGAAGAAAATTGCAATTTTTGGAACAGATAATCTGGTGCTTTGCTCTCTTTTAAGTTAAATAGGAAAGTCAATATTCTGTTATTCATATAATTTTGTAGGTCCATTCCAAGAAAGTCTCTCACATAGCTGGAAATGTGGTCTCTTCGATTTAAGTTGTATGCGAATCGTATTGTACTATTGAAAGCGACTTTAAATTTGCGATAACTGTGGCTGTCTAGATCACAGAAAACTGGATAAGCATAGAAGAGAATCATTAACAACATGGATTTAACTACCATTGCTTTGATATTAAAGGGTAGACAGTTTCCTAGTTGATAAGGGGCTCTTAGCAAACTATAGATCTTAGCAACTACATTCACAATGTGGTCTTCCCAGGTGAGATACTGATTGAAAATAACTCCCAGGTTTTTAGCGCTAGAGATACATGGTAGAGGTAACCCATCTACCCCAATGCGTGATCGGGTAATAGCTATTGCCTGACTTTTGCTAGAATTAAGCACTAATTTGTTTTTACGGGACCACAAAACAATTGAATTCAGATCTTCATTAAAACGTAAGGTTGCATCTTCCGCCAGTCCTATAGGATAGCTTAAATGCTATTGTACGTCATCTGCTTACATCTGGATTTTGCAGTTTTTTAGAATTGATGGGATGTCGTTGTTGAACATGGTAAAAAATAGCGGACCCATTATCGAACCTTGTGGGACACCAGCTATAGTTTCAAGGAAAGTTGACAGTTTTTCATTTCTATACACAGCCTGGATGCGGTCTTTTAAGTAACTTTCCATTAGCTTAAGTGCCGTCGAGTCAAAATTGAAACAGTACCTGAGTTTATCAATGAGTATTTCATGGATACAGTATCGAAAATTTTCGAAAAATCCAATAGTACAAGCGACGTTGCATTATTTTTATCCATTTCAACACGAAGGTCTTCAACCAAGTTTACAAGTGCCGTTGTACAACTGTAATGCGGTCTAAAACCGGACTGATGTGGTGAAAGGAGAGAAAATTCGCGAAGGTATTCATGAACTTGCGGACTCATTAGTTTTTCGAATACTTTTTAAATGTATGGAAGTAGCTTTGGTAGTAATATATTCAATATGCTTTGAAAAATTTAATTTGGGATCGAATATTACACCTAGATCCCTTTTTAGGGTTCCGTACCCAAAGGTAAAACGGAACCCTATTACTAAGACTTCGCTGTCCGTCCGTCAGTCTGTCACCAGGCTATATCTCCTGAACCGTGATAGTTAGACAGTTGACATTTTCACAGATGATGTATTTCTGTTGCCGCTACCACGGCAAATACTTAAAAATGAATATTTAAGGGGGGCTCCCATACAACAGACATCCAAAAAATCCCCTTGGTCACTTACTGAACTTAGGTTAGTCGACAATATCCCACAACCAGTACCAAACTTCCGAGTTTTGAACTCTTTTGTGTCTTTGATGAATCAATCCTAGCTGCAAACCTTTTTCCCATATTTCCCATTATTGTTATCACCTTTTCACATCGTTGCTGTCAAGTAAGATAATTGATTTGAATTCAATGGACACTTTGATGATCAACTATATCTCATCATAAAGATTTTTGATTATCAAAGTAATATGCCGATAACCTGCCTGCAACCAAGATCTGTCATCATACAAAAAATGTGATTTAATGTGATGACTGATGAGGTAACATACATAGTCCCTTTCATATTTATACATACAGATGGTACGGAACCCTTTGTGGGCGAGTCCGACTCGCACTTGGCCGGTTTTTTCAAATACTCTTTTAAGTAAGTCTTTGCCGATCTTATATTCAAAGAAGATTGGTGAGTAAGAGCGATAGAAGCATTGACATTTGGTAACATTTAAAGATAATTGGTTAAGAGTACACCATTCCGCGACTCTTTGAATGTCTTCTTGCAAAAGTTGACAATCAAATTCAGATTTAATAGACATGCGAAATTTAAGGTCATCAGCGAATAAGAGGCGTAGAGAATTTAAGAAGATATTGGGCATGTCGTTAATAAAAATAAGAAAGGGTAGCGGTCCAAGGTGTCTGCCCTGCGGGGCACCTGATGGCACGTAAATTGGGCGAGAAAGAAGATTATCAATGGACACAAACTGAATGCGACCTATTAGATAGCATTCCAGCCATTTCAAGATATTTGAATGAAAACCGATTATTTCAAGTTTATTTAATAAAATTGAGTGACTACCTCTATAGAATGCTTTTGCAAAGTCCGTATAGATAACGTCAACTTGACACCCTTCCTCGAGTTTATTTAAGATGTAGTTTGTAAAAATAGAAAGGTTGGTAGCTGTTGACCTATCGGAAATAAAACCGTGTTGGAATGGTGAGATAATATTCTTCGTCATAAATGTCAATTTATACTTATTTATATTTATTAATGTCAAATTTCGAGAAGCTATTCATGACAGTTTTTCTACAGGGGGTTTTGTCAGTACCTCGCTGAGAAGAAGCACCATGAAAAACACATGCAATACTATGGCTGTACTCGGAATTCGATCCCGTGTTATCGGCGTTTGAAGCCAATACGCTTCCCACTGCACCACGGCGCTCCTCCTTCATGGTCAGTGAATGCACGTGGACAATTCCCTGCGGCTATGTAGCATGTAGTATTTGTACATTTGTAGCTTTAGAAGATTCCCACCTGGTAACACGAAGCATGTATTCCATTCTCGTCTGTTCCGAATCATAACATCATCCACACCGCTTGCAAATGATAATAGGGTTTATTAACAGCCAAGCCCATTAGTCATCTAATTTCGATTTTGAATTACTTTTTACTAAAAAAAAGTGATTTATAATGATGGAAATCTTTTTTGGACCTTTGCAATTTTTTCTGTTAAGTAGAAAAGATGATATTCGTCAAGTGGCTGTCGCCAGTGTTGATACATACACATTTATACCCGTTTGATCGCATTTTCCATAACTTTCCGCAAGATTTCCCTGGACTATTCTCCTTAAGGCCTGCGATAGTCTGAAGCTTTTTGGCTTAAGCCCGCCACTTCAAGTAGCCATAAAGAGAGAAGATTGAGATGGTTAAATCGGGCGATCTTGATGGCCATGCCAAAATGGGAGATTACGCGACAAGGAAACGCTTCCTTCACAATATCAATTGTGGCTCGTGCTGTGTATGCGGTTGCACCGTCTTGTTGAAACCACATGTTCACCAAGCCCCGCTCATGGCTCTTCGTGCATCACACGCAGATTTCAGTAATTCAAACGCGACGGTCAGCAGGCATTAACTGATGTTCTTTGTACGGGAACGTGTATAAGTCTTTCACTATAAATCGCTGTATGATACGTCTGGTGATGCCCATTTGTGTGCCTCGTCGTCTGGTTGATGTTTCTTCGTTCTCAGCGACATCGGCAACCCCAGCCGTGCTATTTTCATCAGAACGACCAGTCCGGTAGTGGCCACGCCCTGTATGGTCTCCTGTGGTTCCAGTCTGTTCGAGTCGGGTAGCTAAGCGCCGCCGGAATGTTTGCCCAGTTGGCGCGGCAAGATTAGGAAATCGACGTCGAAATTCACGCTGCGGTAACACCACCCACCGATTATAGGTAAAAAAAGTCGGCACAATTATTTCAAGCTCTTGGGGAGCAAAGCGCTACATTGCTTGTCTGTTTATGTACTGCAGCTGTCTAGTTCACAAATGTCAAATATGATTGAAGTACGACGCCAGTTGCAAAAATTATAATGTCTTCCCATAGGGTGATTCATTTTGCGCCACCTTGTACTCGAATTAGACGAAGACTAAATGCCCATACTATGCCTTAAGTTTAGCAAGGGTACTGACGCATGCGGACTGTTTTTCACCACTTTGAAGCAACGGGACATGACATGACATACCTAAAGGGATGATTAAAAACTTTACTCAATGAAATTAAATCTCAGTATCACCGAGCCGATCTATCAGAAGAGGATACTCTCATATTTTGTCTTAAATTCTTCGTCTTCGTTTTTGGCGCTACAGTTCATGGCGAACCTGGTGCTCCTTTAAAAAAAACCTCTCCAACTGGCACGGCCTTCGCCAGCAGTCTCCAGGGCCGCACGCCTAGTTGGTTAGGGTCCTTTTCCACTTGGTTGTGCCACCTTAAATTTGGCCGTCCTCGACCGCGTCGCCCCTCGGGGTTGGATTCAAAGACCTTCCGGGCCGGAGCTGTGTTTTTTCATACGCTCAACTTGACCTAGCCGTCTTCGGCGTTGGTTCCGAAGACGCTGTGCTACGTTAATGGCGCTGTACAGCCCGTATAGTTCACTATTAAGCCTTCTCCTCCACTCCCCATTTATGCAGGTCGGGCCGAAAATCTTACGCCAATTTTTTTTCTCAAAACGACCAAGGACCTCCTCATCCGCTTTCGATAAGGTCCATGTCTCTGCCCCATAAAGCAGGACCGGGATGATAAGGGACTTGTATATGGCCACCTTGGTTTTTCGAGAGAGGGTTCAGCTTTTCTATTGCCTCCCGAGCCCAAAGAAAATGCGATTGGCAAGAGTTATTCTGCGTTTGATTTCGGCAATGATGTCATTTCTGCATGTCACTGCGGAGCCTAGGTAGACGAAGTCCTTGACTACTTCGAAATTATACCTGACAATATGTGCGCCCTGGCCAAGACGCCGGTGGTTCGTGCCCTTTTTCGACGACAGCATATCTTTCGGTTTGCCTTCATATACCGCCAGTCCCATTTTAGCCGCTTCCGTCTCAATGCTCGTAAAGGTTTTAATGGCATTCGTCAATTATGTCAATGTCATCGGCATATGCGAGCAGTTGTACGGACTTGAAAAAGATGGTGCCCCTCGTATTGACCTTTCAAGGACGATGGTAAAAAAGTCACACGATAGCGTGTCGCCCTGTCTAAAGCCTTTTTTGAAATAAAGGGTATCGGTTAGGTCGCTTCCGACTCTGATGGAGCAGGGAGAGTTCTCCAATGTCATCCTGCACAATCTGACGAGTTTGGCAGAAATGTCGAAACTAGACATGGCGTTGTATAACTCGTCTCTATTTATACTATCGTATGCAGCCTTAAAGTCGACAAACAGGTGGTGGGTGTCGATCGGGAACTCGTTTGTTTTTTCCAGGATCTGCCGCAGTTTAATTTATTGATTTATAGTGAACTTCCCGGGCCCGAAATCACACTGATATGGGCCAATCAGTTTATTAACGAACGGTTTCAGGCGTTGACACAGTACAGCAGAGAAGATTTTATAAGCGACTTTCAGAAGACTTATACCTCTGTAGTTGACGCAGACATAGTCGTCTCCTTTCTTTCATTGAATTATTGCTTGTCCACCGCCGGTTTCAGGAGGTCGGTGTCTTTAAAACAAATATCTGTCCTCACCTCTTACAGTTTCTATTGTGAACGAATTCGGACACTTTTTACTGCAATTGGCATTTTTCATGCAATGGAATTATGGACAATACAAGGAGAATGGACCATGTGCTTTTTTACGGTTCCAAATAATTCAGGATCTTCTTCATTATCAGGCAATTCGTCAATTTATTCTGCTGCTTTTTTTGTTTCAAACCATATCAAAATATGAGCATGAGGTAAACCACGATATTGCCAATCAACACGGTACATGTAACGGTGTATAGTACCAACAATATTTTCTTTAACTAATAGATCCATCATTTTGTTCAATTTTCGTTTAGATACCCTTGACACGGTATCGTGTCGAGCGGAAGTTATCTGCCCAGCAAAAAGATAATTTGTAATTTCATCCCATTTAGGATTAGTTGTAAACGTTATAAATAGATCAGGACGGCCGTATTTTCTACATAGCAGAATGCATCTAGCGTACGTTCATGCATGTAAATATGAAGGTAAAATTACCAATCGTCCTCAATTTTTAGTATCTTTGTTATGATTGACAGCGTCTCGCAGGTGACTATAATTTTCAACTTTCAGCTTCTTCTGATTAGACCGTATAAATATATGTCCTTTTTGTTTCAATTTTCGCATTGTCGGATGACAATTGTCTGTAGTAATTCAAATGAGTGAACTTGTTTTTTCTAGTCATTAATCGCTATTCGCTTGTTATAGATAGAAGATTCTATTTTCAAAAAATACCCTTGGTCACATACTGACCTAAGGTTAATCGACAATATCTCAGAACCAAAAGCACACTTCCGAGCTTAGATCCCTATTGTGTCTTTGTTGTATTAATCTGGGATGCAAACCTTTTTTCTATAATTACGAACAACCAATAATAAATACCCTTTACATTTTAATGATCCCTATTGTGTCTCTGCTAAATTAATCCTTGCTGCAAGCCCTTTCGTATAATTGAAATTCCCCTCCTTTTCCATCCTGATAGGATAAGATATTAAATGTTGCAACAAATTCAATTTTAAAACTAACTTTCGATCATATCCCACAACCAATAACACAATTCCAAACTTTGATCCCTATTGTATCCTTGATATATTAATCCTAGCTGCAAACCACTTTTCTGTAATTATTGTTATTCACCTTTTCACCTCCTTGCTGTCAAGTAAGATAAATAACAACTTCGTTTCTTATAAACAACAGTAAATAAACAAAGAGTAGCCCATGTTACTTCCGATGATCTCCTCTTCATGATAAAAAAAACGGTTTCATCGAAATAGGTTAAGCAGTTTTCGAAAGCAATATTAAAGCAGAATATCTACGATCCCAGAGTATTAAGCCGGGGGTGGCCATGGTGCCGTGGTTAACAACATCGACCGCCGAGCGGAAGGTCTATATTTCAAATTCGCTTCATAGCCAAGCAAAAGTAATTCCTATACGGACAAAAAGTATGCAACGCAGTTGTGAATGGAAAGTGACCAGACGTACTGCTGCAGGCATAACACACACAGTATATGGTCAACTGAAATTCATCCTCTGCGTATGAAATACCAAATTGCTCAAACGAATTACTACTATAACCAACGCGGAATTTGGTCGGCTCTTGTCCTATCTAGGTCTAGGACAACCACCCCTGAGAGTAGTGAATGAACATCAACGACCCCAACCACTGCACTCCGTTCAGGTTGTGTGTGTAAACACATCATAAGAGAATAAAAAAGGTCTTGAACCTGCGCGAGCTTGCTGTAGTGTATTGCGGCAAGCCGAGCGGCCAATATACCTTCGAACAGGGGAAGCTGATCGAAAAAGCTCTGGCTAAAGTGATCTTCGACCACATTCAGGGGAATGCTGGAAAATCTGCGCCAAACGTTTGGCCTCACGAACTGGCATAAGCAGACTGGACTGCAAAGACCAGTTCTCACATGATTCGCTTGAACGAATTACTACGGACTATAACCAACGTGGAATTTGGTCGGCTCTCGTCCTATCTAGGACAACCACCCCTGATAGCTAACGAACATCAACGACCCAAACCACTGCACTCCGTTCAGGTGGTGTGTCTATAGCACATCATAAGAGAATATATAAATAAAAACTCTTGAACCTGCGCGAGTTTCTAAAAAAATGCTACGAACAACTTTTCAGAAATACATATGTAAGTCATAACATTATAGTCCTTTAGATCTGTGAAGGAATGTTTGGTTTCCAGCAGATTTTTTTGGTTCAAGGGACCCAATGCATTTACTAAGTGAAGACGCTGTTTAGGATACTTGCTCGAAATAATTATAAGGGAAAAGCATACACTCAATATATTTTTTTAAATAAGCCATTTCATTTCTAAAAAGGAATGGGAAATGATTAGATCTAAAGACAAAAACCAACAACCCTACTCCGTCCTGGGATCCGTTCGAGAAGCACGTGGGAATAACAAAACCACGAACAAGGAAGTGTCAATACAAAGAAATATATTAAAATCGATGTTGTATAAGCTACTGTACACAGAATAAATTATGTAAACCATTCTTCTCTCCTATCTATACTTGCCAGTGTCTAAGGATTGCTTAAGACAACCCGACTGCTTGGTAGTACTTAATACATTTTCTGAAGTACATGCAATAATCTGTTTCTGTTAGGGGAATACGAAGAATAAATAAGAATAAGAAAAGTACCGCCCTCATACGTGCCGATTGTCTATTTGCTTTACTAAGAAAAGCACCCACTCCGCATCAATTTAGTCAAAGGATCCTTGAACGACAAACAGAAAAAGGCGAAATGTATTACGTGATAGATCAGAAGGGGCTTGCGCTTCCCTAAAATACATCTTTTCGTTTTTCCAACTGACTGGAATCTAAATCAAATCTCAAGAAATACTGTCAACTGTCAAGGTATCCAAAAGGTAGACTAAGAAAAGAACGAACGATTGGTTGAAAATGCATTTTCTTGCGTGTGTTATCCTGCAACAGGACTTTGGGACGAAATAACCTTATTGTCCGTGATGCGTGCTCTGTTAACGACTTACGTGACGAGGATTTACTAAGACGTTTTTCATGATACGGATTGACTTAAGGGCGATAGTGATGGACGACTTAAGATGTTAAAAAAAAAAAAAAAAGATGCGACAGTGGAACGGGGAAGAAGATATATTTTCAAATTCAATCCACCACATATCCAACACTTAATCTAGCCGTAACACTTGATATGACATTCGTTACTTCTGCAAGCGCAGGATCCCCAAAAATCTTCATTCATAAATCATTGAGAATTAACCTGCATCCACCTACTAGAATGTCAGCGACATACATTTGTACATATCTGCCCCAATGATGTGAAGAATATGTTTCAAAGACCTAAACAGTTCGGGAATCGCTACAGGACATATGTAGTTGCCATCGAACAATAGAGGATTGAGCCAACATCTTGACTGTCCTGTGGAAGAATCCATTCCCGCCTACGATTACACCTGCACAATGAGCAGGGGAGCTACATGAAAAAGACCGGAAGCAGCATCTGGTGACTGCATCGTTCTGTGGCTTTGGTCTAAGCCAATTTTGCAGTCGATTTGTGTTTTTGTCCTTTCGGTGTCCTGATCCCAATGGCCTTTGTGCAAGTGACATTATTCGGAATTGATGAATGTACCACGACAAACTGTGATGCATCTGCGAAGGCATGTACTCGTATGCTAGCCAATCATTATTAGCTTTGAGCTGTGTATGTCCAAATGCCTTGTATTCTCGAAAACTGGGATAAGGAAGAACGGCTAAAAAAGATGAAAGTCAAATGTTTTTTTTTTTTTGTTCGTGGATAGCTGATGTCGTCACATATCACGATATACTCAAACGCCGTTGATATGGCCGTCAGTCACTTTGTGGTTCGATTAGTTGCTAAGGCTGCGGATGATGTTCCCGGGCCTTTGATAAGGATGCGCAATACATCGATTTGTTTCCTCCCTCTGTTTTATTTTTATTTTATTTTTTTCTTCTACATACTATGTACGTGCGCTCGTTGCTATTGATTCTTGATGTACCCAAAAGTGCAAAGTTGCCAAACCACAGGTTGTGTGGCTGAAAACGGTTGAATCGATGGAGATTTTTTTTTGCTCCGATATTTTTATTAAAACATATGCGGATACCTGGAGGCAGCATGTGCCACGGTGATGGGACAACTAATGATTATCCATTTGCTTCGTGCAGTAAGCAAATCCAAATACACTTCCCGTGTATGGTTATTTCTTCCTCTAATTATTTGCATATGTTGCCGTGAAGGAGAAGGTTCTGTGGTGAATCCTGTGCACAACACACTTGTTGTTGTAACGATTCTCGATTCCCCACAGTTGCCTGTGAAGAGAATTGCAATCTCTTGATTTGAAGTACATCCTTTGAGTGAATTATTCCACGCGCAGAATCGTGGCATAGTTAATTTGAGTTATCCCAACTCTAAGTTAGTTATGGAGTGGTCATTTTTGTCGAGCTAAATGTGGACAAGACTGAGAGTGCTTGTGTTCCCTCAAAGTTAGGCCTCGAATGACTTAAATCCTGTGAGAAGGATTCTACGTATTCAAGTTTTTTGAGAAGAAATTGCATCAGATCTAATGCATTTTCGTTTCTCATTATTATATTTAGATATTTATAATAAAATGCGGTTTCAGGGGCTCTCGCAAGCGGATAATTAGCTATACTCTGATGGATGGTTGGCAATTGTCATCTGTCAAATGGACGCAAAAAAAATGGTTGATCTAAAAAAAGTGTAAGAAAAAGTGATTTTTATCAAAAAAAAAAAGCAAAACTTGCTTAAACGTTAAATTAAAACACTCCCATCAAAAGGAGAACATAAACTGAGTAAGTCTCAATTTCATAAAACAAGGAAAAGCAAAGAAAAAGTACATCTTAAAAGCTAACCTCTAAATGGTAAAAAAAGGATTATCTGATACTTCTCCAGAACACCCATGAAAGGAAAAACGTCACCTAAGCTTGAGTAACTCGCAAACAAAGCTCGCAATGGGATCGGCTACCGCGTTAAGAGTAGAGAAGATGCAGGAAATCTTAGCTGAAAACAACAAGAAACTTGTCGAACAGCTCGCAAGACTTGCAGCAGCTGTACAACCAGATTGCCGATTTGAATCGGCGTTACAATCAAACCTGTGAGAAAGTTTGTAAACTGGAACAACTAAATAAATATCTTGAGAAACAGCTGGAAAAAGTCCTCGAAAAAAATACTGAGGCAAATGTTGTGATACACTTACCCGTAGAAAAGGAAACCGACATGGGTGATAGAGCGAAATCCATCTGCGCTGGATTACTGGAGGAAACGCTGACTCAAGTAGTAGATTCCTCTTATAGAGTACGTAGGCAGAATCTTAGTCGCGCAACGTTCATTGTGAAAATGAAAACCAAAGAATCTGCATGGGGCGTATTGAGAAATGCCAGTAAGCTTAAAGGGACAAAAATAAGCATACTTAAAGATCTGCCCTTCAACATTAGAAAGCGTCGGGCAAAAATGATCCCAATCATGAAACAACTCCGCCTTAAAAAACCGGAAGCAAAAATATCTTTAAGAGATGATGAGCTTCTTATTGAAGGTAAACAATTCTCTTGGGATTACCAAAATGGTTTGATGTTCGGGGAATAAAACGGAGAGGAAATATTAAAAACGCAATTTCAAGTCTGACTTCAAATGTCATCTCCATTGGTGGTGCTAAAATCATACATCGCTGTCATCTGTTGAAAATCCTTTGGCCATGGGCACAAGCTCTAAGGCGTGTGCACACGTTGTATGATGCGATTCTGTCTACCAGAGTGAAGTCGAAAACTGCATTAATAAGAAAATAAAACTAGTAGGCTATAACATATCAGGCTTAAAAATAAAACTAAATTTTGTGAATTTTTTAAATTGAGTTAAGAACTTTGATATATTTGTGTTATTTCAAACTCATCTTTTAGAATTCAATGAAAATAGATTTAAAACAATTTTTATGAATTATGAACTTAACTTTGTACCTGCAGTAAAAACATCAGTATTTGGTACATTGTACGGATATCACAACAGCCTTGATGGTATTGCTGTTATTTTTAAAGGAACAGGAGACTGGCAAACTATGGGTTTTAAAACAAGCAATTGCGAAGTAGTTTTAATACCAATTTTTTTAAACTGGTTGCAACGTGACTATTGTAAAACTTACGGGCGTCACTCCTGCGGAAGCATCTCTCCATCTCATCGATGTCACGCTTTTCGTGCTCTCTCTTCTTTCTTCTGAGAAGCGTGTGTTCCTCTCTTCTCTTCTGCTCATAGATTTCGCGGGCAGCTCTCGTTCGTCGTTGCAACATTTCTTTATATGCCTCTTGTATTTGGTTGCTTTCTCGATATTGAGAGTGCTTTCGATAACACCGAATACACCCAAATAAAACGTTGCATCCTCAGCACAGGGGTGGACAACACCACATGCAATTGGATCCAACATATGCTTAGCAACAGGAAAATAAACACGTCGCTAGGCAATGACAAAATCAGCGTTAACGCCGCGAAAGGATGCCCTCAAGGCGGGGTTCTCTCACCACTCCTGTGGTCCATCGTGGTCAACGAACTGATAAGCATACTCAGCAACAATGGCTTCTATGTCCAAAGCTACGCTGACGACATAGTGATCCTGATCAGAGGCAAATTCGAAGACACAGTCTCGGAACTCCTCCAACGGGCACTAAACCTTGTTGCTAACTGGTGCATAAAGGTTGCACTAAATGTGAATCCTAGAAAAAGCACCATAGTCGCCTTCACCAAAAGAAGGAACAGGCACAAACTTACTAAGCCTACCCTCTATGGTGAAGCGATAGAGTTCTCAAAAGAAGTCAAATATCTAGGGATAACTCTAGACGAAAAGCTCACTTGGAACTCTCACATTACAAGGACCATTGAGAAAGCCAGGATCTCCTTATGGACCAGCAAAAGTCTCACTGGCAAAAACTGGGCACAAACCTCAAAATGTCCCGCTGGCTATATACAGCAATCACCAGACCAATTCTCACCTATGCTGCGCCCGTCTGGTGGCACAAAACAAGACAAGTATCAGTGCAAGCCAAGCTCAACAAATTGCAAAGACTAGCTTGCATCTGTATCACTGGGGCCATGAGAACAACCCCCACAGCAGCACTAGAAGTCATCACAGACCTGCCACCTCTTCATCTCCAACTGAAGAAAGAAGCAATGGTCTTCGCCCACAGGATGATCATGGAGGATGACTCTAACCGTAGGCTCTTTCACCCTGACATCCTTACAGAAATAAACAGGCATGAAATCCTAAAGATATCTCTTACAGACAACTGTCTCCCCAGATATAACTTCAGCCAAAACTACAAGGTCACATTCCCTAACCGACAAAACTGGGAACAGGATAGACCCTCCTTCAACCGTGGATCCTACGTGTGGTACACAGATGGCTCCAAAACGGACGAAGGCGTTGGGGCTGGAGTATACGGAGCAAATACAGGCACATGCATTTACGTCAGCATGGACAGTTATAACTCCGTTTTTCAAGCAGAGATATTTGCTATAGAACTCTGCCTCAGAGAAAATATAAACAAAAATATACTTAACAAAAACATTTACATTCTCTCTGACCGCAAAGCTGCACTTCAAGCCCTAAAGAGCTTTGAAATAACCTCCAAGCTGGGATGGGACTGCCTACAGCTACTTCACCAGCTGGCCAGTACAAACAGAGTTCATCTCATTTGGATACCTGGACACAGCGGCCATACAGGCAACGAAAAGGCGGACCTACTAGCAAGGAAAGGCTCTGCATCACCATTTATGATGCCACGGCTTTTCTGCGGCTTACCCACTAGCACCACCAAATGCTGCATAAAAAATTGGTTAAGGAACACGACGGATCACTACTGGTCACAAACGAAAGGTAGCAGACAAGCCAAGCTGTTCCTCCCAACTACATCCCTCAAAAGAACGAAACAACTTCTCATGCTTTCGAGGAGTCAGATTCGTTTAATCACAGGTTTCCTTACTGGATACTGCCCAGTTAATAAACACCTCAAAACAATGGGCATCATACAAGATGACACTTGCCGTATGTGTAATGAAGACGAAGAAACAGCAGAGCACATACTATGCCACTGTAACTGCCTGGTCAGTACACGTCTTCGTCACCTAGGCAAGCATTATCTTGAAGCAGAAGAAATTGCTGCCAGTTCACTCAAAAGCATACTAAGTTTTATTACGGACTCAGGTTTTCTGAGTGAACTGTAAGTGGGGGACATCACAATAGGCCCAATCGTGGCCGCAGTGAACAGGCGACTCTGTCCCACCCCCTAAGCCCTATCTATCTATCTATGCCTCTTGTTTTGCCTCATGGGCTTGTTCGCATTGTCCATCGAACTAGGGGTTTCTAGTTGGTGGCGGTTTGAAACCCAGCATCTCTGAGGCAGCGTCTCTGACGGTGCTCTGGCGATGCGCCCATTCCTGCTCTATTGTTTGTGCTGCTGTGGGCGGATTTTGAGAGAGCTTGGAGGAGACACGGTCGGCAAAGATGCTGGCAGTCTCTTCCAATTGCAGCATTCCGATGTCAAACTTACGTAGCTCTACTCGCATTCTTGATATCGTCATGCGTACCTTGGCTACAACAAGGTAGTTGTCCGAGTCGATGTTGGCCCCTCGGAAGGTTCGTACGTTGAGAATACTGGAGGAGTGTCTGGCGTCAATCGCAATGTGATCAGCCTGGTTGGTGGTCGATCGATGTAAGATCTAGACAATTTATTTAATGAAGATACTTTCGGAATTGCAAACTGGCTTATGCAATTTGTTTTCTAAACTTCTCTAAGTGGTGAAGGGAATAAATTTCCTTTCGAATAAAAACGTGTTCAATACTCTGTTAAATGACCGGAAAGCATAGAAGAGAGGAGATGTCGTAGTTTTAGATCGGTTCTTCCTGACGTACTAGTGTTGGGTTCAAAGATTTATTTTTAATGCCTTGTTGTTAAATACTATTTAAAAGTCTAAGAGAGTCGCTTTTGAGGACATTTTATTTGTGTTCCATCTCGGAGGATGCAAAATTTGTCGATATCCAAACGTCGTTTGTCAATAGTTATGTGCTGATACGGATCATACAATATTCGTTCCTGACTGATTAGTTGTAGTTATCAAGAATCGATGAATTATAAAGAAAAAGGCGTTGAAGCTCCGACTAAAATAAAGCTCTGTATTGTACTTTGTACATCGCATTTGACATACGGCCCAAGTTACCATACAATTATACGTAATTTCACCTCATAAATAATAAATGATCCTGCTTCTAGTTTGAATCAAGCTTTTCATTTTTTTTCGGCATAAACTTTTCCCAGTGCGGTATTACACTAAAACAAAAATGAAGCTTAGTGAAATATTTTGACTGTAACTTTTACTGTCTTATCTTTTCATAAGACAATGATGATACCCCTGTAACCGGATATTTATCATCGTAATTCCCAAACCCAAACTTTTCTCTCAAGAATTGATGGTGTTGCCTGCGACTATCCCCTCCAAGCAGTTGTGTTTCCTCTTTGGTTGTTTACTGCTACTCATCGAATGAATAATGAACGTAACTAATTGCTTTCAAGTATCAATTCAATTTAATTTCGCAGACAAACAAAGCAATTAGATCTCAGTTAAAATCTGAATTTCAAATTCCACCAAAGCTATCAAAGATGTCAGAGATATTAATATTTATCTACCATCCGTTTAGTTCTTCATTAACTACCAGTTTCCACTCGATTCAAATTAGCGCTGGCTTTGTGAGATCTTTAAGATTCAACGACCAATTCAAGGATAGCGTCGAATGGCCCCAAAAAATAAAGCAGAAACTTGGAAGGATTTTTCTTGTTTCATCGCCAGCACATGACTTATTTACATAATTCATTCGATTTTACTAGTACTGAACGGAGTGACGTCGGCGTTGGACGTAGCGTAAGTAGAAAATAAAAATCCACTTTAGTTACTCGTGCACTAAGGACCGTCGTCGGTTGCTTCAATTGTCCTTGCTGTCAGTTGGTTGCCTAGATACTGATTTTGTATAACACAAACACATCCCCGTGCCCGAAAGATGGGTAATGTCACACCACAAGCAGTAGCAGTTGCAATCGTGCAACCGAGTATCAAAACTTTCATCTTACTCGTATTTTCTACAACGCAAACTATGGGCGAACTGCATGGATATTTTCGTATCCCTTCATGTATGTGGTAGTCGTTGCGTGTATGTAGTGGGGATTGTTGACTGTGAGGGAGTGTTAGTTGGGTTGTGTGTTATTTGTCTGTTGGCCAAAGGACGGTGGTTCAAGCAAAACAACTGGAAAACAAGAAAACCTCCTAATGGGGTTATGGAAGTATCCCTGTTACGTAGGTACTTTTTCTCCGGCAACGACGGTCGATTAAAAAGTACGGTAGGGACGGGGGCGGCAGTAGTTCCACTTGACTGTAGACGGGGAGTTTAACACCTTTAAGTGTGTGTTGTTGTTCAATGTGGTGCCAAATTATTACATTTTTTAACCTCTTCTCTGGTGGTCTCATTACATGATAATTACGCTGATAGTACAATTATTATTATGATTATGATTAACATTTTTATTACGGTTCATTTGTGTCTCTTTTTTTTTCTTTATTTCGTTAGTTTTTGGTCGAGCAGTGGATTTTGTTTGAGGTTTGCGAACTTTGTGGAAACTTTCACTAATTAGGTGGAGACTAAAGTTGAATTTTCAGTCGTTAAAGCCAGGAAGTTGGCGATAAACGATGCTGAGTGCTTTAAAGCAGTTAAAAGTTTGGAGGAATGAAGTTCGAAGGCGAAGAGATTGGTATGCATGTACATATATTGAGGAACCCGGATATTTAAAACAGGCCCAAATGTGAGAGGAGTAGTGAAGGTGAACATTCTACGGTAAAAAAAATCTTTGTCTCATACAAAGTTTTTTCATCGAAGGGTAACGTAGAAAATTACTGAACGTTTTTCGTTTAATTTTTTTTTAATTGCCGGCAGAAAACTTCCTCCGAAATTTGTTCAATTTAGTTTTCGATATGAGGAAGGCAGCTATAGCTCAGGCTCAGATCCTCCATGGATCGCTGGCCTGATAAGTAAGTAAGTAAGTGTAGGAGAATTCTATCCACCCGACCTAGACGAAACCAAAACAGCGATATCAAGACTTAAGTCTAATAAATCCGCGGGCGCAGACGGCCTGTCTGTGAGCTTCTTAAGGCAGCTGGAGATGAGCTAGTAAGGTGCATGCACCCTCTCATTTGCAAGGTATGGTCGGAGGAAAGCATGCCCGACGAATGGAATCTTAGCATCGTTTGCCCGGTCCGTATAAAAGGAGACCCCTATAACTGCGCCAACTATAGGGGAATAAGTCTCCTTAACATCGAATATAAGATCTTCTCTGCCGTATTGTGTGAACGCATGAAACCGTTTGTGGATAACCTGATCGGCTCTTATCAGTGTGGTTTCAGGCTAGGTAAATCCACAAAAGACCAAATGTTTACGCTACGGGAGATTTTGGAGAAGACCCAGGAATATCAAATCGACACTCACCACCTTTTCGTCGATTTCAAAGCTACATATGACAGCGTGTATAGAGATGAGCTATACAAGGCCATGTCTAGTTTTAACATCCCTGCCAAACTCGTCCGACTGTGCAGGATGACAATGGAGAATTCTCGTCGCTCCATTAAGGTCGGTAATGAGCAAACCGAGACCTTTGATGTTAAAAAAGGGTTTAGGCAAGGTGACGCGCTGTCATGCAACTTTTCCAAAATCTTGCTTGAAAAGATCGTGCAAGTGTCACTGGCCAACACAAGAGGTACGATTTATTTCAAGTCTAAGCATTGAGGTAGAAGCGGCTAAGATGGGTCTCAAGGTTAATGAGGGTAAAACCAATATCTGCTTTCATCTAAAAGAGACGGGCAACACCGACGTATTGGCCAGAACGTCACCATTGTCGGATATAACTTTAAAATGGTCAATGAATTCGTCTACCTTGGCTCACTGCTGACCAGCGACAACAACACCAGCGCTGAGATAAAAAGCAGAATCACACTCATTCTGCGTTCAATCTATGGTCCCATTTGTACAAACGGAGGGTAGAGGAGAAGATGCAACGGCGAACTGTACAGATTGTACGGCGACATCGGCCTAGTACGACGTCTACGGGTTTAACGTCGAAGATGGCTATGCCATGGAGAGCGAATGGATAACACAGCTCCGGCCCAAAGAGTCTTCGAGTCTAACCCCGAAGGACGACGCAGCAGAGGACGACCGACTGTGCATGAACTGACTATCTGCCACAGCGTCAAATATTCGGTGAGTGAAAAACTGGAGGAAGGTCCGTTTTCAGCAACGAGGCTCTTTTCCGTTTAAATAGATATTGCATAAACAAAACTACCGGATTTAGTCTGATGAGCAACCCAAGGCGTTATAACAGCTCCCCATACACGCGAAAATATTCACTGTTTGGTGCGATTTATAGTCCGACGGAATCATTGGTTTCTATTTTTCAAGACAATCGTCTTGGAATTTAAGCTGTTTGATTATATCATTTCGCTAAGGACGACTTCATATTTCCGACTTGACCTAAACTCTTCGTGTCGAAAATAAGGACCAAGTCCAGATTGTTTTTAAGCATGTAGAAAGGAATATTGTCCTCAGTGTCAAGAAAACTTCAGTGAGCTATTCCAACCACCAGTGGCGAAACGCAGATGAAAACATATAGAAAACAGACCATTAGTCGTTATCTACAATCAATCACAAAAGAAGGCAAACACCCATCGGCTTCTCAGTAATGTGAAAAATAAAAGAAACTGGATTAAAGAAATCGTAGGCTCTGTGCACCAACTGTTTTGGTTAATATCTGTACCGTGTCTGTGGCGCAAAGAGTACCATAATTGGGCTCCATCATTTCCAAATAATAAATGTTTTATTATTGAACAAATCATCTCGATAACAAGGCCCACGGCAGGTCGGCAATTTTAATAAGACAAAAAACATTCAAGCAACGACTATGCAATTGAAGACTCACAATCTCAGCACTTTACTGTCCCCCAAAGCGCAACATATCCACAGAATAATACAAACAGTACCTCAATAGACTAGGTACGGAAAAAATAGAGCCTGGGGCTCTAGAATAACAAACAAAAAGGGCTCTACACTACTAGGGGTAGTTAGTTCGCTTAAGCACTGGAGAACTTGCATACTGCTCCACAGACATGAAGAAAAGACCCGAGCTAGAACTTTCGCATTTTTAAAAAAAACATATCAAGAAAAAAATACAGCCAAAACATGTCTTGACCTTTCCTCTGACCATTCCCCTATTATTATTTACGAAAGCAAAGTATCTCTGGCAACAATACAAGACCTAGCAATAAAAAAAAAACTGATTGGTTCACCTCCTAAGACACTTTTACCTCAGACTTGCAAATCAACACTCCCCTCAAACCCCATGACAACCCAGAAAGTGAAATAATGAACCTAACCTTAATGCGGCGTATAGATCCACAACCAAATTAAAAAGAAACGTAAATTGAGAGAACTGTAGTAAGCTAACAGGTGACCAGAATTAAAAGGTAAACTAAACAAGACTACAAAAAAAATTAAAGGAACTGCTACAAGAACACAAAACCCCGGCGCGCCGTGACTATCCACCTTGCCGTGGTGCTGGGGCTTATACTGGCCCGGGAAGCCTTGCAACGGCATGGTCTCCAGGCTGGGAACCAAGAGATAGTCAACCCTATTCCAGTGGTGGTGTGAGCTTTTTAAAATCGTGCCGAAGGATGAAAGGTTGGAGGGTTTATTTCCAACCCCTAACGAGCTCCATTAAGTGCACAGGCGAGGCCTAAGGTATTCAAATGCCTTACACCGATACCTTTATTTCTGGCCGTACTCAAAGCAAGCACAAATATAAACATAGAAAAGGAAAATAAAGAGGAAGAGCTCTCTCTCGGGTCGGTGGCAGACGCACTATTTGCCGTGGCCACTGACAGAGAGGAGGAGGCTAAAGCAGGGGATCCGGCGTGTTAGACGGGGACATCTCCAAAGAATTAGAGGAAGAATTACTCGCTGATTCTGAAGAGACAGTCCAGGAAAGTGTAACCCGTAAAAAGGATGCCAAGAAGGCCAGGAAGTTAACTCAAGGATACTGAGGCTTCTTCTTCTTTGGTGGCGTTACAGCCCATGAAGGACCATAGCCAAGCTTCTCTCAGTCACCCATGTTGTGCGTGATTTATTTTTCACACAGGTGAAAGGGACCTACAGTCTAATGCCGATTCCGAACGGCGTGAGTTTTGGGGTTTTGCCAGTACCCCGTCGAGGGGGACCGTCGCGAAATAAACATTCGATGGCGTTGGTGTTATCGGGATCCGAACTAGCTCACCGTGCGCCAGAGTCCAACACACTAACCACTGCACCACGGCGCCCTGAGGCTTAAGGAGTATAAAAAAGCCCTACACCTTAAGCGCTTACTTGAGGAAAAGGGCAGTCCCCTGCTCTCCGATATGGAGAAGGGGAAACTGGAAAAACTGCGGCAACGTTTGGTCTCACTAAATGGAGGCGAGGTGTGAGTAGGTTGGACTGTAAGGACCAGCTATTGCATGATTTTGCGAGGAAGGTCGTTCCCACCTTTAAGCTGTGGGAGGGAGCTGCACTAAAGGCAGTCCCCTTAGAAGAGGTACCAGAGATGACTAAAGCCAAGATGAGCGTACCGGATATGGAATTGGAGAAAAGCGAGATCCTGGGCTTTCTAAGGGCACAAAACCCAGCGGTCCCTATGGATGAATGGGAAGTAGTCGCGCTCGAAAGTAACGAAGACGGCACAAAAAGCATAATCTTCGTTATCGAGGATCCGCCGGAAATACAAAAAAAAGAGAGGCATATGCGCTTATTCTTCGGGGCTGGTGAGTTTCCTCTGAGACTCATGAAGAAGGCGCAGCCTGGCGGTACGGCAGCTGTGGTGAAGGAGAGTGCTACTGCGAATAAAGGTAGTGCAAATTAACCTCCATCACAGAAATGGCCGCATCAGCCAACCTTATGCTGCTTCTAAACAGGGAACAGTTAGATGTGGCCCTGATCCAAGAACCATGGATCCTTCATAATCGGGTTAAGGGATTAGGGTCATCGATATACAGCCTCTTCTATAACAGTAGCGAAGGCAAGGTTAGATCTTGTCCGTGGCTAGCAAAGATCTCCACGTACTAATGCTAACTAATTTCAGCTCGGGTGACCAGACGGTGGTGGAGGTTACGGGAAAAGAGGGCGCATTAACGATGGGTTCGTCTATCTACCGCACGACGAAGGCACGGACGTCCCCTCTAGGGAAACAAGGTTATTGATCGCAATGGCCGAACAAGGTAAGAAGAACTTAGTCGTAGGGTGTAATGCAAACGCCCATCACACTACTTGGGATAGCTCTAATACTAATAGTAGGGGTGAGGCTTTGTCCAGTTTTGTCCTTAGTACTAACCTAGTTATGAGTACAATTGACCAGTGATTGCGTCTGAGTGCTCCAGTGAATAGCAGAAGCCTTCAAAAAAAAAAAAAAAAAAAAAAAAACCTAGTTATATGTAACCGGGGTAATTCAACAACATCTATTATTAGTAAATGGATAAATGGTAACAGTACTGCGGAAATCTCAAACTGGAGAGTATCTGACAAAGCATCACTTTCTGATCACTGTTGGATCCTTTTCGACTTGAATTTCCGTACGCCGGACAGGAAAGTCTTTCGAAATCCGCGGAAGACGAATTGGCAGAGATTTAACCGTCCTCCGGAAGGGAACCCCAGCTAAACGGAAGACATCGATGAGATGGTATTAAACCTTACCAGCAAGCTAAACCGGTGATTTGAGAAGGCATGTCCTACCAGACGACCTAGTAAAAGAAACCACCCACCATGGTGGAATGCTAAAATAGCGGAGCGGCTTCGATCTCTAGACTTAGTTGGAATCTGGCAAAAGAGGGGGCCATTGAATGGTCAACCTATAGAGATAGTGTTAAGCGACTCAAGAAAGAAATTAGATTCGCCAAGAAGGATTCTTGGAGAAGTTAGGGTGGTTTTCATACCCCAGTCGGGTAAAGTCAACCATGCTACTGCAAAGCACTTTAGGCCTATCAGTATATCGTTCTTCCTGATGAAAACGCTGGAACGAATAATAGACTTGTACGTAAGGGAAGAGATTGGTGACGGTTATCTGTCACAATCACACAACGCGTACATATACGATAGAAAAATCGCTCAATATCAAGGAATCCACTCTAGGTGTCTTCCTAGATATTGAGGGTGCTCTTAATAACGTTAGTACCAAGGCAATAAACCCGGGTGTATGCAGTTGGATTGGGCAAATGTTGGATACTCGTATAGTAAATTCGGCGATGGGGAGAGCAAAGGGAAGGGTGAGAGTGAATAAAGGTACACCACAAGGTGGCGTTCTGCCACCCCTCCTATGGCTCCTTGTGATCGATGGAATGGTCAAGATTCTAGAGATGGAGGGTTTTAATGTCACGGCCTACGCCGATGATATTGCAGTCGACAGCACTTTGTGTTTGTGTGTTGTCCGTATTTTTCCGAAAAATGCAACTTTTTAGTGGAGCCGCAAATATGAGTCTCACATTACAAGCAACGTGTTGTGATTCGATTTGGGAAACCCTCCAAAAATTGCAGATGGTTTATTGAGATGAGTGTATGTCAAGAACACACGTATTTGAATGGGCAAAGGTTAAAGAAGGGCAGTGAATCAGCAGAAAACGATACCTGAGAAGGGGATCCCGTCACCTCTCGTACCGCCGTTTCGTTAATTGTGAATATATTTTCCTACCGACCAAACAGTGACTGAAGAGTTCTATGTTCTATGCATCGCTAAAAGGCTGAAAGCACGCGTTTTCCCCGTGCGGCCCGAATTCGCCAAGAAAGGCTGGACATCGACAATGCGCCGCCCCATTCCTTGTTTCGGGGGCATAAAGCCCAAGCCCTTATTTCCTGAGATACTTCAACTTAGGGAATAAAAAAATATCACAGTCATACTCAAGGGGACTCGTCATGGCGTTGCAAAGTAGGACAAAGAGGTTTTGGCCTTTGGATCATGACTTTTAATGACTTAACTTCGAAGGATTATCAAGAGTGCTTTGAATAATGGGAGCCACGTTGGAATCATTGTCTAGAATTAGAGGACTGTTGTAGTGACAGTCTATAATAAAATGTTGCGACAAACTTGAATTGCTTGGTTTTTATTTAAGAATTCCCGAAACTTAACTGCCACACCTCGTACGTAAGTCGAATTGTAAACGGAAGGCCCTCAACCGTGCGTTAAATTATCGTAACGTATAAAACCACCGCCACCACCACACAAAAAAATCGATTCATAATCCGAAAGAATCCCAAAATAGGTGCACTAAACATATTAACATGTTTGAAGAAAAAAATAACAAAACATGGTAGTGGAAGCGTGGCGGTAGGGGGTAATGGTATCGGGGTCTCGACGCACGAGAGCTGCTCGTGAGCTCTATGAGCGCAAAAGAGGGGAGGAGCACGCATTTTTCAGAAGGAAAAAGAAATTACATGGAAGCGCGCTATCGAGGAGGTGGAGAGATTTTATCGCAGGAACGACGTTCGAAAGTTTTACCAGATAGTAAAACGAAGATGTCAAGATTATAAAGCCAGAGCGTACGCCTCTTAGTTGAATCACAGTCGATGCTGAGAATATGGAAAGACTATTTCTGTAGAGTGCAAAACGACGAAGATGGTCAAGATGACAATGCAGAACGCACCTTCCACCCAACTTAGACGAGGTTAAGATAGCGGTATCAAACTGAAGTCTAATAAAGCTGCTGGCAGAGATGGCCTGACTGCTGAGCTATTTAAAGCAGCTGGAGATGAGTTGGTTGAGAACATGCACCAGCTCATCTGTAAGAGATGGTCGGAAAAGAGCATGCTCGATTAATGTAATCTCAGCATCGTTTGCCCGGTTCATAAAAACGGAGACCCCTATAACTGCGCCAACTATAGGGGAATAAGTCTCCTCAACATCGCGTATAAGACAGTTTCTGCCTTGTTTTGTGAACGCCTGAAACCATCCGTAGACAATTTGATAGGTTCCTATCAACGTGGCTTCAGGCCCCAATAGACTAAATATTCACTCTGCGGCAGAACTTTGAGAAGACCCATGAATTTCAGGTCGACACACACCACCTTTTCGTCGATTTTAAGGCTGCATATCACAGTGTCTGTAGGGACGAGCTATACAGAGCCATGTTATGTTTCGACATCCCTGCCAAACTCGTCAGATTTTGCAGGAAGGCTGCTCGCTGCTCCATTAAGATCAATAAGGAGTTAATCGAGACCTTCGATGTCAAAAAGATTCAGACAGGGCGATCATGTGATTTTTTCAACATCATCCTTGAAAATATCATGCGGGATTCACTGGAGAATACAAGAGGCATGATCTACTTCAACTCTGCATAATTGCTCACATACGCTGATGACATTGACGTGATTGAACGCAATGAGAGGTTAATGACGCATTTGTGGGCGTTGAAGCAGAAGCGGCTAAAGTGGGTCTGAAGGTGAACGAGACTAAAACTAAATATGTATATGCTGTCGTCAAAGAAAGATGCACAACACCGCTGTCTTAGCCAGAATGGCACTATTTGCAGCTATAACTTTGATGTAGTCAAGAATTTCGTATACCTTGGCTCAATGGTAACAAGCGGCAACGATACCAGCGCAGAGATTAGTCGCAAGATAACTCTCGTCAACGGCTGTTTCTATCGGCTCAAGAGGCAATTGAGTAATAGAGCCCTCTCGGAAAAAATAAGGTGATCCTCTATAAAACCTTAATCATCCCGGTCCTCCTCTACGTCGCAGAGGTTTGGACCTTATCAAAAATGGATGAAGATGCCCTTGGTCGTTTCAAGAGGAAAATTCTGCGTACAATCCTTGGTCCCGTTTGTGTTTTAACCACGTCCCGATTTAATCACGAACTGTACGGGCTGTACAGCGACATCGGCCTAGTATGACGTCTACGGATCCAACGTCTAAAATAGCTAGGCCATGTAGAGCGAATGGTCAGCACAGCTTCGGCGAGCAGTCTTCGACTCCAACCCGGAAGGACAACGTTGCAGAAGACGGCCGCATGTAAGGTGACGCACACAGATGGAAAGGGACCTTAACCCCTCTGGGAATGCGACACTTGGAACAGCTGGCAAGAGATCGTGCTAGCTGGAAAGGCTTGTTGGTTGAGGCCCAGGTTCCCCCCGAACTGTAGCGCCACCTAAGTAAATAAGTAAGTAAGATGTAAATGTGGGGGTCACTGCTACGTGTATTACAAAACACAATCCAAGTTAGAAATTTCGAAGAAAATAGGGAAAATCGAACCAACGTTTACAAAGGAAAGGAACGTGAGAGGAACGTCTTTAGTGACCGTGACCGTAACCGTACTCGTCGTTCTTCTCGTCCTTACTCTTCTAATTCTTTGTTCTTGCCGTTCCCGCTGTTCCGCTTCTTGGTGTACGGATTCGGGGGTCGTTCGGTAGCAGTGGCCTACATTAACGTTCTATAACATGATTTGCAGGGATACGGAGGGATCAATTGTATTCCAGCAGGATAATGACCTTATGCATGTATTCCTTGTAGTAAAAGAGTGACAAAAACCTCTTTCAGAACAAAGAACAATTAAGAGGCGTTCTACGTTAGCTAAATTGGGGGAAAAAGTAGTTAGTGTGTTGGACTCTGACGCACGATGAGCGAGTTCGGATCTTGATGGACCGCCATCGAATGCCTATTTCGCGGCGTCCCTCCTCGGCGGGGTACTGGCGAAACCCCCCGTAATATACTTGCCTTGAAAAAGCTTCCAGACTCACGCCGTTTGAAATCGGCATTAAACCTAGGTCCCTTTAAGCTGTGTAAAAAATATATCACACACAACATGGGTGGTTGAGAGAAGCATGGCTCCGGCCGTTCTTGGGCTGTAACGCTACCAAAGCAAGCCTTTATTTAAAGCCTACTCTTAGCACGTATTTATGTAGCTTTCAATAGCATTTAGTTCTTCTAAATTCTAACTTGATCCTGACCTAATTCCAACCTGATGGACAAGCGAAATTACTTAAATGTCATTGAGCACAATCTGATGAAATTAGCCGAAAGGTCAGTTCGAAAGTCGACGAAAAGGAGAACCGAAATCGATTTTTCTTCTCCAATCTTTTCCGTCTTTGCGGTCTTTAAAGATGATGATCGGTTTCAAAAACAAAAAGCCATGGACTCTCAGGGAAAATATTTAAATCGGTAATGAACCACAAATGCACTGCAAATAATAAACTTATCAGGCTTAATGCCAGTTGTTAAGACAAATACAGTTGAAAGTCGATGAGCTAGCTAACTAAGAACTAAAATTTAGCACAGTGAAGGCAATTCGCAACCAAAAATCAGTGTTAGAAAACGATAGAGTTTAATGTATGTTAAACTGAGGGGGGGGAGACCGATCCGGGCAAGGATTCCAAATTCGGGTGATTCGGTTTAAGAAAGCATTCTTATATTTGACAATACGTCTGAAAATGAGCTTCAGAGCACATTGGTGAGCATTCCTAGAAAAACGTATGTTGCTCTCATTAGAGCGTTTTCTGTGCAGGAATCGATAAAACTCGGAGAGGCAAGAGACATTCCGGCGATGTTGCAAGTAATCTAATAATTTGGTTATACTAAGGTCCCCATATTAGGTTTATCAAGCGGTTTTGAATTATGAATAGGAGGAACAATTAGGTCTTAGCGTTAAACCCTAATTTCGGGCGACTGAACGCCTTATAGATTATAGCCAGATCCAAGGCTGAGAAATATCTTTTGTATTGGTATAAGAAGTCTAGGCGTTTTGCAGCATTTTTAGCAATACCAAGTATGTACATACATATGTGGTCGTTTCAACTAAGATTGCTAGTGACATTCAATACCATACACATACCCAGGATGGAGAACTTTACGGTTTCTAACATGAAAGTGCCATTTATGGCCGCGAGTCGCCACTCACCATTTACAGCCGAAAACCAAATAACGAATATGTGAAGCTGTGGTTGTGAACTGACGGTTGATCAGTTGAGAGAAATTACGTTAGTGCAATTGGTCGGTAGTTGAAGGGAGGGGATTCGCTTTTTTTGAGGAGGAGTTGGACAAATGCTATTTTCCAAGCTTACGGCCTGGTTTTGTCAGCGTGGAAGAACACCTCTTCTTGAGGATTAGTGCTGGTATAGACAAAGAGGACGACTTGGAATTGGAATTTGGCTCGTTGGATGAGGGTATTGCAGACATTTCGGCTCATATATTTTTCGTAGAATTGTTTGCCTGTTAGGCCCGAAAACTTACTTCCCTTAGCCTAATGGATTAATATAGTAAAAAAACCGAAAGGAGAAGACAGACATACGAATAATCGCCTTGTATAGCATTTTAATTTTCTACTGCTTTAAAATGCTTTATTTAGCCCTATTGAATCTAGGTAATATAAACTCAATAATCTAGGTAATATAAACTCAATAAGTGGACGGGTCTCTAAAGTGCTTGTGAACGAAGCATTACCAGACAATTATGTATGTCGAAATTTCTTCGTTCCAATTTAATGGATCATCTTCCCCGTACACTTCTTTAAATTGTAGCCCATCCACCCGTATTACACTGGGTAAGCTATAACATCAACTAATTAGCCCCCCTCCCTCCCATGATTACGTGTGGTCGAAACGAAAGGAGTTTATTGCAATTTCTTGTTTTGCCGTTTACCGCTAAAACGACCGACAGAGCCAAGTAAATCACCAGCCCAACCCCGCTCGTCCTGTCAAACTGTGTGATGGACATTAAAACTCCGCCATCTGCAATTCGAGAACAACAGAGGATAACAAAACCCAACAAATCATACTTAATCAACACTGAAACTTGCCGCTGCCGCGTAACTATAACAACGACATCGACCGAGACAAGCAGTCAGGATCGACAGTACTTTACCCTCGAACAAGTGGTGTAACTCATACTTGACGTAGTCGGTAGAGTTACATGCGAACGTCTTAGGTATTTGGTATCCGGTCCATCAACAACTACAACATGATGGGCATAACACCACTTCAAGGATTGAGTGGTGGGTGGCTGGAATGTGTTGTTATTTAGTGTGTTTTGTGGCTTCACGGTGCGGTGTAAATTTCATTACAATCCGTTCTTAAACGGAATACGGATAATAACATGAAAAACGTACGCACACCGACACATTGGCATTTCTAGAAATACACCAGCATCGCCCTCCGGAGGCTAGGAAGACAGGCAGCAAAACAAACAAAAAAAAAAAAAAAAACAATCCAAATGCGGGTAACCGCAGAAGGAAAATGAGAAAAATCCTTTTTTTCGTATTCATTTAGGATAAAGTAATGGAATCAATTTATTAATTATACACAGCCGCGCGCCGTCCTTCTTTGCTGCTGCTATTACTATTGCTGCTATTGTACTTCTGCAACACATTGAAGAAGGCGTTAGGAGGGCGAAACAACCAGAAGCAAAACGGACAAGAAGACGAGGGCAACTGGGATATACTTGTACTCTTCCTAGGATCTGGATCTCGAATTTTTACTGTTTATACCGCAATTCTCGATACTGCTGTGCAACGCTTAATGCGTCTAATGGGTTTAAAAAGACCCACAGAAAGAAAAACAAGAACGGAAATCCTTGACTTGAAGTATCCATCGTTGGGATTTTTTTTGCTTGAATACACAAGTCGGCAAGTGAGATGCGAAAGGGTTCGTTTCCGCTCCTTTGACTTGTTCATCGCTCTAGACCCCTTCTCCTGTTGATGGCACCAAAGCTAGTAACGTTTATTCGCTGTTGTTGTTTTCGTATTTGGTTTTATTTTTGCCTTTTGCCGTCTTAATATGTTCCTATGGCAACTGAATAATCCATAAAAACGCGGAAAGCTAAATTAAATTAATTCAGCCAAAAGGTGGGAGATTTCTTTACGGATTTAACAATGCCCTCGGGATGTTTTCTATTCGCATCTCAGAGGTAATGAGAAAAGCAGTCTGGAAGAAGGTTAATGATCAACTAGCAATGCTTCATATACAATATTTTAGTTTTGGGATTAAATTTTTGAGTCCGATTGTGGTTCTTAATCTTTCTTGAGACCAATTGAAGGGCAACAGCAACATTTCTCATAAAGTAGTATGGTTCCACAGTAACATCATTTGTACCTAATTAATCTGCAACCGACTTCGGAATACTGTAATTCAATAACACAGCGCTAATATAATATTTTGCTAATGGCAGTAGTCTTCAATGTCTTGAGGTCGCCGTGGCGCAGGGATTAGTGTGTTGGACTCTGACGCACGATGAACGACTTGGGATCCCGATAACAACAACGCCATCGAATGTTTATATCGTGGCCTCCCTCCACGGCGGTGTACTGACAAGAACCCCCGTAGTATACTTAAACAAAATGAGTGGATCTGTAACGCTCTCCAAATATGGTGAAGGCATTTTAAGAGACTCGCACAGGTTCAAGAGTTTTTTTTTTTATATTCTCTTATGATGTGTTACACACACAACCTGAACGGAGTGCAGTGGTTTGGGTCGTTGATGTTCGTTCACTACTCTGAGGTGTAGTGGTTGTGGTTGTCCTAGATAGGATGAGAGCTAACCAAATTCCGCGTTGGTTATAGTCCGTAGTAATTCGTTCGAGCACTTTTAATATTGCATACGCAGAGGATGAATTTTAGTTGACCATATACTGTGAGTGTTATGCTTCAGCAGTACGCCTGGTCACTTTCCATTCACAACTACGTTGCATACTTTTTGTCCGTATATGTAGGATCCGCTCTGCAGTGCTTCTCCAAATAATAAAGTAGTAACGTTTGCACACGTTGTTCGATGTTGTAACATCAACTATCTGAGTACTATCTGAGTACTTCACCACTTTTATTTATTGTTAGACTTTATTAAGCACGCAAACCTTTACCAGAAGCGTTCGCGCTTATATAGCTCCTTCTCGAATGTTCGCCGTCGGAAGTTCCCCTACGAAAACTACGAAAATCTCTAGAATGCTCTGGCATTTAGCATTGCGCCGTTGAAGGTTGACATCATTTCAACTTCCACTTCACCAGAGCGTTCGAACTTCGACAGCGAAATTCGAACTTAACTGTCGGTTTGTGTCTCTGCAACACTGCCCTCCTCCTGAACTTGTTCGTCCTCGAACAAGCGATTGGATCCTTCTCCGTCATATGGCGCTAACCTCTCTACATGGACAATCTTATTCTTCGCCCGTCTGTTTCCCGTCTGCTGTATTCGACATACCACGTCATTGAGCTTCTTGTGACTTCATATGGTCCGTCCCAGACTGATTGCAATTTGGGGCACAAGCCTTTTTTTCGTTGTGGGTCCGTCCGTCTCAAATCCAGAAGTGTTCGCCCTCAAGTCGTATCTCGCCTTCATTTTATCGCTGACCAAGTTCAGTCGCTCCCGGATGAACTGATGAATGGAGTTCAGTTGTTCCTTCTTTTCGGTTACGAAGTCCTCCCTGCCGCTAGTTGTCGGTAGTACCACGCCGATATTCAAGTCCGATGGAAGATCAGTTCCAAAAATGGCTTCAGCAGTCCAGGCATCTTCTGGCAGCACATGGAAACGACGGATGTCGGTGACCTGATCCTTGGGTTCGGCACGTGAACAATGTTTGCATTCAACATCGCAAGGTCGCCTCGATAATGCATCCGCATTTCCATGATTGTTTCCCTTCCGGTGTTCGATACTGAAGTCATAACTCTGGATTCTCTCTATCCATAAATCAAGCTGGCCTTCCGGGTTTTTGAACTGCAGCAGCAACCTCAACGCTGCGTGGTCTGTCCTAAGATGAAAAGCTTGGCCATAGAGATATTTGTTGTTACACAGTAGTTCCTCTCCGGCTTCGATAGGATTCTACTGTAGTAAGCGATGACCCGTTCCCTCCCGTCAGTAATTTGAGAGATTCCGATTCCATGTCCGCTCGCATCGGTGTCCAAAATAAACTTGAATGACCAATTCTTTTTGGTGACCTCGTGCAGGACTGCTGGCAAAGTTTGCAAGTCCTGGGACGAATCGCCGGTAATATGTGCAAAGTCCCAGGAATGACCTTAGCCCATGAAGATTCTTCGGCCGTGGCCATTCCTTGACCGCCGAGATTTTGTCTTCATCTGTATGGACTCCTTCTGCAGTTACCACATGTACCAAATACTTCACCTTATTTTGGAAGAGCGAGCATTTCTTGGGGCTTAATTTCAGTCCGGTTGCTTGAATACATTCCAGTACTCTTCAAGTTTCTTAAGGTGATCGTCGAAATCCTTGCCCACGACAAATATGTCATCCGGATAGACGAAGCAAGTCCTCCAGTGAAGTACCCTCAGTACCCGGTTCATAAGTCTTTCGAAGGTGGCTGGCGCATTGTAAAGACCAAAGGGTATCACAGAGAATTGCCACAACTCTCCCGCTTTTCCTTGTCTTGCTGGTCAAGCTCTATTTGCCAGTATCCACTTTGCAAGTCCAACATCGAGAACCACTTTGCACCAGATAGTGTGTCCAAGGTGTCGTAAATTCTCGGTAAAGGATAGCTTTCCTTCTTCGTGACGTGGTTCAGCTTCCTATAGTCCACGCAGAATCGGGTGCTTCCATCCTTCTTTTTAACTAGCACTACTGGCGAACTCAATGGACTTGCAGATGGTTCGATCACGCCCTCCTTTTCCATCTCGTCGATTAGTTTGATCACCTCTCCTTCTTTCGCCAAAGGCACCCTCCTCGGTGGTTGCCGAATCGGTCTAAACTCCCCTGTGTCTTTTCTGTGCTTCACAATTGATGTTCTTCCACAGTTCTTACCATTTGCAAAAATTATTCAATATCTACGAAGTAGGGAGGATGCTTTGCTTTTCTGCTTCTCCACTAGATGTTGCGTCCACTCTCTGACCATTGTTTTCAAGAAGGCTTTGTTGGTCTGGATTTCCCGGTGTTTCTGATCTTCGCAGTTCATAATTGCGGCAGCTTCTTGGCATTGAGCGATCGTTGTTTCCTTGTGTACAGTCTTAGGTGTACTGGTTGGATTCAGGACTCGTACTGGAACCAGTTGGTCTTGTCGGGGTTCCACAAGAGCCCTTCCAACAATGATGTCGCTGGGTCGATTTCGTTTGTCGGGTTCGACCACCCACATTCGGCTTGTCCCCGCATCCTCTTCTATCTTTGCCCAAACCACAGCTTCTGCATTCGGGGGAACTGTTTGGCGCGCTTGCAGGACTATTCGCCTGACTTTGTTACCCTGTCCATTATCTATTGTTAATGGGAGCTCCAAGTTGCTATACTTCATCGCTTGTTGGTTGAGGTCCAATGTGAAGTAAACCCCAATTAGTATTTTATCAGTAATGTCAGCAACGCTGAAATTATGCTGGAACTCGACGGTACCCATCGTAACTCTTTTCTGGACCTTACCCTTAACTTCCGCCTTCTCGCCAGTTACTGTACGAAGCCTGGTTCGATGTGAGAAACCAATCCGCTTCGAATGACTGAATGAGTTGCGCCCGTGTTTGGACACATTGGCGTCAGCAGATATCGTCGCCCGTCCATCATTCCCTCGATGACTAGGCTGGTTACACCCCTACAGATTCGGTATACGAGTATGCTGGGGCACTCCAATGTGGGAGCCAGCGCATGCCCCTCTGCACTGACTCGTTCTAGTTTAACGAAGTGTTAGGTGCATCTCCATGTTCGTGTGCTCTCGGTTGGTCTCTTTTTGGCGAATTAGACCTCGAACGGTTTCTTCGCAGACGGTAGTCTCGTACAATGTGCCCTTGCTGGTCGCAGATGTCGCATCGACCCGGGAATGAGCCACTCCTACTCGCTCCAATTTGATGGAGGGTCGGTATATCAAGAGCGATGTTTCACATGCGAGAGCGCTGGCAGCTATATTCATGAAAGATGTCTTTGGCAGGAGAATCAAGCTTCGTTGCGTATAGGAGTCACTGCCCTATCTTCGATACAGAGCATCCCAGATGGCTGTGTATTTCCTTCTCTGGGTCTCCAGAATAGTATGTAGTATATCAGCTTCTTCACCTTTAAGGGAAATTACTAAAGCGGCCACACGGTCTTCTTCTTCCCATTGATTCCGTTCTGCTGTTGTCTCAAATTGGAGCTTAAAGATGTTAAACGCGCTCGAGCCGCTAAAGTTGGGAGGTCTGAATTTCGACGCTGGAGCCGGTACGACACTTCCTGGATATTGTAAGTTCTGGATAGTTTTCTCGATGTCCAGAACCTTCTTGTCCAGTATCTCGACTTTCGAGATCTAGAACCTTCCTGGCGAACCTCGATTCTAGTGTCTCGGTTCTCCCTTCGATGTCCTGGAATCGATCGTCGACGGCCTGCTGGATGTTTCTTAAGCTTTCTCGAGTGTTCTCTGGGATCTCTTCCAGTTTGTGGTTCAGGGAATTGGAATTTTCTTCCAACTTTTGGTGTATGGTCGCCGCCAGTTTCGAAATCATGATTCTCCGAGTCAACACCTTCTTCCTCCAACGCTGATCCGAGTCTCTCTACTAGGTTGTGTTTACTTCGTACTGTGGATAGTTCCCGAGCATCGAGCTATCTTTGCAAATGTTCGATAGCCAGTTTCACAATTTTCTTGCACTCTCGTATACACTTTTAATAGTTCACTTCACAATTCGAATAGTCCACTTTTCACTCGTTTACTGGCAATCCCTCCTTCTGACACCAAATGTTACGGAAATTACGGAATTACGTCATAATTGGCAGCTGCAAATTGAAGTGGTCAAGAACTTCGTCTACCAGGCTCAATAGTGCCCAGCGCCAACAACATCAGAGGTCCGCTACTTATCTGGGCTCAAGAGGCACTTGAAAACTACAGCCTAATCCTTAATCATCCTGATCCCACTCTATGGCGCAGAGGCTTGGACTTTAACGAAAGCGGATGAGGAGGTCCTGGGTCGTTCATTCGATCTATGGTCCCGTTTGTATAAACGGGGCGTGGAACAGAAGATACAGCGACGAACTATTCGGGCTTTACAGCGACGGGTGGCCGTGGTGCAGTGGTTAACATCATCGACCGCCGAGCGGAAGGTCTATAGTTCAATTCGCTTCATAGCCAAGAAAAAAGTAATTCCTATACGGACAAAAGTATGCAACGCAGTTGTGAATGGAAAGTTACCAGATGTACTGCTGCAGGCATAACACTCACAGTATATGGTCAACTGGAATTCATTCTGTGCGTATGCAATACTAAAAAGTGCTTGAACGAATTAGTACGGACTTCAACCAAAAAAAAAAAAAAAACGCGGAATTCGGTCGGTCGCTCGGCTCTCGTCCTATCTAGGACAACCACCCCTGAGAGTTAACGAACATCAACGACCCAAACCACTGCACTCCGTTCAGGTTGTGTGTATATGACACATTATAAGAAAATATAAAAACTCTTGAACCTGCGCGAGTTTCTAAAAAAAAAAAAAAAAAAAATCAGCCTAAAACGATGTCTACGGATCCAACGTCTAAGATGGCTAGGCCATGTAGAGCGAATGGATAACACAGCTTCGGCGCGAGGGACGACCGAATCTAAGGTGGCGCACACACGTGAAAGGGGACCTTAACCAACCGGGAGTGCGTCGCTGTAAGAGCTGACAAGAGACCGTACCAGCTGGAGAAGCCTGTTGGTTAAGGCCCAGGTTCAAGCCATTGGTTAAGGCCCAGGTTCACGCCGAGCTGTAGCGCCACCTAAGAAAGTATGTAAGACCTCCATTGAAAGTCGTTTTTCGACAGTTGCTTTATACTCATTAGAAAAGGATTCGTTTAATACTCCCGCTGTCAGAATATCCATCCGACATTCTCAGATACATATACAGATATAACGTAAAAGTACGTTACATAAAATAGACAGTTGAGTGCGCCTACAAATTGTATTGTTATGCTCTTGCCTTACAGTTGGTATACTCATTCTCCCACTTGTTGGATTGCATTTATTACTGCGACACATGTGGCACAAAGCAAGAAAAATACCCTTCATCCCGCAACATCTCCCAAGGCGAGATGTGTTTTTTTTTCTGCCAAAAATCTCATTCGTCATTTAAACGGCACGCCATCCATCAAACAAGAAACCCAAATAACACATCACACAACATTTCGTCACCAGGCAACTCCACACATTCTTCGGCAATCAATCCTTGTTCTACACAGTACTGCGCTGCATGGCAATCAACTGCCCAATATCCCAATGCGATGACCCCTAGGAAAATATTTCATTTCCCATTGTATGTCTGATGGGGTGAAGTGGCGCGACACAATGCATTGACATTCCGTTCAATCCTGTCGCCATCATTGCCACCGACCGGACATGTGATACTCTTTTTACCCCGCCTTAAACACATATTTATAACTTATAACCGGCCTGTTTGGTAATTAATAACTTTCGCATGTTTTCACAGAAACGAAAAGCAAAAACAAAATAAACGTCCTCAAAGGACATGGGTGGCAGAGAAGGCTGAGCCATCTTGCATCGGGGAAAAAATGCAGAAATTTTCATTCCAAGTAAAGTAATTGCCACCAAAGTGTAATTTATTGGCGCCATGCTAGTTTCACCCGGACGTACGGTCAGCTCCCGGGTCGTGTGTGTATGCGCTCGGATGTTGACTGGACAAATAAACAAATAAATATAACAGTCCAAATGGGCCATGAGCGGCCTCACATCCTTTTGATGGACAGCAAGGCAAATCCGATTGAGAAAGTAGCGGCAGAGAGTGTACATAGTGGTCGCAGTGGAGCAGTGGCCTACAGATATTTACCCTGGCTTGTGTGCCTACGTAATTGAAAGAGTGACAGAGTGTTATCCTTTGGAGTTGGTTTTGGACATTTAACTCTATTTAGTAGTGAAGTATTTAGTCAGTAGAGACTGAGGGTCCGGGACTGTGTGTGAATATTTCGGTTGCAATGTTTTGTATTGGATCGGACTATAATTGCGGTCATATTCAATTCTGAATGATGATTTGTATGTTTTTAGTGTACGCCAATGGGCTTCATTTAGTCACATCGACGATGGCTTCCAAAAGCTTCCCTTTGTTCCCTTCCCCTTGGCAAGCACTATTTAACGCCAGAACTAGTCTAGCTCCTTTTACCTCTATATCTACAAACTCGCTATTAAAAGCCCATTCTGCAAGCTAGTTTTCATTTTGAAGTGCAAGGGCGGGGCCTTATTGGGATGCCACTAACTGCATGTTTATTCATAATATTCTAGATCGGCTAGATCGATAGAGATTCTTTCTTATCGATCTGCAATTTTTGCACCCAACCTTCTCCTTATCAATTTTTCATTTGTCTTTTATTTAGTACATGTTGCTAGTAACGCCAATTGTCATTGAACGGCCATATTTAGTAAGCATGATGAAGCACATCAATTAATCTTTACAAAGCAAACCTATTCTTATAATATGTAATACTAACATATATTTTGTAATAACGACTTAAAGTACAAAGAGGTTGATAGGCATTAAACTTGGAATTTTCATAATGCATTCAAGAACAACTATGTATCTAATTTAAAACTAAGTGGACAAGGCTTATGTTGCGTGTCATTTACTTCTTATGTAACTCACAGGTATTCATGATTGATTGGCAACTCCAGACGGCGAATTTCCAGTAGTTAGAAAGCAAATAAGAGTTTTCGTCTAAAAACAGACACAGCCTTGTACTTGTAGGAATTTCTAAAACCCTTAATAAATGATCTGTTTCGTAAGTACAGTAAGAAGTAGAAACTGTCAGTATATTAGGTTCAATTTATTACAGCTAAGTGCAGAAGCTCGTGCTTTTACAGATCGCGTCCTCCTTAAGCTCTCCATTACACCTCAACCCTCCACGCCATCAATAGAACAGCAGTGGAACCTTTGCAAACAAGCCCTGAAAAGCTCTGCATCCGAAGTTTTGGGTTTCAAGGCTCCACCACGAAGTAACACCTGGTTCGATGACGAGTGCAGGAGGATTCATACAGCGAAGCAGGATGCATATAAGGCCTTGCTGCATAAAAGAACAAGAGCAGCTCGTGAGCTCTACGAGTTAAAAAGAAGGGAGGAGCATAAACTTCTTAGAAGAAAGAAGAAAGAGCACGAGAAGCGCGCGATTGAGGATTTGGAGAGGTGTTACTGCAGGCGTGACGTTCGAAAGTTTTATCAACAGATAAAACGAACATGCCAAGGTTATAAAGCCAGAACGGAAGCCTGCAGGGATGAGAACGGACACCTAGTAGTAGAACCGCAGTCAATGCTGAGAATATAGAAAAACCACTTCTGCAGACTGTATAACGGCGATGTTAGTCAATATACCGCTGTCAGGCAGAATGATCCATTTCTAGTCGACGGAGACCGCAGAGAATTCTGTCCCCCTGACCTCGACGAAGTTAAGATTGCCATATCGAAGCTCAAGTCGAATAAAGCTGCTGGCGCAGACGGACTGTCTGCTGAGCTCTTCAAGGCAGCTATGGATGACCTGGTTAGGAGCATGCATCAGCTCATCTGTAAGATATGGTCAGAGGAAAACATGCCCGAGGAATGGAGTCTCAGCATCGTATGCCCGATCCACAAGAAAGGAGACCCCTCTGACTGCGCCAACTACAGAGGAATAAGTCTTCTTAACGTCACCTACATAATCTCCTCTGCCATATTGTGTGAATGCCTGAAGCCTTTTGTAAATAAGCTGATAGGTCCTTATTAGTGCGGATTCAGCCCAGGGAAGTCCGTCATCGACCAAATATTCACACTACGGCAGATCCTGGAAAAAACCAATGAATTTCAAGTCGACAAGAGACAACGCTAAACAACGCTATGTTCACCTTTGATTTACCCGCTATACTCGTCAGACTATGCATGATGACTTTGGAGAATGGTCGCCCCTCCATCCGAAGGATGGATTTTAATGTTTAAAAAAGGATTTAGGCAGGGCGATGCGCTGTCGTGTGATTTCTTCAACATCATATTAGAAATGATTGTGCAAAAATCACTGGCCAATACAAGAGGCACAATCGATTTCAAATCCTCGCGATGATATTGACATAATAGGTAGATCACAGCGAGATGTCAATGAGGCGTTTGCGAGTATTGAGATGGAGGCGGCGAAAATTGGTTTGGCAGTAAACGAGGGCAAAACTAAATATATGCTGTCATCAAAAAAGGACGCTCACTACCGACGTCTTGGCCAGAACGTTTGTGTTGGCAGATACAAGTTCGGGGTAGTTAAGGACTTCGTCTACCTTGGCTCCGCAGTGACCTGGAACAAAAACTTCAGTTCCGAAATCAAACGCAGAATCACTCTTGCCAATTGCTGTTTCTTTGGGCTTATGAGGCAATTGAGTAATAGAGCCCTCTCCCGAACGACAAAGTTGACTCTATAGGCATATTAAGATCCTTACCATCCCGGTCCTGCTGTACGGCGCAGAAGCATGGACACTATCAAAAGCGGATGAGGAGGCCGTTGGTCAGTGCGAGAGAGAGATTTTGCGCGTGATTTTCGGGTCTATAAACCCAGACGGGGGATGGAGGAAAAGATTCAACCTCGAACTTTACGGGCCGTATAGCGACATGAGTTTAGTCAGGCGTCTACGGATTCAACGCCTAAATGGCTGGGCCATGTAGAGCGAATGGACACCATAGCTCCAGCCCGGAGAGTCTTTGAATCCAACCCCGACGGACGAAGAAAAAGAGGACGGCCGCACCTAAGGTGGCGCGCACAGGCTCTACTGGGCGGGCAGCACTGGCAAAGACTAGCAAAAGTTCGTGCTAGTTGGAGGAGCATGTTGGTTGAGTCCCAGGTTCACCCCGAACTGTAGCGCCCGTTAAGAAAAAGAAGAAGTGCAGAAGCTCAAGATAAAAAAAACAGGCAAGAAAAACCGCTGGTTATTTTAAAAGATACTGTAGAATTTAGAGTTTGTAATGCATTGGTGAGATGTCCAGGAGTGCCCAACTGAAACAGCTGAAGTACAAGAAAAATACTGAAAGACAGCTGATTCATAGAAATTGAATTCTACATAAGCCCTGCTTTTCGACTTCACTATGACCTTATTTCAGTCGAAACTAAACACTAAAGATCTCGGAAACACTAAAGATTACTATGGGAAATTTCAAGATCGAACGATATATCTGAATGGAACTTTATTATCTGGAGAAGCAGTGGGAAGCTGATCCTGATTTCATCCAAATACAACATCTTTAGAAAAAAACCGGCCAAGTGCGGGTCGAACTCGCGCACGAAGGGTTCCGTACCATCTGTATATAAAATATGAAATATGATCATCAGTGATCCCATTAAAACAGCTAATCCGTTTGAAATTATTTTTTGCATGAAGACAGATCTTGGTTGCAGGCAGGTTATAGGCATATTACTTTGATGATAAAAAATCTCCATGATGAGATAGTTGATCGTCAAAGTGTCCATTGAATTCAAATCAATTATCTTACTTGGCAGCAAGTAGGTGAAAAAGTTAATAACAATAATTATGAGAAAAAGGTTTGCAGCTAGGATTAATATATCAAGGACACAACAGGGATCAAAGCTTGGAAGTGTGTTATGGGAAAATGGTTTGCAGCTAGGATTAATATATCAAGGACACAATAGGGATCAATGCTTGGAATTGTTTTATTGGTTGTGCAATATATTGTCTACAAATTCCTTTAGCACATACATATGTAGGTCCCGAGGCATCTGTTTCAAATGCCCGACATGTGCTTCAATGGACCTCAAAGAGATATGGTTGGATAGTGATGTCTCTATTAACCATTTCAGGACTATAAGAACATGGGACTATATATAATCATAACAGCTATATAGAATAGTTACAACACACATTTTCAGTGGGCCGCATGTTCCACTAAAAGAGGCGCGATGTTAATGCGCGCTCGCGAGATCTCCAGGCCACTCGATCCTCCGTCATCGATTCTAACTCATCAGGAGCTATGCCCAAACGCAACCAGGCGAGTTTTTGGACTTGGTCCAACCACCTCGTCCTGGGTCTGCCAAGCGGTCGCCTGTCGGATGGTATTGCATGCAAGGCACGCTTCGGAAGTCGTGATGATGGCGACATTCGTCTCACGTGACCAAATCATCGAAGCATAGCCCTTTCCGTTCGGGGAGCAGCTGCTCAACATTGAACTCCCCGCGCACTGCCGTGTTTCTAACCCTATCACAGCGAGTAACTCCCACAATAGCACGAAGAAATCTCATTTCGGCAGCTTGTATTCGCGTTCTTATTCTTTTGGTCTGTACCCAAATTTCATGGCCATAGGTGAGAGTTGGAACAAATACTGAGTTAAAAACCGCTAACCTGGCTTTGACACCAAGCTCGGTCTTCCTGATTACAGATCTTCCAAGCTGTTTCAAAATTGACCCAGCTTGGCCAATCCTGCAGGAAAGCTCAGTATTACTCCTCGCATCACTCGTGAAGAAGACCCCGAGATACTTAAACTTCACCACCTGCTTTAATGGGACTCCACTAACATGTAGAGTGCATTGGACAGTTGTTCTGGAAACAACCATAACCTCGGATTTGTCCACGTTAACCCCTTATTCCAGCATCTGCACATACGTTCACAAACCTATCTAGCGCGCGCCGAAGTTCCATCTGGGAGGATGTGAGGACAACTAAGTCATCTGCAAAAAGAAGATGGCTTATCCTCAACTCCCCCAATGTAAATCACTTCTCGCCTCGACTGCGCTGCAACATCCAGTCCATATATATAATGAAAAGGAGAGGTGACCGCGCATCTCCTTGCGGAAATCCGGTGCATGCTTCAAACGGTTCCGAAGTCCTAGAACCAAGTTGCACGGTGCATCGCGATTCTATGCCGGATCTCCACTGTGGTGTCATTTGTGGAATTTACATTTGCCCCGAGGTAGACAAACTCCTAAACTACCGACGTAGACAAATTCCTTAACTAGCTAACAACCTACTATGTTTTGTCCCAGGTGGTGAGCGACGGATTGGTTTTTGCTTGACAGCATGTACTTTGTTTTGTCCTCATGGACCTTAAGACCAACTCGTTTCACCTGTTCTTCAATCGCCGTGAATGCTTCCACAATGCCACGGCGAGAACACGCGATGATGTCGATATCATCCGCGTATCCTAGCAGCTGGACGGACTCGTAGAAGATAGTGCCTTCCCTGTTGACGCCTGCCCGTCGTACTATCCGCTCCAGCACCAGGTTGGAAAAGTTACATTACAGCGCATCTCCTTGCCGAAATCCGGTGCATGCGTCAAACGGTGTCGAGGTCCTAGAACCTACATAGTTGCACGGTGCATCACGTATTTTTTAGCGTGGCGCGACACAACTGGATCAGTTTTCCCGGGATCCCGAATTCGGCCATCGCACCAAACTGTCCTCCACGATGAATGCTGTCGTATGCGGCTTCGAAATCGATGAAAAGATGGTGTGTATCGATTCGAAACTCGTTGGTCTTTTCCAGGATTTGTCGAAGTGTCGTAGTTTCACCAAACTCTAAAGAACAGTTTATCTCAATGGTGCTGGGGTTTTCCTCAGCAAGCCGAGCGCTGCTCTAGATGCTATAATGAACCTTCCACTCATTGATACATATATTTATCAGAAGGTGCGCTGTGAAAGTCATGTCTTGTCTAAAGAGGAATGGTTTTTGGTACAACTCCCACTGGAATGAAAGTGCCTTTGCGCGAGAAATATCCTACGACCCTTGTCTCATGGATATGCCCTCCGACACAATGACGCCTGTCATCTTACTGCGTTATAGATTCACTGGCCACATACTGAACCAGGAGTGTCTTCGCATTTTCACAGATGCCTCCAAGTCTGGGCTGGGATCCGACTGCACTTTGCGTCTGTCTTTCAGTCAAAGATATACGTAATCCTATTGGTCACTAAGTATGAAGCATAGGTGGAAGGGTAAAACCATCTGCAGTGAGGGGTAGGCTGCACTCAAAGCTATGTCCAACCCTTTAGCCAGCTCCAAGTTAGTGTATGAACTTAAAGCCTTTCTAAACAAAGTCGGTAGACTAAACGCACTAAGGCTTGTTTAGATCCCATGTTATTCTGGGATCTCAGAAAATATGAGTTCAGAGGAGAGCTTTTTAGGACCTGAACCCGCCTTGGGTCCACCTGCTTCCACGGTCATACCCATATCAGTCGTCTACTACCGACGTCTTGGCCAGAACGTTTGTGTTGGCAGATACAAGTTCGGGGTAGTTAAGGACTTCGTCTACCTTGGCTCCGCAGTGACCTGGAACAAAAACTTCAGTTCCGAAATCAAACGCAGAATCACTCTTGCCAATTGCTGTTTCTTTGGGCTTAGGAGGCAATTGAGTAATAGAGCCCTCTCCCGAACGACAAAGTTGACTCTATAGGTATATAAGATCCTTACCATCCCGGCCCTGCTGTACGGCGCAGAAGCATGGACACTATCAAAAGCGGATGAGGAGGCCGTTGGTCGGTGCGAGAGAGAGATTTTGCGCGTGATTTTCGGGTCTATAAACCCAGACGGGGGATGGAGGAAAAGATTCAACCTCGAACTTTACGGGCCGTATAGCAACATGAGTTTAGTCAGGCGTTTTGAATCCAACCCCGACGGGCGAAGAAAAAGAGGACGGCCGCACCTAAGGTGGCGCGCACAGGCTCTACTGGGCGGGCAGCACTGGAAAAGACTAGCAAAAGTTCGTGCTAGTTGGAGGAGCATGTTGGTTGAGTCCCAGGTTCACCCCGAACTGTAGCGCCCGTTAAGAAAAAGAAGAAGTGCAAAAGCTCAAGATAAAAAAACAGGCAAGAAAAACCGCTGGTTATTTTAAAAGATACTGTAGAATTTAGAGTTTGTAATGCATTGGTGAGATGTCCAGGAGTGCCCAACTGAAACAGCTGAAGTACAAGAAAAATACTGAAAGACAGCTGATTCATAGAAATTGAATTCTACATAAGCCCTGCTTTTCGACTTCACTATGACCTTATTTCAGTCGAAACTAAACACTAAAGATCTCGGAAACACTAAAGATTACTATGGGAAATTTCAAGATCGAACGATATATGTGAATGGAACTTTATTATCTGGAGAAGCAGTGGGAAGCTGATCCTGATTTCATCCAAATACAACATCTTTAGAAAAAAACCGGCCAAGTGCGGGTCGAACTCGCGCACGAAGGGTTCCGTACCATCTGTATATAAAATATGAAATATGATCATCAGTGATCCCATTAAAAGGGCTAATCCGTTTGAAATTATTTTTTGCATGAAGGCAGATCTTGGTTGCAGGCAGGTTATAGGCATATTACTTTGATGATAAAAAATCTCCATGATGAGATAGTCAAAGTGTCCATTGAATTCAAATCAATTATCTTACTTGACAGCAAGTAGGTGAAAAAGTTAATAACAATAATTATGAGAAAAAGGTCTGCAGCTAGGATTAATATATCAAGGACACAACAGGGATCAAAGCTTGGAAGTGTGTTATGGGAAAATGGTTTGCAGCTAGGATTAATATATCAAGGACACAATAGGGATCAATGCTTGGAATTGTTTTATTGGTTGTGGGATATGATCGAAAGTTAATTTCACAATAATTGAATTTGTGGCAACATTTGATATCTTAACCTATCAGGACGGGAAAGAAGGGGAATAGCAACTGTACGAAAGGGTTTGCAGCAAGGATTAACTTAGCAGCGACACAATAGGGATCATCAAAGCTTAAAGGGTATTTATTATTGGTTGTTCGTAATTATAGAAAAGAGGGTTGCAGGTAGGATTAATACATCAAAGACACAAAAGGGATCAAATCTGTAAAGTTTGTTGCTGGTTGTGGGATATTGTCGACTAACCATAGGTCAGTATGTGACCAAGGGGATTTTTTGGATGAAAATCATGTCTGTTGTATGGGAGCTCCCCTTAAATATTAATTTTATTCTGTTAGTATTTGTCGTTATAGCGGCAACAGAAATACATCGTCTGTGAAAATTTCAACTGTCTAACTGTCACGGTTCATGAGGTACAGCCTGGTGACAGACGGACAGCGAAGTCTTAGTAATAGGGTCCCGTTTTACCTTTGCGTACGGAACCCTAAAAAAGAGCTGTGGGAATTCATGCATAGTTCGACAATGTTTGTTGTGGACACTTCTTCAAAAAAAGACGGAGGCATTGCCATCATTATCATTGGAGAACGTTACCGATCCATTGATTTCTTTTGGTTCAAGCAGAGAACTCCAGATTCGTGTTGTTCGGTTAAAGAAAGATTCCTTATATTTGGCGGTACGTCCGAAAACGGGTTTCAGGGTATATTAAAAAGCATTCCTGGAGAGATGTGTGTGGCGGGAGAAATGCTGAAGGGGCGGGATGCAACTGGCTATTTTATCAGAACATTCTCGGTGGAAGTAACGATAAAAGAGGGAGAGGCGGGAAACATTCCCGCGATGTTCCAGCGAGTCTAATGTTTTGGTAATGCTTGAGTATTCTATCTAGTAGGTGCAATGAGGTCTTGGAAGTACCGGACCAGACATGAGCGTCCGAGTGAATGAATGCTTTATACATAGATTGCAGCTAGATCTTAGGGTGAGAATTACTTCTTGCATCTGTATAAGAAGCCTTAGCATTTCGCAGCATTCTTGGCAACACAGAATATGTGGTCCCTCCAATTAAGAGTGTGAACAACACACACACCCAGGATGGAAAGCTTTACGGTTTCTGAGGTGCAAGTGTCATTCGTGGATAATGGCTACGGGTAAGTTATGCACTTTAACGACAGGAGACAGCATTGTGTTTTGAACGCTTTAAATTTCGCTCTATTGTTTTTACCCTATTGCATGATGCCGTCGATATCGGAATTTAATGAGCTTAACATACGCTACGGCTCACTATCTACAGCCGAAGTGCAGGCTCGTAAAATAGTGAACGAATATGAGAAGCTAAAGGTACTGTCGTCGGCGAAGGAGCGAATTGGATTAGAAGTGGCAGACAAGATATCATTTATAAAAATGAGAAAGAGAGTTGGAGACAAGACGGAGCCCTGGAGCCCTGGGGAACATCATCATTTAAGAAATGGATGACAGATTTGAATCCGATCAAAACAACTTGAATTGAATTGACTCGAAAGGTTGCTTCTATCCCAATGAAGACTCATCGATCCCGAAAGCACGCATTTTCGACAAAAGGGCTTCATATCAAATCCTGTCCAGTGCAACTACTGCGCTTTCGCCTGCTTGGTGAAGCAAGCGATTCCACTTTTCTGCGAGATATGCCATTAAATCACCAGTGGATTCTGTTGCTGTGGAAACCGTACTGATGGTCATTGAGTAGTTTCCCTGATTCAAGAAGGGGCGTTAGTGCAATGGATCGGTTGTTTGGGGGAGAAGCGATGTGAGGGTATGGTTATCCCATGCAAAAGCGACGTGAATTAGTCAACAAGTTCCTGCAATCTAATTCTACTACACTTTTCCTGTAGGATTTACTACAGGTGCCTTCGAAGTCAATATAACCCGTATCATCTATAATTTGAAAATTCGAAAGCATTCAAGAGTCCCAAGTGCCAGACGTTTAAAAGATGCCCACTGCGACGACAGACGGGGATTTTCTATGTGTTTCTAGAATAGTGGAAATCGAGCATGCAGTTCGAACCCTATCTGCCTTTAGGGCACAATTTTTAAAATTGTCCGAAAAATCATAATAAGACTCTCTAGATGCGACATCTTTTAACTTAACTCCCGCCACATCTGTTTTTTCTGAAAGAAGCCCTTCCATAACCCTTAATCATTAACTAAATATTGCTCATTGCTCCTCCAGATTTCACAAACTCCTTCGATAAGTTAATTAACTAATCACCCGGCGATGATGACCCAATCTACTTCCCGACAACTGGTTCCATGTTTCGAGAAACCCCACCACCATCCGCTCACATTCACCAAACTTAATGAGTCGAAATTTGTCTGTCGCACCACCTGAGCACCAAAAATCCAGACAGATTCAATTTCAACCCATCCGCCCTCAACTGTTGTGCCGACTAGAAACAAATTCGAAAAAAAACCAAAGAGAAAAAATCTAAATCATCGGGCAGTACCCTTGGTAAAATTATGATAATTATGAAAATGAATTTATTACCGTTAATATAACAACAACACTAAAGCGTTGGAGGACGAAAGGTGGAAAAAATGAATTCAACATTCCAGGGAACATGTCTCAGCTGAAAGAGTTGAACTTAATTTCGGAGCGGGCAAATTAACCACTAACAAGTAACACAAGTCAAGTCAAAGGACTCAGGAGCATAACAAAGTTTAAAATACTGCTCCGTCGAGGGTGAAAGAGCAAGGTGAACTGGATGATGAGACGGCAGAGGACGAGGATAGAGTGGAGGCGGTAGAGGAAGGAGATTTTATGCAAGAACGCCTTGAAGTTTGCCACATTCAGCACTCTCGGGAAAAAGCATTCAATTGCCCCTCATCATCCGGAATGAGTGGTAGAGCGCAGAGCATAATCCCGGGTAAGCGGAAATTATGAGCGTTGACACAAAGGACACAGCGAAAAGGATTATGCAAACAGGAGAGCAGCAGATGCCTCTTAACTTTATAGCGCGTAAAATTCTCAAGTTTTTGTTTCTTTCTTTTCGCCTTGGTCTTGTCGGCGAAGGCTTGAGGATCCTCTAGTCATACCCACCGGGGAACAATCAAATTCACCTGAAGTAATTGTTATGTAAAAGTTTCACGCCCTCATGCTAAAGTTTTGTTCCAACTTTTGTTAAGCTCCCGTATTAGGACGGGTAATTTTTTTCTTATCTTGCGACGGATGGAAAAACCCGACGCACTACATATGCAGTTGCAATAAATATTTTCTCCTCGCTAGCTGCTCTGCCTTGAATTTTAGTTCTAGGTTGCAAACAGACATTCAGGATGTACGAGCTTGCAAGACGGAAAGGATATAAAAATAGAATGTCGCCACTGGGAATTTCTTCTTGGAAGAATAATGTACATGAACGTGTCAGTGCAAAATTCATAGAATGTCGGTGTGGCTGAGTGCGGAGGGTAAGCGCATATTTTTTGGCAGTGAACACGGATCGCTCAGGCGGAGGCCTTGGCTGAGGACATAACCTACTCAAAGAAGTGAAGAAATTTAAGACTTTAGTGTGAATTCATGTTGTTCTTTCGTTAGTGCTTTATGTTTTCGATACCTTGCCAATTTAGTGATATTGAGTTCTATGTTCTGCTTTTGGTTGTGTTGTAGTTTTAAGAATTATGCTGGAATTATGTGCAGCAATGTTCAGTTCCTAAAACCGATACTCATCCCAAACTTAAGAAAATACCATAAAGTCCTCTGTAGGGCTTCGTTTGTTCTGAGCTCCTTCAATATTAAATTTTATTTCGAGATTTGTGCTTCTACATATCTCCTATCAATAATACCAACTCCATAAAGAACAACTATTATTTACATCCAGCATAGAATGTCCATTGAAATACCCACACTGTCACTCCATGCAACTTAATCGGCTTTGACATCTCAAGTATGCAACCTTAACCTCAAACGGATGAATACAGAAAATGGTTTCACAACCAAATTGACCGATTCCCGTGTCAGATGTTAGTTGAATTGAGGTATCCGTTCCATTTATTTTTTCCCCCCCAAAAAATCTGCAACCTCAAATCGATTGCACTTGCACACACAAAATGCTCCGTAGTTGAAAGTTCAATTTAATCTGATTCCATTCCCTGGTCCCCCAGTCTTCAAGTACCCATACCAACTGCCCATGATCTATCTTTCTCCCCCGATTTCCTGTGTTTCTTGTCCGTTCGTTTTTATTACTTCTTGTGAATTGGAAAATCGAAAGGACACGAAAACAAAAAGAAATCTTCTTCTCCCATGTGGTATGGTATGGCAGTTCTTCTAGAATCCTGTTAAACAACATAAGAACAAGGCGAGAACAACTAGGTAGCTCACATTATCCACCCACTGACAACTGCTAGTTAGACTCGGTTGTCCTCTCGTCTTGATGCCGCAGCTTAACGAAAACCTTGCATTGCACTAAAGTGGGGAGGGGTGGCAGGAAAACTTTCCAAATATTCGGTGTTCGACTGGCAGAAGTCCAATGAAAACTTTACTTCGGTTTTGAAAGTTGGCAATGGAGAAGGAAGTAGTATTACCGTACCACGGCTGAGCATCATCTCTAACCACTCTCGCCACCACCATCCTGCGTTGCAGCACGACAGCTTGTAAAACCATCTCATTTTCTTTCGAGTTGACATTTCGAATTTTCCATTTTCCACTTCCTCCGATTTTGCTTCTTTTTTTTTTTTTTTTAAGTTCCTCTCATCTCCGTAAATGTCTCCTTTTTTTTTTTTTTTTTTTTTTTCAGAAATCAGGGACAACACCTGCAATATATTGTCTACAAATTCCTTTAGCAATCACATACATACTATGTAGGTCCCGAGGCATCTGTTTCAAATGCCCGACATGTGCTTCAATGGACCTCAAAGAGATATGGTTGGATAGTGATGTCTCTATTAACCATTTCAGGACTATAAGAACATGGGACTATATATAATCATAACAGCTATATAGAATAGTTACATACACACATTTTCAGTGGCCCGCGTGTTCCACTAAAAAAGGCGCGATGTTAATGCGCGCACGCGGGATCTCCAGGCCACTCGATCCTCCGTCATCGATTCTAACTCATCAGGAGCTATGCCCAAACGCAACCAGGCGAGTTTTTGGACTTGGCCCAACCACCTCGTTCTGGCTTCAAGTCTATACAGGGATCAACGATTGGAGTCTTTTTAAAAACAAATTCATTTAACTGCAATCTTGACTAGGTAACTATGCATCTATTTTGCAGGCGGAGATGTTCGCAATCCCGATGGCTGTACACCCTGGTATGTTCCGAAGCATCGGGGAAAAATAAGAAGCATTTGCATCTGTATTAAGTTAAGCCATGTCCAGAGCTCTTTTACCACTTTTATGCTTGCCCCAATTCAGGTGAGTGAGCACAATCTTCATAATATTTATCAAGTTTGTCTTCAATCTCTTTAATGGTGATACTTACTTACTTACGTGGCGCTACAGTCCGTGGTGAACCTGGGCCTCAACCAACAAGCGTCTCCTGCTGGCACGATCTTTGGCCAACGCCGCACGCCTAGTTGGTTACTACTACTTCTCAATTGCCTCTTGAGCCCAAAGAAACAGCGGTTGGCAAGAGTGATTCTTCGTTTTATCTCAGCGCTGGTGTTGTTGTCGCCGGTCATCAGTGAGCCAAGGTAGACGATTTCCTTGACCACTTCAAAGTTATGTCCGCCCATGGTGACGCTCTGGCCAACACGTTGCTGTTGCCCGTCTCTTTAAGATGAACGCAGATATTTGGTTTTACACTCATTAACCTTGAGACCTATTTTAGCCGCTTCTACCTCAATGCTTACAAAGGCCACCTTGACGTCTAGCTGTGTTCGTCCAATCTCGTCAATGTCGTCGGCATACGCAAGCAATTGCGTAGACTTGAAATAAATCGTACCTTTTGTGTTGGCCAGTAACTCTTGCACGACCTTTTCAAGCACGATGTTGAAAAAGTCGCATGACAGCGCGTCACCTTGCCTAAATCCTTTTTTAACATCAAAGGTCTCGGTTTGCTCATTACCGACCTTAATGGAGCAGCGAGAATTCTCCATTGTCATCCTGCACAGTCGGACGAGTTTGGCAGGGATGTTAAAACTAGACATGGCTTTGTATAGCTCATCACTATACACGCTTTCATATGCAGCCTTGAAATCGACGAAGAGGTGGTGAGTGTCGATTTGGTATTCCTGGGTCTTCTCCAGGATCTGCCGTAGCGTAGATATTTGGTCTATTGTGGACTTACCTGGCCTGAAACCACACTGATTAGAGCCGATCAGGTTATCCATAAACGGTTTCAGGCGTTCACACAATACGGCAGAGAAGATCTTATATGCGATTTTAAGGAGACTTATTCCCCTATAGTTGGCACAGTTATAGGGGTCTCAATTCTTATGGACCGGGCAAACGATGCTGAGATTCCATTCGTCGGGCATGTTTTCCTCCGACTATACCTTGCATATGAGATGGTGCGTGCACCTTACCAGCTCATCTCCAGCCGCCTTAAGAAGCCCAGCAGACAGACCATCTGCGCCCGCGGCTTTATTAGACTGAAGTTGATATCGCTGTTTTGATTTCGTCTAGGTCGGGTGTATGGAATTCTCCTACATCGTCGTCCATTACGAATGGCTCACTCTGTGACAGTGGTATCTTGTCTATCACCGTCGTTATACAGTCTGCAGAAGTGGTCTTTTCAAATCCTCAGCATTGACTGCGACTCTACTACCAGTTCTCCATTTTCATCCTTGCAGGCCGCCGCTCTGGCATTGTAGCCGGGCGTCATTCTTGCAGAAGCATCTCTCCGTCTCCTCGATCTCACGCTTTCCGTGCTCTCTTTTATTTTTTCTGAAAAGCGTGTGTTCCTCTTTTCTCTTCTGCTCATAGATTTCGCGAGCAGCTCTAGTTCGTCGTTGCAGTATGGCTTTATATGCCTCTTGTTTTGCCTCATGGGCTTGTTCGCATTGTTCATCGAACCAGCGGTTTTCAGGTGGTGGCGGTTTGAAACCCAGCATCTCTGACGGCGCTCTTGCAATGCGCCCATTCCTGCTTTATTGTTTGTGCTGCTGTGGGCGGAAGGATTTTGAAGAGCTTTCAAAAGAGCTTGGAGGAGACACGATCGACAAAGATTCTGGCAGTCTCTTGCGAACGTCGAGAATACAGGAGGAGTGTTTGGCATCGATAGCAATGTGATCAATCTGGTTGGTAGTCGATTGATTAAAAGACCGCCAGGTACCGTTGTGGATGTTGAGATAGGGGAATCGCGTGCTTGCTACAAGGAGGTTACGCCCTGTTAGGAAATCAATTAGCCTAAGTCCGTTGTCGGATGTGGTGTTATGGAGGCTATGTTTTGCTATGATCGACTCAAATATGTCCTCTTTGCGCAGTTTTGCACTAAAATCTCCTAGGACTATTTTTGTGTCGTAGCTGGGGTATCGGGCATATGTTCTGTCTATGAGATCGTAGATTCTTTGAGTCGATCGTCCTTTTCTTCCGCTGGGGCGTGGGCGCATGTTAAGCTTATGTTTCCAAATTTAGCTTTGATGCGGATTGTTATGAGGCGTTCGCTTATATCTCGGAAGCTTAAGACTTTTTGTCGGAGTCTTTCTCCAATAACGAATCCGCACCCGAATAGGTGCTGTTTGTTTTCCTTGTAGCAGTTCCCGTAGTAGATGTGGCAGTTTTTCATCTTTTCATCTTTTCGTCTTTTGCCTGGTCCATCCCATCGCACTTCTTGGAGTGCGGTTATATCTTCTTTATAGCAGTTGAGGGTTTGCTCCAATTAATCGCCTGCGCCCGGTTTGCTAAGGGACCTCACATTCCGGGTGCAGACTCTCAAGTCCGTTAGTCGTTTGCAGCGGTCGTCAGCTTTATATCCGTCTGTATCCGAGGCTTGTGGTTGCTTCTGAACAAGTAGGTTTTTACGTAATAGGGATATTACCCATAAGCACAACCCCCAACCTGGAGGGCCAGGTTCCTCTTTCCCCAGGAACAAGGGGTTGGGTCGCTGCACACATTGGTTCACTACCTGGCGGGTGCCAGGGTAGCTATGCAGGGGGGCCCACGCAGAGGCTGTGTGTCAACTCGGATTGAGCAGGGACAGAGATCTAAGCTGGTGTTTGCCATGTTAAACGCGATGATCTTCTTTGCACTGTTTGCTAGCACCCTGCCCCCTTATTTAATGGTGTTACCGCGCAAAAATTACAGCTTTGTTCAAGCGTAAAAATCACATTTCTTATTTTGGCTTATCGAGTTATGTAACCAGAAAACAAGACGTCAGAAGAAATATTCTATGGGATTCTAACACCGTTTCGCATCAAGGTCAGTGACCCATCCAACAGCCCCCGCATGTGCATAATCATAGTAGCATACATATGTACATACATAGTCCCATCACAATCACACGACAACTTAATTAAAAAGTCAACAACTAACTCTGCCTAGTTTATCTTTGCTTTGTTTAAATCCCATAACCCGATCAAACTGACCGATTTTTTCAACATTATGCATTGTTAGTTGGCACAAGCATTTCGGACCCTGTTTGTACAAGGATAATGCTTGTGACCCGGTTTACTGGGCATGTTCCTGCTTATAGACTTCTATCTAAAGTACAGTTATTAAATCTAAATAGCATTAAAATCGTTTCACTCATTTAAACCTACTATCGTGTTATTAAACCGACCACACCTCCTAACCCGAACAGGCACTTAATCGTGACTGTCTTCCATTCTCAGCTAAGGAATTCACGACTGCCATTCGCATGGCAACAGACATATCCGAATGAGGGACTAAACTTATTTCCCTGCTCGACCCTGTTTTATTGCCAAGTCGGGATGAACCATTTTGTTCGCTTTTCCGTTAAGCGAATTAACAACAAAAGCAACATAAAATGCCGTCGGATATACGACTACATACATATACATATCTCAGTATAAGGCAAAAAACAAAAACGGGAAAATAGGAAAAGACACCATAAAAAGTACCCACCATCGAGCTCTTCCTCAACATGTCCATGAGTAAGACCATCATCATCGTCGTCGTCTTCTGTCGTCTCTCCCATTTAGCATATAGCAAACGGGTGACCTGCGCCAATTCACCGCGCTACTGTTCCTTAGCCAAGCAACAACCAACGACCCACTACGATTTGGATTAAGAACATAGAACAGATAAAAGGACAAAACCTGGTCGATATTCTTGGCGCCAAGCCGTCGGGACGAATTTCATAGCTCAAGTGGCGCCTATGAGTAGTAGTGAGCATGAGGCGGTAAACGCACACTCGGTCATGGGGTGGCACAAAATTCAGTATGAGTGTTGCGCCATAGTTTCTGTTCCATTCCTTTTTCCGCCTACTCCTCCTCCTCATCCACCCAGCCAGTGCGAAAACTGAATAACTGTTGTTTTCGAAGCAATGCAGTGCTTTAAAGCACGCCATGCCATCGGTTATCGTAAGCAGTGACGGTGAGTGTCGATCCGATGATTCTAAAATGAGGTAAGTACCTACAAGCGAAAGTTGTTCGAAAATGGGTTTTATGCACATTGGCGTTTCCCCTTGATGGATGGGTACCCCCGGACACTCGCATTCGATGACGCTCAGAAGTCACTACGACGGCGTATCCGTATCCAAAATAAAGAACATAAAAATTCGATGACAAATAAATACAATTGTGTGGGATGGCGAAGCCAACCGGGAGACAATGGTAATTGTGTGCTGGAAGCTTACTGACTGATGAATTCATTCCTCGCAATACTGTTACGACCCTTTAGTCAAGGACCTGGAGAGCTACCATGACGCACTCCGACAAGAGCGGCAAACGAGATTTTTAGTTTTCTAATAATGCGTAATGAGGACAATTCGGGATATTTTTATTTGCACTGGGAAAACGAGCGTCGCCATTTGTGAACTGTGCAACCACACATATGTATGTATGTACATATCTACGACTGAATTGAGGTTGGCTGCAAGTGCTTCATTGGCTGGACAGAGATACAAGTATGTCCAAAATTAATGGACATTTTACCTTGAACTGGCAATAACGAATTTGACAGAAATTTGCCATCATTCCCTGGTGCACCGTCGTTCTTACTCACGTCCTCGTATACATATGCAAAATCTGGAACTGGCTACTGTTGTTGACTAATCTTCACCACAAGGATTAAGGCATCCTTAAACTGTGAGCATGCGAACAAACTCTACATATGTACCTATATGTTTGGATATCTCCTCAGGTTCGGGTTTCGTTGTATCCAAAGAAGCAGGATAGGGAGTGAGCACGAGTATATGTCAGATACGGTTGACTGGTTCTGCTACATACTAAGGTGTCATGTTGACTGAAATTGAAATTACTCTTTGGGTTGGCTGCGATGGAATGAGCTGTCTCTAGTCTTCTCAACCAATAGGTGAATAAAAACGGGGGACGAAGGGGAGCGTGCGAGCGACATGACATTCTCGGGTTTCAGCTAATCGATGAAGGTATTTCAAGAGGAATATTTATCTTTGGTTTACTTTGGGGTTTTGCCGGATTCCTTCGAGTGAATTTGTCTGGCGGTTGTATTTAGGGAGCAATTTGGTAATTGGTTATGTAGGAAAGCAAAGGAAATATTAAACGCTTCACACCTCTCTATATGTATAATGGAATTTGTTGTTATTAATTGTCCTGGGAATGCCGAAGATATCTTGCAAATAGACCTAACTAACGGGAATATAGGAAAAGTGAGCACGGACAACATAGGGATGTTTAAGCATAACCATCATTTATTTGAGTTGTTTTAAGGACAAATGTTCTCTTCCCTTTTGTTATTGATTTTAATATCTGAATGTTTTATGAACATGAAGTCATTTATGATCGGCGGAAGTCAAGCGATAAACGTTATGGACAAATAGGCAGCACTAGGCAGCTTATCTAGATGGCTCTACCGGGAGAATCAATTTTACATCAAACATTCACAGTGTTAACCATTCATACTAGTCACAAAAGTGATCTAAAGAGGCAGCAAATAGAAAAGCGTCCATACGTCCATATGTATGTATCTATGTAGGTGGAATATTTCAAGACAAGATATACATGACCAGATGATCTTTCCACAAGACGCCGGTGGTGTTTGATAGTAGTACGTCAGGGTACCTTATCTGGGCTGGAAGAATGATGTACATTTTTTTACGAGGAAATCCTCTGTTATTCAATCGCATATGAAGTGTCCTCAATTATGGAGAAAGTGATTGACTAAATTGAACAGAGAAACGCTTAAATCTTAGCCAAGAAAACCTAAGCCAACAGAGTAGAAGGGTCTGATAGTTGTCACGCTGAAAGCGGAGAAAAGCTCTCATTATTACGTCAAAGATGCAAGACAGCATACATACTTACTTACTTACTTTGATGGCGCTACAGTTCGGGGTGAACCACGGCCTCAACCAACAAGCCTCTCCAGCCGGCCCGATCTTTGGGCCGCTTCCAGTGCCGCACGCCCGGTTGGTTGAGGTCCCTTTCCACCTGTGCGCGCCACCTTAAATGCGGTTGTCCTCTGCTGCGTCGTCCCTCGGGGTTGGAGCCGAAGACTCTTCGGGCCGGAGCGTTGATGTCCATTCGCTCTACATGGCCTAACCATCTTAGACGTTGGATCCGAAGACGTCTAACTAGGCCGATGTCGCTATACAGCCCGTACAGTTCTTGGTTGAATCTCCTCCTCCACTCTCCATTTCCACAAACGGGACCAAAGATTGCACTCAGAATTTTCCCCTCGAAACGCCCAAGAGCCTTTTCATCCGCAAGCCTCAGCGCCGTAGAGGAGGACCGGAATGATTAAGATTTTGTAGAGGGATACCTTAGTTTTTCGAGAGAGGGCTCTACTACCCAATTGCCTCTTGAGCCCGAAGAAGCAGCGGATGGCAAGAGTTATTCTGCGTTTTATCTCAGCGCTGGTGTCGTTGTTGCTTGTCACTATCGAGCCAAGGTAGACGAAGTCCTTGACTACTTCAAAAATATAGCTGCCGAAGGTGACGTTCTGAACAAGACGTCGGTGTTGCGCGTCTTTCTTTGATGACAACATATATTACCCTTAGACCCACTTTAGACGCTTCTGCATCAACGCCTGCGAAAGCCTCATTGACGTCTCGCTTTGTCCGTCCAATAACGTCAATGTCATCTGCGTAGGCAAGCATTTGTGTAGACTTGAAGTAGATCGTTCCTCTTGTATTGGCCGCAGAGTCCCGCACGATCTTTTCAAGAATAATGTTAAAGAAATCACATGACAGTGCGCCACCCTGTCTAAAACCTTTCTAAACATCAAAGGGGTCGGTTAGTTTACCTCCGACTTTAATGGAGAAGCGAGAGTTCTTCATAGTCATCCTGCACAGTCTGACGAGTTTGGCAGGAATGTTAAAACATGACATGGCTCTGTATAGCTCGTCTCTATAAACGCTGTCATACGCGGGTTTAAAGTCAACAAAAAGATGGTGCGACCTGGAATTCATGGGTCTTCTCCAAGATCTGTCGTAGTGTAAATATTTGGTCTATCGTGGATTTTCCTGGCCTGAAACCACACTGGTAGAAACCTATCAGATTGTCAACGAACGGTTTTAGGCGCTTACACAGTACGGCAGCGAGGATCTTGTGAGCGATGTTCAGGAGGCTTATCCCTCTGTAATTGGCGCAGTCTCCTTTCTTATGGACTAGACAAACGATACTGAGATTCCATTCATCGGGCATGCGTTCTTTCGACCATATCTTGTAGATGAGTTGATGCATGTTCCTGACCACCTCATCGAAAGCTGCTTTAAACAGTTCCGCGGGGAGTCCGTCTGCTCCAGCAACTTTATAAGGCTTAAGTTTCGGTATCGCTATCTTAACATCGTCTAGGTCGGGTGGACGGGATTCTCCTTCGTCTTCGTATTTGTGAATGGTTCGCTCTGCCTGACGGCGGCATTTGGATTATCATCGCCGTTATACAGTCTGTAATAGTGGTCCTTCCACAATCTCAGCATCGACTGTGACTCCACTACTAGTTGTCGGTGCTCATCCCTGCAGGCTTATGCTCTGGCTTTATAGCCTTGGCATGTTCGTTTTACTTTCTGGTAAAATGTTCGAACGTCGTTCCTGCAGTAACATCTCTTCATCTCCTGGATCTCGCGCTTCTCGTTCTCCTTGTTTTTCCTTCTCAAAAGCGCATGCTCCTCCCTCCGTTTCTGCTCATAAGGCTCGCGGGCAGCTTTCGTCCGTCGATGCAATGTGGCCATGTATACATTCTGTTTCTCTACATGCGCCTGTCGCACTTATCATCAAACCAGAGGTTTCTCGACGGTGGTGGCTCAAAACCGAGTACATCTAAGGCGGCCTCTCTAATGGCGTTCTGTAAACGACTCCATTGCTGTTCTATGATTTCTGCAGATTGCATCGGAACTTGAGAGAGCTTGAGGGAGACTTGATCGGCGAAGGTCCTGGCGGTCACCTGCGATTGCAGCTTTCCGACGTTAAATGTTGGTGTTCTTACTCGACTCCGTTGATTCCGAGAAATTCGCATCTGTACCTTGGCTGCAACAAGATAATGGTCCGAGTCGATGTTGGCTGCTCGAAAGGTTCGGACATCTATGATGCTGGAGGAATGTCTGCCGTCGATCGCAATATGATCAATTTGGTTGGTTGTCGATTGATCGAAAGACTTGCTTCTACCAGATTATGTCCCGCCACAAAGTCCACTAGCCTTAGTCCATTTTCTGACGTAGTGTTGTGTAGGCTGTGCTTTCCAATGACCCGTTCAAAGAAAGATTCCTTACCCAGCTTCACATTGAAATCTCCTAGAACGATTTTGGTGTCATAGCTGGGACATTGCGCATACGTTCTGCCTAGGGGATCATAGAAGTCGTCTTTATGTCGGTCATCTTTCTCCTCTGTCCTCTGTGGGGGCGTGGACACATAATAAACTTATATTGCCGCGATTGGTCTTGATGCGGATAGTTATGAGGCGTTCGCTAACGTACTGGAAGCTTAAGACTTTTTTCCTGATTCTGCATCGAACAACAAATCCGCATCCGAATAAGCGTAGAAGATATCACAGTTTTACATCCGCTTTTTTCCTGGTACCGCACCGTGGCACAGTGGGTAGTGTGTTGGCCTCTGACGCAGATGACACGGGATCGAATCCTGACACAGCCATGTCATCGAACGTGTTTTTCACGGTGTTTCTCCTCAGCGGGGTTCCGACAAAACCCCCTGTAGTAAAATTCTTATGAAAAGCTTCTCGAAATTCGCCGTTCGGAACCGGCAATAAATTGTAGGCCCCTTTCACCTGAAAATGAAATCACACACAACATGGGTGATTGAGAGAAGCTCGGCTTAGGTCCTTCATGTAACGCCAACATACATACATACATACATTTTGCCTGGCCCATCCCATCGCACTTCTTGGAGCGCGGTAATGTCTGCCTTATAGCAGTCCAAAGAGTTGACCAGTTGTCCGGCTGCACTTGATCTGTTGAGGAACCTAACGTTCCAGGTGCAGATCCGGAATTCGTTTCCTTTTAGACGTTTGCGGAAGTCGTCAACATGTAATCCGTCCGTATCAGAGGCTGTTGGTTGTCTCTGAACAAATATTTATTTTACGCGATAGGGATGCTAACCCTAAGCGCAACCCCAACCTGGAAGGCCAGGTTCCTCTTTCCCCAGGAACAAGGAGTCGGGTCGCTGCACACATTGGTTCACTACCTGGCGGGTGCCAGTATAGCCATCCAGACGAGGCCACGCGGAGGCTGTGTGTCAACTTGGATTGAGCAGGGACAGAGATCGAAGCTGGCGATTGGCAATCGCAGTGGCAGTTAAACGCGATCAACTTCTTTGCTCTGTTTGCTCGCTCCCTTCTCCCCTAGACAGCATACATACTGATAGTAAAAAGAGATTGGCGATTCTGTGATATTGATTAGAATTTAAAGACTATCAAAACGTTGACAGCCCTGCGGCCGAGTATGAATGGCGAAATTGGTATATGCTGGTTTGGCAGGAAGGTGAACTACGGCTACATATGTATGTATGTACGTACTGTTGTAGCCTTCCTTCGCAAGTACTTTACATGTTCAGAGAGCACATCCAAGTAGAATTATCCAAACTCTCTATGCGATAACAGGCAGTAAACTGCCAGCTCTATTAATCACTAGAAGACACAAAATCGTAATATTCAACTACCCATTTTAGAGGGACTAAATAAGTCAAGTCCTTTAATTGTGTCTTATTTTGGATAGCAAGGAAATTCAATACTCTTTAAGGCTACAAAGTGAATCCTGGTTGTGTACAGTTGTCCTCTGCCCTCTTTTTGTTGCCGTAACCATTAACCATTCAAAAACTCTCTGCGGCAGAGCTATGTTGTAACCTTGGATTGGCTTACATAATGTTTGGGCAAGCAGGTGTAGTTGCTCAGCACGTACGATTCGTGGTTGGACCTTTCTCCCTGATTTCCGCGGAAACAAACAGGACACAGGCACTTCCTTTTCATCCGCCTTTGAAAAAACCCAAGGGAATTAAGATTTTGCGGTTGGCAAGAGTTTTGTAGCGTTTGATCACAATGCAGGTGACGTTGCTGCTTATCTCTCGGATTCCAAAGGTCTTGACTACTTGAAAATTATAGTTGACAGTTGTATATAGTTTTGTCCACATTTCTAGACACTCAAGAATTGTTATTTCAAATTTGACAGAGACGCCGAAAGTGTTGGCTTTTTAGCTAATGACTTTTGTAGAAAAGCTTGGGGATATTAGAATAGGAGGGCGCCGTGGCGCAGTGGTTAGTGTGTTGGACTCTGGCGCACGATGAGCGAGTTCGGATCCCGATAACACCAACGCCATCGAATGTTTATTTCGCGACGTTCCTCCTCGGCGGGGTACTGGCAAAATCCCCCGTAGTTAACTTGCCATGAAGAAGCTTCTCGACTCACGCCGTTCGGAATCGGCATTAAACTGTAGGTCCCTTTAACCTGTGTGAAAAATAAATCACACACAACATGGGTGATTGAGAAAAGCTTGGCTCTGGTCCTTCATGGGCTGTAACGCCACCAAAGAAGAAGATTAGAATAGGAGAATTTAGAGCTAAGTGGAAGCACAATGAAACAGGGTAGTGCCAGGAGTAATTTTGGCACGGGAATTTTATCTAACCAATTAATTGAGTTAATAACTTATGGAAATAGTTTTTCCATGTTTCGTCAACAGTGTCGAAACTCAGTCAACACTCAGAGAACCCTTTTGGTTTGTATTTAAACATGACCATATCCAGGCATTTAAAAACTGTGCTTTTTAAGACAGACCTCTGGTGCGTTGATGGCTTACTTGTTTGATGTGAATCGGTATTGGGTCAAATTTGAATAGGGTAAATGAGGAAGTAATTCACATTGTAGTATATCAGTTATGCTGTGACGATTGGGCATGAGGCATGCACTGGTGCGTTGGTAAGAAGGAATCCAATAAATCCACATATGTATGTAGTACTGCTCCGCCCTTTTCCAAATAGTCGATGACGATGATTGCGAATCCCAAAAAACCAATGTCATCCAACCTTCTTTGGAGCCTTCCGTGAATGGAGCCCACTGCTTTGACCGTTCTTTGATTTCGCATGTGTAGAGTTGTTGATAGCAACGATCCCTATTTCAATGCCCGTGTCAAGTTGACACACAGCCTCCTTGTGGCGCCCTCTGGATAACCTCTCCAACACCCGTTAAGACGTGAACTAATGTATGCGTCTATCATCTACGCAAGAGGGCGCTACAATACGCCGACTAAACTGGCGGATGTGCGGGGGGCCAACAACCCGTCATTGTAAAAGAAAAATAAGAAATACGATTTGCGAATATGCTTCTGGAATATCTGAATTCTGTACACTACCGGAGCTGCTCATAAACTTGATAGCGTCCTCATGCAGTAAAAGGGGGGATAATTTTGCGATCCAGGAAGTATACTGGATAGGAAACGGGTGCGGATTTGTGGTGAGAGAGCGGCTATGTTCGAAGGTCATCGACTTTAAGCCTATAACTGATCGCCTGGCTGTGGTCCGCATCAAAGGCAGATTTCACAACGTCAGCTGAAGAGGACTACTACGGAGTACGACGTTAAAATCCTACTTGACATATAACGGCTTCCGACTCAGGGACTTTGCGGCAACCCGTAATACGTTAATAAGTAGAGCGCAAGATATTCACACAAGCCAAAGCCTACACTGAATTTCGGCAAGGATATGCGTTGTCGTGTGACTCCTTTAATGTTGTGTTTTAGCATATAGTGCGGCGGACAAGTGTCAACACGAAGGACACTATCTTTTACAAGTCCTCGCAGCTGACATCATCAGATTGATATCATCGCGCGGTTTCAGCGTGCTATTGTAGAAGCTTTCACGACGATACATACATGATTTGAAGCAAAAACCGATCCGTCATTCACTAGCTAGGACAAAACGGAACCATCGACAGCAATAGTTTCGAGTGTATATACCTCGTAGCACTGTGGCGCAGTGGGTTGTGTGCTATCCTCTGACGCCGATGACACGGGATCGAATCCCGACACAGCCATGTCATCGAACGTGTTTTTCACGGTGTTTCTCCTCAGCGGGGTTCTGACAAACCCTCTGTAGTAAAACTGTCTTGAAACGCTTCTCGAAATTCGCCGTTCGGATCCGGCAATAAACTGTAGGTCCCTTTCACCTATGGGAAAATTAAATCACACACAACATGGGTGATTGAGAGAAGCTCGGCTGGGCTGTAACGCCAACATACATACATACCTACATATTCCATAGTCACCTTAATCGGACGGCTTAAGACCAGTTTGGCGTCTGTTGTCTTTTTCGCTGGTCCCAAATAGAGGAAACCTATTTTTGAAATAGTCTAGCACAATTTTGTTTATATCAGAGCTACTGGTTCATCATTCGTGTTAAGGAGTTCACCTTACTTACGTTCACTTTCCCTCTGACCTTTGTACAAGAGCAATATACACTTACCATGCATATCCGCCATTTCCAAGTTCAAATTCTGTTTTTTTTTTTGACAACCTCGGATGGAAGACCGGATGCGAGACTGGAAGCAGGTGGCTAAAAGTAATAACAACTGAAGAGACCAGGTTTTAACTCCGTACTGCGAAGCTCTCCAAATAAGAAATACGTTCCGCTGGTTTCACACCCACGAACGGTGTCGTTGCAAAAACTTTATTTAAAATCCTGTAGCACAACATTCTTTGTATTATATTTACAATTGTACAAATGAAATATATATGTATCTTTGGAGCTATGGTATTGAATTATAACTGATCTTAAGTAACTGGCAGCAATAAACAAATAAAAAATAAAAAACACAATTGAACACACTATGCCGGCGACTAGCGGATGGCGCAGTTCTTGAAGTGATCCGCCCGCATTTGTATGTGCGTCAAGTGAACTGACATCTCTTCATTTAATGGCTTTATGAGATTCCTCAATTTGTCCAGCTTTTCCTCGTTTTGATCATAGTTGTCCTGCATTTGAGCGAGTTCCTTAAGTTTTTCATTGATGTCGACAGTCAACTTTGATGCGCGTTGAAGTAGTTTCTTAGCTCGTTCCCGTGCACTCTCCGATCGGGAAATGCTATCAGTTAATGTGTTATCGGCCCTCTCAGAGGATGCACGTAGCTCAACGGCTTTTATTAAAGCTTCGTCAGCTGATTTTTTGATTTCGTGCGCTTCATTGTCGATTTCCTTGGCGTCGATATCGTTTCGAGTGATGTTCTTCTTCAGTTGGAGGACCTTTTTGGCTAGGTCATCAACCAATTTGGCAGTGTTGTTGACGGGTACCTCGGACGTCTTTGTTTCTTCGTCGATTTCGTCAAGGTCTAAAATGGCAAGTTTGATATTTGAATTTGCTTGATTAACAGCCTCTTGGGCAGTTGTCTGAAGTAGTTCAGCGTCATCTAGATTTTGGACTACGGAACTTGCTCTCTGTAGCGCTTCGCTTGCTTTGGTTTTGGAGGCGTTAGCCCTGAGTTGGAGTTCGTTTACGCGTTCCAAGTCGCTGCGAGTGTTTTCAATAATGGTCTCGACGTCACTAAGTGAGGCAACGGCTTCGTTAATTTGACCGCCAAGCTTCATAATCTCCTCGGGATCAAGCTTCAAGTCCAGTTGTAGGGTTTTTTCTGCTAATTCCTTGCTGTCTTTAGGCAAAGCTGTCTGGTTATTGATATAATTGTCATATAGCCGAATTGCCTCTTCTCCTGTCTCGATTCGCTCGGTGTTTATGGCCTGGACCCGCTTGGCATCGTCCAGAGCGCTTTTGGCTTTGTTATATGCTTCCGATGCATTTACCTTGGCTTGAAATAGTGCACGAATAGTTTGATCAGCAACTTCCTTCTTCTCCTTAATGGCTTGCTCAGCGTCTTTAGATATTTTGAGGGCTTTCTCGGCACGAGTTAGAGCACCTGCCTCGCAGGATAAACCACCGCATGACCCGCAACCGGCTCCTCCACACAAACTGTCGCACGGATCACCACGTTTGTCGCAGACATTGGTGTTTAAGTCCAGAATGGTGCCCGACACATTTTTCAATTCGTTTTCGTAATCAGTAAGAAGCTTGTCGTTAGACGCCAGATTATCCGTGTCCTCATTTATCTTGTTCACCAATGCTTCCAGTCGTTTAGTGTTCCTATCAATGTTCGCATTGAGTTCTGCTACTTGATCCCTTACCGTTGACAACCCTAAGACCTTTTCATAGGCTGTCTTAGTAAGATTCAACGCTCCTTCGATGTTCGCCTCCTGCAGCTGAATTCCATTGTCTTTTATGTCTTTCGCGCGTTTATTAACTTCAGCTATCTGTTCCTGTAGCGATTCAATTTGTACAGCTGATAGACTACTGTTTGAATATACCTCTTCTAAGGTGGATTCGATTTCTACAAATCCCTTGTTCGATTTATCCAGTTTGGCAGACAATTTTAAAATTTCTTTGTCCAGACCTTCAACGTCCTGGGAATTGACGGATGTATTCGAAAGTAAGTCCTTGATGCCCTGAAGTTTTTGGTCAAGTGAGTTAAAATCTGTCGTGTAAGCTCCAGTCGCTCCGACCAATTTGATTTGCTGAGCTCTTTGGATAGCGGCACTTGTGGTCTCGCCAAGATTCGCCAGGATTAAGTCCCAGTTATTGAAGCACTCACCACATGGGGAACAGTAGGGGAACTCTCCTAAATAACCTCTAGCACATTCATCACATTTCTTACCGCCGATTCCTTGATGGCAAATACAGTGACCAGTATCACGATCACATTGATAGTTTGCTGATCCGTTAGGATTGCATTGGCATGGGTAACATTCAATATTCGGGTTGCCATAGTATCCAGTTTGGCATTGATTGCACTGCCTGCCGCCGAAACCTTCTTTGCATGTACACTGCCCGTCGTATGGATGACACTGTTCAGAAAGCGAACCGAACGGGTCACACGCACAGGGTTCGCAGCCCTCTCCAGAGGCGATCTTCCAGTGATTCTCTCGGCATTGATCGCAGTGAGTTCCTTCCACGTTCTTCAAGCACGGGCACTGACCAGTGAAACGATCGCAAAATTGAATGGTTCCATTGGTGCCAAGTGGATTGCAGTTACACCTCATGCAACGTTGCTGCAGTGCGTCGCCGTAGAAGCCGTCTTTACAAATTTCACAGTGATCCCCAGTGGTATCATACAAACAATTAAGACACTTTCCAGTACTCTTGTCGCAATTTCCGGGGCTGAAGGGATCGATATTGTTACTGCAGTCGCAAGGAGTACACTGGCCTCCCGGGGTCTCCGCATCGCCAAAATGGTTGTCCGCACACACTTCGCACTTATAGCCTTGGTATCCCTGCTTGCAACGACAAATCATATTGTTGTTTCTTGGGTCGAGATCACAAGACGTAGCATGGGAATTGCCACTCGCAATGGTTTCGGGGCATCGACATGGCCTGCAGCCTATGTCACTTCCTAAGAATGGATTTCCATAGTAACCGTCCAAGCACGAGTCGCAATTATAGCCAGTTGTAAAGTCCATACAGTTCAAGCACTGTCCGGTTTCGGAGTCACAAAGCTGTGCGTGTCCGTTACACTCACAAATTTGACAGTGTGGGAAGTTCCAATAGCCCGGCTGGCACTGATTACATTCCCGACCATAGGTGTTTGGATGGCAAGTGCATTGACCGGTGAATGGATCACAATTGTTGTCCTTTGCACCAATACTGTTGCAATCACATGCTTTACATCCTTCTGGTCCAAAGCCGTAGGTTCCTGGGGCACACTGGTCGCATTGACGTCCTATAACGTTGGTTTTACACTGGCAGGAGCCACCGTATGGATCGCATTGCTTCGATAACGAACCAGTGGGATTGCAGTTACACACTGAAGCGCCATTATTGATCAGAGTACTGGAGATGTCCCAGAACTCTTTACACTTTTCCCTCGAGTACAGATCATATTGCAGATTATAGTACGACTGATCACATCCAAGGTTATGGTACTCCCTTAATCGATTCTCGGCCATTGGAGTTCCTTTGAAGACTGCAGTTGCTTCGATCTGTGGAGCGAGTACAATTGAGTCGATAAGTATTTGGGCAGTTGGATCGTCTTCGTCGTGGCGATGACGTTCAAAACGAATCCGTATAGTGTAGATTTTTCCCGCTTCGAGACACACATCTTTAAGAACAGCTACATCGCGCTGATTCTGTGGCAGCCTGAATGGCACATGAGCTTCGTGCGTCCATAGGTGACTTGCACATGGCCCATTGACATCAATTTCATCCGGTCGTACCAGGGTGATGTATGCGTCCTCCCAGTCTCCACGGGTCTGAGTATGATAGCGGATAACGATGTCATACGGCATGCTGTTGGGAATATTTCCAACCGTAAAGGTGATCTCGGAATGTTCAGGAATCCGAACCAGGCCAGGTCCTGTCCAGTCGGCGCGACGATTTCCTTCTGGCGGCGGATAGAAGACCTTTAAGCAGGTTCCATTGTTTGCGTACATGATGCATGAGTCGACAGTTTCAGCTTCATTAACTATGTGTAATTGTGGAATGTAGTAATTCTGAACAGGAGTACTGCAGGCTCGGCCGGTCATATGAGGGCGACAATGGCATTGTCCACTAATCACGTCGCAAAAGTTATTGAACGATCCACCAGGGTGACAATTGCACGGTGTGCATCCGTCGTCTGTCTCCGATAATCCGAACGTTTCGGGAGCGCATTGATTACAGTCTTTTCCAGTCACTAGACGCTTGCAGGTGCATTCCCCTGTGTACACATTGCATCCATAGTTGTCTACAGTTCCCAGTGTATTACATGTGCACGGCTGGCATCCATCTGGATTGTCAAGAGTTAGATTCCAAAATCCTTCCTTGCACTGATCGCAGCGACGTCCTTTCACATTTATACGACAGTGACATGCTCCTGCCTCAATGCCATTCTCTGGGTCATTCACAGAGTCGCAGATGCCTTCGTCCAACGCGCCAGTCGGATCACAATCGCACGGTCTACACGCATAAGGGCTTTGGATATCTTCACGTGGGTCTCGATAGAAGAACGGCATACACTCCTCACAGTGTTGTCCCTGGGTGTTGTGTTGACAATTGTCGCACACACCTCCACTAATACGGCCCGAATGCTCGTACACAGCCTCGTCGAAATGACAGCTTGTCGCGTGGTTGTTACACTCACAGCGCTGGCACGCGTTCGATTGCTTACCAAATGCCGGGTTCCAAGGCAGGTCATTATAGAAATCCTCACAAGTCTCGCAGTTCAGACCTTTCGTATTGTGGGTACACTCACAACGGCCATGTACCATATCGATCTCATTGATTGTAATTGGGTCCAGTGGCAAGCAGCGCGATGCGTGCCCATAACATGAGCAGGAGCCCCGAACCACCATGTTCGAAATGGCGTAGTAATACTTTTCCTGAATTTCATGACGATTATCCAGTAAGGTGTCGCCCAGATTATGCAATCTTGTAAAGTTAATGCGTAAGTTGGTCATCTTCAGCATGTTCTGCACGTGCAGAGCGTAAGGATTCTCAACTTTGATGTTTGGCGGCAGTACTCTGAAGATCACTTCGCCGTTCTTCGACGGTTCGACGCTGGAGTACCGGCTATCGCAAACAATGTCGGTGATGTTTCGCAAAACTGTCGGCACGCCAGGGAACGATTCCTGACAGTCATGTGCGAAGTATCGATACACATGCCAGCTCTTGCCGAAATCATATGATCGCTCGATTAACATGGCCGCCGGTCGGAATGTCGCAAAGACGATAAACAAATGAGTAAAGTGGAATTCAGCTTCCAAGTCGAGTGTGATTGAAACGTTTTGTAATCCATTCTCAGATTGCCACCAAGTCGGAATGCGCGTTCCTCTCTTTGTCGTATATATGATCTGTCCAATACGATGGTTCTTCAACGGATCGTTCATTGTTCCTTCACGGGTATCGCAGAGGAAGCACTTTCTCTCCTCCAAATGTGATACGATGCAGAAGCGTTCCGGGCCATTTAAGCCACAAGTCGATGAAGCCTGTAGACGATTCTCGCGACCAATTAATAGGTTGCCAGTCGCCGGATAGCAGGATCCCATCTCGCATGATTGCTCCATGAAATGTTGTCTGCGTAGCACTCTATCGCTCGTAGGATCTTGCCGGCCACGGTATTGAGCGTTTGCTTGATTAAAAACCGTCACACACACTAATACAGTGGCGATAGCGAAAAGCGGCAGTCGGTGACTCTGGCGATTATCGCCGCAAATTTGACTCCACAACATGCTTACTTCCGGTTGCTGGCCACGGGTACCTGATGATGATACTTTATTTGTTTTTACTTTCGCGCCTTTTCTGAAAGATAGGAATGTATCATCAGCGTTTACGTGAGAAGAAAACTCACCGATAAGCGAAAGATCTGATGCTAAATACCCCAGTTCTCGCTTTCCCTTTCTTTCTATTCAATCATCTGTTACACTCACTGAAATAAAATAAAATGAATCTGGTTATCTCACACTCTGGCTGTGTCCCCGTTTATGATTATGAATCCACATACCCTTGGAGCAGCAAAAAATAAAAAGCAAAAACCACCGCACGACTTCAGCATGGGCTGAAGTACAATCTCAAACTAAATTGCTTAGTTTGGCGACAAAAGCTAAGAATTATGTTTGAGAGCAATCCGGCGGATGGCGCATTGAAAGCTATTTTTGTCCAGCCTAAAGACTATTTCGGAGTAGATTCGCACGTTCCAATTGAGACGGCGACCGTGGCTAGAAGTCAAACAGTCTTATCGCCGCGGTGGAACGAAAGCACGGTTGTAGTGCTCGAAGGTTTGTATTTAATTTGAAGATGTTTGTTGTTATCGCAATTACATAAGGGCATACGAGAGCTTTTACAAGACAACGTGGGGAATTGTAGCTCTTTTTTGATTTGCTTAGCAAATAGAACGATCGAATTTCAGTGAGATAAGTGCGGATCTAAACAAATATCTTGTCGGTTATTGCCATTAGGAACTCATATCGATCGTGAGTTAAGAATGCAATTTCAGAGTAATCAGAGAACTTTTTGTTTACATTATTGCTCGATAAGGACGACATGCATCGCGGGTGTTTCATAATATAGGCAACGCAGAAGTGCAATGCACAGCACATCACGTTGCTCTACTAACCAACAGCACAGTATAAAGGGGAGTGGTGATTGTACGCCTTCTCTCCATTATAGGTACTCTGGATTGTTTATCATTGTTTGTCCAGTGATAAATAAGATACAGAGGAAAGACAACACTGATACAAAACAACCGCAAAAGGTAATGGGAAGGGATGATGAATCAAGTACTCGAACGCCTGGCTAATTTGCCGGTGCCAACAAATGCGTTTCACATCAAACGCATGTTAAAGTAATCACAATGATCGTACGAAAGCCGCGTACAAATATTTTGCTTCCCTGAACGATACATTGTTTACCGACGTTAATGTATTGATTTTGACTTGTAACTTGTTTTTTTCTTTCAATAGCCCGCTCTACCAGGTTGGAATAAGATCCCATGCTTTTCCCGAATCGAGGGTGCGAGTGTTGCAATCAGCTAACCCACACGTCAACGCAATGCCACCATGGATTACGACTTGTGCCTCAGGCGGTTGACCTTTTCAAATTGGCATACTCGTGGCGCAACCTATTAGCGGCTGCCTGAGTTTGGCGGAACACGGGTGATTAGAATTCGCGTTATTATTTTGTAAGTGGCAGTGTGTTTGCTGCATTAGTATAAAAAGAAAAGAGTCAACTTCAACTTCTGTTTTAAACTTAGTGAAACTTTAACCGAAACGCTTTGATTCATAAAACCGGGCATATGTATGGTCATGCGTTGTGCTTCAAAGAAGTAAATAAATGATGGCCCATCAAAACTTGTGAAAAGAAAATCTCAGATCAAAAGAGTGTGTGAATTCATCAAAGATGGACACACATTCATTAAAATAAATGGAAATGTAATTCAAATGACACAAGAATAATTAATTACATGTTGACCGAACATTTGGAACTCACCGATCTCATTGATCGACATTTATGACCGATTTTTTTATAAAAGACTACGGCCTCTCTGTGTGATTCGGAAATATACTTTTGCCAATTAAAGGAGCGCATTATGAAAACATTCAGAAAGCTTGCACCAACATTCTCAAGGACATCTCTGCTGACGATCTAAAACACTCGCTCCGCTGTTTAGAGTCTCAAGGAGGCTATTTTGAATGAAATGAAGAAGTTTTACTAAATGTCCATGTCCCTAGTGTGGAAGGGCATTGTTTCCCCCTTAACGCATCTCTTACACTTAGATCTCCTAACCCACAAAGTTTTCCAAATTTTATTCTTAAATGCAGAAATCAGCACAGAAAGAGGAGAAAGATGAAGTGAATCACCTCAAAATCCTTTAATCACTCGAATAGGTCAATCGAACATATTTAGTTGTATAGAAAATCAAGGGGAAAAGGGAAAATCGAAAAAGAGCGGCAAATACGAAGCGCTGAACATATAAATTGGAAAAGAACATCAGAAGTCCGTTATAAAAAAGATACTAGCCTGTCCTGGTCAGACAGCGGAAACGTTTACGACACATGTAAACACTGCAAATAAACTGCGAGCTTAGAGAAAAAGTGAGAGAAAAATAGCAAAGCATCTTACCTCAGATGCACGTCAAATCGAAATGATTGGCTATAAGCAACACCGCCGTAGCGCAGTGGTTAGTGTGTTGCACTCTGTCGTACGATACACGAGTTCGAATCCCGGTAACACCAATGCCGTCGAATGTTTACTTCGCGGCGTCCCTATTCGGGGAGGTACTGGCAAAACGCCTGTAGTATACTTGCCAAGAAAAAGCTTCTCGCCTCACACCGTTCGGGATCGGCATTAAACTGTCCACCCATGTGAAAAATAAAATCACACACAACATGGGTGATTGAGACAAGCTCGGCTTTGGTCCTTCATGGACTGTAACGCCAACATAACTATATGTTAAATTTAGAGAGGGTAAGGGGGGCCAGGAGTGGCCCTATTGTGATGTCCCCCACTTACAGTACACTCAAAAATCCTTAGTGATAAAACTTAGTATGCTCTTGAGTGAGCTAGCAGCGATTTCTTCTGTATGTATGTATGTTGGCGTTACAGATCATGAAGAACCTGAGCCGAGCTTCTCTCAATCACCCATGTTGTGTGTGATTTAATTTTCCCATAGGTGAAAGGGACCTACAGTTTATTGCCGGTTCCGAACGGCGAATTTCGAGAAGCTTTTCATGACAATTTTACTACAGGGGGTTTTGTCAGAACCCCGCTTAGGAGAAACACCGTGAAAAACACGTTCGATGACATGGCTGTGTCAGGATTCGATCCCGTGTCATCGGCGTCAGAGGCCAACACACTACCCACTGCTACGGTGCTCTCGATTTCTTCTGCTTTAAGATAATACTTGCCTAAGTGAGGATGACGTGTACTGACAAAGCAGTTACAGTGGCACAAGTGTCATATTGTATAATGCACATTGTTTTGAGGTGTTTGTTGACTGGGCAGGGTCCAGTAAGGAAACCTGTGATTAAGCGAATCTGAATCCTCGAAAGCATGCGGAGTCGTTTCGTTCTTCTGAGAGATGTAGTTCGGAGGAACAAGTTGGCTTGTCTGCTACCTTTTGTTTGTAACCAGTAGTGAACCGTCGTGTTCCTCAACCAATTGTTTATGCAGCATTTGGTGGTGTTGATGGGTATGCCGCAGAAAGGCCGTGGCATCATAAATGATGATGCAGAGTCTTTCCTTGCTAGTAGGTCCGTCTTTTCGTTGCCTGTATAGCCGCTATGTCCAGGTATCCAAATGGGATGATCTCTGTTTGTGCTGGCCAGCTGGTGAAGTAGCTGTAGGCAGTCCCATGCCAGTTTGGAAGTGATTTCATAGCTCTTTAGGGCCAGAAGTGCAGCCTTGCTGTCGGAGAGAATGTAAATGTTTTTGTTAAATATATTTCTGTTTATATTTTCTCTAAGGCAAAGTTCTACAGCAAATATCTCTGCTTGAAAACCGGAGTTATATCTGTCCATGCTGACGTAGATGCATGTGCTTGTATATGCTCCGTATACTTCAGCCCCAACGCCCTCGTTCGTTTTGGAGCCATCTGTGTACCACACGTAGTATCCACGATTGAAGGAGGGTCTATCCTG